>CM022301.1:423040491-424240491 GCA_011799875.1 Thinopyrum elongatum
GAAGGACAGATGGATCAATGGAAGTTCCGTTGCTGAGATAGCACCGATGGTTTGGACCATGATCAAGACCCAAGTCGTGAATAGGAGAACGGTTAAGGATGCTCTGCACTTTCATGCATGGACTTCAGACATTGTTGGGGAAATGAACACAGACGGCCTGGTGCAATTCATCCGGCTCTGGGAACTGGTCAGAGGAATGAGCCTTGTTCCTGAGACTGAGGACAAACCAATTTGGCAGTGGAACTCCAGTGGGACGTACTCGGCCCGCTCCGCGTATAAGATGCTCTGTGAGGGTGGCATTCGGTTTCAATGTTCCTCGGCAATTTGGGGATGCTGGGCGCCTCTGATCTGTAAGATCTTCATATGGTTAGTGCTGCAATACCGCCTTTGGACATCAGATAGAAGGCACCAGCATGGCCTTCAAGATTAGAGCTCGCCGTGCTTCCTTTGCGATCGAGAAGAGGACACGCGGTGGACCACATCCTGTTGCAGTGCGTATACGCTCACCAAGTCTGGTTCTTGTGCTTTAGGCGTTTAGACATTGATCTCTCAGTTCTACCAACGGTGCAAGATCGACTGGAGACGTGGTGGTCGGAATCAAGGAAGCGCATCTCTAAACTGCACCGTAAAGGCTACGACTCACTTGTCATCTTGATATGCTGGAACCTTTGGAAGCAAAGAAATGGTAGAGTATTCTCACGCACCAACAGTGCCAATGAATGGGGAGCCGCGGACATTATCATGCATGAGATGAGATTATGGATAGTGGCTAGAGGTAGAGGAGTCCAACATCTAGCTGAGTAGTAGCTTTAGTGAGTGTGGAGTGGAGTTTCGGGCGTGCTTTCCGCTGTGGGATTAGCCACCCCTTGTACTTCTTGTAACTAACCCTCTGACTTCTATAAAGCTAAGGTACGCAATTTGCGTACTCTCGAAAAAACTTACAAAGTTCAGTCTATTAAATATTTTGAACCAAAATTTTAATTTACATTTATTAATGTTCCTTGTGAAAAGAGGGCATTGAACAAGACCACTCTTGAATATATTTTGACAAGTTTTAATTGTGCATAAGTTTCACATATTGAAACTTGATAATCCTACTATTAAGGTTTTGTCATGTTTTATCATGTTTGATATAAATCAGCTTAATATACAAATATATTTTTTTATCTCGGGTTTATGGTTTTAAGTTTCAGTACTTAAAACTTGATGATTTTATCCTCGTGATATCAAGTTTTAATAGATGAAACTTGGTGAAGTTTTAAAAACTTGTCAAAACGTATTCAATAGTGGTCTTGTTTGAAAGCAAATGAAACATAAATAGAATTTTTAGTTCAAAAGATACAATAGACGGAAAAGGCTTTTCCATTCGCGTTCCGTATGTAGCGTCAATCTCCACCACCCAAACCTGCCCATGATTGAAGATGCATGCAAGAAAGCTGACTAGGGCACGTCCTTCTCTGTCGCATGCATGTCAGGTAGTAGGTGGGCCTGTTGCTAGATTCTTGCATGCCCGCACAACACGATTTAAGTGCTAGAAATTTTAATTATCCTGTTGTTTAAACGGGCCTGAAAAAAACGTTGTTTAAATAGTTTCAAAGAGAACTAACCTTTGTTCAATTGGTATCTGAACTTTGCTATGAAAAACAGAAGAACTTTTGAAAAATAGGTATAGCACTTTATTAACTCATTTTCTGAACTTTATCTTCAAAACTAAAAGAACTTTATGGTTTTATTGGTTTCCTCAAAAATTCTTCTGACTTTATTGCAAAGTTCAAATAATCCTTCATAGAGTTCTTAAGCAATTTATACTTGTGATTAGTGGTGCCGAGCGTTAACATGTGTTGTACTTTACCTTCATCATCTGAAGAACTTTGCATCATACATTAAAAGAATTTTCAACTACACTATAAATTGCAACTAGACAAATAATCTGTTGACCTGAGCGTTATTAGCTACGTCAGTTATGCAATACCGGACAAAATTGTGCGGCTGGTCTGCCATCTAAACTCAAGCATGGGAGAGAAAGAGTGCAGGGCATGCAAAGGCTAGTGAGAAAACGAATCTATAGCCTGTCTTCCATAGCCTGTGGCCTCACATGCAGTACATGCATGGCTGACAAACAGTGGACCAGCTGATTAGACTGTACCTATGATGAGCGGCTTGGATTTGCGCTGCATACGGAACGCGAATGGAAAAAACCGCGTCCTACAATAGATTCAAATCTCAAAGCTAAAAGAAAAGGTAATGAAGGTTGGATGGGGGAGCATGCACTCTCTGCAAAATGTTGCATACCGGGGTCCACCCAAAACAATCAATGGGCTAATCCATGCACGGGAGAAAATCCACTCTCAATAGTTCTCCATTCACCCATACTTTTTCCATATGATCCAAAGATGTATCAATTGTATCTTTTGAGCATGAAGTCAGATTTATGATCCGTTTGCGCGTTTATGTTTCTCGCAATGAAGCCTTCCAAACAACCAACCTTGAATATATGTTGACAAGATTTAAAATATGAATTCAAAAACATGATGAAAATTAGTGATACACGACGCGTTACAAAATAACCCAATAAAACTTGATAATATTGTTCCATAGCGTTTTAGTTTGTTATATTCTATTTCGTCTTGTACCATAGTGTATCATGTCATTAAATTGTGTCTCAAAATGATGGGTAGAGAACTTGGTTAAACATGGAGAAACCCGGTGCATCATAATGTTCGTCACTATCAAACATGACGAAACTTGGTGAAAACTCAATATAGGCTCTACCCAGAACAATATTGTTTCAGTACGTTCCATAGACTTTCACTATGTTTCATATTTCAATTTCAAAATTGTCAAAATGTATTCATGAGTGGTCTTATTTCAAAGTATTCATCGCATGAAACACAAAGATGCAAACGGGTCCTAAATTAGACTTTTGATTCAATGGATAAATGAGATTCAAACCTGAAATCAAACGAAAAACACATGGGTGGGCGGGGTATTATATGCATAGTGTTGTTGGAAATATGCCCTAGAGGAAATAATATCGTATTATTATATTTTAATTTTCATAATTAAAGACTTTATATTTTATAGTATAACTGCTATGATCCTGGAATATGTGATTCAGTGGAAAATTAATATACACATGTGGAATGATAAACGGCAAAGTATAAGTTCCCAGTCTTGCCTCTAACACTGGCTCAAGTGTTGTTGGTGATCATGTTTTCGGATCTTATGATATCGTTAAGTGTAACGATATTCCTAAAACAACATTGAGAGTATGACGTTAGAAGAACGATCATATTGAATCGACCCAAACTTGTTTGTTATACTTTGAGATAATATCGTTTGAAATCAATTGTTATAACACGGAGTGTTAGAATGTGTTCATAGTTCCTCAGACTATGAGAGTATCGTAGTCACTTCCTACCATACGGTGAACTTTGGGGTTGCTCAAACGTCATCTATAACACAATGATCATAACAACAACTTACAGGTTCATCTGAAAGTTTGACAAGGGACTAGATAGCTCGAGTGTTGGATTTGCTCCTCCCATGATGGAGAAATATTCTTAGGCCCTCTCGGTGTGACGACATCAATCATCGTGTGGCCATACATAAGTGACGACGTCACGGGGATGCCGGAACACTTTAACGAGAAAGAAGAACAAAACTGGTAACGAGAATGACGGTATAGTGAGCATGTGCATGACTCAGGAGGATACCGGCACACCTCGGGTTTTGTAAAGTATCCCAAAGCAAAGGGAACATCACATGAACCAAAGGTTCACTCGAATGTCATTCATATAATCATAGGGATCGATGTGGACGTCCACAGTTCCGCTATCGATCATTGAACTAAAGGATTTGATTCATGTCTATGATTTACTGAACCTATGGGGTCACAAGGTAATCATGATTTGTTGAGTGTTAGTAGGAAAAGAGTATCGAGGATTTATTTGTGGAATTGTTTCATTAATGTCTGGAATAGTTTCGAGAGGAACCGAAAGCGTTTTGGGGTCATCGGAAGGGTTTCGGAGTTTATCGGGAAATACTGGGTATTATCGATAAATAATATATAGATGAAAAATGTTTCCAGTGATGTTAAATTAATAATAAAAGGCTCTAGTAATTGTTAGGAGGCTTTTATATTTAATTTAATATCAACGGGCCTTAAAAGGCCAAGTGGTGGAAGGAGTATTGGGCCACCTTGGCCCAACAGGATGTGGCGCCCTCCTTTCCTTGTGGGGGGGGGGCGAATTGGACTAGGAGGAGTCCAACTTCTCCCGCTTGGCTGGCTCCCCAAGGAGTACGCACGGGGTACCCAGAGAGTTACTGACCACCCCGTGCGCACGGGGTCAAAAGACCCCATGCCCACGGGGTGTCCAGAGTGTCTTTGTTGACATTGACTGCATACCTCGGCAAAGCACACTAGGCATTTTGGAAGGTGGTAGGTGTAGCAGGGCTGGTGTATATGTTTTGGCAGCATTCCCACACAACACAACTCCACGATGACCCCTCTTAATAGTGCGGTTTCTCCTACAACTCAAATTAACCAAAACGAAAACCTTCGAGTCGCCGATAAACCACGCCTTTGATCTTTTTGACTTGGGGGCTCACACAACTCCATAATACCCTTCATGGAACCAATATCCTAAGATAAACTTTAGCAACCGATATTAGTTCCTCTAACCATATTGTCATCACACCAAAATATAATTAAGTGCTACATGCACTTTCAGTCTCCCCCCTTTTGGTGCATTGATGAAAACATGGTTAGCACATGACATAAAAAGATACATCAAAGGAAGAAGCCATGATACAATAATTTATCACTAGAGCTCCCCCTATGTGTGTGCAACAATAAAAGAGAATGCTTGGTTATACATCAAGCACACACATATGAGGCTCCCCCCTAGATCAATAGTGTCAAGGCATGTGATCAACATAAATAACCTACACGGTGCGTAGATCACATGCACAAGGGTGTGGTGAGCAAGTAGAGTGAGACAAAATAATTAATAACATAATCCTACGCCATAAGATAGAACGATAATAAGCATGGATGATCCACAAAGCACATAGTCTCACACATAGAAAAGGTAGCTCACGACCACATAACGAAAATCAAATAAGAGTATCTCAAGCCAAATAAACACCACCAAATAGGAACAAGGCCTTGAGATCTCAACACAACTCAGAAACTCTTAAACCACTTCTCCACCTTTGTCATCAGGACAACAAAAAGGTAAAAGGAAAAACAAGGAAGAAAACTAGAAAAGAGGTGGCGCGCTCGACACATCATCATCATCCTCAAAACGCCATCCCGCCATCGAAAAGTAGCGAGGCGTGGCCTGATGTCGCTTGAACTACGTCGGTATTTCCCCAAAGAGGAAGGGATGATGCAGCACAGCTATGGTAGGTATTTCCCTTAGTTATGAAACCAAGGTATCAATCCAGTAGGAGAACCAAACAACACTATGTAAACGGTACCTGCACACAAAGAACAAATATTTGCAACCCGACGCGTAAGAAGGGTTGTCAATCCCTCCACGGTAAAAAGATAGATAAATTTGTGGTAGATTGGATAAATAGCTCTCAATAAAACATGAAATAAAAGATGCAAATAAAAAGTGCAGCAAGGTATTTTTGGGTTTTTGGAAATATAGATCTGAAAATAAAAGTGGCAAATAATAGATCGGAAAGCAAATATGATGAAGAATAGACCCGGGGGGCGTAGATTTCACTAGTGGCTTCTCTCGAGAAAAATAGCATACGATGGGTAAACAAATTACTGTTGGGCAATTGATAGAACTTCAAATAATTATGACGATATCCACGCAATGATCATTATATAGGAATTTCGTCTAAGATTAGTAGACCGACTCCTGCCTCATCTACTACTATTACTCCACACATCGACCGCTATCCAGCATGCATCTAGTGCATTAAGTTCATGGAGAAACAGAGTAATGCAATAAGAACGATGACATGATGCAGACAAGATCTATTCATGTAGGAATAGACCCCATCTTGTTATCCTTAATGGCAACAATCAATATGTGTCTTGCTACCCCTTCTGTCACTGGGAAAGAATACCGCACGACCGAACCCATCACAAAGCACCTCTTCCCATGGCAAGAAAAATTGACCTAGTCGGCCTAACTAAACCAAAGGTTCGAAGAAGAAATACGAGGGTATAAGTAATCATGCATATAAGAGATCAAAAGAAGACACAAATAACTTTCATGGATAAAATAGATCTGATCATAAACTCAAAGTTCATCGGATCCCAACAAACACACCGCAAAAAGAGTTACATCAAATAGATCTCCATGAGACCATTGTATTGAGAATTAAAAGAGAGAGAGAAAGCCATCTAGCTACTAACTACGGACCCGTAGGTCTACAATGAACTACTCACGCATCATCGGAGAGGCACCAATGAGGATGATGAACCCCTCCGTGATGGTGTCTAGATTGGATCTGGTGGTTCTGGAAATTGCGGCGCTGGAATTGTGTTTCGTCGATTCCCCTAGGGTTTTTGGATTTTCGGGCTATTTATAGAGCAAAGAGGCGGTGCGGGAGGCGGCCGAGGTGGGCACAACCCACCAGGGCGCGCCTGGGCCCCCAGGCGCACCCAGGCGGGTTGTGCTCCCCTCGGAGTCCCCCTCTGGTACTTCTTTGGCCCAACAGGTGTCTTCTGGTGCAGAAAAAATCTCCAAAAAGTTTCACTGCGTTTGGACTCCGTTTGGTACTGATTTTCTGCGAAGTAAAAAACAGCAACTGGCACTGGGCACTATGTCAATAGGTTAGTCCCAAAAAATGATATAAAGTTGCTATAAAATTATTGTAAAACATCCAAGAATGATAATATAACAGCATGGAACAAGCAAAAATTATAGATATGTTGGAGACGTATCAGCATCCCCAAGCTTAATTCCTACTCGTCCTCGAGTAGGTAAATGATAAAAATAGAATTTTTGATGTGGAATGCTGCCTAACATGTTCATCACATATTCTTTTCTTTTGTAGCATGGACATTTTGACTTTTATATGGTTCAAAGCAATGGTCTAGTTTGACATGAAGATTTCAATACTCAAGCATATCAACAAGCAAGCATGTCTTTCAAAATATCAACACTAAAGCAAGTTATCCCTAGCCCATTATGCTCAATCATTGATCCATTCATGAAACACACTCGCATATTAGCTACACCCAATGCTCAAGTACGATCATAGTGCCCCTTAGTTGGTGCTTTATAAGATAAGATGGAGACTCAAATAAAAATAAAAATTGCATAAAGTAAATAGAAAGGACCTTCCCAGAGGAAAGTAGGGATTTGTAGAGGTGCCAGAGCTCAAAACGGAAGAAATAGAGATAAAACATTTTGGGTGGCATGCTTTTCCTGTCAACGAAAACGATCGGCTAGTTCCCAACACTTTCCATGCTAGATATATCATAGGCGGTTCCCAAACAGAAAATAAAGTTTATTCCTTTTTCCACCATACTTTCACATTCCACGGCTAGCCATATCCACGGGTGCCGTCCATACCAACACTTTCCAAGGAATTTATTATTTGACAACATAAAGTATATTCATTTTTTATTTCGGTACTGGGCATCCCTAATACCTTTGCCGTACTCTCGTGCAATGACAAGTGAATAAACACTCATCTTGAGAATAACACATCTAGCATGGAAAAATATCAGCCACCCCCTACCATTTCATGAGTGGTACGAGCACACAAAAAGGAAATTTATTTTGAAAATTAGAGATGGCACATACTAATTTGCTTAGAACGACACAGAAATACCGCATATAGGTAGGTATACTGGACTCATATGGCAAAACTGGGTTTAAGGATTTTGGATGCACAAGTAGTATTCCTACTTAGTACAAGTGAAGGCTAGCAAAAAGATTGAGAAGCATCCAACCAAGAAGCGAAAAATCTCATAAGCGAGCATTAAGCATAACTAACACCGAATAATGCACCACAAGTAGGATGTAATTTCATTGCATAACTATTGGCTTTCATGCTTGCATAGGGAATCATGAACCTTAACACCAATATTCTTACTAAAGCACAATTACTCATCAACATGACTCACATATCACTATCATCATATCGCAAAACTATTACAAAGAATCAAGTTTATTTTGTCCAATGATCTTCATGAAGTTTTTATTATATCCCTCTTGAATATCTATCACTTTGGGACTAGTTTCATATGTTGCTTTTGATAGTTCAAACAAATCTAAGTGAAGAACATGAGCATAAAATTTTTCTCTCTCAAAATAATATAAGTGAAGCATGAGAGAATTTCTTCAAAAATTACTAACTCAAATAAATCGAAGTGAAGCATTAGAGCATTTCTTCAAAAACATTAAAGCACACCGTGCTCAAAAAGATATAAGTGAAGCACTAGAGCAATTCCATGGCTTAAAGAATTTAAGTGAAGCACATAGAGCAATTCTAACAAATCATAGCATAATTTTGGCTCTCTCAAATAGGTGTGTTTAGCAAGGATACTTGACACGAAACAAAAAGCAAAACAAGCAAAGACTCATATAATACAAGATGCTCCAAGCAAAACTCATGATATGTGACGAATAAAAATATAGCTCCAAGTAAAATACTGATGGTCGTTAGAAGAAAGAGGGGATGCCACTCGGGGCATCCCCAAGCTTAGCTGCTTGTTTCTCCTTGAATATTGCCTTGGGGTGCCATGGGCATCCCCAAGCTTAGGCTCTTCTTACTCCTTATTCCTTCATCCATCGTGATCTCACCCAAAACTTGAAAACTTCAATCACACAATACTCAACAAAACCTTCGTGAGATCCGTTAGTATAAGAAAACCAATCTTTACTTTAAGTACTGTAGAAAACCCATTCAAATTTTGTTATTGCATTATATCTACTGTATTCTAACTTTTCCATGGCTTATACACCCCGATACAATCCATAGAATCATCAAAACAAGCACACAATGCAAAGAAAATAGAATATGTCAAAAACAGAACAGTCTGTAAAGATGCGAATTGTTCTCATACTTCTGTAACTCCAAAATTCTGAAACATTAGAAAACAGAGGCCATTTGTATATCAATCTTGTGTAAAAAATTCAGAATTTTTCGTCGCTTCTATAAATCTAGACAATTATTTTATTGGACGCAAAAGTTTCTGCTTTTTAACAGGATCAAATCAACTATCACCAAAGCTATCCCAAAGGCTTTACTTGGCACAAACACTAATTAAAACATAAAAAACACAATCATAACAGAGGCATAATTGTGCAAACACTCAAGAACAGAAAGAAAAAGGCAAAAATAAATTTTATTCATTGGGTTGCCTCCCAACAAGCGCTATCGTTTTACGCCCCTAGCTAGGCATAAAGCAAAGATCTAAGTGTTATCATTTTTAGTTCTAGATCCATAAGATGCCCTCATGATTGATTCATATGGTGGCTTAATTCTTATTCTAGGGAAGTGTTCCATTCCCTTTCTTAGTGGAAATTGAAATTTAATATTGTCTTCTTTCATCTCAATCACGGCACCTATAGTACGTAAAAACGGTCTACCAAGTATAATTTGACAAGACGGATTGCAATCAATATCAAGAACAATAAAATCTATGGGCACATAATTCCTATTTGCAAGAATAAGAACATCATTAATTCTTCCCATAGCCTTTTTAATAGTAGAATCCACCAAGTGCAAATTTAAAGAACACTCTTCAATATCGGTAAGACCAAGCACATCACATAAAGATTTCAGAATTGTGGAAACACTAGCACCTAAATCACATAAAGCAAAACACTCATAATTTTTTAATCTTGATTTTGATGGTGCGTTCCCATTCATCATGTAATTTTCTAGGAATTGAGATCTCTAACTCCAACTTTTCTTTCAAAGCTTTCATCATAGCATCAACAATGTGTTTAGTAAAAGCTTTATTTTGTTCATAAGCATAGGGTGAATTAATCATGGATTGCAACAAAGAAATACAATCAATCAAAGAGCAATTGTCAAAATTAAAGTCTTTGTAATCCAAAAGAGTGGGCACATCACTAGTTAAAGTTTTGACCTCTCCAAACCCACTTTTATCAATTTTTCATCAAGATTTTCACCCTCTGAATTATCGGGACACCTTCTAGCTAAAGTTGACTCTTATTCAGTCACTTTATCATCAATTTTAATCTTACTAAACAAGGAATCAATAGAAGAAATACCAATCACTTTAAGATCTTCATCATTTTTATGAAAGCAATCACTAGAAAACGCTTTTTCTAAAAATTCTCTTTTAGCTCTAAGCATAGCGGTTCTTTTCTTACTTTAATCCATAAAAACATATAAATCTTTAATTGATTCCTCAACCTTAGGCACAAAAAATTCCAACTTGAGATTTTCTACATCATGAGAAATTATATCAATGCTTCTAGACATATCATCCATCTATTCAAAATTTCTTCTATCGTATTATTGAAAACCTTTTGAGCATTGATAAATTCTTTAATTTTTCTCAAGATCATAGGTGTTCCTTTTATTATTATAAGAAGGATTACCATAGGAATTTCCATAATTATTAGAGGAATTTCCAGGAAAAAGGCCTAGGATTAAAATTACCTCTATAAGTATTGTTATAAAATTGTTTCACGAGAACAAAATTCACATCTACGTGAATCACTATTTTGCTCAATCAAAGTAGACAAAGAGCACATAATTTAGATCAATAGGAGCATTTAATTAGCAACCAATTTCATAAGAGCATCAACTTTTTCACTCAAGGTATTAATTTCTTCAACCGAATTAACTTTTTACTAGTAGGTGCTCTTCGGTATCGCATTGTGAATAATTTGCCATAATATTATCAAGCAATTTAGTAGCTTCACCCAAAGTAATTTCCATAAAAGTACCACCCGCGGCAGAATCTAAAGATTTCTAGAAACAAAATTCAATCCCGCATAAATTTTTGTATGATCATCCAAAGATTAAAACCGTGAGTAGGACAATTTCTTAGCATCAATTTCATTCTTTCCCAAGATTGTGCAACATGTTCATGCTCAAGTTGCTTAAAATTCAGACCTGATTTCTAAGGGAAATAATTTTCGCGGGGTGGAAAATACTTAGAATGAAAGCATCTTTGCATTATCCCAAGAATCGATACTATTGCGAGGCAAAGAAGAAAAACAAATTTTTGACACGATCTTGCAAAGAAAACGGAAATAATTTCAACTTCACAATATCATTGTCCACATCTTTTTTTCTTTTGCATATCGCATAATTCTATGAATGTGTTCAGATGGGACGCGGCATCCTCACTAGGAGTACCGGAAAACTGATCTTTCATAACAAGATTCAACTAAGCGGCAGTAATATCACAAGATTCCGCACTAGTGGCGGGAGGAGCAATCGGAGTGCTAATAAAATCATTGTTGTTGGTATTGGAAAAATCACACAACTTGGTGTTCTCTTGAGTCATCGTGACTACGCAAACAAGATTGCACACAAAAACAGATCTGACGAGAAAAAGACGAACGAAAAAGAGGGCGAATATAACGGCAAATTTTTGTGAAGTTGGGGAGATGAAAATGAGAGGAAAATGTCAAATAATGTAAATTGCAAGGAGATGAGATTTGTGATTAGGAACCTGATAGATGTTGATGATGTCTCCCCGGCAACGGCACTAGAAATTCCTTTTGATGTCGCTTGAACTACATCGGTATTTCCCCAAAGAGGAAGGGATGATGCAACACAGGTACGGTAGGTATTTCCCTCAGTTATGAAACCAAGGTATCAATCCAGTAGGAGAACCAAGCAACACTATGTAAATGATACCTGCACACAAAGAACAAATACTTGCAACCCGACGTGTAAGAGGGGTTGTCAATCCCTCCATGGTAAAAAGATAGATAAATTTGTGGTAGATTGGATAAATAGCTCTCGATAAAACACGAAATAAAAGATGCAAATAAAAAGTGCAGAAAGTTATTTTTGGGTTTTTGGAAATATAGATCTGAAAATAAAAGTGGCAAATAATAGATCGGAAAGCAAATATGATGAAGAATAGACCCGGGGGGCGTAGATTTCACTAGTGGCTTCTCTCAAGAAAAATAGCATATGATGGGTAAACAAATTACTGTTGGGCAATTGATAGAACTTCAAATAATTATGACGATATCCAGGCAATGATCATTATGTAGGAATTTCATCTAAGATTAGTAGACCGACTCCTGCCTGCATCTACTACTATTACTCCACACATCGACCGCTATCCAGCATGCATCTAGTGTATTAAGTTCATGGAGAAACAGAGTAATGCAATAAGAACGATGACATGATGTAGACAAGATCTATTCATGTAGGAATAGACCCCATCTTGTTATCCTTAATGGCAGCGATCAATACGTGTCTTGCTGCCCCTTCTATCACTGGGAAAGAACACCGCACGACCGAACCCATCACAAAGCACCTCTTCCCATGGCAAGAAAAATCGATCCAGTCGGCCTACCTAAACCAAAGATTCGAAGAAGAAATACGAGGCTATAAGTAATCATGCATATAAGAGATCACAATAAGACTCAAACAACTTTCATGGATAAAATAGATCTGATCATAAACTCAAAGTTCATCGGATCCCAACAAACACACCGCAAAAAGAGTTACATCAAATAGATCTCCATGCGACCATTGTATTGAGAATCAAAAGAGAGAGAGGAAGCCATCTAGCTACTAACTACAGACCCGTAGGTCTACAATGAACTACTCACGCATCATCAGAGAGGCACCAATGAGGATGATGAACCCCTCCGTGATGGTGTCTAGATTGGATCTGGTGGATCTGGAACTTGCTGCGGCTGGAATTGTGTTTCGTCGACTCCCCTAGGGTTTTTGGATTTTCGGGGTATTTATAGAGCAAAGAGGCGCTGCGGGAGGCGTCCGAGGTGGGCACAACCCACCAGGGCGCGCCTGGGCCCCCAGGCGTGCCCAGGTGGGTTGTGCTCCCCTCGAAGCCCCCCTCTGGTACTTCTTTTGCACAACAGGTGTCTTCTGGTCCAGAAAAAATCTCCAAAAAGTTTCGCTGCGTTTGGACTCCGTTTGTTATTGATTTTCTGGGAAGTAAAAAACAAGCAAAAAACAGCATCTGGCACTGGGCACTATGTCAATAGGTTAGTCCCAAAAAATGATATAAAATTGCTATAAAATGATTGTAAAACATCCAAGAATGATAATATAACAGCATGGAACAAGCAAAAATTATAGATACGTTGAAGACGTATCATGGCCTCACTGTCAGCATCCTCAGACCCTGGGTCAACCTCCTCCTCTGCAGCAGCACGCTCGGCCTTCTTCTGATGCCTCTCAGGCTTGCCCCTATTGGTCTCCTTGATCTGTCGATGCTGAATAGACTGATACATCTTGAACATGTTGCACATGGTCTTGAATAGAGAGTTCTTCTCCTCTCTGGTGAAACTGGCCTCAGACACAATCTTCTTGCCCGTACCACGAGGAATCCGGGCAGTGGAGGAACACCTAGCAGAGTAGGTGGCACACTCATCAGGTCTAGGGTTGCGCCCCTTCTTAGGAGCCACATAAGGAGCAGGAGCGGCCGGAGTCCAGTTCATGTTACGCTTCGGAATGGAGGTCTTGTACTGAGCAATGTAATTAGCTGGGCAGACAGACTCAATCAAGGCCTAAATGAATGGAGCATAAATCAACGATTTGTCCTCCTGCACGCACTGACGTAGCTCATAGAACATGAAGTCCAACACATCCACCTTCTTCTTCTCATGAAGATACACAAAAATATCCAACATGGAGCTCCTCAAGTTATGCGAGTCACCGGCCTTAGGAGTGAGAGTGTACCTAAGGATGTGACGCATCGTGTCATATACTGGCAGTAAATCCTTGATAGACCCAGTGACAAATGACTTCTCATGCTTGTATGCAAACGCAGTCTCATCCTTGTGGCGCTGCCCAACTTCACGAACACGGCCAAACTCTTCATTCTCTTCTTCAAAGAACTGATAAGGAATGATCTTAGTAACCTTAGCCATAGAGGCAGAACACCGGTGCATCCCAGACATCTAGGTGAGGGTGCGAGCAGAGTCATTGGTGAACAAAACAGTGGCAAAGAACTGCATCACAAAATCCTCAATAACATATGGTTGAAAGTGACAAACAGAAGAAGCCCCAACCCCCCAACAGCAGCATACACTCCAGGATAGAGATGGTCATTGTCTCGGAGACTCTCAACATTGGCTTGCTTGTGCGGGGCAAACTTCTTGGCTTTTGTCATGAGCAGCTCATAGTACACCCTATGCTGAAATTCATTCTTGAACCTAGGGTCAACACCCATACCGGTGGAAGCAGCATATGGGTGAGCCTGTCTCTTGACCCAGATCTTTGGCTTTGACCATTTGAAAAGGGGAAGATCCCTGAGATCCCGCCCTCCAGGAATGGCCTGCTCGGGGCTACACTCCCCTTCTTTTTCCTCATCTTCATCAACAAATTCAGCCTCGCCTATGCATTTTAATCATAGGAAGCATCATCCATGAAGTCATATTTCTCATCTGAGTCCTCTAAAGCCTCAACCATGGGCTGCTTAGTGGCAGCACGGCGAGCACGACCCTGCCCAGCTGACTGAGAACCCTGACCGATCCCCTCTGATGGCTGATGACGAGCAACAATGAACTGACTATCTCCTGCTTTGGTGCGCTTGCGATGTACTTCCGACCTCTTGTCAGCGGAGTATGAGAAACACAAAGCAACAAACAACACAACAACAGCAAAAGGATGAGTGCAAGTGCTCGAAGAAATGGCAAGGAATGAACTAGGGAAAAGCTGAACAGAACCATATTGCCTACCCTGTGCGCACGGGGTACAGGACCACGTGGACACGGGGGCCCTGTGCGCACGGTATAGGCCTGTGTGAAGGAAATATGCCCTAGAGGCAATAATAAAGTTGTTATTTTATATTTCCTTATTCATGATAAAGGTTTATTATTCATGCTAGAATTGTATTGATCGGAAACTTAAATACATGTGTGAATACATAAACAAATACTGTGTCCCTAGTAAGCCTCTACTAGACTAGCTCATTGATCAAAGATGGTTAAGGTTTCCTAACCATGGACATGTGTTGTCATTTGATAACGGGATCACATCATTAGGATAATGATGTGATGGACAAGACCCATCCGTTATCTTAGCATATTGATCGTTCAGTTTATTGCTATTGCTTTCTTAATGTCAAATACATATTCCTTCGACTATAGATTATGCAACTCCCGGATACAAGAGGAATACCTTGTGTGCTATCAAACATCACAACGTAACTGGGTGATCATAAAGATGCTCTACAGGTATCTCCGAAGGTGTTTGTTGAGTTGGCATAGATCGAGATTAGGATTTGTCACTCCGAATATCGGAGAGGTATCTCTGGGCCCTCTCGGTAATACACATCATAAGCTTGAAAGCAAATGACTAAGGAGTTGTTCACGAGGTGATGTATTACGAAACGAGTAAAGAGACTTGCCAGTAACGAGATTGAACTAGGTATGAAGATACCGACGATCGAATCTCGGGCAAGTAACATACCGATGGACAAAGGGAATTACATATGTTGTCATAACGGTTCGACCGATAAAGATCTTCGTAGAATATGTAGGAGCCAATATGGGCATCCAAGTTCCGCTATTGGTTATTCACTGGAGAGGTATCTCAGTCATGTGTACATAGTTCTCGAACCCGTAGGGTCCGCATGCTTAACGTTCGTTGACGATATAGTGTTCTATGAGTTATATGATTTGGTGACCAAATGTTGTTCGGAGTCCTGGATGAGATCACAGATATTACGAGGACTCTCTAAATGGTCGAGAGGTAAAGATTGATATATAGGACGATGGTATTCGGACACCGGAAGTGTTTCAGAGGGTACCGGGTACTTATCGGGTCACCGGAAAGGAGTTTCGGGCACCCCCGGCAAAGATATGGGCCTTATGGGCCAAGTGAGGGAACACACTGATGCTTGCTTGAACTATGTCAGTATTTCCCCAAAGAGGAAGGGATGATGCAGCACAGCAACGGTAGGTATTTCCCTCAGTGATGAGACCAAGGTTATCGAACCAGTAGGAGAACCACGCAACACCACGTAAACAGCTCCTGCACACAAAGAACAAATACTTGCAACCCGACGTAAGAGAGGGGTTGTCAATCCCTCACGGGTAAAAGGATAGGTAAAATTGTAGTAGATTGGATAAATAGATCTCGCGGGAACGCGAGATAAAATAAATAAGTAAAAATTGCAGCAAGGTATTTTTGGGTTTTTGGATTAATAGATCTGAAAATAAAAGTTGCAAATAAAGAAAAGAGTGAATAGCAAAATAGATCTTGAAGGCAAATGTATTAAAGAAGAGACCCGGGGGCCGTAGTTTTCACTAGTGGCTTCTCTCGAGAAAAATAGCAAACGGTGGGTAAAAAAATTACTGTTGGGCAATTGATAGAACTTCAAATACTCATGACAATATCCAGGCAATGATCATTATATAGGCATCACGTCCAAGATTAGTAGACCGACTCCTGCCTGCATCTACTACTATTACTCCACACATCGACTGCTATCCAGCATGCATCTAGTGTATTAAGTTCATGGAAAAACGGAGTAATGCAATAAGAATGATGGCATGCTGTAGACAAGATCTATTTATGTAGAAATAGACCCCATCTTGTTATCCTTAATAACAACGATACATACGTGTCGGTTCCCCTTCTGTCACTGGGATCAAGCACCGTAAGATCGAACCCATCACAAAGCACCTCTTCCCATTGCAAGATAAATAGATCAAGTTGGCCAAACAAAACCCAAATATCGGAGAAGAAATATGAGGCTATAAGCAATCATGCATATAAGAGATCAAAGAAGACTCAAATAACTTTCATAGATAAAAACATAGATCTGATCATAAACTCAAAGTTTATCGGATCCCAACAAACACACCGCAAAAAGAGTTACATCAAATAGATCTCCAAGAAACCATTGTATTGAGAATCAAGCGAGAGAGAGAAAGCCATCTAGCTACTAACTACGGACCCGTAGGTCTACAATGAACTACTCACGCATCATCGGAGAGGCACCAATGAGGATGATGAACCCCTCCATGATGGTGTCTAGATTGGATCTGTGGTTTCTGGAACTTGCGGCGGCTAGAATTGATTTTCGTCGACTCCCCTAGGGTTTCTGGAATATTGGGGTATTTATAGAGCAAAGAGGCGGTGCGGGAGGTCTCCGAGATGGGCACAACCCACCAGGGCGCTCCTGGGGGCCCAGGCGCGCCCCGGTGTCTTGTGCTCACCTCGGGCCCCCTCTTCGGTACTTCTTTGGCCCACTGGATGTCTTCTGGTCCAAAAAAATCTCTAAAAAGTTTCGCTGCGTTTGGACTCCATTTGGTATTGATTTCCTGCGATGTAAAAAACATGCAGAAAACAGAACTGGCACTGGGCACTATGTCAATAGGTTAGTACCAAAAAAATGATATAAAATGATTGTAAAACATCCAAGAATGATAATATAACAGCATGGAACAATCAAAAATTATAGATACGTTGGAGACGTATCACACACCAGCCCACAAGGGGCTGGTGCGCCCCTATAGAGGCTGGCCCTATGAGGAGGAGAAGGAAAGAGGGGAGGGCAAGGAAAGTGTGGAGTAGGACTCCCCCTTCCTTCCCTCCCCCCCTCTTTCCTTCCCCCTTGTTAATACAAGGAAAGGGGGGCGCAGGGCAAGGCAGGAGCCCTAGGGGACGGCGGCCAGCCCTAGGGCGTGCCTGGATGCCTCCCCTCCCCTCCCACCTATATACACATGGGGAGGGGGCGCCACACAACAACACAACATTGTCTTAGCCGTGTGCGGCGCCCCCATCCACAATTTTCTCCCTCGGTCATATTTTCGTAGTGCTTAGGCGAAGCCCTGCGGAGATAACTTCACCATCACCATCACCATGCTGTTTTGCTGCCGGAACTCATCCACTACCTCGCCGTCTTGCTGGATCAAGAAGGCGGAGGACGTCATCGAGCTGAACGTGTGCTGAACGCGGAGGTGTCGTATGTTCGGTGCTCGATCGGTTGGAATGCGAAGAACTTCGACTGCATCAACCACGTTGTCAAATGCTTCCGCTTACGGTCTACGAGGGTATGTAGGCACACTCTCTCCCTCTCATTGCTATGCATCTCCTTGATAGATCTTGCATGTGCGTAGAATTTTTTTTGTTTTCCATGCAACGTTCCCCAACAGTGGCATCATGAGCCAGGTCTATGCCTAGATGATATGCACGAGTAGAACACAGAGAGTTGTGGGCGGTGATAGTCATACTGCTTACCGCCAACGTCTTATTTTGATTCGGCGGTATTGTTGGATGAAGTGGCCCAGACCAACCTTACATGTCCACGCACATGAGACCGGTTCCACCGACTGACATGCAACTAGTTTTGCATAAAGGTGGCTGGCGGGTGTCTGTTTCTCCTACTTTAGTTGAATCGAATTTGACTACGGCCGGTCCTTGAAGAAGGTTAAAACAACAAACTTGATGAATCACCATTGTGGTTTTTGCGTAGGCAAGAACGGTTCTTGCTAGAAACCCGTAGCAGCCACGTAAAACTTGCAACAATGAAGTAGAGGACGTCTAACTTGTTTTTGCAGGGCATGTTGTGATGTGATATGGTCAAGATATGATGTGATATATGTTGATGTATGAGATGATCATGTTTTGTAATATCGACAACCGGCAGGAGCCTTAGGGTTGTCTCTTTTTTGTATGAAGTGCAAACGCCATGTAATTGCTTTACTTTATCGCTATGCGTTAGCAATAGTTGTAGAAGTAATAGTTGGCGAGATGACCCCGACGCAACGATGGAGATCAAGGTGTCGAGCCGG
Organism: Thinopyrum elongatum; assembly: GCA_011799875.1. Taxonomy (NCBI): domain Eukaryota; kingdom Viridiplantae; phylum Streptophyta; class Magnoliopsida; order Poales; family Poaceae; genus Thinopyrum; species Thinopyrum elongatum. The sequence goes on from CM022301.1 coordinate 423,059,415, forward strand.
TGATGATGGAGATCATGACGATGCTTTGGAGATGGTGATCAAAAGCACAAGATGATGGCCATATCATGTCACATATTTTGATTGCATGTGATGTTTATCTTTTATGCATCTTATTTTGCTTAGTACGGCGGTAACATTATAAGATGATCCCTTCACTAAATTTCAAGATATAAGTGTTATCCCCGAGTATGCATCATTGCGAAAGTTCGTCATTTCGAGACACCACGTGATGATCGGGTGTGATAGACTCTACGTTCACATACAACGGGTGTAAGACAGTTTTACACATGCAGAATACTTGGGTTAAACTTGACGAGCCTAGCATGTACAGACATGGTCTCGGAACACTGGAGACCGAAAGATCGAACATGAGTCATATAGTAGATATGATCAACATAGAGATGTTCACCATTGATGACTACCCCATCTCACGTGATGATCGGACATGGGTTAGTTGATTTGGATCATGTATCACTTAGATAACTTGAGGGATGTTTATTTAAGTGGGAGTTCATTAGTAATTTGATTAATTGAACTTAATTTATCATGAACTTAGTCCTGATAGTATTTGCAAATTTATGTTGTAGATCAATAGCTCGCGATATAGCTTCACTATTTTTGATATGTTCCTAGAGAAAACTAAGTCGAAAGATGATGGTAGCAATGATGCGGACTTGGTCCGTGATCTGAGGATTATCCTCATTGCTGCACAGAAGAATTATGTCCTTGATGCACCACTAGGTGACAGACCTATTGCAGGAGCAGATGCAAATGTTATGAACGTTTGGCAAGCTCGATATGATGACAACTTGATAGTTTAGTGCGCCATGCTTTATGGCTTAGAATCGGGACTTCAAAGACGTTTTGAACATCATGGAGCATATGAAATGTTCCAAGAGTTGAAGTTAATATTTCAAGCAAATGCCCGAGTTGAGAGATATGAAGTCTCCAATAAGTTCTATAGATGCAAGATGGAGGAGTATAGCTCAGCCAGTGAGCATGTGCTCAGAATATCTGGGTACTACAATCGCTTGAATCAAGTGGGAGTTAATCTTCCAGATAAGATAGTGATTGACAAAGTTCTCTAGTCACTATCACCAAGCTACTAGAATTTTGTGATGAACTATAATATGCAAGGGATGACGAAAATGATTCCCGAGCTCTTCGCGATGCTGAAATCGACGAAGGTAGAAATCAAGAAAGAGCATCAAATGTTGATGGTTATCAAGACCACTAGTTTCAAGAAAAGGGCAACGGAAAGAAAGGGAACTTCAAGAAGAATGGCAAGCAAGTTGCCACTCCTGTGAAGAAGCCAAAGCTGGACCTAAGCCTGAAACTGAGTGCTTATACTGCAAAGGGAATGGTCACTAGAAGCGGAACTGCCCCAAATACTTGGCGGATAAGAAGGATGGCAGAGTGAACAAAGGTATATTTGATATACATGTTATTGATGTGTACTTTACTAGTGTTCGTAGTAACCCCTGGGTATTTGATACCGGTTCAGTTGCTAAGATTAGTAACTCGAAACAGGAGTTGCAAAATGAACAAAGACTAGTTAAGGGCAAGGTGACGATGTGTATTGGAAGTGATTCCAAGGTTGATACGATCACCATCACACACTCCTTCTACCTTCGGGATTAGTGTTGGACCTAAATAAATGTTATTTGGTGTTTGTGTTGAGCATGAATATGATTGGATCATGTTTATTGCGATACGGTTATTCATTTAAGTTAGAGAATAAGTGTTGTTTTGTTTACATGAATAAAACCTTCTATGGTCATACACCCAATGTGAATGGTTTATTGAATCTCGATTGTAGTGATACACATATTCATAATATTGATGCCAAAAGATGCAAAGTTGATAATGATAGTGCAACATACTTGTGGCACTGCCGTTTAAGTCATATTGGTGTAAAGCGCATGAAGAAACTCCATGCAGATGGACTTTTGGAATCACTTGATTATGATTCATTTGATACTTGCGAACCATGCCTCATGGGCACGATGACTAAAACTCCGTTCTCCGGAACAATGGAGCGAGCTAATGACTTATTGGAAATAATACATACCGATGTATGCGGTCCGATGAGTGTTGAGGCACGCGGCGGGTATCGTTATTTTATGACCTTTCACAGATGATTTGAGTAGGTATGGGTATATCTACTTGATGAAACATAAGTCTGAAACATTTGAAAAGTTCAAAGAATTTCAGAGTGAAGTGGAGAATCATCGTAACAAGAAAATAAAGTTTCTACGATTTGATCGTGGAGGTGAATATTTGAGTTATGAGTTTGGCATTCATTTAAAACAATGTGGAATAGTTTCACAACTCACGCCACCTGGAACACCACAGCATAATGGTGTGTCCGAACGTCGTAACCGTACTTTATTAGATATGGTGCGATCTATGATGTCTCTTACCGATTTACTACTATCGTTTTGGGGTTATGCATTAGAGACAGCCGCATTCACGTTAAATAGGGCACCGTCTAAATCCATTGAGACGACACCGTATGAACTTTGGTTTGGCAAGAAACCTAAGCTGTCGTTTCTTAAAGTTTGGGATGCGATGCTTATGTCAAAAGGCTTCAACCTAATAAGCTCGAACCCAAATCGGAGAAGTGCGTCTTCATAGGATACCCTAAAGAAACTATTGGGTACACCTTCTACCACAGATCCAAAGGCAAGATCTTTGTTGCTGAGAATGGGTCCTTTCTAGAGAAGGAGTTTCTCTCAAAAGAAGTGAGTGGGAGGGAAGTAGAACTTGATGAGGTAATTGTACCTTCTCTCGAATTGGAAAGTAGCACATCACAGAAAACCTTTCCCGTGATGCCTACACCAACTAGAGAGGAAGCTAATGATAATGATCATGAAACTTCAGATCAAGTTACTACTGAACCTCGTAGGTCGAACAGAGCACGTTCCGCACCAGAGTGGTACGGTAATCCTGTCCTGGAAGTCATGTCATTAGACCATGGCAAACCTACGAACTATGAAGAAGCTATGATGAGCCTAGATTCCGACAGATGGCTTGAGGCCATGAAATCTGAGATAGGATCCATGTATGGGAACAAAGTATGGACTTTGGTGGACTTGCCCGATGATAGGCAAGCCATAGAAAATAAAATGGATCTTCAAGAAGAAGACTGACGCTGATGGTAATGTTACTGTCTACAAAGCTTGACTTGTTGCGAAAGGTTTTTTGACAAGTTCAAGGGGTTGACTACAATGAGACTTTTCTCACCCGTAGTGATGCTTAAGTCTGTCTGAATCACGTTAGCAATTGCCGCATTTTATGAAATCTGGCAAATGGACGTCAAAACTGCATTCCTTAATGGATTTCTTAAAGAAGAGTTGTATATGAGGCAACCAGAAGGTTTTGTCGATCCTAGAGGTGCTAACAAAGTGTGCAAGCTCCAGCGATCCATCTATGGACTGGTGCAAGCATCTCAGAGTTGGAATATACGCTTTGATGAGGTGATCAAAGCATATGATTTTATACAGACTTACGGTGAAGCCTGTATTTACAAGAAAGTGAGTGGGAGCTCTGTAGCATTTCTGATATTATATGTGGATGACATATTGTTGATTGGAAATGATATAGAATTTCTGGATAGCATAAAAGGATATTTGAATAAGAATTTTTCAATGAAAGACCTCGGTGAAGCTACTTACGTATTGAGCATCAAGATCTATAGGGATAGATCGAGACGTTTAATAGGACTTTCACAAAGCACATACCTTGATAAGATTTTGAAGGAGTTCAAAATGCATCAGTCAAAGAAGGAGTTCTTGCCTGTATTGTAAGGTGTGAAGTTGAGTAAGACTCAAAGCCCGAACACAGCAGAAGATAGAGAGAGAATAAAAGTCATTCCATGTGCCTCAGCCATAGGTTCTATAAAGTATGCCATGCTGTGTACCAGATCTATTGTGTACCTTGCCATGAGTTTGGCAAGGGGGTACAATAGTGATCCAGGAGTGGATCACTGGACAGCGGTCAAAATTATCCTTTGTTACCTAAGAAGGCTAAGGAAATGTTTCTCGATTATGGAGGTGATAAAGAGTTCGTCATAAAGGGTTACGTCGATGCAAGCTTTGACACCGATCCAGACGACTCTAAGTCTCAATCTGGATACGTATTGAACGTAGGAGCAATTAGCTAGAGTAGTTCCATGCAGAGCATTGTAGACATAGAAATTTGCAAAATACATACGGATCTGAATGTGGCAGACCCATTGACTAAAATTCTCTCACAAGCAAAACATGATCACACCTTATCACTCTTTGGATGTTAATCACATGGCAATGTGAACTAGATTATTGACTCTAGTAAACTCTTTGAGTGTAGGTCACATGGCGATGTGAACTATGGGTGTTAATCACATGGCGATGTGAACTAGATTATTGACTCTAGTGCAAGTGGGACACTGAAGGAAATATGCCCTAGAGGCAATAATAAATTTGTTATTTTATATTTCCTTATTCATGATAAAGGTTTATTATTCATGCTAGAATTGTATTGATCGGAAACTTAAATACATGTGTGAATACATAAACAAATACTGTGTCCCTAGTAAGCCTCTACTAGACTAGCTCGTTGATCAAAGATGGTTAAGGTTTCCTAACCATGGACATGTGTTGTCATTTGATAACGGGATCACATCATTAGGAGATTGATGTGATGGACAAGACCCATCCGTTATCTTAGCATATTGATCGTTCAGTTTATTGCTATTGCTTTCTTAATGTCAAATACATATTCCTTCGACTATAGATTATGAAACTCCCGGATACCAGAGGAATACCTTGTGTGCTATCAAACGTCACAACGTAACTGGGTGATCATAAAGATGCTCTATAGGTATCTCCGAAGGTGTTTGTTGAGTTGGCATAGATCGAGATTAGGATTTGTCACTCCGAGTATCGGAGAGGTATCTCTGGGCCCTCTCGGTAATACACATCATAAGCTTGCAAGCAAATGACTAAGGAGTTGGTCACGAGGTGATGTATTATGGAACGAGTAAAGAGGCTTATCGGTAACGAGATTGAACTAGGTATGAAGATACCGACGATCGAATCTCGGGCAAGTAACATACCGATGGACAAAGGGAATTACGTATGTTGTCATAACAGTTCGACCGATAAAGATCTTCGTAGAATATGTAGGAGCCAATATGGGCATCCAGGTTCCGATATTGGTTATTGACCGAAGAGGTATCTCGGTCATGTCTACATAGTTCTCGAACCCGTAGGGTCCGCACGCTTAACGTTCGTTGACGATATAGTGTCATATGAGTTATATGATTTAATGACCGAATGTTGTTCGGAGTCCCGGATGAGATCACGGATATGACGAGGAGTCTCGAAATGGTCAAGAGGTAAAGATTGATATATCGGACGATGATATTCGGACACCAGAAGTGTTTCATAGGGTACCGGGTACATATCGGGTCACCGGAAAGGAGTTTCGGGCACCCCCGGCTAAGATATGGGCCTTATGGGCCAAGTGAGGGAACACACCAGCCCACAAGGGGCTGGTGCGCCCCTATAGAGGCCGGCCCTATGAGGAGGAGAAGGAAAGAGGGGAGGGCAAGGAAAGTGTGGAGTAGGACTCCCCCTTCCTTCCCTCTCCCCCCTCTTTCCTTCCCCCTTGTTAATACAAGGAAATGGGGGCGCAGGGCAAGGCAGGAGCCCTAGGGGCCAGCGGCCAGCCCTAGGGCGCGCCTGGATGCCTCCCCTCCCCTACCACCTATATATACATGGGGAGGGGGCGCCACACAACAACACAACATTGTCTTAGCCGTGTGCGGCGCCCCGTCCACAGTTTCCTCCCTCGGTCATATTTTCGTAGTGCTTAGGCGAAGCCCTGCGGAGATAGCTTCACCATCACCGTCACCACACGGTCGTGCTGCCGGAACTCATCCACTACCTCGCCGTCTTGCTGGATCAAGAAGGCGGAGGACGTCATCGATCTGAACATGTGCTGAACGCGGAGGTGCCGTACATTCGGTGCTCGATCGGTTGGAATGCGAAGAAGTTCGGCTACATCAACCGCGTTGTCAAACGCTTCCACTTACGGTCTACGAGGGTATGTAGACACACTCTCTTCCTCTCGTTGCTATGCATCTCCTTGATAGATCTTGCGTCTGCGTAGAAATTTTTTTGTTTTCCATGCAACGTTCCCCAACACTGTGGGCACGGGGGTCCCGTGTGCACGGTAGACCTCGTGGGAACGGGGGTTGCCCGGCTACACCTACTCCCAGAACCAAATATAGTAGTGAATGAGGCTAGGCGATCCGCAGTAGATCCAGTGCAACTTTACACTAATTCATGAAATCTTGAGGTCTGATCTAGATAATGGAGGAAACCCTAGGACCCAACTACCCTATCAATGAAGAAATACACAAAAAGGAGAGAAGGAAGGGGGCAAGGTACTGGAGGAGGAGCCCATCCTGGGCGAACTCCTTGGAGAGGAAAGGTTCCATGGCGCGAGGAGGCACCGGAGAAGCCCGAGGCGACGATGGTGGCCTGGGAGGCTTCCTGGGCGTGGAGGGGGTGAATGGGTGGGAATGAGCCCTAACACCCCCCCCCCCCCCCCCCCCCCCCGCGCACCACACCACACCTCCCACCTCTTAGAGATTGTACTCAGAGTAGCAAAAACTTGGGAGGAAAAAGAGATGGATCGACCATGTGTGTGGGGAGACCTGGTGGATGACCTCGCCCGCGATGAGCTCGATGGGATTCTCGCCCTCCAGACGCGCGTCCGAACTCGCACTCACGAAGTCCATGATTTCAAGGGCGGGGAAGGCACGACCCCTGGATAGCTCAATTGGATCTCGGCCGTCGTCTGCGCTCGCGACCTGGAGAGAATGCGGGCCGCACCGCCACTCCGGTGAACAGCGGGGGGAAATATCTGAAATTGGGCGGCGGTGGCGCGGGCGAGCACGGGAGCTTGTCCTTCATCCTTCACGTGTAGAGGGAGGTGCCATGACAATTGTCCCCGCCGCGCTCGCGACCCTGAAGAGGTTGCGGTCGCCATCACCGTTGGTGAACAACGGAGGAGGAGGACCCGAAACTGGACGGCGCGTGGCGCAGGCGAGCACGTGGATCTCGTCCGCCGCCCTTGAATTGCAGAGGGAGTGTCTGTGACGACAGGAGTAGGGGAGTCGCATCGCCGGGGGGGGGTCGAGCAGGGCGATCGCCGGGGGAGGGGGGCAGGAAGCATGCAGGGTGTGTCACTGGGGGAGCTGTAAAGCCGGCGCCCGCCGCCTCCTCCAATCCGGCGGCTCGGTAGATAACAGAGATGGGAAGTGGGAGAGTAGGGGCATATAGTGGGGAAGGGTGAAGACGCGACGTGCGGGTGAAAAAGGTTCGGGCGACTTCGGCCATTATAGCGAACCGTCGCTGGCGATGATGTGGCGCGGTCCCGGTAGAAGGCAGTGTTGGGATAAGATGTCCAAAAACTGACGTCGGGAGTTATATATAAAACATTTATTTTTTTTGTCCAGTTAACCTTACCATAAGGCCCATCTCCCTTTTTTGCGGGGATAAAATAAATAATCAGATCTATGTGAACATCTCCCTACAAAGAGACACATCGCTAGCACTAGCTGCCATACAACAAACACATACACCACCGAATAAGTAAATTTACCCGAACCGGTATGTACCGGTGAAGCATCCGCCGTCCATGCCAGCATCAAGAGGCACACCGTCCTTTGACTAATAACTAAGGAATCTTCTGTAGGTGAAGACATTCTATACTAGTCTGACAACACATGACCAATACGTGAAACTGCCCCATAGCCTTTCCATTTAGTCACATGCATGTGTACATCCCAGACCACTCAACCTATAGTAGTAACATTTTACTTTCTTGTTAGCTATTAAATGATTGATATCCTTTTAATAAATGTTTGTTTTTAAAACCTTTTATATATTTGAATTCCTAAAGACAAGATCTTTAAACGAGACCAATATCGTATATTTTAGCGTAGGTTGAATTTTTGCAGTTTCATTCGCTTTGGCATTTCACAAAAAATGGATGTAACTCTTCAAAAAAATTGTTTCACTTTATTTAAAAAAATGATTTCACAATTAAAGAAAACAAATTTGAGTCATTTGAAAATACAGATTGAACTCATTTTAGAAAACTATTCATTTTAAAACACTGATTTCACTCGTATCAAAAACACATATTTAGTCATTTCAAAGAATTGGTTTTGATCATTTCAAAAAGGTGATTTCACTCATTCAAAAAACTAAATTCACTCATTTTTGAAACACTGATCTCAATTATCCGAAAACACAATATTTCACTCATTTACAGATAAAATTTCACTCATTTCAGAAAACATATTACGGTCATGTCAAAAAAAAACAAATTTAACTAAATTTAAACACCGATTTCACATATTTGAAAAACACATATTTCATCGTTTCAAAGAACTGGCTACACTAATTTCGTAAAAATGATTTCAACTCATTTCACTATGTTAAAAAAATGATTTCACTCATATGAAAAATTGATGGCACTCATTCAGAAAATAATTTCACTAGTTGAGAAAACAAATTTCACTCATTTCATATTTCAGTTTGAAATGGATTTCAGTCAGTGCGGAAAAACTGATTTCACTCGTTTAGAAATTGATTTCACTCAAAGCAAATAACTGATTCCAATATTTCAAAAATTATTTGACTCAATTCACAGAAACAATTTCACTTGTTTCGTAAAAACAGATTTCACTCATTTAAAAAAAATTATAATAATTAGTTTTACATGTGTTTACATGACTAGTTTCAAAAATCTGAATAACAAGTTTCACGTATTCACACCCAAAAATGTGTTCATGTGTATGAAAAACATATTTCACTCATTTAAAAAATTAGTCCCACCCAATTCAAAGATCATATTTCACTATTTTTAGAAAGCTGATTTCAATCATTTCAAATGTCAAAATTTAAACTTGTTTGAATGTATTCAAATTGATCTTTTCGAAAGGTCTTGGCTCCAGGAGTTCAAATATATACAAAGTTTCAAAAAACAAAATTTATGTTTTGAAGATATGAACAATCTAAATAGTTAAAAGGGAATTAAAAGTGATGGATTTACGAATGGAGAGAGGAGAGATAATGTCAGAGACCAGGGCCGGGCCCATAGTGGTGCCAAATGTGGGCCCGCACAGGGCCCATAATTTGGGGGCCCCAGATTTTTACATAGGCCTGTATTCTCAAAAAAATCCTAGGCTATGCCGCAATGGGCCGCTGGGCACTTGAGCTGGGCCTGAGTCCATCGAGCGCTGGTGCAGTCGATCAGATCGCTTCAGCAGTCGATCGATCGGGAAATAGGATTGTCTTCACCACGGCCTGGCCCTCGCCTCGATCGGGAAACGGGATCGACGGATCGTCTGTCTAATAAAAAAAAGGGATCGCTACAGCAGTCGTTAGTCGATCGGGATCACCTTCGCCTCAATCGGAAAACTGCAACAGCAGACCCGTCGGCGTCGCTAAACGGTATCGTCTTGTCGGTCCTCGCTTTTGCCTCGTCAGATCGATCAGATTTTGGCCGATGCCGTTGTCGTCTTCGTAGCCTCCTCTCCCAACCCGTCGTCTCCTCGGATCGATCCGTGACCGACTCCAGCCTCCAGGTGCTTAGTGAGTCCTCCTTTTCGATTAACTTCGGTTCCTACTCCTAATTCCTAATTTCTTAATTAACTTTTGGGAAGGGTATTATTTTATTAGAGATCTGTTCTTACCTCCTCGGTTAAATATCATAGTGTAGCAGTTCAACCGGACATGACCCAAAACTAGGTGAGTTAGACAGTTCATCTAATTGCAAAACATTGACGCATGCTCTTCAATTGATATATGCTATTGTATAACTTTAATTTTATTTTATTCACCTTTTTTATCTTGTGTTTCAATAATACAAATTTGATTCCAATTGTTATGTAAGACATTATATTATATACATTATAAATTTCTTCTGCGATATATATATATATATATATATATATATATTATAATTGCTCGTTAGTTCATTTTTTTAGTGAGATAGGGCCTCATTTTTTAGTTTCGCACAGGGCCCTGGATTTTGCCGGCCCGGCCCTGTCAGAGACATGCATGTTCAGTACCATGAGCAGTAAAAAGGAAGAAGCAAGACCATGCATGCGTCATTTGCATGTGCATGATGGGCTCGGTCTTATGAAATACGGTGACTTAAATAGAGAAAATAGGAGAATACAAATGTATACCTTTTGAGCTGGCAGCATGCTATTGGTGAGAGAACCACCGGTACATACCAGAACCGGTAAAAAAACACTTTGCGATCCACCCATGCACTACAATAATCATCTCAATCCATCGGATCACCTCGTGGTGCACGGGAAAAACAATGATGGCGAGGCACGACGGCATGCTCGGGTAATAAGCTGATGTTGCTTCGTGGCGGTGGAGCTTGCGGTCGGCGCCATGGGTCAACCATCTTTCCCTTCCAACTGGTTTTAGGATGCTCCCGCTTCCTAGGATGTGACGACTTCCCAACCCGAGGTCCCGTTAGTGTGCATCCTCGGTATCTAGACTTCTCAACATTGTCTTGTTGCAGAGGCCGGTATAATTGATGTCTGCTTGATACTAATATATTATTGTAGTGGGCGACGCTACGCGTCCACCGTCGGATCCGCGCGATACGTCCGCCACCTCGATGGCCGTTCGATCTACGCGCGCGCAGCCGTCCGATCGATCTCCTGGCACGCGGCTTGGTCGCCTCCCCCCACTCATTAATTCCTGAAACAACGGTCGAGTTGCAGAAACAAGCGCTTTGTCCCGGCCCCGATAGACCTGCGCCGAGCGCGGCGCCGCCCCCAACCACCGCAAAATCAGCCGCCGCCGGCGTGGGGACCTCCATGGCGCACCACATCACGCGCCAGATGATGCGATCGGACGCCAATCTAGCTCACCGAGGACCCCTGCTTGGAGAACGGGCGCAGCCATATTTCTCAGCTCCAAGTGCCGCCGGGGAGCTTCCGCCGCGAGCTGGATCTTCGACTTGGTTCACAAATCCCTCGGTGGTGTTTCCTGAAGCTCCATCGAGCAGATCTCATCAACAATCTTCGGTGAGATCCTGTTTCTGAAACACTAGCTCTATTCCACTCTGAAACATGAACACTTGTGTGAAAGAACAGAGCAATGAGCCTCCCAAATTTTAGTTGCACATGAGCCTCCATATTTCCTAAAACATTAGCTCTGTTCAACATGTCCTGCCTGTTTGTATCTATGAAACATGAGACTCAGAAAAAATCAGTTGCATTGGTTGATGCCTCTGGTTAATGCCCCTGGTTTCATTGGTTAATTGCCCTGCTCCAATTTTATGAAACTTGTTAATGCCTCTGGTTTGATTTCATTGTGTATTGTTTCAGAAAAAAAAACACATTGCATGTTTCTGTTAATCCCTGCTCCCATTGTGTGATTTGATTGTGCATGTTGCATGTTCATGGGACCCCTGAACATGTAGAATTTCTGTTGGTTTGATTATGTTGCATGTTTCTGTTGGGTACCTGAATTTTTGAAACAAGAAAAAAAATGCTGATTCCATGGAGAGATGAAATGACTGTTGCACAACAACTCTGTTGCAGGAACATGGAACTGAAGGGGAAGGGAGCTATGTCCAAGGCAATTTTTCTGTTGGTGGTGATGAAGATTCAGAGGGGTTGTTGTTTGCTGAAGATGCAATCCAAGATGATTCAGATGATGGAGATGTTTCGTCGCAGCCACTGCCGCCCTATGTTGCGATGGTGTTTGACACAATCGAGGATGCTCGGAAATTCTACAACGACTATGCGTTCAAGTTGGGGTTCGGGACACATATATCTACTTCAAAATTCACCCAGAAGAGAGGTCAGAAGAAAGAGGATGCAATACTGATAAAGAGGGTCTTTGAGTGTGTGCACGCTAGAAAGCCCGTTAAAATGGAAACAAGTAGCACATCAGAGAGCATTGCAACGGAAAACAGCAACTCTAGTAGGCAGCATGATGTTGTGACATGCATTTTCATCTGGGTTTTGTTTCCAGTACAACCAGTTTTTCATTTGGTTTGGTGTATTCAGGTTACAGGAAAAATAGCTTGTTTCCTGTTCATGTTAATGTTACAGGAAAAATAGCTTGTTCATGTTACAGGGACATGATGTTCCAGGGATGCATCCATGAAAAATAGCTAATGTATTAAGGTTACAGGAAAAACATAAATCTTACATGAAGGACCTTTCACTTGGTGATGTTACAGGAACATGTATTCATATGTTGATTTTGCTAGAGTATAATATAGATCAAAAGGATCATGTTACAGAGACACAATGGATATAGAATATTTTGTTGCCATTGAAAGATTTATCATGCAACAAGTGCTCCCATACACCAAAATGATACACCAGTGTGCAACAAAAAACTTGATATGAAACACACATCAGGAACAGGTAACTACCATTTTATTTATCATGTCTACACTGTATATAGCTGTGCAACACCAGAACATTAGCGACAAATGGTTGCATCGATAAAGCTCCAGCATACAAAAAAGAGGGAAAAGGAGGCATGCCCCAGCATGACACATTCTTCTCCAAAAAGCTTTAGTTCCATCGACTACTAGAGAGCTCGGTTACAAACATGTCGCACACACATGCACCAAAAAAAAAGAGGCCTAAACTACTAGCTAGGTCTTGTTGCGGTCGACGGTTGACTTCAATCTACGACTTTTTCAGCAGGGCTTGGAACTCATCCTCTGAGCTGAGGGTGTTTTGCGGGTGTTTGAAAAGCTTCGCCGCAATGTACTTCCGGAAGTTGAGCAAGGAGATTGTGTCCTGAGCATACACAGCAAGAAAAACACATAATTAGAAACTACTAGCAAAGGGAAAAAGCACTGTTACAGAAAAATATGATTTCACAAAGAAATGATTCTAGTGTTGCAGAGTGTTTCTTTACTACTAGTGTTGGAGAGTGTTTCTGTACTACTAATGTTGCATAGGTTTCCAAAAAAAAAAGAGTCCGAGTCATACTGTACTAAAATGGCTTCAACCCCTTGGAAGTTAAATTCTCCATGTATAGAATAGCAAAGATGCCACAATCAAATCTTCCAGAAAAAAATAGAAAGGAAAAATGAGAACACAAAAGTCAGATGAAGTTGCGAAAAAATGTCAGGAATTTCAGTTTACCATCATTCCTCTTATCCTGGTATTTTTTAACTTCCCTCATCACATCAAGCAGAATATGCTCGTCCCACTCGAACTCATGGACAGCACTCATATCTCGTAACGTGTGGAGATATTCTAGAGGCACCATGTTTCCTGTCCCAGGAGCTAGGACCAATGATAGGCAGAGCAAAACCCATGACCTATCAATGGTCTCCTCATCGTCGTCATCCGCTTTTGAGAGAACAACTACTGTAGTGGCTATCAGAGCCCTATCACCATCCAAATACACATCTCAGAAATCTGCTTTGCCCCTCTTGCCGAATTCTACCGGCCTGCTACCAGATGGAACATTGAAAATCTTCTTCACCATGTCTTTTGTGAAGTGTATTTTCTTGCGGTCATTAATCCTGCATAAAAACATATAAAAAATAGAAAATCAGTAGATGTTGCGAAGAAAGAAAAGTGCTATCCAGCAGATAGAAAACAGAAAAAGACATGGTTAAAAGAAGGTACTCAAAAGAAACATACTTGAGCAGACGCTTCTTAGTGTCAATCCTCATAACTATGAAATTGACAAGCCCTTCTGGGGGAGAAAGCAAAGGAGAGATGTGCAACAAATCCCCAAAGCTAGACTTGCTTAGTACATCTCTTTTCTTCCCTTGGATGGAATTGGCTATGTCGCGCAGCCGCTTTGCTGACCATCGAGTTTGGTAGATGGGCATGCTGCGGAACAAAAACAAAGAGTAAGCTATGAACATTCATATATATGCAAAAAGGAGGCTATGAGCATGCATATATCCTAGTAGTTGCCACATAAAAAGCTATGAAGCTACAGGAAAACAAGTACAAAAGTTCAGAAGAATAAAATCATGAAGCCACAGGCAATCCACTACAAAATTCAGAAGAAAGTGCTATGAGCTCCAGGAGAACCAAGTACAACTTTAATCCTGCTCATGCGTCCATTTCAAAACAAACAAACTATAATGAACTCAAAAAATGCAACACCAGCAAGCTCTCACAACTCTCACCCATGTTGTTCTTCATAGACAGTGGCAGAAACAATGTAACTCAAACAATGATTCAAAATGATGCAACAAAATGTTACAAAACCCTGAATGAAACACATCTGCTGAACATTGTTTACAGCAAAAATGGTTCTGTCATTTCTGAAATTCACTACCAAACATGATGCTACAGGCAATCCACTAACATTTCTGAAACACATCTGCTAATCTATGATGCTACAGGCAATCCACTACCAAAAATTCAGATAAACATGGAGGTATACACACAAAAATCAACTACATAAATTAGACATTGCTATGCGGCGGTAAGAAGGTACAACAATGTTATGAGCTGCATAAATTTCAGAAACAAAAAATGAACTCTGCGACACCGGCGACCACCTCGTCTCCTACTATGCCGGCGACCACCTTTTCCTATTACACCGGCGACCGCCTCTCCTAGTACAAACTACCACACCTCCTCCTACCACAGCCGCGGAGCACCACCACCAAATCCGGGGAGCACAACGACAAAACACATGGCGGAGCACAAAAATCGCCACCGCGACGGGGCACCACCACCACCCCCTACCACCGCAGGGGGAGCACTAACCAGTCACCGCCCTACCACCGCAGGGGAAGCACCAAACCACCGCATCCCTCGACTCGTCACTACAGGAAATGGGGGAAAAATATGTGGATCGAGTGGGGAAAGGATGCATACCTGCCTGAGTAGAAGTCAGCCGCCGCGGATCCAGTCGTCGTCGCCAGCGCGACTGGTCTGCCGCGGTCTCCTATCTGTCGCCGCCCTCCAGCCATCGCCCTCCCCGCTGCGGGATCTAGCCACACCTCCTTGCTTTGAAACAGCCCGTCAGTTGCAAAAGCCGTTTCTGAAACAAAACGCTCGAATAGTTCAGCTGCAGAAACGTGGCGTGGGTGCGGGTGCTCTCGTCCGTCTGATCAAAAGACGATCTGACGGACACGGAGCCGGCGGACGCGCGCGAGAGATCAGCTGGCTGAAGGTAAGCTTTTTCCATATATTATCCTTTATTGAAAAAACTATTTTGAATACACAAAAAAGATTCAGAAATTCACCCATACCATATTAGATCAGTTTGTAATTGTATACATAATATCACAGTACAATATGCCCATTAATACGTAACTCATGAACAACCTCTGTCGAAGACAAAAGAACTGAAGCATAGCTCAAGCCATCTTAGTTATCAAAATTTGGGACCGATATCGCACAAGCAGCAGAATGACAACGGAGGTCAGACTTAATTTTGAGTTCAATCGTGTAACTAATTAAATTTCTATTCACAGCCACATAAGGAATACGGTTTTTATTCATGCATGATAAATGCATCGATCGCATCGAATTACATTGTCCGAATTACATGGGTTCATAAATAACGACATCTGCAAGGCGCATCGATCGCATACACAGTCCATCTACTCCATGACCTTGTAGCACGCCATTTACAGATTAGGATTTTTTCCTAGGAAGCAGCTTCTCTATGGCGCATATGCAACCCATCAAGTCCACCGCCTTGTACCCCGTCACCTCCTCCAGCACATTGTGGCTCAACGGCACGCCGAGGATCTGCCTTGCGAGGAACAGCGCCGATGCAGCCACGGCGGACGGCAGGATCAGTCCAATGAACCCGAAAAACCCCAACGTCAGGTTGACCAACCGAAGCGCCAGAAACCTCACCAAGAGCTCGTCCTCCCGCTCGAAGAACCTCGTGAAGTGCTCGACGAAGGTGTACGCGGTGGGGCCGTCCATGACGCAGCCGAGATCCATGAAGAGCTCCCACTCCATCTCCTCCACCACGTGCACGGTGGTCCCGAGGAACGCCTCGACGACTTGGGCGTCGAGCCTCCGACCGCTGGCGGACTGCTCGTACTTGGCCCCGAGGGAGACGGCGGCGGCGGCCACGAGCTGGAGCGCCTCGTCGTGGGCCGGAACGGGGCGCACGGACAGGACGCGGTCGAGGTAGACGACGGCGCGGCAGAGCGTGCCCTCCGGGAGGCCGCCGAGGTGGCGGGCGAAGGCGTCCATCCAGAGCACGAGCTCGGCGCGCATGGACGGGCTCATGTGGCCCTGCTGCATCTTGGACAGGTAGTCGGCGTCAGGGTGCTCCCTGGGGTCCCTCTCCTTGGCCCGGAGGTCCGCGTCGACGTCGGGCTCGTAGGGATCCACGCACTTCAGCCCCAGGTTTCCCTTGGCGCCCATGACCGAAGAGACGAGATGAACGGCCGGGACGGCAGCTTGTCGCAGGTCGTACATCGGCTGGAGCAGCATTGGCCACGCAGCTAGGCTGGGCTGCCGGCGACTTGGGAGATGGCAGTCGAGTCGCCGCCGATCGGAGCGTGGAAGGAGAGTTGTCTGTCCGCAGCCGACGAAGGAAAACGGGCTTTGGCGATCGCATTGCGCCATGTATATATAGATGGGATACGGGTGCTCTGACTGGGTTTGAGACCCATTTAGTTTCGGAATTAAGGAACCGACCCGGACTTGCATTATTTCTTAATTTTTTGTTCTTATTATAAGCTGCATGTTGTTACGTGGCGTCAATGCAGTCAGGTACATCAATACAAGGGCAAGGGTGTGTGCAGCCATTTTAGCATCTACTAGTATAATGCCCGTGCGTTGCTACGGGCTAACAAAATATGTGTACAAAGAAAAATTCATGTGACATGAGAGTCATAGACTATTCACATGGGATGATATCTCGTGGTCCTCAAGTGGTAGATAAATGTTTCTCCTCATCATCGTCCTCTCACCTCTTATCGTCCATCACACGGCAGTACTCTACTTCTGTGACGCCCCCGGCTCAATCGTGCACTAATCATACACGCAAATGCACACGATCAAGCCTAAGGACTCACGGAAAGATATCACAACACAACTCTCAAACATAAATAAAGTCATACAAGCTTTATATTACAAGCCAGGGGCCTCGAGGGCTCGAATACATAAGTTTGCGTACAAGCGTCAGCGGAAGCATCAGATATCTGAGTACAGATATGAAACAGAAAGACCTTTAGAAAGGCGGGGCAAAATAAAACACTACGATCGAAAGGCGCAGGCCTTCTGCCTGGGACCCTCCGAACCTACTCCTGGTCGACGGCAAGTTCGAAGCAGTAACCACCCTCGGGGTACTAGTAGAAATCGATCATCGGCGGGGTAGCTGTCTCAGGGGGCTCCGTCAGCTGGTCACGACAAACTGATATGGGGAGAAAAAGAAAGCAAAGCAACCGTGAGTACTCAGAAGTACTCAGCAAGCAAGGATCTACACTACATATGCAACATTATCAAAGAGTGGCTGTATATGTGGACTGGGCTGCAGAAATGCCAGAATAGAGAGGAAAACCTAGTCCTATCGAAGACTAGCATCTTCATCGGTCTTGCAGCAATAGAAGAGAGCAGAACAGATCAATATAATGTAGCAGTATCATTAAGTCTCAATCTCACCCAGAGATCCATTCTCGACTCCCTGCGAGAAAGCAATCCCAGAGCCATACAGTCATCAACCTCGTCCTGAGATCCCTTCTCGACTCCCTGCGAGAAGCAATCCCAGAGCCATATATCCAGGTATCATCTCACGTTCTAGTTGTGTCGATCGTGATACAACTCCGAGTGTCCTTTACCGTAGGACCGGCTATCGATAGAAGTTTTCTTCCCTGCAGGGGTGCACCAACTTACCCAACACGCTCGATTAACTTCGGCCGGACACACTTTCCTGGGTCATGCCCGGCCTCGGCCAAATGATACACCGCAGCCCTACCTACAGCTCAGCAGAGAGGTCCCCGTCGGTCTACATCCTAAGTGCAAGGGGGTCTTGGCCATCGCCCCTCGCCCTCCGGGTCGTTGCGTGCCGGGCAAACCAGGCTCCACCCCTCAGGATGGTGCCGGCCCAGCCCGGCCGCAGTGCTGAACTAGACGTCTGACAAAGCTTTCGGCTGATGCTACGATGCAGAACGCCCATACTATGCCCACGTGATGGTTAGTGCTATCAGGCCAGAGGCCTGCTCGGATCAAATATCCAAATCGTTAGTGGACTAGGGCTTGCGGTAACGAGCAGAGATTCACGAAAGATGTGACCCCGTCGCCCCGTCTCGAGGACTTGCTGCAAGGGCTAAGAATGCCCGGCCGCGCCTCGTATACATCACTCGGGCACCATACAGGCAACCCGTCTTCACATCACACGCGGGTACCCCTCAGGGTCGACCCGCCTTTCCATGTAACAATAGTACAGTCCAAGTATCCGTGTGTCCATAACATTAGGGGAATCCGAGGTATCACCCTCGTTGGATTCCTACTCGATGTATCCGTCAAGGTGAACTCGGAGGAATCACCCTCAATGGGTTCACACTTGAGGTGTTGTACGACGGCGTCGTTATCGGAAGTGGTGAAGGAGGAATCACCCTCGATGACCACGACCGAATAGCTACTCTACAGAGTTAACATCAGAAGTGCTATACGAGGTATCACCCTCGACACTCGATAGTAACGCTGCAGTGTCGTTACAACAAAGGGGGGGTGATGTGCGGTGCCGGGGCCTGGTCTTCAATCCCGAAGATCGGGTCTTCGGATTATCCAGCGGGACAGTCGGGATAAGTGGGGTCACTGATAGGTCTCTACCCAGCCTATACTAAGCAGTTTAGGATATGCAGGTAATTATCAACAGCATGTTACAATAAACAGGCTATGCATCAGAATAGGTAAAGCAGTAGCAGCAGCAATTCTAATACAAGCATGAGAAAATAGTATGGGCGATATCGGGATGATCAAAGGGGGGAGGGGGGCTTGCCTGGTTGCTCGGCGGCAAGGGCAAGGTCGTCAACGGTGGCTTCGGTTTTCGGAGCTGCGGCGGTACCGGGAACTGCGTCGGGGTCTAACGAGAGAGAAGAGGGGGAGGAAACAGTATAAATACACAGCAAACATGAGCAATACAATGTACGACATGACAATATGCAGTGCCGGGTGTGTCCTAACATATGGTTGCACGTTACCGAGGAAGGAGGAATCCATCCGGGAATGTTTTCCTGGTTCCGGACATTTGTCAGACAGATGACTGTAGGGGAACGGTTGCATGTTCGCTATGCTAGGGATGCGTGACGGATGAACGGACTGCGTATTCGAATTCGTCTCGTCGTTCTGAGCAACTTTCATGTACAAAGTTTTTCGATCTGAGTTACAGATTATTTTCTATGATTTTCTAAAGATTTTATTGATTTTCTGGAATTACTTAAATCTATTTAATTCGAAAATAAACTGAAAATACATTTGTCACCTAGTGTAGTGCCAGCCACAGTCAATGACATGTGGGGCCTTGTCAAAGTCAACAGCACAGTCAGCTGTTGACTGGGTCAACCAGTGAATAGTGCATGTGGGTCGCGCGTGTCATAGACAGTACTTTTTAACAGGGTTTTAAATTTAGGTTTAATTAATGGGGGGGACCCACTGTCATAGAGTAAAGGGGGGGTTAGTGCTTAATGGGATTAGCCCCTAATTAAAAGGGCCAGGCCCAGCGGCAGTGTCACAGCCGGCCATTGGTGCGGCTGTGCACGCGCACATGCGACGGCACCGGGCGCCAGCGGCCATGGCGCGACGGCAAGCAGTAGGCAGCAGGCCGCGGCTGGGAGAGGGGGTTGTGGCCGGGCGTGGCGGCGCGGGGTGCAGGCGGGCGCAGGAGCAGGCGGGCCCGGGCGTTGGCGACCCTAGCGGGCGCGGCCGAAGCAGCTGGGCGGAGGCGAGCTTGGCGGGCGGCGGCGGGCGGCGCCGGTGTAGCTCCGGCAGGTGAGCAGTGGGGGGACGCGCGCGGGGTGTGGGGCGCGTGGACCCGAGCGAACAGGGGGATGGCGCGCGGGGCATGCGGGCGAAGGCGATCGAGGTGACCGAGAGCTCGGCCGAAGCTCGAGCGACGTGGGACGGCGAGGCTACGACGGGAGCTAACCTCGGGGCACGGGAAGAAACAAGGGGAGGTCAAGGAGGAACCGAGGCTCACAGAGATGCCGGCAGGGAGCTCAGGGGAGCCAGAGAGGGTCTCAGTGGAGTGGCTCGAGCGGTGGCGCGCCGGCGACCGAGGTTGAAGAACAGGATCGTGGCGTCGATGAAGTGGCGATCCCGACCGACCCGTTGGCATACTCGATGCAGACAGAGGAGGCACGGCTCCTGGAGTGGACTGCAAGCTCGGGGATGCCCTGGTTGCGGCGAATCGAAGGCGGCGGTGGTCGGCTCCGAAGGTTGAAGATGACGACGCTGGCGACGAACCAGCGCTTCCCGGCTTGCGTTCTTCCGCAGAGAGATGAAGTGGAGCACGGCGGACCTTCTGGACTTGATAGCGCTGCGAGAGGAGCTCGGTGGCCACGGTGAACAATGTCGGCGCGATGACGCTGAGCTCGGGAGAGAGAGAGCGTGTTGGCGCGAGGGGAACGAGCGAGGGAGAGAGGGAAAAGGGGCACTAGGGTTAGCAGGGGGTCGAGGATGCTCTTATCCGTCTCGGGGCACCGACGGATGGTCGACACGGGCGAGATCCGCGCATGGATGATCGCGCGTGGCCGGACAGCGCCATGGCCTCTACCTCTGTCGAGAGGTGAGGGAAAGGCCGGGGCGGTGGGTCAGGCCTGGTACAGTGCAAGCTGGGCCAGGTGCAAAAAAAAAGGGGGGGGGGTCGTTCTATTTTTTTTCTTTTATCTTTACTGTTTTGCCTTTTTACTTCTGTTTGCAAAATGCTGGCCCCCATTTGAGTTTTGTAAAATATGTGACCTGGTCCATAAATCACAGTGCATTGTATCCTAACACCAAAAACTAGTTTGGGCAAAACATAATTTCATATTTAATTTAGATCAAATAAAAGGCTATTAAATATTGTTTTCAGCCACTGTTAGAGGATGTTTGAGTCATTTACCCAACTCCAATGATATTGGTTTCAATTTTAGAATTGTCTCTGAATTATTTGCCATTAAATGAACATTTTAGTTTCTGGGTTTGGACAACTTTTATTTTCACTTTTAGTTTGAATTTCCATTTGAATTTGAATTTGAAAAGAGATAGGATCCAAATGATGTTCAAGCACTGTTGATCATGATGACTTGGCATAATCAAAAGGGGATTACTGTAGTTAACCACTAGGGGTGTTACAAGTCTCCTCCACTAACAAGAATTCTCGTCCCGAGAATTTAAGAGGTAGAAGGAAAAGTTCCGGGTATTCCGCACGAAGATTATCCTCGCGTTCCCAAGTGGCTTCATCTTCAGTATGATTTGACCACTGCACTTTGAGGAACTTGGTAACCTTTTGACGGGTCCGACGTTCAGCTTCGTCGATAATGCGGATTGGATGCTCCTTATAAGAAAGATCATCTTGCAATTCGAGCATCTCGTGATCCACAGCTCGGTGTGGAGATTCCTTGAAGCATTTACGAAGTTGAGACACATGGAAGACGTCGTGGATATGAGAGAATTGCGGTGGCAACTCCAATTTATATGCCACCTGACCACGTCTAGCAATAATGCGGAAAGGACCAATGTAGCGCGGAGCTAGCTTGCCCTTGATTCCAAAACGGTGTGTGCCCTTCATAGGAGTGACACGAAGATAAGCTTGATCACCGGGTTGATAAGTCAAACCCCATCGTTTGCGATCGTAGTTGCTCTTCTGGCGGTCCTGAGCCGCCTTGAGATTTTCTCGAACGATACGGACTTGCTCTTCGGCGTGTTGAATAATATCCGGACCCACAAGCGGTCGTTCCCCAGTTTCTGACCAATTCAGAGGGGTTCGATACTTACGTCCATAAAGAACTTCGACGGGAGCCATTTTCAAGCTGGCTTGATAGCTGTTGTTATAAGAGAACTCGGCGTACGGGAGAGATTCTTCCCACTTCTTGCCGAAAGAAATAACACAAGCCCGAAGCATGTCGTCAAGCACCTGATTGACTCGCTCGACTTGGCCTTGGGACTGAGGGTGATAAGCTGAACTCCAGGTAATATGAGTACCCATAGCTTCTTGGAAACTCTCCCAGAACTTTGAGGTGAAAAGACCGCCCCGGTCCGAGCTGATCTCCTTCGGAATACCGTGGAGTGAAACAATTCTGGAGATATACAATTCTGCTAACTGACTAGCAGTGATCGTTTCCTTGACGGGCAGAAAGTGTGCAACTTTAGAGAGTTTGTCGACGACGACAAGAATAGCATCGTGACCCTTCTGTGACCTAGGAAGGCCTGTAATGAAATCCATCTGAACCTTATCCCATTTCCATAGAGGAATAGGAAGTGGTTGCAGAATTCCAGCAGGCTTCTGATGTTCTGCTTTAACGCGACGGCAAACATCACATTCAGCAACATATCGAGCAATATCCTGCTTCATTCTAGACCACCAGTACCTTTGACGGAGATCACGATACATCTTGGTGCTACCCGGATGAATAGATAGTGGGGTATCATGTGCCTCCTTCATGACCTTGTCAGTCATGAGTTCGAAGCGAGGTAGCATAATGCGGTTTCTGAAATACAAGGTTCCATCTTCAGATAGCGAGAAATCCCTGTACTTTTCAAGGTGAAGACTTTTCTTCATCAGATCAACTTCAGCATCTTTAGTTTGCGCATTCTTAACAGCTTTCTCAAGGTCTGGTTGTATCACAAGGTTATTAAGAGAGCCCTGTGGAACAATACGCAGATTCAGCTTGCGCAGTTCTTCAAAAAGACGAGGTTGAGCTCGCCTAACCATGAGGTTGTCGCAATAGGACTTGCGGCTTAAGGCATCAGCCATCACGTTAGCCTTGCCAGGGGTATAGGAAATACCCAAATCATAGTCCGCAATGGCCTCCATCCATCTTTGCTGACGGAGGTTTAGAGATGGCTGAGTGAACAAGTACTTCAGACTTTTATGATCCGTGTAGATCTCGCAACGATTACCGAGAAGGTAATGTCGCCACAATTGCAGTGCATAGATGACAGCAGCTAGCTCTAGATCATGTACCGGATAATTTTCTTCATGTGGGCGCAACTGACGAGAGCCATAAGCAATCACTTTACGCTCTTGCATTAGGACACAACCTAATCCTTCACGGGATGTGTCACAATAGATCACAAAATCTTTGCGAGAATCCGGTGGAGCAAGTACTGGGGCAGATGTCAGCTTGTCTTTGAGTGTTTGAAAACTTTCTTGACATTTGTCTGTCCATTCAAACTTAACGCCCTTGTGAAGCAGATCAGTTAAAGGCTTAGCAATCTTGGAAAAGTTCTCAACAAATCGACAGCAATAGCTTGCAAGGCCGAGAAAACTTCTCACTTGCTTGACGTTCTTCGGAGGAGTCCAGTCAAGAATAGCCTGAACTCGTTCCGGGTTAACAGCAATTCCATCCTTGGAAATCACATGACCAAGGTAAGTTACTTCAGAAAGCCAGAATTCACATTTGGAGTATTTGACATACAACTGGTGTTCTCGGAGCCTTTCCAGTACCAGACGGAGGTGTTCAGCATGTTCTTCTTTATTCTTAGAATAGACCAGAATATCATCTAGATATACCACGACAAACTTGTCGAGATAATCCATGAAGATATAATTCATCAGGCGGGAAAACATAGCTGGAGCATTTGTTAAGCCAAATGACATTACAGTGTACTCATAAGAGCCATAGCGAGTAACAAATGCAGTCTTGGGAATATCCTCTTCACGAACACGGATCTGATGATAACCCAACCTCAAATCAAGCTTAGAGAATACCGATGATCCAGCAAGTTGATCATATAAATCATTGATCCGAGGAAGCGGATATTTATTCTGAATTGTGGCTTGGTTAATGGGCCGATAATCCTGAACCAATCGGTTAGTTCCATCCTTCTTCTTAATGAATAGTGAAGGTGCTCCCCAAGCAGAGGAACTGGGGCGGATGAAACCTTTCTTAAGTGACGTGTCGATTTCTTCCTTAAGCTCAAGAAGATGATGAGGAGGCATCTTATAAGGACGCTTCGCAATAGAGGTAGTGCCAGGTTTCAAGTCGATGACAAACTCGACAGCTCTAGCAGGGGGTATTCCTGGAAGTTCTTCTGGAAATACATCTTGAAAATCACGAACAACTGGAACGTTCTCGATGCCTTCAAGAGGTGAAGCATTCAATGCATTCAGAACATATATTTGAGTCTCAGCATCCTGAGCTATTCGGGCTGAGTATTTGACTGTCTGGCCAGAAGGGTGAGTGAGCCGGACTGATTTAGTGGCATAGTCAATCAAAGCTTTATTGGGCTTCAACCAGTCCATACCCAGAATAATGTCTATGTTGGAGGCCTTGAGAGCAATGAGTGAAACGGGGAACATCAATCCTCCAATCACAATGTGATTACCGTGGCTTACCCTGGCAGTTTGCCAATTAGCCCCGGGTGACTGAATTACCAATGGGGTGGACATCTTCTCGAAAGGGATATCATGACTTCGTGCAAAACTTTCGGACATGATGGAGTGCGATGCTCCAGAATCAAAGAGTACAGAAGCTGGGGTTGAATTCACTAGAAGGGTGCCCATCACAATGTTGATGTCCTCTCGAGCTTCTTCAGTCTTGACATGGTTGACTTGAACAAGCTGACTAGCAGGTGGTCTGGCATTACAATTTCTGCTAGGGTGGTTTCGACGGCCCTTTTTACGATCAACAGAACAACGTGATGAATTTTGCCGCTGGCCCTAAGGACAGTTGAAAGCACGATGCCCTGGCTGTCCACACTTGCGGCATAAACCATCATTATGGGGAGGAGCTTTAACATTGGGTTGTCCACCCTGAATCGTTAGCTGTCTTGGCGGCGGAGGCAGACGAGGTGCAACATATGACGGTCTCGGTGCAGGGGCAGGTCGGCGATGTACATTGTGCGGGATCCACACTCGACGCTTCTGAACAGGCTGACCCGAGGATGAGCCAGCTTCATGAGTGCGCTTGAGCGACTCCTGGCATTTAGTCAGAGCTGTTTCAACTTGGAAAGATTTGCTGACAAGCGTTGCGAAGTCTGTGCAATCATGGACTGCAAGTGCAAGGTTTATGTCAGTACGCAGTCCTTCACGAAATTTATCCTGCTTGCGGGCGTCAGTGCAGACATCATCTTCAGCATAGCGGGACAATTCGAGAAATTTCCTCTGATATTCATCCACAGTCATTATACCCTGAGAGAGTTTGTGGAACTCCTGCTTTTTCTTGTCCATCAGACCTTGAGGAATGTACCGTGCACGAAAAGCTGACTGAAATTCCTGCCAAGTGGTTACAGTCTCTGCAGGCAACATACCCTTGTGGCTTTCCCACCATTGAGAAGCTGGACCCTTTAAGTGGAATGTCGCAAAGGTGACGTAATTATCAGGGGCCACATTAGTTGACTCCATCTCAAACAGGATGTCACGAAGCCAATCATCAACATCCATAGGATTGGTGGAGTTGCGGAAAATAGATGGATTGAGGCGAACAAATTCTGGCAGTGAGATCGGTCCAGGCTCCTGACGAGCATCGTTGCGTTCCAAATGTTTTCCCAGACTCTCGTTGAGCTGACGGTTCAATTCAAACTGCTGCATCATTGCAGCAATATAGGGTGAAGGTGGAGGATCGTCAGCCATCCTGCCAAATCAACAGGGGCAGTTTAGCAAGAAAAACTGCATGTGTATGGAATGATTTATGAAGTAACACGCACAACAGAAGGAAGTGCAATAGATACTTCATCATATTCGCACCAGACATTCAAAGCCACACATAGCCTTGGTTACAATCCGGCATTACGACAGTTGAAAGGGGAGGACTAGACATCTAGGCGGCGCGCAGGCACGCGGCAAGGAAGTACACAACGAGACATAGCAAAGGCTACATCAACGTCGGAGAAAACTGTTGGAGTGAGGAATCTGCAAGTGACAACACAGGGTGCCCTTGATAAAAGGATCCTTTAAGCAGAACCTGGCCCACAATCTTGAAGCAAGGGGGAATATTTTCAGAACTCCGGGTGGATGTGATCACGAGAACCTAATGTTGGAGTTAGTAAAATTTTAACCCGAATAGGAGAGAGATCAGAGTCCCAGAGTAAAGGTCGAGGAGTAAAAGATCCTAATACCACCCAATTGGCGACGTGGGCCCATAAGCCACACAGCCAAGTTAGTAAAACAGTTTTCGGTTACTAGACTCAATTTCGGCCAAGGAGTTGCAAAGGGGGATCCTACAGGCAGTCGGTTCTGATACCAACTTGTGACGCCCCCGGCTCAATCGTGCACTAATCATACACGCAAATGCACACGATCAAGCCTAAGGACTCACGGGAAGATATCACAACACAACTCTAAAACATAAATAAAGTCATACAAGCTTTATATTACAAGCCAGGGGCCTCGAGGGCTCGAATACATAAGCTTGCGTACAAGCGTCAGCGGAAGCATCAGATATCTGAGTACAGATATGAAACAGAAACAGAAAGACCTTTAGAAAGGCGGGGCAAAATAAAACACTACGATCGAAAGGCGCAGGCCTCCTGCCTGGGACCCTCCGAACCTACTCCTGGTCGACGGCAAGTTCGAAGCAGTAACCACCCTCGGGGTAGTAGTAGAAATCGATCGTCGGCGGGGTAGCTGTCTCAGGGGGCTCCGTCAGCTGGTCACAACAAACTGATATGGGGAGAAAAAGAAAGCAAATCAACCGTGAGTACTCAAAAGTACTCAGCAAGCAAGGATCTACACTACATATCCAATATTATCAAAGAGTGGCTGTATATGTGGAATGGGCTGCAGAAATGCCAGAATAGAGAGGAAAACCTAGTCCTATCGAAGACTAGCATCTTCATCGGTCTTGCAGCAATAGAAGAGAGCAGAACAGATCAATATAATGTAGCAGTATCATTAAGTCTCAACCTCACCCAGAGATACTTTCTCGACTCCGTGCGAGAAAGCAATCCCAGAGCCATACAGTCATCAACCTCGTCCTGAGATCCCTTCTCGACTCCCTGCGAGAAGCAATCCCAGAGCCATATATCCAGGTATCATCTCACGTTCTAGTTGTGTCGATCGTGATACAACTCCGAGTGTCCTTTACCGTAGGACCGGCTATCGATAGAAGTTTTCTTCCCTGCA
Organism: Thinopyrum elongatum; assembly: GCA_011799875.1. Lineage (NCBI taxonomy): Eukaryota > Viridiplantae > Streptophyta > Magnoliopsida > Poales > Poaceae > Thinopyrum > Thinopyrum elongatum. The sequence continues at coordinate 423,086,690 of CM022301.1, forward strand.
GGGGTGCACCAACTTACCCAACACGCTCGATTAACTCCGGCCGGACACACTTTCCTGGGTCATGCCCGGCCTCGGCCAAACGATACACCGCAGCCCTACCTACAGCTCAGCAGAGAGGTCCCCGTCGGTCTACATCCTAAGCGCAAGGGGGTCTTGGCCATCGCCCCTCGCCCTCCGGGTCGTTGCGTGCCGGGCGAACCAGGCTCCACCCCTCAGGATGGTGCCGGCCCAGCCCGGCCGCAGTGCTGAACTGGACATCTGACAAAGCTTTCGGCTGATGCAACGATGCAGAACGCCCATACTATGCCAACGTGATGGTTAGTGCTATCAGGCCAGAGGCCTGCTCGGATCAAATATCCAAATCGTTAGTGGACTAGGGCTTGCGGTAACGAGCAGAGACTCACGAAAGATGAGACCCCATTGCCCCGTCTCGAGGACTTGCTGCAAGGGCTAAGAATGCCCGGCCGTGCCTCGTATACATCACTCGGGCACCATACAGGCAACCCGTCTTCACATCACACGCGGGTACCCCTCAGGGTCGACCCGCCTTTCCAAGTAACAATAGTACAGTCCAAGTATCCGTGTGTCCATAACATAAGGGGAATCCAAGGTATCACCCTCGTTGGATTCCTACTCGATGTATCCGTCAAGGTGAACTCGGAGGAATCACCCTCAATGGGTTCACACTTGAGGTGTTGTATGACGGCGTCGTTATCGGAAGTGGTGAAGGAGGAATCACCCTCGATGACCACGACCGAATAGCTACTCTACAGAGTTAACATCAGAAGTGCTACACGAGGTATCACCCTCGGCACTCGATAGTAACGCTGCAGTGTCGTTACAACAAAGGGGGGTGATGTGCGGTGCCAGGGCCTGGTCTTCAATCCCGAAGATCGGGTCTTCGGATTATCCAGCGGGGCAGTCAGGATAAGTGGGGTCACTGATAGGTCTCTACCCAGCCTATACTAAACAGTTTAGGATATGCAGGTAATTATCAACAGCAGGTTACAATAAACAGGCTATGCATCAGAATAGGTAAAGCAGTAGCAGCAGCAATTCTAATGCAAGCATGAGAAAATAGAATGGGCGATATCGGGATGATCAAAGGGGGGGGGCTTGCCTGGTTGCTCGGCGGCAAGGGCAAGGTCATCAACGGTGGCTTCGGTCTCCGGAGCTGCGGCGGTACCGGGAACTGCGTCGGGGTCTAACGAGAGAGAAGAGGGGGAGGAAACAGTATAAATACACAGCAAACATGAGAAATACAATGTACGACATGACAATATGGAGTGCCGGGTGTGTCCTAACGTATGGTTGCACGTTACCGAGGAAGGAGGAATCCATCCGGGAATGTTTTCCCGGTTCTGGACATTTGTCAAACAGATGACCGGAGAGGAACGGTTGCATGTTCGCTATGCTAGGGATGCGTGACGGACGAACGGACCGCGTATTCGAATTCGTCTCGTCGTTCTGAGCAACTTTCATGTACAAAGTTTTTCGATCTGAGTTGGGATTATTTTCTATGATTTTCTAAAGATTTTATTGATTTTCTGGAATTACTTAAATCTATTTAATTCAAAAATAAACTGAAAATACATTTGTCACCTAGTGTAGTGCCAGCCACAGTCAATGACATGTGGGGCCCGGTCAAAGTCAACAGCACAGTCAGCTGTTGACTGGGTCAACCAGTGAATAGTGCATGTGGGTCCCGCGTGTCATAGACAATACTTTTTAACAGGGTTTTAAATTTAGGTTTAATTAATGGGGCGGACCCACTGTCATAGAGTAAAAGGGGGGAGGGGTTAGTGCTTAATGGGATTAGCCCCTAATTAAAAGGGCCAGGGCCAGCGGCAGTGTCACAGCCGGCCATTGGTGCGGCTGTGCACGCGCACACGCGACGGCACCGGGCGCCAGCGGCCACGGCGCGACGGCGAGCAGCAGGCAGCAGGCCGCGGCTGGGAGAGGGGGTTGTGGCCGGGCGTGGCGGCGCGGTGTGCAGGCGGGTGCAGGAGCAGGGGGGCCCGGGCGGCGGCGACCCTAGCGGGCGCGGCCAAAGCAGCTGGGCGGAGGCGAGCTTGGCGGGCGGCGGCGGGCGGCGCTGGCGTAGCTCCGGCAGGTGAGCAGTGGGGGGACGCGCCCGGGGTGTGGGGCGCGCGGACCCGAGCGAACAGGGGGGTGGCGCGCGGGGCACGCGGGCGCGGGCGATCGTGGTGACCGAGAGCTCGGCCGAAGCTCGAGCGGCGTGGGACGGCGAGGCTACAACGGGAGCTAACCTCGGGGCACGGAAGAAACAAGGGGAGGTCATGGAGGAACCGAGGCTCACAGAGATGCCGGCAGGGAGCTCAAGGGAGCCGGAGAGGGTCTCAGTGGAGTGGCTCGAGCGGTGGCGCGCCGGCGACCGAGATTGAAGAACAGGATTGTGGCGTCGATGCAGTGGCGATCCCGACCGACCCGTTGGCGTACTCGATGCAGACAGAGGAGGCACGGCTCCTGGAGTGGACGGCAAGCTCAGGGATGCCCTGGTTGCGGCGAATCGAAGGCGGTGGTGGTCGGCTCTGAAGGTTGAAGATGATGACGCTGGCGATGAACCAGCGCTTCCCGGCTTGCGTTCTTCCGCAGAGAGATGAAGTGGAGCACGGCGGACCTTCTGGACTTGATAGCGCTGCGAGAGGAGCTCGGTGGCCACGGTGAACAGTGTCGGCGCGATGACGCTGAGCTCGGGAGAGAGAGAGCGTGGTGGCGCGAGGGGAACGAGCGAGGGAGAGAGGGAAAAGGGGCACTAGGGTTAGCAGGGGGTCGAGGATGCTCTTATCCGTCTCGGGGCACCGACGGATGGTCGACACGGGCGAGATCCGCGCATGGACGGTCGCGCGTGGCCGGACAGCGCCATGGCCTCTACCTCTGTCGAGAGGTGAGGGAAAGGCCGGGGCGGTGGGTCAGGCCTGGTACAGTGCAAGCTGGGCCAGGTGCAAAAAAAGAGGGGGGGGGGGTCATTCTATTTTTTTTTTCTTTTATCTTTATTGTTTTGCCTTTTTACTTCTGTTTGCAAAATGCTGGCCCCCATTTGAGTTTTGTAAAATATGTGACCTGGTCCATAAATCACAGTGCATTGTATCCTAACACCAAAAACTAGTTTGGGCAAAACATAATTTCTTATTTAATTTAGATCAAATAAAAGGCTATTAAATATTATTTTCAGCCACTGTTAGAGGATGTTTGAGTCATTTACCCAACTCCAATGATGTTGGTTTCAATTTTAGAATTGTCTCTGGATTATTTGCCATTAAATGAACATTTTAGTTTCTGGGTTTGGACAACTTTTATTTTCACTTTTAGTTTGAATTTCCATTTGAATTTGAATTTGAAAAGAGATAGGATCCAAATGATGTTCAAGCACTGTTGATCATGATGACTTGGCATAATCAAAAAGGGATTACTGTAGTTAACCACTGGGGGTGTTACAACTTCCTTCCACGATCTGTTCTCCTCCGTGTTTTCTTTCCTAGCCTCCACTTTGCACGATAGTAATAAGTGTCTTGTCCGACTCGGGTTGGCCAGCTCTAATAAAGATAATGAAAAGGGCTACCAAATGTCTGGCGAGAGATGGAAATTTACAACGATATCTCATACTATGAAATCAATTATCAAGATAAACCCTTTGTAACTTCTATCAAGATTGTCACATGGGTACATTCCACACACTAAAATGTGACGGTACTTCAATTATACAATATTCAAAATACAGCTCTAGTCATCATCTCGTGCGATTGCATGGGCTTTCTCTGAAATACATTTGTATTGAAACATAATTCTCTAGGTAGTAGCTTTAAGAAATTGGAAAATATATGTTGTATAAAAATGCTAGAAATACTGGATATCATCTCAATAGGACACATCTTCCTTAATGAATTGGATTATCAATAAGAGAGCGAACTGGCATACATATTCTGCCCAGCTTGCTGGTCCATCTCTATTTACAATAATGGAGAAAACAAAGAAGCATATTTGACAATGAAATATGTGATATGCATGTCGCTCTGATCACATATAACATACCATAAAGTATTGGTCACAACTTTATTTGTACTAAATTTTAATAGAAGAGATTCGAACAAAGAATTGTATTGTCTTTCTCGATGTGATCAACCCTTTTAAATATTGATCGGTAACATCTTGTAAGTTGCAGAAACACAGAGAGATCTTCGAAAATTCAAACCTTCGAAGGAGTTTCACTATCTAAATTCTAATTCCTGGGAACCTTGAAAGATAAATGCAATGCTGACATGCTAGTGGATTCCATAGCGAACACAGTACTTTTGCAGACATCCTCCAGTGATCTTCTCTAGAATATGGTTATAACATCATCTTGCATGTATGCAACATGGCATATTTTCAGGCATTGGACGATATTCTACATGCACCGACATGGTTTATTTAATGTTCTTAACTGATCCATGTCAAAAAGGAATAAGTAAGAGTACTAACAGCCTAAAGATAAGAATGTGACAGTAGAAGAAGTAGAAGAACAGCTAGTGTAGTTATTCATAGAAACATAGAAGTAACTATAATAAGAAAACGGCAAGAGCCATCAGGGATGCCAAGAAGAGGGAGATGTTGCTTACCTGCTTGCATCATGGTAATGTCCAGTATCCACCAGTGCAAACAACTGGGTTGCTACTGCTTTTGCTTTTCCAAAAACTAATGTGTTCGGGGCATTCACGGATCTCTCGGTGCCCATCCCTCCATTTATGGAGGAGGCTTTTCGGTGATTCAAATTGATTGTAACTGCCCGAAAATTGTATGTTCAATAGAATCAATAGAAATCCTGAACAACTAAAGGAGAATTGGTTTCCTTAGTGCTGTTTTAATACTTCTCATACCTAGTAATGCTACTACCCTTGAACAACCAAGTATCAGTATAACAAACTGACATTTAACATACACCAAGTAAAAGCTCTGCAATAAATAATGTAATTAAGCGATGTGCAATTTAGTGAACGGATTAAGCAGCTGACCGAGTAATAAAATATGCAAAATTGTCACATAAGTAAATGTCGCATAAGAGCTTTGCTAATTTTAGCGTAACAGGTTCTGTTGATGTAATTCAGCAAGAAGGCGTGTTGTGCAGAACTACATATACACCATTAAAATGAATAGACAAAATTCTATAACGCCTACTTAGTTCATGAAATTAGCCACTACAATATAAATTGGATACATTCATTAGAAGGATAACACAATGGGAAGTACGTCTCATCGTAATAAGATATACAATGAACACCCAAGAATCTAAGCATCTGATATATTGAGCGATAAAAAGTCTCACTATGAGTAGGAATTGTACTTTCAAATCAGGCATGCAAATCCGCCAATTTCATGATCTAGGCATCTAGCTATCAACTTTGCTGTACAAAAATATTATCTATAGATACTGAGGTACAGGGTAATTATTTAACACTAAGATGGCAAGAAAAAAATGCATTGTTCATTTATTTTCTAATCTATGCAACCATCAGAATGTCGTGGATTATTGGCCAGGTAAAGTTCTCAAGTAGCATTATCAGATCTCTTATCCAAGCGGCACAGATCAAGAACATTTATCTTAAGTAGTATTAGATAGATATTGCCAGCCAAAAAAGTACCACCGACACATCTCGCCATGGAAACCTGAAGAATTCTATTAAAACTGAACAGAAATAAATAGTACGACTATCTGAAAAATAGTACTAACATTACACATGAAGAGTAGAATAACTCATAATATAAGATGATTTCCTAGCTACTATGAGAATGATGAGTTGTCCGCAGCGCTGCATCTTCTCCTGAACATTGATAGTAATGTATAGAAGTCAAAAGTGTAAGACATAAAACATACCGGTACATATGTCTCCACACTGAGTTTAATAAGATGAGATTGATCCTTGGGCTTATCAAAGTAATTCCTAGGATCCACACAGACCAAAATCTACAGTAAAATTTTCATCGTCTTCGGGACCAAGAAGCTCATTCATGTAATCCAATGGGAACTATTAAAAAAGCGCATGGACAGACCAGGAAAACATCATAGCACGAACATGGTTATATCATAATTTTATCTTGCTTACCTGATGATGCAGCGTTGGCCCTGGTACACGGGTGCCAGCGAGAGTTGGGGTGTAGGCGTCGGTCCGTCTCCAAGCTGTCCCGTCCATCCATGATGGTGCAGCGTTGGCCCTGGAATTCATAAACACAACTTCCACATTCTTGCAAAACTGTTTTTTTATTGAAAAACTGCAGAAGCCTCACAGTAACAAGATACTATTATTTATCATAGGGGGAAAGTAGTGGCAGCGGCGGCCCTGGGAAATTGCAAACATAACATATTACAAAATGGAAGGCAATATGTACTGTAACACTCAAATTAGCATCCTGACACATGGAACTGGGAAATCGAGGGACATGTGCAGTAGCTACAATACCATAACTTACCAGTCAGATTAGCTTAACCCACATCTATCTAAATGACAGGAAATTTAGGCTAAAATACTTTAGGATAAACTGGAAACATAAAAAGATAGTTCTGCAACGCTCACCTTAAATAGCAGTACTTACGAAGCAAGATAGCATGTCTTGAAGATTCATCTTGTATGCACCTAGTTGCAGATATTCTGAACATGTACCAAAAACATACCCAGAGAACTGAGAGTTGCATATTCCTATAGGTAAATGCAATGGCTTACAGTACAAAACATGTGTACTATCTTCAGTGCTATCTCCAAAGGTGTTGCATTGCCAATGTGTTAGTGATAACGCATAGCAATATGCATAAAGGCATACAAAAAGATCTAGCAACGGCAGGTCAGGAACCATGAGTTTAACATATAGCTAGCCAAAGTTTAAGTAGTTTGATTGCTCGTATTCCAGACATCACCTCCATTTTTACTGGAATTAGTATGCGGCAGTAACTTTTTAAGCATATTCAAGATTATGATCATGTGCTAACTACTAACTATATAAATTAGTCATGTGACCAATTTATAAACTTATATTATTAGAAAGAAAACAGTAAAGTAAAAAAGGGATCAAAATAATTCCTCACGCTGCACCCGAGTAGGGGTCGCCATGAGGCGTGGGCATGGCCTGATGCCACAAGACATTGTCGTCACTTAACGAAATAGGCTTTCGCCCCGCTATATAGATATAGCAACCACCCGATACAACAAAGAGTCCAATGCTGGGGCAATCAGCACAAGCATGCCCAAAAGAAACAAAAGAGAAAGAAGAGAGAAAATAATGTAAACAGCGTCGGATCGACGAAAACGGTGATAACCCGAAACCGCTGCGCCCACCAGAGATCTACCACCACGCTCCAAGCACCTCGAACCTCCGCATACCAAGCAGCACCTTTAGGAAGGAACACGACTACGACAACGCTGCTGCCCGGACAGGTCCTAGGGTTTCCCCCGGTACGCGGCGGGGCGTGGGGAAGGGGAATATCCGATGCCCTTTAGGAAGGAACGGTGGCGCCCACGGGCGTCACCGCTTCGGTGCCGGCGAGCCGGCACGGATTTCTCCCATCCGCCAAACGCCCACATCCCCGAACGGTCCGACGCGCTCCACTAGACATGCCACCCACCAACATGCGCCACCACGGTCTTGCCATCATCACCGCCGCCTCACCATGGCCATCGAAGCGAGACCGACGAGGACGAGAGGGAGCAGCCGAGAACGAGGAGCGGCAGCAACAGCAGCAACGCCGGAGGAGACAACCTCCACCACCATCGGCGGTCACCGACCAGACGCGGCAAGGGGGGCGTACCAGTCCCTCGAGGTCCGGCCGAGCCCAAAAGGGGCTCGTGAAGCACCCATCGCCGCGCTGCAATAGACGTGCCGCCGTCTCCACAACCCCCCGCACGAGCCGCGGCACCACCGACCCCGCCGGAGCCGCCGCAGGCGAGACCGAGTCAGGCCCGCCCAGACCCAGATGGGGCCCAAAAGGGCCCAGATCTGGGCCGGGAGGGCGCCGCTACCATCCACCGCGCCAGCCCGCCGCCAAGTGGCTGCGCCGCCGCCTCTAGGCCACCCGAAGCCGCGCTGCCAGGAGCAGCCGCTGCCGCCGGAACCACCGTTGACCGATGAGCACCGCCGCGGGACGCCACCACCCGAGCCATGGCACCGCGGGCGGGGAAGGAAAGGCCGCCGCCGCCGCCAACACCATGCGAGCAGGGCCCGGTGGCGCAGGCCGGCGGCGGCGGGAGGAGGGGAGGGGGAGGGGGTGCTGGGGGGCGGGGAGATGGGCCCCCGGTCGCCTCGCTCGGGGATGCGACGCGGGGGCGAGCCGGGAGGGGGGAGAGGGAGGCGCGGCGCGGCGCGGCGTTGCGCGCGCGGCCGGCGGCCGGAAGCGCGGGAGGGAAGGGCGGCTGGCGGCGGCGGAGGCGCGAGGGGGAACCCTAGGAGCGGGCTCGCTCAGCCAGCGTCCTCTTTCCTCTCTCGCTGTTCCATTGTCGTCACTTCACATGACCACATGTGTAGGGATCTGGAGGTCTAGGGGGTTCGTCACAGTAGAGTCACCGCAGCCAAAGTGCGATGGCGCCATGGCCGGAGAGGAAGGGGAGAGGGCCTGGGGAATAGCCGACCAGGATATGAGTGGGGGTGTCCATGGCGGTGCAACTACTTCAGCGGGGTTGAGAACTTGAGACTGCATGCCAAATCAGACAACAACGAAACTGAAGAGCACCATTTACCTCTGAATGGCACGCATCCTCTCTTGAGAAAGCAGATCCTAGTTGAGGTAGCCCAAGACTCCACACGCGCTGGGGTGGAGAGGAGTTAGGCTGGCAGCCCCATCTCCTTGGCCACGTGCACCGCGGATCCCATGGCACCGTCGGCGACAACACGGATCACCGGCGGGACTCCCTTCGTCCTTCCGTGCCTCCCGACAAGCTCCGGCGCTTGGTGTCGTGCTCGGAACCAGGGAGCTGGGCAGCGGCCTATGCGTTGCTACGAATGGAGGCGGCGGCGTCCCTCGGGATCCGCGGCGGCGTGGCAAAGAACCCTGGACAAAAGATCGAGGCCGGTAGAGGGCGCCGGCAGAAGTGGTGTCCCTGCCTCGAGGAGTGGACCCTAGGTTATGAGGAGAGGACGGCGGCGCGAGGACGCGATGAGGGGAGGCGTCGGGAGCATCGCGTCTCGCCTCGCGAGGAGGGCAAGCATCGAAGGGATCGCGTTCAGGCTTGCGTCAACGTAGGTGTTAATGGGCCGGCCCAAGTACGCGGCTGTGACGCGACTTGAAAGGTGGGCGAAAGATAGGAGTGGTGGGATGAGGTGGGAGTGAGGCGAGACTACCAACTCACACATTAGGAGTAGAGATAGTCGACGTAATGCACCAGGTTCACATGTCACACAATCCATCTATAGTCGACGGACACTCGAGTTTCTACCATGCACGGCAGCCGTTGATCATTGCGCCACGATACGTGTCAGAAATGAGGTCAAAACAATAGCATGTACCATCCAATAGGGTGATTTTGTCAATACCATCTAGTACTAGAAGAACGCCCGTGCGTTGCAACGGGGCCACATTAACTTTAAGAGTTCAATATTAATATTCTCATACATATCAAGTGACATTGGCGACCTTTTTTACCATCAAATCCTCACACACACACTTTCTCCCTCCCTCTTCCTCACTCTCTCTCCCCCTCTCCCTCTCTCTCTCTAACACACACACACACATATCCATCTTATTGGGTACGGACCATAATCCATCTATTTCACACACACACGCTAGTGCATAACAATATGGATTATGTGTATTATATTTGCCACCACAACTGAGGGAATTAATTTCATGTAAATCGGCCAGCCCCAGCTCCAAGAATACGGGGAGGAGGTGGCCCGGGGCGGCGTCAGCGCCGTCCGGCGCGGGCCACGGGCCCGCTTCCAAGTGCGTCTGCGCGCCGGCCACCCACGCCGGGTCCTTCAAGTGCCGCTTCCACCGCACCAACTCCCAGGGCCACGGCCACGGCCAGGGCCAGGGAAGCTGCCCTTCTTCGCCCCCTTCACCGGCCGCGGCACCCGGCCTCGCCATCCTCGTCCTCCGGCACCGTCGCGACCCAGTGACGCAGCCCAAGCATCGGCCTCGAGAATCAAGAACGCTCGACAACGGAGAGGGAAGGGAAGATCATATACATGTCATAAGAAAGGGAGTTTATTTACTGCTCCCTCGATGTATTGTTTCCTTTGTTTGGAGATTGATTACCATCCGTGAGTTAAGATAAGGTTAATGTGATTGAGTGATTTAAGGTAAGGTTAATTAATTTAGATTTGATCTTTAGAGATTGTTCGTGATTGATTCTACATTACTAAATATAACTTGCGCCAGTATGGAAAGTTCTGATCTGTTCAGATTTCTTTCGTTGTGTGAGAGGGTGACGCGAAAATAAACCGATGAAGTGGGGGAGGGGACGAAAAAAAATCTACGAAAAAAAACCAGCGAAGATGGGAGGAGGTACCAAAAAAAAACCATGGGAGGTGGGACGAAAAAAAACCTGAAAGCGAGACTACCAAATGCTCCATTAGGAGTAGAGATAGTGCAGTAGTTCTTGAGAAAAGCAATTCTATGTGTGGAGTTTTTCATGCATGGATGCTTATCTCCTTTGTATGCATGGCTTAGCCCTTATAAAATTTGAGGGGTCCCCGCATGCATGCTATTGGCAAAGATTGCATGCCCACCCACCCCACCTCCTATGCTTTTTCATTTCACTTACAAAGTTCAGACCTATGCAGCGACCTGAGATGATTGTCAAAGCTCAAGAGCTGGAAGTTCTTAGCAGGATGCCAGGCTGCACGCCTATGCAGCGGCTATCTTTATACGCAGACGATGTTGTCCTGTTCATCAGACCGACGCGATCGGACCTGCTATTTGTGAAGGAAACCTTTGGTATCTTTGGTGAGGCATCTGGACTGGTCATGAATTACACTAAGTCCTCTGCTGTCATGATTAGAGCCACGGAGGAAGAGGAAGAGTTAGTGAAAGAGGCGCTGCCATGGAAGATGGAGACGTTCCCGATCAAATATTTAGGCTTGCAGTTGGGTATCAAGCAACTCAAGAGGTCAGATTGGCAGCCGATCGTGGATGCAGTGCTCAAGCTGATGCCGGGATGGCAAAGAGGACTGATCACCAGGCCCGGGCGACTAACTCTTGTCAATCACATTGTTTGAGCGCGGCCCACCCACCATCTGATCATCGCGGACGCACCCAAGTGGGCCTTAGAGAAGATTGACAAAGGATGCAGAAAGTTCTTCTGGGCTGGGACGGAAGAGCTTCATGGTGGCAAATGTCTGGTCATTTGGCAGCGTGTGTGCAGGCCAAAATATCTAGGAGGATTAGGTGTTTTGAACTTATACAAGCAAGGGATTGTGCTCCGCCTTCACTGGGAGTGGCTCAAGCGCACAGATGACCTCCGGCCATGGCAAGGATTGAGCCTTACGGCAGACAAACAGGTGGCCTTGGCATTTAACAGCATGGTCAAATGGGAGTTAGGCAATGGGAGACGGGTGCTGTTCTGGAAGGACAGATGGATCAATGGAAGTTCCGTTGCTGAGATAGCACCGATGGTTTGGACCATGATCAAGACCCAAGTCGTGAATAGGAGAACGGTTAAGGATGCTCTGCACTTTCATGCATGGACTTCAGACATTGTTGGGGAAATGAACACAGACGGCCTGGTGCAATTCATCCGGCTCTGGGAACTGGTCAGAGGAATGAGCCTTGTTCCTGAGACTGAGGACAAACCAATTTGGCAGTGGAACTCCAATGGGACGTACTCGGCCCGCTCCGCGTATAAGATGCTCTGTGAGGGTGGCATTCGGTTTCAATGTTCCTCGGCAATTTGGGGATGCTGGGCGCCTCTGATCTGTAAGATCTTCATATGGTTAGTCCTGCAATACCGCCTTTGGACATCAGATAGAAGGCACCGGCATGGCCTTCAAGATTAGAGCTCGCCGTGCTTCCTTTGCGATCAAGAAGAGGACACGCGGTGGACCACATCCTGTTGCAGTGCGTATACGCTCACCAAGTCTGGTTCTTGTGCTTTAGGCGTTTAGACATTGATCTCTCAGTTCTACCAACGGTGCAAGATCGACTGGGGACGTGGTGGTCGGAATCAAGGAAGTGCATCTCTAAACTGCACCGTAAAGGCTACGACTCACTTGTCATCTTGATATGCTGGAACCTTTGGAAGCAAAGAAATGGTAGAGTATTCTCACGCACCAACAGTGCCAATGAATGGGGAGCCGCGGACATTATCATGCATGAGATGAGATTATGGATAGTGGCTAGAGGTAGAGGAGTCCAACATCTAGCCGAGTAGTAGCTTTAGTGAGTGTGGAGTGGAGTTTCAGGCGTGCTTTCCGCTGTGGGATTAGCCACCCCTTGTACTTCTTGTAACTAACCCTCTGACTTCTATAAAGCTAAGGTACGCAATTTGCGTACTCTCGAAAAAACTTACAAAGTTCAGTCTATTAAATATTTTGAACCAAAAATTTAATTTACATTTATTAATGTTCCTTGTGAGAAGAGGGCATTGAACAAGACCACTCTTGAATATATTTTGACAAGTTTTAATTGTGCATAAGTTTCACATATTGAAACTTGATAATCCTACTATTAAGGTTTTGTCATGTTTTATCATGTTTGATATAAATCAGCTTAATATACAAATATATTTTTTTATCTCGGGTTTATGGTTTTAAGTTTCAGTACTTAAAACTTGATGATTTTATCCTCGTGATATCAAGTTTTAATAGATGAAACTTGGTGAAGTTTTAAAAACTTGTCAAAACGTATTCAATAGTGGTCTTGTTTGAAAGCAAATGAAACATAAATAGAATTTTTAGTTCAAAAGATACAATAGACGGAAAAGGCTTTTTCCATTCGCGTTCCGTATGTAGCGTCAATCTCCACCACCCAAACCTGCCCATGATTGAAGATGCATGCAAGAAAGCTGACTAGGGCACGTCCTTCTCTGTCGCATGCATGTCAGGTAGTAGGTGGGCCTGTTGCTAGATTCTTGCATGCCCGCACAACACGATTTAAGTGCTAGAAATTTTAATTATCCTGTTGTTTAAACGGGTCTGAAAAAAACGTTGTTTAAATAGTTTCAAAGAGAACTAACCTTTGTTCAATTGGTATCTGAACTTTGCTATGAAAAATAGAAGAACTTTTGAAAAATAGGTATAGCACTTTATTAACTCATTTTCTGAACTTTATCTTCAAAACTAAAAGAACTTTATGGTTTTATTGGTTTCCTCAAAAATTCTTCTGACTTTATTGCAAAGTTCAAATAATCCTTCATAGAGTTCTTAAGCAATTTATACTTGTGATTAGTGGTGCCGAGCGTTAACATGTGTTGTACTTTACCTTCATCATCTGAAGAACTTTGCATCATACATTAAAAGAATTTTCAACTACACTATAAATTGCAACTAGACAAATAATCTGTTGACCTGAGCGTTATTAGCTACGTCAGTTATGCAATACCGGACAAAATTGTGCGGCTGGTCTGCCATCTAAACTCAAGCATGGGAGAGAAAGAGTGCAGGGCATGCAAAGGCTAGTGAGAAAACGAATCTATAGCCTGTCTTCCATAGCCTGTGGCCTCACATGCAGTACATGCATGGCTGACAAACAGTGGACCAGCTGATTAGACTGTACCTATGATGAGCGGCTTGGATTTGCGCTGCATACGGAACGCGAATGGAAAAAACCGCGTCCTACAATAGATTCAAATCTGAAAGCTAAAAGAAAAGGTAATGAAGGTTGGATGGGGGAGCATGCACTCTCTGCAAAATGTTGCATACCGGGGTCCACCCAAAACAATCAATGGGCTAATCCATGCACGGGAGAAAATCCACTCTCAATAGTTCTCCATTCACCCATACTTTTTCCATATGATCCAAAGATGTATCAATTGTATCTTTTGAGCATGAAGTCAGATTTATGATCCGTTTGCGCGTTTATGTTTCTCGCAATGAAGCCTTCCAAACAACCAACCTTGAATATATGTTGACAAGATTTAAAATATGAATTCAAAAACATGATGAAAATTAGTGATACACGACGCGTTACAAAATAACCCAATAAAACTTGATAATATTGTTCCATAGCGTTTTAGTTTGTTATATTCTATTTCGTCTTGTACCATAGTGTATCATGTCATTAAATTGTGTCTCAAAATGATGGGTAGAGAACTTGGTTAAACATGGAGAAACCCGGTGCATCATAATGTTCGTCACTATCAAACATGACGAAACTTGGTGAAAACTCAATATACGCTCTACCCAGAACAATATTGTTTCAGTACGTTCCATAGACTTTCACTACGTTTCATATTTCAATTTCAAAATTGTCAAAATGTATTCATGAGTGGTCTTATTTCAAAGTATTCATCGCATGAAACACAAAGATGCAAACGGGTCCTAAATTAGACTTTTGATTCAATGGATAAATTAGATTCAAACTTGAAATCAAACGAAAAACACATGGGTGGGCGGGGTATTATATGCATAGTGTTGTTGGAAATATGCCCTAGAGGAAATAATATCGTATTATTATATTTTAATTTTCATAATTAAAGACTTTATATTTTATAGTATAACTGCTATGATCCTGGAATATGTGATTCAGTGGAAAATTAATATACACATGTGGAATGATAAACGGCAAAGTATAAGTTCCCAGTCTTGCCTCTAACACTGGCTCAAGTGTTGTTGGTGATCACGTTTTCGGATCTTATGATATCGTTAAGTGTAACGATATTCCTAAAACAACATTGAGAGTATGACGTTAGAAGAACGATCATATTGAATCGACCCAAACTTGTTTGTTATACTTCGAGATAATATCGTTTGAAATCAATTGTTATAACGCAGAGTGTTAGAATGTGTTCATAGTTCCTCAGACTATGAGAGTATCGTAGTCACTTCCTACCATACGGTAAACTTTGGGGTTGCTCAAACGTCATCTATAACACAATGATCATAACAACAACTTACAGGTTCATCGGAAAGTTTGACAAGGGACTAGATAGCTCGAGTGTTGGATTTGCTCCTCCCATGATGGAGAAATATTCTTAGGCCCTCTCGGTGTGACGACATCAATCATCGTGTGGCCAGACATAAGTGACGACGTCACGGGGATGCCGGAACACTTTAACGAGAAAGAAGAACAAAACTGGTAACGAGAATGACGGTATAGTGAGCATGTGCATGACTCAGGAGGATACTGGCACACCTCGGGTTTTGTAAAGTATCGCGAAGCAAAGGGAACATCACATGAACCAGAGGTTCACTCGAATGTCATTCATATAATCATAGGGATCGATGTGGACGTCCACAGTTCCGCTATCGATCATTGAACTAAAGGATTTGATTCATGTCTATGATTTACTGAACCTATGGGGTCACAAGGTAATCATGATTTGTTGAGTGTTAGTAGGAAAAGAGTATCGAGGATTTATTTGTGGAATTGTTTCATTAATGTCTGGAATAGTTTCGAGAGGAACCGAAAGCGTTTTGGGGTCATCGGAAGGGTTTCGTAGTTTATCGGGAAATACTGGGTATTATCGATAAATAATATATAGATGAAAAATGTTTCCAGTGATGTTAAATTAATAATAAAAGGCTCTAGTAATTGTTAGGAGGCTTTTATATTTAATTTAATATCAACGGGCCTTAAAAGGCCAAGTGGTGGAAGGAGTATTGGGCCACCTTGGCCCAACAGGATGTGGCGCCCTCCTTTCCTTGTGGGGGGGGGGGCGAATTGGACTAGGAGGAGTCCAACTTCTCCCGCTTGGCCGGCTCCCCAAGGAGTACGCACGGGGTACCCAGAGAGTTACTGACCACCCCGTGCGCACGGGGTCAAAAGACCCCATGCCCACGGGGTGTCCAGAGTGTCTTTGTTGACATTGACTGCATACCTCGGCAAAGCACACTAGGCATTTTGGAAGGTGGTAGGTGTAGCAGGGCTGGTGTATATGTTTTGGCAGCATTCCTACACAACACAACTCCACGATGACCCCTCTTAATAGTGCGGTTTCTCCTACAACTCAAATTAACCAAAACGAAAACCTTCGAGTCGCCGATAAACCACGCCTTTGATCTTTTTGACTTGGGGGCTCACACAACTCCATAATACCCTTCATGGAACCAATATCCTAAGATAAACTTTAGCAACCGATATTAGTTCCTCTAACCATATTGTCATCACACCAAAATATAATTAAGTGCTACATGCACTTTCAGTCTCCCCCCTTTTGGTGCATTGATGAAAACATGGTTAGCACATGACATAAAAAGATACATCAAAGGAAGAAGCCATGATACAATAATTTATCACTAGAGCTCCCCCTATGTGTGTGCAACGATAAAAGAGAATGCTTGGTTATACATCAAGCACACACATATGAGGCTCCCCCCTAGATCAGTAGTGTCAAGGCATGTGATCAACATAAATAACCTACACGGTGCGTAGATCACATGCACAAGGGTGTGGTGAGCAAGTAGAGTGAGACAAAATAATTAATAACATAATCCTACGCCATAAGATAGAACGATAATAAGCATGGATGATCCACAAAGCACATAGTCTCACACATAGAAAAGGTAGCTCACGACCACATAACGAAAATCAAATAAGAGTATCTCAAGCCAAATAAACACCACCAAATAGGAACAAGGCCTTGAGATCTCAACACAACTCAGAAACTCTTAAACCACTTCTCCACCTTTGTCATCAGGACAACAAAAAGGTAAAAGGAAAAACAAGGAAGAAAACTAGAAAAGAGGTGGCGCGCTCGACACATCATCATCATCCTCAAAACGCCATCCCGCCATCGAAAAGTAGCGAGGCGTGGCCTGATGTCGCTTGAACTACGTCGGTATTTCCCCAAAGAGGAAGGGATGATGCAGCACAGCTATGGTAGGTATTTCCCTTAGTTATGAAACCAAGGTATCAATCCAGTAGGAGAACCAAACAACACTATGTAAACGGTACCTGCACACAAAGAACAAATATTTGCAACCCGACGCGTAAGAGGGGTTGTCAATCCCTCCACGGTAAAAAGATAGATAAATTTGTGGTAGATTGGATAAATAGCTCTCAATAAAACATGAAATAAAAGATGCAAATAAAAAGTGCAGCAAGGTATTTTTGGGTTTTTGGAAATATAGATCTGAAAATAAAAGTGGCAAATAATAGATCGGAAAGCAAATATGATGAAGAATAGACCCGGGGGGCGTAGATTTCACTAGTGGCTTCTCTCGAGAAAAATAGCATACGATGGGTAAACAAATTACTGTTGGGCAATTGATAGAACTTCAAATAATTATGACGATATCCACGCAATGATCATTATATAGGAATTTCGTCTAAGATTAGTAGACCGACTCCTGCCTCATCTACTACTATTACTCCACACATCGACCGCTATCCAGCATGCATCTAGCGCATTAAGTTCATGGAGAAACAGAGTAATGCAATAAGAACGATGACATGATGCAGACAAGATCTATTCATGTAGGAACAGACCCCATCTTGTTATCCTTAATGGCAACAATCAATATGTGTCTTGCTGCCCCTTCTGTCACTGGGAAAGAATACCGCACGACCGAACCCATCACAAAGCACCTCTTCCCATGGCAAGAAAAATCGACCTAGTCGGCCTAACTAAACCAAAGGTTCGAAGAAGAAATACGAGGCTATAAGTAATCATGCATATAAGAGATCAAAAGAAGACTCAAATAACTTTCATGGATAAAATAGATCTGATCATAAACTCAAAGTTCATCGGATCCCAACAAACACACCGCAAAAAGAGTTACATCAAATAGATCTCCATGAGACCATTGTATTGAGAATCAAAAGAGAGAGAGAAAGCCATCTAGCTACTAACTACGGACCCGTAGGTCTACAATGAACTACTCACGCATCATCGGAGAGGCACCAATGAGGATGATGAACCCCTCCGTGATGGTGTCTAGATTGGATCTGGTGGTTCTAGAAATTGCGGCGGCTGGAATTGTGTTTCGTCGATTCCCCTAGGGTTTTTGGATTTTCGGGCTATTTATAGAGCAAAGAGGCGGTGCGGGAGGCGGCCGAGGTGGGCACAACCCACCAGGGCGCGCCTGGGCCCCCAGGCGCGCCCAGGCGGGTTGTGCTCCCCTCGGAGTCCCCCTCTGGTACTTCTTTGGCCCAACAGGTGTCTTCTGGTGCAGAAAAAATCTCCAAAAAGTTTCACTGCGTTTGGACTCCGTTTGGTATTGATTTACTGCGAAGTAAAAAACAGCAACTGGCACTGGGCACTATGTCAATAGGTTAGTCCCAAAAAATGATATAAAGTTGCTATAAAATTATTGTAAAACATCCAAGAATGATAATATAACAGCATGGAACAAGCAAAAATTATAGATATGTTGGAGACGTATCAGCATCCCCAAGCTTAATTCCTACTCGTCCTCGAGTAGGTAAATGATAAAAATAGAATTTTTGATGTGGAATGCTGCCTAACATGTTCATCACATATTCTTTTCTTTTGTAGCATGGACATTTTGACTTTTATATGGTTCAAAGCAATGGTCTAGTTTGACATGAAGATTTCAATACTCAAGCATATCAACAAGCAAGCATGTCTTTCAAAATATCAACACTAAAGCAAGTTATCCCTAGCCCATTATGCTCAATCATTTATCCATTCATGAAACACACTCGCATATTAGCTACACCCAATGCTCAAGTACGATCATAGTGCCCCTTAGTTGGTGCTTTATAAGATAAGATGGAGACTCAAATAAAAATAAAAATTGCATAAAGTAAATAGAAAGGACCTTCCTAGAGGAAAGTAGGGATTTGTAGAGGTGCCAGAGCTCAAAACGGAAGAAATAGAGATAAAACATTTTGGGTGGCATGCTTTTCCTGTCAACGAAAATGATCGGCTAGTTCCCAACACTTTCCATGCTAGATATATCATAGGCGGTTCCCAAACAGAAAATAAAGTTTATTCCTTTTTCCACCATACTTTCACATTCCACGGCTAGCCATATCCACGGGTGCCGTCCATACCAACACTTTCCAAGGAATTTATTATTTGACAACATAAAGTATATTCATTTTTTATTTCGGTACTGGGCATCCCTAATACCTTTGCCGTACTCTCGTGCAATGACAAGTGAATAAACACTCATCTTGAGAATAACACATCTAGCATGGAAAAATATCAGCCACCCCCTACCATTTCATGAGTGGTACGAGCACACAAAAAGGAAATTTATTTTGAAAATTAGAGATGGCACATACTAATTTGCTTAGAACGACACAGAAATACCGCATATAGGTAGGTATACTGGACTCATATGGCAAAACTGGGTTTAAGGATTTTGGATGCACAAGTAGTATTCCTACTTAGTACAAGTGAAGGCTAGCAAAAAGATTGAGAAGCATCCAACCAAGAAGCGAAAAATCTCATAAGCGAGCATTAAGCATAACTAACACCGAATAATGAACCACAAGTAGGATGTAATTTCATTGCATAACTATTGGCTTTCATGCTTGCATAGGGAATCATGAACCTTAACACCAATATTCTTACTAAAGCACAATTACTCATCAACATGACTCACATATCACTATCATCATATCGCAAAACTATTACAAAGAATCAAGTTTATTTTGTCCAATGATCTTCATGAAGTTTTTATTATATCCCTCTTGAATATCTATCACTTTGGGACTAGTTTCATATGTTGCTTTTGATAGTTCAAACAAATCTAAGTGAAGAACATGAGCATAAAATTTTTCTCTCTCAAAATAATATAAGTGAAGCATGAGAGAATTTCTTCAAAAATTACTAACTCAAATAAATCGAAGTGAAGCATTAGAGCATTTCTTCAAAAACATTAAAGCACACCGTGCTCAAAAAGATATAAGTGAAGCACTAGAGCAATTCCATGGCTTAAAGAATTTAAGTGAAGCACATAGAGCAATTCTAACAAATCATAGCATAATTTTGGCTCTCTCAAATAGGTGTGTTCAGCAAGGATACTTGACACGAAACAAAAAGCAAAACAAGCAAAGACTCATATAATACAAGATGCTCCAAGCAAAACTCATGATATGTGACGAATAAAAATATAGCTCCAAGTAAAATACTGATGGTCGTTAGAAGAAAGAGGGGATGCCACTCGGGGCATCCCCAAGCTTAGCTGCTTGTTTCTCCTTGAATATTGCCTTGGGGTGCCATGGGCATCCCCAAGCTTAGGCTCTTCTTACTCCTTATTCCTTCATCTATCGTGATCTCACCCAAAACTTGAAAACTTCAATCACACAATACTCAACAAAACCTTCGTGAGATCCGTTAGTATAAGAAAACCAATCTTTACTTTAAGTACTGTAGAAAACCCATTCAAATTTTGTTATTGCATTATATCTACTGTATTCTAACTTTTCCATGGCTTATACACCCCGATACAATCCATAGAATCATCAAAACAAGCACACAATGCAAAGAAAATAGAATATGTCAAAAACAGAACAGTCTGTAAAGATGCGAATTGTTCTCATACTTCTGTAACTCCAAAATTCTGAAACATTAGAAAACAGAGGCCATTTGTATATCAATCTTGTGTAAAAAATTCAGAATTTTTCGTCGCTTCTATAAATCTAGACAATTATTTTATTGGACGCAAAAGTTTCTGCTTTTCAACAGGATCAAATCAACTATCACCAAAGCTATCCCAAAGGCTTTACTTGGCACAAACACTAATTAAAACATAAAAAACACAATCATAACAGAGGCATAATTGTGCAAACACTCAAGAACAGAAAGAAAAAGGCAAAAATAAATTTTATTCATTGGGTTGCCTCCCAACAAGCGCTATCGTTTTACGCCCCTAGCTAGGCATAAAGCAAAGATCTAAGTGTTATCATTTTTAGTTCTAGATCCATAAGATGCCCTCATGATTGATTCATATGGTGGCTTAATTCTTATTCTAGGGAAGTGTTCCATTCCCTTTCTTAGTGGAAATTGAAATTTAATATTGTCTTCTTTCATCTCAATCACGGCACCTATATGTACTCAAAACGGTCTACCAAGTATATTTGACAAGACGGATTGCAATCAAATATCAAGAACAATAAAATCTATGGGCACATAATTCCTATTTGCAAGAATAAGAACTATATTAATTCTTCCCATAGCCTTTTTAATAGTAGAATCCACCAAGTGCAAATTTAAAGAACACTCTTCAATATCGGTAAGACCAAGCACATCACATAAGATTTCAGAATTGTGGAAACACTAGCACCCAATCACATAAAGCAACACTCATAATTTTTTAATCTTGATTTTGATGGTGCGTTCCCATTCATCATGTAATTTTCTAGGAATTGAGATCTCTAACTCCAACTTTTCTTTCAAAGCTTTCATCATAGCATCAACAATGTGTTTAGTAAAAGCTTTATTTTGTTCATAAGCATAGGGTGAATTAATCATGGATTGCAACAAAGAAATACAATCAATCAAGAGCAATTGTCAAATTAAATGTCTTTGTAATCCAAAAGAGTGGGCACATCACTAGTTAAAGTTTTGACCTCTCCAAACCCACTTTTATCAATTTTCATCAAGATTTTCACCCTCTGAATTATCGGGACACCTTCTAGCTAAAGTTGACTCTTTTCGTCCCTTTATCATCATTTTAATCTTACTAAACAAGGAATCAATAGAAGAAATACCAATCACTTTAAGATCTTCACCATTTTTATGAAAGCAATCACTAGAAAACGCTTTTTCTAAAAATTCTCTTTTAGCTCTAAGCATAGCGGTTCTTTTCTTACTTTAATCCATAAAAACATATAATCTATTTAATTGATTCCTCAACCTTAGGCACAAAAAATTTCACTTGAGATTTTCTACATCATGAGAAATTATATCAATGCTTCTAGACATATCATCAATCTTATTCAACTTTTCTTCTATCGTATTATTGAAAACCTTTTGAGCATTGATAAATTCTTTAATATTATTCTCAAGATCATAGGTGTTCCTTTTATTATTATAAGAAGGATTACCATAGGAATTTCCATAATTATTAGAGGAATTTCCAGGAAAAGGCCTAGGATTAAAATTACCTCTATAAGTATTGTTACTAAAATTGTTTCACGAGACAAAATTCACATCTACGGAATCACTATTTTGCTCAATCAAAGTAGACAAAGGCACATAATTTAGATCAATAGGAGCATTTTAATTAGCAACCAATTTCATAAGAGCATCAACTTTTTCACTCAAGGTATTAATTTCTTCAACCGAATTAACTTTTTTACTAGTAGGTGCTCTTTCGGTATGCCATTGTTAATAATTTGCCATAATATTATCAAGCAATTTAGTAGCTTCACCCAAAGTAATTTCCATAAAAGTACCACCCGCGGCAGAATCTAAAAGATTTCTAGAAACAAAATTCAATCCCGCATAAATTTTCTGTATGATCATCCAAAGATTAAAACCGTGAGTAGGACAATTTCTTAGCATCAATTTCATTCTTTCCCAAGATTGTGCAACATGTTCATGCTCAAGTTGCTTAAAATTCATGACCTGAGTTCTAAGGGAAATAATTTTCGTGGGTGGAAAATACTTAGTAATGAAAGCATCTTTGCATTTATCCCAAGAATCGATACTATTGCGAGGCAAAGAAGAAAACAAATTTTTTGCACGATCTTGCAAAGAAAACGGAAATAATTTCAACTTCACAATATCATTGTCCACATCTTTTTTTCTTTTGCATATCGCATAATTCTATGAATGTGTTCAGATGGGACGCGGCATCCTCACTAGGAGTACCGGAAAACTGATCTTTCATAACAAGATTCAACTAAGCGGCAGTAATATCACAAGATTCCGCACTAGTGGCGGGAGGAGCAATCAGAGTGCTAATAAAATCATTGTTGTTGGTATTGGAAAAATCACACAACTTGGTGTTCTCTTGAGTCATCGTGACTACGCAAACAAGATTGCACACAAAAACAGATCTGACGAGAAAAAGACGAACGAAAAAGAGGGCGAATATAACGGCAAATTTTTGTGAAGTTGGGGAGATGAAAATGAGAGGAAAATGTCAAATAATGTAAATTGCAAGGAGATGAGATTTGTGATTAGGAACCTGATAGATGTTGATGATGTCTCCCCGGCAACGGCACTAGAAATTCCTTTTGATGTCGCTTGAACTACGTCGGTATTTCCCCAAAGAGGAAGGGATGATGCAACACAGGTACGGTAGGTATTTCCCTCAGTTATGAAACCAAGGTATCAATCCAGTAGGAGAACCAAGCAACACTATGTAAATGATACCTGCACACAAAGAACAAATACTTGCAACCCGACGTGTAAGAGGGGTTGTCAATCCCTCCATGGTAAAAGGATAGATAAATTTGTGGTAGATTGGATAAATAGCTCTCGATAAAACGCGAAATAAAAGATGCAAATAAAAAGTGCAGAAAGTTATTTTTGGGTTTTTGGAAATATAGATCTGAAAATAAAAGTGGCAAATAATAGATCGGAAAGCAAATATGATGAAGAATAGACCCGGGGGGCGTAGATTTCACTAGTGGCTTCTCTCAAGAAAAATAGCATATGATGGGTAAACAAATTACTGTTGGGCAATTGATAGAACTTCAAATAATTATGACGATATCCAGGCAATGATCATTATGTAGGAATTTCGTCTAAGATTAGTAGACCGACTCCTGCCTGCATCTACTACTATTACTCCATACATCGACCGCTATCCAGCATGCATCTAGTGTATTAAGTTCATGGAGAAACAGAGTAATGCAATAAGAACGATGACATGATGTAGACAAGATCTATTCATGTAGGAATAGACCCCATCTTGTTATCCTTAATGGCAACGATCAATACGTGTCTTGCTGCCCCTTCTATCACTGGGAAAGAACACCGCACGACCGAACCCATCACAAAGCACCTCTTCCCATGGCAAGAAAAATCGATCCAGTCGGCCTAACTAAACCAAAGATTCGAAGAAGAAATACGAGGCTATAAGTAATCATGCATATAAGAGATCACAATAAGACTCAAACAACTTTCATGGATAAAATAGATCTGATCATAAACTCAAAGTTCATCGGATCCCAACAAACACACCGCAAAAAGAGTTACATCAAATAGATCTCCATGCGAGCATTGTATTGAGAATCAAAAGAGAGAGAGGAAGCCATCTAGCTACTAACTACAGACCCGTAGGTCTACAATGAACTACTCACGCATCATCAGAGAGGCACCAATGAGGATGATGAACCCCTCCGTGATGGTGTCTAGATTGGATCTGGTGGATCAGGAACTTGCTGCGGCTGGAATTGTGTTTCGTCGACTCCCCTAGGGTTTTTGGATTTTCGGGGTATTTATAGAGCAAAGAGGCGCTGCAGGAGGCGTCCGAGGTGGGCACAACCCACCAGGGCGCGCCTGGGCCCCCAGGCGTGCCCAGGTGGGTTGTGCTCCCCTCGGAGCCCCCCTCTGGTACTTCTTTGGCACAACAGGTGTCTTCTGGTCCAGAAAAAATCTCCAAAAAGTTTCTCTGCGTTTGGACTCCGTTTGTTATTGATTTTCTGGGAAGTAAAAAACAAGCAAAAAATAGCATCTGGCACTGGGCACTATGTCAATAGGTTAGTCCCAAAAAATGATATAAAGTTGCTATAAAATGATTGTAAAACATCCAAGAATGATAATATAACAGCATGGAACAAGCAAAAATTATAGATACATTGAAGACGTATCATGGCCTCACTGTCAGCATCCTCAGACCCTAGGTCAACCTCCTCCTCTGCAGCAGCACGCTCGGCCTTCTTCTGATGCCTCTCAGGCTTGCCCCTATTGGTCTCCTTGATCTGTCGATGCTGAATAGACTGATACATCTTGAACATGTTGCACATGGTCTTGAATAGAGAGTTCTTCTCCTCTCTGGTGAAACTGGCCTCAGACACAATCTTCTTGCCCGTACCATGAGGAATCCGGGCAGTGGAGGAACACCTAGCAGAGTAGGTGGCACGCTCATCAGGTCTAGGGTTGCGCCCCTTCTTAGGAGCCACATAAGGAGCAGGAGCGGCCGGAGTCCAGTTCATGTTACGCTTCGGAATGGAGGTCTTGTACTGAGCAATGTAATTAGCTGGGCAGACAGACTCAATCAAGGCCTAAATGAATGGAGCATAAATCAACGATTTGTTCTCCTGCACGCACTGACGTAGCTCATAGAACATGAAGTCCAACACATCCACCTTCTTCTTCTCATGAAGATACACAAAAATATCCAACATGGAGCTCCTCAAGTTATGCGAGTCACCGGCCTTAGGAGTGAGAGTGTACCTAAGGATGTGACGCATCGTGTCATATACTGGCAGTAAATCCTTGATAGACCCAGTGACAAATGACTTCTCATGCTTGTATGCAAACGCAGTCTCATCCTTTTGGCGCTGCCCAACTTCACGAACACGGCCAAACTCTTCATTCTCTTCTTCAAAGAACTGATAAGGAATGATCTTAGTAACCTTAGCCATAGAGGCAGAACACCGGTGCATCCCAGACATCCAGGTGAGGGTGCGAGCAGAGTCATTGGTGAACAAAACAGTGGCAAAGAACTGCATCACAAAATCCTCAATAACATATGGTTGAAAGTGACAAACGGAAGAAGCCCCAACCCCCCAACAGCAGCATACACTCCAGGATAGAGATGGTCATTGTCTCGGAGACTCTCAACATTGGCTTGCTTGTGCGGGGCAAACTTCTTGGCTTTTGTCATGAGCAGCTCATAGTACACCCTATGCTGAAATTCATTCTTGAACCTAGGGTCAACACCCATACCGGTGGAAGCAGCATATGGGTGAGCCTGTCTCTTGACCCAGATCTTTGGCTTCGACCATTTGAAAAGGGGAAGATCCCTGAGATCCCGCCCTCCAGGAATGGCCTGCTCGGGGCTACACTCCCCTTCTTTTTCCTCATCTTCATCAACAAATTCAGCCTCGCCTATGCATTTTAATCATAGGAAGCATCATCCATGAAGTCATATTTCTCATCTGAGTCCTCTAAAGCCTCAACCATGGGCTGCTTAGTGGCAGCACGGCGAGCACGACCCTGCCCAGCTGACTGAGAACCCTGACCGATCCCCTCTGATGGCTGATGACGAGCAACAATGAACTGACTATCTCCTGCTTTGGTGCGCTTGCGATGTACTTCCGACCTCTTGTCAGCGGAGTATGAGAAACACAAAGCAACAAAACAACAAAACAACAGCAAAAAGATGAGTGCAAGTGCTCGAAGAAATGGCAAGGAATGAACTAGGGAAAAGCTGAACAGAACCATATTGCCTACCCCGTGCGCACGGGGTACAGGACCACGTGGACACGGGGGCCCTGTGCGCACGGTATAGGCATGTGTGAAGGAAATATGCCCTAGAGGCAATAATAAAGTTGTTATTTTATATTTCCTTATTCATGATAAAGGTTTATTATTCATGCTAGAATTGTATTGATCGGAAACTTAAATACATGTGTGAATACATAAACAAATACTGTGTCCCTAGTAAGCCTCTACTAGACTAGCTCATTGATCAAAGATGGTTAAGGTTTCCTAACCATGGACATGTGTTGTCATTTGATAACGGGATCACATCATTAGGATAATGATGTGATGGACAAGACCCATCCGTTATCTTAGCATATTGATCGTTCAGTTTATTGCTATTGCTTTCTTAATGTCAAATACATATTCCTTCGACTATAGATTATGCAACTCCCGGATACAAGAGGAATACCTTGTGTGCTATCAAACGTCACAACGTAACTGGGTGATCATAAAGATGCTCTACAGGTATCTCCGAAGGTGTTTGTTGAGTTGGCATAGATCGAGATTAGGATTTGTCACTCCGAATATCGGAGAGGTATCTCTGGGCCCTCTCGGTAATACACATCATAAGCTTGAAAGCAAATGACTAAGGAGTTGTTCACGAGGTGATGTATTACGAAACGAGTAAAGAGACTTGCCAGTAACGAGATTGAACTAGGTATGAAGATACCGACGATCGAATCTCGGGCAAGTAACATACCGATGGACAAAGGGAATTACATATGTTGTCATAACGGTTCGACCGATAAAGATCTTCATAGAATATGTAGGAGCCAATATGGGCATCCAGGTTCCGCTATTGGTTATTGACTGGAGAGGTATCTCAGTCATGTGTACATAGTTCTCGAACCCGTAGGGTCCGCATGCTTAACGTTCGTTGACGATATAGTGTTCTATGAGTTATATGATTTGGTGACCAAATGTTGTTCGGAGTCCTGGATGAGATCACAGATATTACGAGGACTCTCTAAATGGTCGAGAGGTAAAGATTGATATATAGGACGATGGTATTCGGACACCGGAAGTGTTTCAGAGGGTACCGGGTACTTATCGGGTCACCGGAAAGGAGTTTCGGGCACCCCCGGCAAAGATATGGGCCTTATGGGCCAAGTGAGGGAACACACTGATGCTTGCTTGAACTATGTCAGTATTTCCCCAAAGAGGAAGGGATGATGCAGCACAGCAACGGTAGGTATTTCCCTCAGTGATGAGACCAAGGTTATCGAACCAGTAGGAGAACCACGCAACACCACGTAAACAGCTCCTGCACACAAAGAACAAATACTTGCAACCCGACGTAAGAGAGGGGTTGTCAATCCCTCACGGGTAAAAGGATAGGTAAAATTGTAGTAGATTGGATAAATAGATCTCGCGGGAACGCGAGATAAAATAAATAAGTAAAAATTGCAGCAAGGTATTTTTGGGTTTTTGGATTAATAGATCTGAAAATAAAAGTTGCAAATAAAGAAAAGAGTGAATAGCAAAATAGATCTTGAAGGAAAATGTATTAAAGAAGAGACCCGGGGGCCGTAGTTTTCACTAGTGGCTTCTCTCGAGAAAAATAGCAAACGGTGGGTAAAAAAATTACTGTTGGGCAATTGATAGAACTTTAAATACTCATGACAATATCCAGGCAATGATCATTATATAGGCATCACGTCCAAGATTAGTAGACCGACTCCTGCCTGCATCTACTACTATTACTCCACACATCGACTGCTATCCAGCATGCATCTAGTGTATTAAGTTCATGGAAAAACGGAGTAATGCAATAAGAATGATGACATGCTGTAGACAAGATCTATTTATGTAGAAATAGACCCCATCTTGTTATCCTTAATAGCAACGATACATACGTGTCGGTTCCCCTTCTGTCACTGGGATCAAGCACCGTAAGATCGAACCCATCACAAAGCACCTCTTCCCATTGCAAGATAAATAGATCAAGTTGGCCAAACAAAACCCAAATATCGGAGAAGAAATATGAGGCTATAAGCAATCATGCATATAAGAGATCAAAGAAGACTCAAATAACTTTCATAGATAAAAACATAGATCTGATCATAAACTCAAAGTTCATCGGATCCCAACAAACACACCGCAAAAAGAGTTACATCAAATAGATCTCCAAGAAACCATTGTATTGAGAATCAAGCGAGAGAGAGAAAGCCATCTAGCTACTAACTACGGACCCGTAGGTCTACAATGAACTACTCACGCATCATCGGAGAGGCACCAATGAGGATGATGAACCCCTCCATGATGGTGTCTAGATTGGATCTGTGGTTTCTGGAACTTGCGGCGGCTGGAATTGATTTTCGTCGACTCCCCTAGGGTTTCTGGAATATTGGGGTATTTATAGAGCAAAGAGGCGGTGCGGGAGGTCTCCGAGATGGGCACAACCCACCAGGGCGCGCCCCGGTGTCTTGTGCTCACCTCAGGCCCCCTCTTCGGTACTTCTTTGGCCCACTGGATGTCTTCTGGTCCAAAAAAATCTCTAAAAAGTTTTGCTGCGTTTGGACTCCATTTGGTATTGATTTCCTGCGATGTAAAAAACATGCAGAAAACAGAACTGGCACTGGGCACTATGTCAATAGGTTAGTACCAAAAAAATGATATAAAATGATTGTAAAACATCCAAGAATGATAATATAACAGCATGGAACAATCAAAAATTATAGATACGTTGGAGACGTATCACACACCAGCCCACAAGGGGCTGGTGCGCCCCTATAGAGGCTGGCCCTATGAGGAGGAGAAGGAAAGAGGGGAGGGCAAGGAAAGTGTGGAGTAGGACTCCCCCTTCCTTCCCTCCCCCCCCCTCTTTCCTTCCCCCTTGTTAATACAAGGAAAGGGGGGCGCAGGGCAAGGCAGGAGCCCTAGGGGACGGCGGCCAGCCCTAGGGCGTGCCTGGATGCCTCCCCTCCCCTCCCACCTATATATAAATGGGGAGGGGGCGCTACACAACAACACAACATTGTCTTAGCCGTGTGCGGCGCCCCCATCCACAATTTTCTCCCTCGGTCATATTTTCGTAGTGCTTAGGCGAAGCCCTGCGGAGATAACTTCACCATCACCATCACCATGCTGTTTTGCTGCCGGAACTCATCCACTACCTCGCCGTCTTGCTGGATCAAGAAGGCGGAGGACGTCATCGAGCTGAACGTGTGCTGAACGCGGAGGTGTCGTATGTTCGGTGCTCGATCGGTTGGAATGCGAAGAAGTTCGACTACATCAACCACGTTGTCAAATGCTTCCGCTTACGGTCTACGAGGGTATGTAGGCACACTCTCTCCCTCTCGTTGCTATGCATCTCCTTGATAGATCTTGCATGTGCGTAGAAATTTTTTTGTTTTCCATGCAACGTTCCCCAACAGTGGCATCATGAGCCAGGTCTATGCCTAGATGATATGCACGAGTAGAACACAAAGAGTTGTGGGCGGTGATAGTCATACTGCTTACCACCAACGTCTTATTTTGATTCGGCGGTATTGTTGGATGAAGCGGCCCAGACCAACCTTACATGTCCACGCACATGAGACCGGTTCCACCGACTGACATGCAACTAGTTTTGCATAAAGGTGGCTGGCGGGTGTCTGTTTCTCCTACTTTAGTTGAATCGAATTTGACTACGGCCGGTCCTTGAAGAAGGTTAAAACAGCAAACTTGATGAATCACCATTGTGGTTTTTGCGTAGGCAAGAATGGTTCTTGCTAGAAACCCGTAGCAGCCACGTAAAACTTGCAACAATGAAGTAGAGGACGTCTAACTTGTTTTTGCAGGGCATGTTGTGATGTGATATGGTCAAGATATGATGTGATATATGTTGATGTATGAGATGATCATGTTTTGTAACATCGACAACCGGCAGGAGCCTTAGGGTTGTCTCTTTTTTGTATGAAGTGCAAACGCCATGTAATTGCTTTACTTTATCGCTATGCGTTAGCAATAGTTGTAGAAGTAATAGTTGGCGAGATGACCCCGACGCAATGATGGAGATCAAGGTGTCGAGCCGGTGACGATGGAGATCATGACGATGCTTTGGAGATGGTGATCAAAAGCACAAGATGATGGCCATATCATGTCACATATTTTGATTGCATGTGATGTTTATCTTTTATGCATCTTATTTTGCTTAGTACGGCGGTAACATTATAAGATGATCCCTTCACTAAATTTCAAGATATAAGTGTTATCCCCGAGTATGCATCATTGCGAAAGTTCGTCATTTCGAGACACCACGTGATGATCGGGTGTGATAGACTCTACGTTCACATACAACGGGTGTAAGACAGTTTTACACATGCAGAATACTTGGGTTAAACTTGACGAGCCTAGCATGTACAGACATGGTCTTGGAACACTGGAGACTGAAAGATCGAACATGAGTCATATAGTAGATATGATCAACATAGAGATGTTCACCATTGATGACTACCCCATCTCACGTGATGATCGGACATGGGTTAGTTGATTTGGATCATGTATCACTTAGATAACTTGAGGGATGTTTATTTAAGTGGGAGTTCATTAGTAATTTGATTAATTGAACTTAATTTATCATGAACTTAGTCCTGATAGTATTTGCAAATTTATGTTGTAGATCAATAGCTCGCGATATAGCTTCACTATTTTTGATATGTTCCTAGAGAAAACTAAGTCGAAAGATGATGGTAGCAATGATGCGGACTTGGTCCGTGATCTGAGGATTATCCTCATTGCTGCACAGAAGAATTATGTCCTTGATGCACCGCTAGGTGACAGACCTATTGCAGGAGCAGATGCAAATGTTATGAACGTTTGGCAAGCTCGATATGATGACAACTTGATAGTTTAGTGCGCCATGCTTTATGGCTTAGAATCGGGAATTCAAAGACGTTTTGAACATCATGGAGCATATGAAATGTTCCAAGAGTTGAAGTTAATATTTCAAGCAAATGCCCAAGTTGAGAGATATGAAGTCTCCATCAAGTTCTATAGATGCAAGATGGAGGAGTATAGCTCAGCCAGTGAGCATGTGCTTAGAATATCTGGGTACTACAATCGCCTGAATCAAGTGGGAGTTAATCTTCCAGATAAGATAGTGATTGACAAAGTTCTCTAGTCACTATCACCAAGCTACTAGAATTTTGTGATGAACTATAATATGCAAGGGATGACGAAAATGATTCCCGAGCTCTTCGCGATGCTGAAATCGACGAAGGTAGAAATCAAGAAAGAGCATCAAATGTTGATGGTTATCAAGACCACTAGTTTCAAGAAAAGGGCAAGGGAAAGAAAGGGAACTTCAAGAAGAATGGCAAGCAAGTTGCCACTCCTGTGAAGAAGCCAAAGCTGGACCTAAGCCTGAAACTGAGTGCTTATACTGCAAAGGGAATGGTCACTAGAAGCGGAACTGCCCCAAATACTTGGCGGATAAGAAGGATGGCAGAGTGAACAAAGGTATATTTGATATACATGTTATTGATGTGTACTTTACTAGTGTTCGTAGTAACCCCTGGGTATTTGATACCGGTTCAGTTGCTAAGATTAGTAACTCGAAACAGGAGTTGCAAAATGAACAAAGACTAGTTAAGGGCAAGGTGACGATGTGTATTGGAAGTGATTCCAAGGTTGATACGATCACCATCACACACTCCTTCTACCTTCGGGATTAGTGTTGGACCTAAATAAATGTTATTTGGTGTTTGCGTTGAGCATGAATATGATTGGATCATGTTTATTGCGATACGGTTATTCATTTAAGTTAGAGAATAAGTGTTGTTCTGTTTACATGAATAAAACCTTCTATGGCCATACACCCAATGTGAATGGTTTATTGAATCTCGATTGTAGTGATACACATATTCATAATATTGATGCCAAAAGATGCAAAGTTGATAATGATAGTGCAAC
The DNA here is from genome assembly GCA_011799875.1 of Thinopyrum elongatum. Lineage (NCBI taxonomy): Eukaryota > Viridiplantae > Streptophyta > Magnoliopsida > Poales > Poaceae > Thinopyrum > Thinopyrum elongatum. The sequence continues at coordinate 423,119,023 of CM022301.1, forward strand.
ATACTTGTGGCACTGCCGTTTAAGTCATATTGGTGTAAAGCGCATGAAGAATCTCCATGCAGATGGACTTTTGGAATCACTTGATTATGATTCATTTGATACTTGCGAACCATGCCTCATGGGCACGATGACTAAAACTCCGTTCTCCGGAACAATGGAGCGAGCTAATGACTTATTGGAAATAATACATACCGATGTATGCGGTCCGATGAGTGTTGAGGCACGCGGCGGGTATCGTTATTTTATGACCTTTCACAGATGATTTGAGTAGGTATGGGTATATCTACTTGATGAAACATAAGTCTGAAACATTTGAAAAGTTCAAAGAATTTCAGAGTGAAGTGGAGAATCATCGTAACAAGAAAATAAAGTTTCTACTATTTGATCGTGGAGGCGAATATTTGAGTTATGAGTTTGGCATTCATTTAAAACAATGTGGAATAGTTTCACAACTCACGCCACCTGGAACACCACAGCATAATGGTGTGTCCGAACGTCGTAACCGTACTTTATTAGATATAGTGCGATCTATGATGTCTCTTACCGATTTACTACTATCGTTTTGGGGTTATGCATTAGAGACAGCCGCATTCACGTTAAATAGGGCACCGTCTAAATCCATTGAGACGACACCGTATGAACTTTGGTTTGGCAAGAAACCTAAGCTGTCGTTTCTTAAAGTTTGGGATGCGATGCTTATGTCAAAAGGCTTCAACCTAATAAGCTCGAACCCAAATCGGAGAAGTGCGTCTTCATAGGATACCCTAAAGAAACTATTGGGTACACCTTCTACCACAGATCCGAAGGCAAGATCTTTGTTGCTGAGAATGGGTCCTTTCTAGAGAAGGAGTTTCTCTCAAAAGAAGTGAGTGGGAGGGAAGTAGAACTTGATGAGGTAATTGTACCTTCTCTCGAATTGGAAAGTAGCACATCACAGAAAACCTTTCCCGTGATGCCTACACCAACTAGAGAGGAAGCTAATGATAATGATCATGAAACTTCAGATCAAGTTACTACTGAACCTCATAGGTCGAACAGAGCACGTTCCGCACCAGAGTGGTACAGTAATCCTGTCCTGGAAGTCATGTCATTAGACCATGGCAAACCTACGAACTATGAAGAAGCTATGATGAGCCTAGATTCCGACAGATGGCTTGAGGCCATGAAATCTGAGATAGGATCCATGTATGGGAACAAAGTATGGACTTTGGTGGACTTGCCCGATGATAGGCAAGCCATAGAAAATAAAATGGATCTTCAAGAAGAAGACTGACGCTGATGGTAATGTTACTGTCTACAAAGCTTGACTTGTTGCGAAAGGTTTTTTGACAAGTTCAAGGGGTTGACTACAATGAGACTTTTCTCACCCGTAGTGATGCTTAAGTCTGTCTGAATCACGTTAGCAATTGCCGCATTTTATGAAATCTGGCAAATGGACGTCAAAACTGCATTCCTTAATGGATTTCTTAAAGAAGAGTTGTATATGATGCAACCAGAAGGTTTTGTCGATCCTAGAGGTGCTAACAAAGTGTGCAAGCTCCAGCGATCCATCTATGGACTGGTGCAAGCATCTCAGAGTTGGAATATACGCTTTGATGAGGTGATCAAAGCATATGATTTTATACAGACTTACGGTGAAGCCTGTATTTACAAGAAAGTGAGTGGGAGCTCTGTAGCATTTCTGATATTATATGTGGATGACATATTGTTGATTGGAAATGATATAGAATTTCTGGATAGCATAAAAGGATATTTGAATAAGAATTTTTCAATGAAAGACCTCGGTGAAGCTACTTACGTATTGAGCATCAAGATCTATAGGGATAGATCGAGACGTTTAATAGGACTTTCACAAAGCACATACCTTGATAAGATTTTGAAGGAGTTCAAAATGCATCAGTCAAAGAAGGAGTTCTTGCCTGTATTGTAAGGTGTGAAGTTGAGTAAGACTCAAAGCCCGAACACAGCAGAAGATAGAGAGAGAATAAAAGTCATTCCATGTGCCTCAGCCATAGGTTCTATAAAGTATGCCATGCTGTGTACCAGATCTATTGTGTACCTTGCCATGAGTTTGGCAAGGGGGTACAATAGTGATCCAGGAGTGGATCACTGGACAGCGGTCAAAATTATCCTTTGTTACCTAAGAAGGCTAAGGAAATGTTTCTCGATTATGGAGGTGATAAAGAGTTCGTCATAAAGGGTTACGTCGATGCAAGCTTTGACACCGATCCAGATGACTCTAAGTCTCAATCTGGATACGTATTGAACGTAGGAGCAATTAGCTAGAGTAGTTCCATGCAGAGCATTGTAGACATAGAAATTTGCAAAATACATACGGATCTGAATGTGGCAGACCCATTGACTAAAATTCTCTCACAAGCAAAACATGATCACACCTTATCACTCTTTGGATGTTAATCACATGGCAATGTGAACTAGATTATTGACTCTAGTAAACTCTTTGAGTGTAGGTCACATGGCGATGTGAACTATGGGTGTTAATCACATGGTGATGTGAACTAGATTATTGACTCTAGTGCAAGTGGGACACTGAAGGAAATATGCCCTAGAGGCAATAATAAATTTGTTATTTTATATTTCCTTATTCATGATAAAGGTTTATTATTCATGCTAGAATTGTATTGATCGGAAACTTAAATACATGTGTGAATACATAAACAAATACTGTGTCCCTAGTAAGCCTCTACTAGACTAGCTCGTTGATCAAAGATGGTTAAGGTTTCCTAACCATGGACATGTGTTGTCATTTGATAACGGGATCACATCATTAGGAGATTGATGTGATGGACAAGACCCATCCGTTATCTTAGCATATTGATCGTTCAGTTTATTGCTATTGCTTTCTTAATGTCAAATACATATTCTTTCGACTATAGATTATGAAACTCCCGGATACCAGAGGAATACCTTGTGTGCTATCAAACGTCACAACGTAACTGGGTGATCATAAAGATGCTCTATAGGTATCTTCGAAGGTGTTTGTTGAGTTGGCATAGATCGAGATTAGGATTTGTCACTCCGAGTATCGGAGAGGTATCTCTGGGCCCTCTCGGTAATACACATCATAAGCTTGCAAGCAAATGACTAAGGAGTTGGTCACGAGGTGATGTATTATGGAACGAGTAAAGAGGCTTATCGGTAACGAGATTGAACTAGGTATGAAGATACCGACGATCGAATCTCGGGCAAGTAACATACCGATGGACAAAGGGAATTACGTATGTTGTCATAACAGTTCGACCGATAAAGATCTTCGTAGAATATGTAGGAGCCAATATGGGCATCCAGGTTCCGCTATTGGTTATTGACCGAAGAGGTATCTCGGTCATGTCTACATAGTTCTCGAACCCGTAGGGTCCGCACGCTTAACGTTCGTTGACGATATAGTGTCATATGAGTTATATGATTTAATGACCGAATGTTGTTCGGAGTCCCGGATGAGATCACGGATATGACGAGGAGTCTCGAAATGGTCAAGAGGTAAAGAATTGATATATCGGACGATGATATTCGGACACCAGAAGTGTTTCATAGGGTACCGGGTACTTATCGGGTCACCGGAAAGGAGGTTTCGGGCACCCCGGCTAAGATATGGGCCTTTATGGGCCAAGTGAGGGAACACACCAGCCCACAAGGGGCTGGTGCGCCCCTATAGAGCGGCCGGCCCTATGAGGAGGAGAAGGAAAGAGGGGAGGGCAAGGAAAGTGTGGAGTAGGACTCCCCTTCCTTCCTCTCCCCCTCTTTCCTTCCCCCTTGTTAATACAAAGGAAATGGGGGCGCAGGGCAAGGCAGGAGCCCTAGGGCCGGCGCCAGCCCTAGGGCGCGCTGGATGCCTCCCCTCCCCTCCACCTATATATACATGGGGGGGGCGCCAACAACAAACACAACATTGTTAGCCGTGTGCGGCGCCCGTCCACAGTTTCCTCCCTCGGTCATATTTTCGTAGTGCTTAGGGAAGCCCTGCGGGAGATAGCTTCACCATCACGTCACCACACGGTCGTTGGTGCCGGAAATCATCCACTACTCGCCGTCTTGCTGGATCAAGAAGGCGGAGGACGTCATCGATCTGAACATGTGTCGAACGCGGAGGTGCCGTACATTCGGTGCTCGATCGGTTGGAATGCGAAGAAGTTGGCTACATCAACCGCGTTGTCAAACGCTTCCATACGGTCTACGAGGGTAGTAGACACACATCTCTTCCTCTCGTTGCTATGCTCTCCTTGATAGATCTTGCGTCTGCGTAGAAATTTTTTTGTTTCCATGCAACGTTCCCCAACACTGTGGGCACGGGGGTCCGTGTGCACGGTAGACACCGTGGGAACGGGGGTTGCCCGGCTACACTACTCCCAGAACCAAATATAGTAGTGAATGAGGCTAGGCGATCCCGCAGTAGATCCCGTGCAAACTTTACACTAATTCATGAAATCTTGAGGTCTGTCTAGATAATGGGAGGAAACCCTAGGACCCAACTACCCTATCAATGAAGAAATACCACAAAAGGAGAGAAGGAAGGGGGCAAGGTACTGGAGGAGGAGCCATCCTGGGCGAAACTCCTTGGAGAGGAAAGGTTCCATGGCGCGAGAGGAACCGGAGAAGCCCGAGGCGACGATGGTGGCCTGGGAGGGTTCCTGGGCGTGGAGGGGTGGGATATGGGTGGGATGAGCCCTACCACCCCCCCCCCCCCCGCGCACACACACACCTCCCACCTCTTAGAGATTGTACTCAGAGTAGCAAAAACATGGGAGGAAAAAGACAGATGGATCGACCATGTGTGGGGAGACCTGGTGGATGACCTCGCCCGCGATGAGCTCGATGGGATCTCGCCCTCCCAGACGCGCGTCGACTCGTCATCCACGAAGTCCATGATTTCAAGGGCGGGGAAGGCACGACCCTGGATAGCTCGATTGGATCTCGCCGTCCCGTCCACGCTCGCGACCCTGGAGAAGTTGCGGCCGCCACCGCCACTCCGGTGAACAGCGGGGGAAATATCTGAAATTGGGCGGCGGTGGCGCGGGCGAGCACGTGGAGCTTGTCCTTCATCCTTCACGTGTAGAGGGAGGTGCCATGACAATTGTCCCCGCCGCGCTCGCGACCCTGAAGAGGTTGTGGTCGCCATCACCCGTTGGTGAACAACGGAGGAGGAGGACCGAAACTGGACGGCGGTGGCGCAGGCGAGCACGTGGATCTCGTCCGCCGCCCTTGAATTGCAGAGGGAGCTGCTGTGACGACGGAGTAGGGGAGTCGCATCGCCGGGGGGTCGAGCAGGGCGCATCGCCGGGGGGAGGGGGGCAGGAAGCATGCAGGGTGTGTCACTGGGGGAGCTGTAACGCCGGCGCCCGCCGCTCCTCCAAATCCGGCGGCTCGGAGATAACAGAGATGGGAATTGGGAGAGTAGGGGCATAGTGGGGAATGGGTGAAGACGCGACCGTGCGGGTGAAAAAGGTTCGGGCGACTTCGGCCATATAGCGAACCTGTCGCTGGCGATGATGTGGCGCGGTCCGGTAGTAAGGCAGTTTGGGATAAGATGTCCAAAAACTGACGTCCGGGAGTTATATAAAACATTTATTTTTTTTGTCCAGTTAACCTTACCATAAGGCCCATCTCCCTTTTTTTGCGGGGATAAAATCATCAGATCTATGTGACCATCTCCCTTACAAGAGACCATCGCTAGCACTAGCTGCCATACAACAAACACATACACCCACCGAATAAGTAAATTTACCGGAACCGGTATGTACCGGTGAAGCATCCGCCGTCCATGCCAGCATCAAGATGCACACCGTCCTTTGACTAATAAACTAAGGAATCTTCTGTAGGGTGAAATACATCTCTATACTAGTCTGACAACACCTGACCATTACGTGAACATGCCCCCATAGCCTTTCCATTTAGTCATGCATGTGTACTCCCAGACCACTCAACCAATAGTAGTAACATTTTACTTTCTTGTTAGCTATTAAATGATTGATATCCTTTTAATAAATGTTTTATTTTTAAAACCTTTTATATATTTGAATTCCTAAAGACAAGATCTTTAAACAAGACCAATATTCAGTATATTTTAGCGTAGTTTGAATTTTTGCAGTTTCATTCGCTTTGGCATTTCAAAAAAATGGATGTAACTCATTTCAAAAAAATTGTTTCAATTTATTTAAAAAAATGATTTCACAATTAAGAAAACAAATTTGAGTCATTTGAAAATACAGATTGAACTCATTTTAGAAAACTATTCATTTTAAAACACTGATTTCACTCGTATCAAAACACATATTTAAGTCATTTCAAAGAATTGGTTTTGCTCATTTCAAAAAGGTGATTTCACTCATTTCAAAAAACTAAATTCACTCATTTTGAAACACGGATCTCACTTATTCCGAAACACATATTTCACTCATTTACAGATAAAATTTCACTCATTTCAGAAAACATATTACGGTCATGTCAAAAAAAAACAAATTTAACTAAATTTAAACACCGATTTCACATATTTGAAAACACATATTTCATTCGTTTCAAAGAACTGGCTACACTAATTTCGTAAAACTGATTTCACTCATTTCACTATGTTAAAAAAAATGATTTCACTCATATGAAAAAATTGATGTCACTCATTTCAGAAAAATAATTTCACTAAGTTGAGAAAACAAATTTCACTCATTTTCATATTTCAGTTTGAAATGGATTTCAGTCAGTGCGAAAAACTGATTTCACTCGTTTAGAAATTGATTTCACTCAAAGCAAATAACTGATTCCAATATTTCAAAAAACTTATTTGACTCAATTCAAGAAACAATTTCACTTGTTTCGTAAAACAGATTTCACTCATTTAAAAAAAATTAAAATAATTAGTTTTACATGTTTTACATGACTAGTTTCAAAATTCTGAAATAACAAGTTTCACGTATTTCACACCCAAAAATGTGTCATGTGTATGAAAAACATATTTCACTCATTTAAAAAAATTAGTCTCACCCAATTCAAAGATCATATTTCACTATTTTTAGAAAGCTGATTTCACTCATTTCAAATGTCAAAATTTAAACTTGTTTGAATGTATTCAAATTGATCTTTTCGAAAGGTCTTGGCTCCAGGAGTTCAAATATATACAAAGTTTCAAAAACAAAATTTATGTTTTGAAGATATGAACAATCTAAATAGTTAAAAGGGAATTAAAAGTGATGGATTTACAGATGGAGAGAGGAGAGATAATGTCAGAGACCAGGGCCGGGCCCATAGTGGTGCCAAATGTGCGGCCCGCACAGGGCCCATAATTTTGGGGGCCCCAGATTTTTTACATAGGCCTAGTATTTCTCAAAAAAAAATCCTAGGCTATGCGGCAATGGGCCGCTGGGCACTTGAGCTGGGCCTGAGTCCATCGAGCGCTGGTGCAGTCGATCAGATCGCTTCAGCAGTCGATCGATCGGGAAATAGGATTGTCTTCACCACGGCCTGGCCCTCGCCTCGATCGGGAAACGGGATCGACGGATCGTCTGTCTAATAAAAAAAGGGATCGCTACAGCAGTCGTTAGTCGATCGGGATCACCTTCGCCTCAATCGGAAAACTGCAACAGCAGACCCGTCGGCGTCGCTAAACGGTATCGTCTTGTCGGTCCTCGCTTTTGCCTCGTCAGATCGATCAGATTTTGGCCGATGCCGTTGTCGTCTTCGTAGCCTCCTCTCCCAACCCGTCGTCTCCTCGGATCGATCCGTGACCGACTCCAGCCTCCAGGTGCTTAGTGAGTCCTCCTTTTCGATTAACTTCGGTTCCTACTCCTAATTCCTAATTTCTTAATTAACTTTTGGGAAGGGTATTATTTTATTAGAGATCTGTTCTTACCTCCTCGGTTAAATATCATAGTGTAGCAGTTCAACCGGACATGACCCAAAACTAGGTGAGTTAGACAGTTCATCTAATTGCAAAACATTGACGCATGCTCTTCAATTGATATATGCTATTGTATAACTTTAATTTAATTTTATTCACCTTTTTTATCTTGTGTTTCAATAATACAAATTTGATTCCAATTGTTATGTAAGACATTATATTATATACATTATAAATTTCTTCTGCGATATATATATATATATATATATATATATATATGTTATAATTGCTCGTTAGTTCATTTTTTTAGTGAGATAGGGCCTCATTTTTTAGTTTCGCACAGGCCCTGGATTTTGCCGGCCCGGCCCTGTCAGAGACATGCATGTTCAGTACCATGAGCAGTAAAAAGGAAGAAACAAGACCATGCATGCGTCATTTGCATGTGCATGGTGGGCTCGGTCTTATGAAATACGGTGACTTAAATAGAGAAAATAGGAGAATACAAATGTACACCTTTTGAGCTGGCAGCATGCTATTGGTGAGAGAACCACCGGTACATACCAGAACCGGTAAAAAAACACTTTGCGATCCACCCATGCACTACAATAATCATCTCAATCCATCGGATCACCTCGTGGTGCACGGGAAAAACAATAATGGCGAGGCACGACGGCATGCTCGGGTAATAAGCTGATGTTGCTTCGTGGCGGTGGAGCTTGCGGTCGGCGCCATGGGTCAACCATCTTTCCCTTCCAACTGGTTTTAGGATGCTCCCGCTTCCTAGGATGTGACGACTTCCCAACCCGAGGTCCCGTTAGTGTGCATCCTCGGTATCTAGACTTCTCAACATTGTCTTGTTGCAGAGGCCGGTATAATTGATGTCTGCTTGATACTAATATATTATTGTAGTGGGCGACGCTACGCGTCCACCGGCGGATCCGCGCGATACGTCCGCCACCTCGATGGCCGTTCGATCTACGTGCGCGCAGCCGTCCGATCGATCTCCTGGCACGCGGCTTGGTCGCCTCCCCCCACTCATTAATTCCTGAAACAACGGTCGAGTTGCAGAAACAAGCACTTTGTCCCGGCCCCGATAGACCTGCGCCCAGCGCGGCGCCGCCCCCAACCACCGCAAAATCAGCCGCCGCCGGCGTGGGGGACCTCCATGGCGCACCACATCACGCGCCAGATGGTGGGATCGGACGCCAATCTAGCTCACCGAGGACCCCTGCTTGGAGAACGGGCGCAGCCATATTTCTCAGCTCCAAGTGCCGCCGGGGAGCTTCCGCCGCGAGCTGGATCTTCGACTTGGTTCACAAATCCCTCGGTGGTGTTTCCTGAAGCTCCATCGAGCAGATCTCATCAACAATCTTCGGTGAGATCCTGTTTCTGAAACACTAGCTCTATTCCACTCTGAAACATGAACACTTGTGTGAAAAAACAGAGCAATGAGTCTCCCAAATTTTAGTTGCACATGAGCCTCCATATTTCCTAAAACATTAGCTCTGTTCAACATGTCCTGCCTGTTTGTATCTATGAAACATGAGACTCAGAAAAAATCAGTTGCATTGGTTGATGCCTCTGGTTAATGCCCCTGGTTTCATTGGTTAATTGCCCTGCTCCAATTTTATGAAACTTGTTAATGCCTCTGGTTTGATTTCATTGTGTATTGTTTCAGAAAAAAAAACACATTGCATGTTTCTGTTAATCCCTGCTCCCATTGTGTGATTTGATTGTGCATGTTGCATGTTCATGGGACCCCTGAACATGTAGAATTTCTGTTGGTTTGATTATGTTGCATGTTTCTGTTGGGTACCTGAATTTTTGAAACAAGAAAAAAAAAATGCTGATTCCATGGAGAGATGAAATGACTGTTGCACAACAACTCTGTTGCAGGAACATGGAACTGAAGGGGAAGGGAGCTATGTCCAAGGCAATTTTTCTGTTGGTGGTGATGAAGATTCAGAGGGGTTGTTGTTTGCTGAAGATGCAATCCAAGATGATTCGGATGATGGAGATGTTTCGTCGCAGCCACTGCCGCCCTATGTTGCGATGGTGTTTGACACAATCGAGGATGCTCGGAAATTCTACAACGACTATGCGTTCAAGTTGGGGTTCGGGACACATATATCTACTTCAAAATTCACCCAGAAGAGAGGTCAGAAGAAAGAGGATGCAATACTGATAAAGAGGGTCTTTGAGTGTGTGCACGCTAGAAAGCCCGTTAAAATGGAAACAAGTAGCACATCAGAGAGCATTGCAACGGAAAACAGCAACTCTAGTAGGCAGCATGATGTTGTGACATGCATTTTCATCTGGGTTTTGTTTCCAGTACAACCAGTTTTTCATTTGGTTTGATGTATTCAGGTTACAGGAAAAATAGCTTGTTTCCTGTTCATGTTAATGTTACAGGAAAAATAGCTTGTTCATGTTATAGGGACATGATGTTCCAGGGATGCATCCATGAAAAATAGCTAATGTATTAAGGTTACAGGAAAAACATAAATCTTACATGAAGGACCTTTCACTTGGTGATGTTGCAGGAACATGTATTCATATGTTGATTTTGCTAGAGTATAATATAGATCAAAAGGATCATGTTACAGAGACACAATGGATATAGAATATTTTGTTGCCATTGAAAGATTTATCATGCAACAAGTGCTCCCATACACCAAAATGATACACCAGTGTGCAACAAAAAACTTGATATGAAACACACATCAGGAACAGGTAACTACCATTTTATTTATCATGTCTACACTGTATATAGCTGTGCAACACCAGAACATTAGCGACAAATGGTTGCATCGATAAAGCTCCAGCATACAAAAAAGAGGGAAAAGGAGGCATGCCCCAGCATGACACATTCTTCTCCAAAAAGCTTTAGTTCCATCGACTACTAGAGAGCTCGGTTACAAACATGTCGCACACACATGCACCAAAAAAAAGAGGCCTAAACTACTAGCTAGGTCTTGTTGCGGTCGACGGTTGACTTCAATCTACGACTTTTTCAGTAGGGCTTGGAACTCATCCTCTGAGCTGAGGGTGTTTTGCGGGTGTTTGAAAAGCTTCGCCGCAATGTACTTCCGGAAGTTGAGCAAGGAGATTGTGTCCTGAGCATACACAGCAAGAAAAACACATAATTAGAAACTACTAGCAAAGGGAAAAAGCACAGTTACAGAAAAATATGATTTCACAAAGAAATGATTCTAGTGTTGCAGAGTGTTTCTTTACTACTAGTGTTGGAGAGTGTTTCTGTACTACTAATGTTGCATAGGTTGCAAAAAAAAAAAAGAGTCCGAGTCATACTGTATAAAATGGCTTCAACCCCTTGGAAGTTAAATTCTCCATGTATAGAATAGCAAAGATGCCACAATCAAATCTGCCAGAAAAAAATAGAAAGGAAAAATGAGAACACAAAAGTCAGATGAAGTTGCGAAAAAATGTCAGGAATTTCAGTTTACCATCATTCCTCTTATCCTGGTATTTTTTAACTTCCCTCATCACATCAAGCAGAATATGCTCGTCCCACTCGAACTCATGGACAGCACTCATGTCTCGTAACGTGTGGAGATATTCTAGAGGCACCATGTTTCCTGTCCCAGGATCTAGGACCAATGATAGGCAGAGCAAAACCCATGACCTATCAATGGTCTCCTCATCGTCGTCATCCGCTTTTGAGAGAACAACTACTGTAGTGGCTATCAGAGCCCTATCACCATCCAAATACACATCTCAGAAATCTGCTTTGCCCCTCTTGCCGAATTCTACCGGCCTGCTACCAGATGGAACATTGAAAATCTTCTTCACCATGTCTTTTGTGAAGTGTATTTTCTTGCGGTCATTAATCCTGCATAAAAACATATAAAAAATAGAAAATCAGTAGATGTTGCGAAGAAAGAAAAGTGCTATCCAACAGATAGAAAACAGAAAAAGACATGGTTAAAAGAAGGTACTCAAAAGAAACATACTTGAGCAGACGCTTCTTAGTGTCAATCCTCATAACTATGAAATTGACAAGCCCTTCTGGGGGAGCAAGCAAAGGAGCGATGTGCAACAAATCCCCAAAGCTAGACTTGCTTAGTACATCTCTTTTCTTCCCTTGGATGGAATTGGCTATGTCGCGCAGCCGCTTTGCTGACCATCGAGTTTGGTAGATGGGCATGCTGCGGAACAAAAACAAAGAGTAAGCTATGAACATTCATATATATGCAAAAAGGAGGCTATGAGCATGCATATATCCTAGTAGTTGCCACATAAAAAGCTATGAAGCTACAGGAAAACAAGTACAAAAGTTCAGAAGAATAAAATCATGAAGCTACAGGCAATCCACTACAAAATTCAGAAGAAAGTGCTATGAGCTCCAGGAGAACCAAGTACAACTTTAATCCTGCTCATGCGTCCATTTCAAAACAAACAAACTATAATGAACTCAAAAAATGCAACACCAGCAAGCTCTCACAACTCTCACCCATGTTGTTCTTCATAGACAGTGGCAGAAACAATGTAACTCAAACAATGATTCAAAATGATGCTACAAAATGTTACAAAACCCTGAATGAAACACATCTGCTGAACATTGTTTACAGCAAAAATGGTTCTGTCATTTCTGAAATTCACTACCAAACATGATGCTACAGGCAATCCACTAACATTTCTGAAACACATCTGCTAATCTATGATGCTATAGGCAATCCACTACCAAAAATTCAGATAAACATGGAGGTATACACACAAAAATCAACTACATAAATTAGACATTGCTATGCGGCGGTAAGAAGGTACAACAATGTTATGAGCTGCATAAATTTCAGAAACAAAAAATGAACTCTGCAACACCGGCGACCACCTCGTCTCCTACTATGCCGGCGACCACCTTTTCCTATTACACCGGCGACCGCCTCTCCTAGTACAAACTACCACACCTCCTCCTACCACAGCCGCGGAGCACCACCACCAAATCCGGGGTGCACAACGACAAAACACATGGCGGAGCACAAAAATCGCCACCGCGACGGGGCACCACCACCACCCCCTACCACCGCAGGGGGAGCACTAACCAGTCACCGCCCTACCACCGCAGGGGAAGCACCAAACCACCGCATCCCTCGACTCGTCACTACAGGAAATGGGGGAAAAATCTGTGGATCGAGTGGGGAAAGGATGCATACCTGCCTGAGTAGAAGTCAGCCGCCGCGGATCCAGTCGTCGTCGCCAGCGCGACTGGTCTGCCGCGGTCTCCTATCTGTCGCCGCCCTCCAGCCGTCGCCCTCCCCGCTGCGGGATCTAGCCACACCTCCTTGCTTTGAAACAGCCCGTCAGTTGCAAAAGCCGTTTCTGAAACAAAACGCTCGAATAGTTCAGCTGCAGAAACGTGGCGTGGGTGCGGGTGCTCTCGTCCGTCTGATCAAAAGACGATCTGACGGACACGGAGCCGGCGGACGCGCGCGAGAGATCAGCTGGCTGAAGGTAAGCTTTTTCCATATATTATCCTTTATTGAAAAAACTATTTTGAATACACAAAAAAGATTCAGAAATTCACCCATACCATATTAGATCAGTTTGTAATTGTATACATAATATCACAGTACAATATGCCCATTAATACGTAACTCATGAACAACCTCTGTCGAAGACAAAAGAACTGAAGCATAGCTCAAGCCATCTTAGTTATCAAAATTTGGGACCCATATCGCACAAGCAGCAGAATGACAACGGAGGTCAGACTTAATTTTGAGTTCAATCGTGTAACTAATTAAATTTCTATTCACAGCCACATAAGGAATACGGTTTTTATTCATGCATGATAAATGCATCGATCGCATCGAATTACATTGTCCGAATTACATGGGTTCATAAATAACGACATCTGCAAGGCGCATCGATCGCATACACAGTCCATCTACTCCATGACCTTGTAGCACGCCATTTACAGATTAGGATTTTTTCCTAGGAAGCAGCTTCTCTATGGCGCATATGCAACCCATCAAGTCCACCGCCTTGTACCCCGTCACCTCCTCCAGCACATTGTGGCTCAACGGCACGCCGAGGATCTGCCTTGCGAGGAACAGCGCCGATGCAGCCACGGCGGACGGCAGGATCAGTCCAACGAACCCGAAAAACCCCAACGTCAGGTTGACCAACCGAAGCGCCAGAAACCTCACCAAGAGCTCGTCCTCCCGCTCGAAGAACCTCGTGAAGTGCTCGACGAAGGTGTACGCGGTGGGGCCGTCCATGACGCAGCCGAGATCCATGAAGAGCTCCCACTCCATCTCCTCCACCACGTGCACGGTGGTCCCGAGGAACGCCTCGACGACTTGGGCGTCGAGCCTCCGACCGCTGGCGGACTGCTCGTACTTGGCCCCGAGGGAGACGGCGGCGGCGGCCACGAGCTGGAGCGCCTCGTCGTGGGCCGGAACGGGGCGCACGGACAGGACGCGGTCGAGGTAGACGACGGCGCGGCAGAGCGTGCCCTCCGGGGGGCCGCCGAGGTGGCGGGCGAAGGCGTCCATCCAGAGCACGAGCTCGGCGCGCATGGACGGGCTCATGTGGCCCTGCTGCATCTTGGACAGGTAGTCGGCGTCAGGGTGCTCCCTGGGGTCCCTCTCCTTGGCCCGGAGGTCCGCGTCGACGTCGGGCTCGTAGGGATCCACGCACTTCAGCCCCAGGTTTCCCTTGGCGCCCATGACCGAAGAGACGAGATGAACGGCCGGGACGGCAGCTTGTCGCAGGTCGTACATCGGCTGGAGCAGCATTGGCCACGCAGCGAGGCTGGGCTGCCGGCGACTTGGGAGATGGCAGTCGAGTCGCCGCCGATCGAAGCGTGGAAGGAGAGTTGTCTGTCCGCAGCCGACGAAGGAAAACGGGCTTTGGCGATCGCATTGCGCCATGTATATATAGATGGGATACGGGTGCTCTGACTGGGTTTGAGACCCATTTAGTTTCGGAATTAAGGAACCGACTCGGACTTGCATTATTTCTTAATTTTTTGTTCTTATTATAAGCTGCATGTTGTAACGTGGCGTCGATGTAGTCAGATACATCAATACAAGGGTGTGTGTGCAGCCATTTTAGCATCTATAGTCGACGTAATGCACCAGGTCCACATGTCACACAATTCAGGATATGAGCTTGTTGGACACTCGTGTAACTCGTGTTTCTACCGTGCACGGCAGCCGTCGATCATTGCGCCACTATACGTGTCAGAAATGAGCTCAAAACGATAGTAGTATAGTGCAATAGTTCCTGAGAAAACGAAAGTCATGTTCTAATCCGGATCTCACATGAGCTCGGGTGAACAGTAAATTCAAAAAAATTCAAAAAAAAAAATGATTTTTTTGTGTGTGTCAAACTTCGACAAATGTTTTCATAGCTTGAAAATTTTTCACGATCAGATGACATTCGTGTAAAATGTGGCAAAAAAAAAACAAAATCAATGCTCCAAAATGCATTTGAAAATAACGTTTTGGAGCATCGATTTTGTTTTTTCGCCATATTTTCCACGAATGTCATATGGTGATGAATTTTTGCAAGATATGAAAATATTTCTCAAAGTTTCACACAAAAAAAAAATTTGAATTTTTTTTCAATTTTTTTTATTTTACTGTTCACTCGAGCTCATGTGAGCTCAGGATCAGAACAGCTGCGTCCTTGAAAAAGCAATTCTTCCAGTCCATTATGTGTGGAGTTTTCCATGCATGGATTTGTATGCATGGTTTAGCCCTTAATAAAATTTGAGGGGTCTCCGCATGCATGCTATTGGCAGAGATTCCACCCACCCCAACTCCTATGCTGTTTCATTTCACTTACAAAAGTTCAATCTATTAAATCTTTTGAACAAAAAATCAATTTACATTTCGTTTGCACATTCATGTTCCTTGCGACAAGGGCTTTGAAACAAGACCACTCTTGAATAACAAGTTTTAATTTTGTACAAGTTTCACAAATTGAAACTTGATAATCCTAATATTAAGGTTTTGCCATGTTTTATCATGTTTGATATAAATCAGCTTAATATACAATTTTATTTATTTTATTTTTTTATTAACTTCATGATTTTTCCCCTCATGATATCAAGTTTTAATAGATGAAACTTGGTGAAGTTTTAAAAACTTGTCAAAACGTATTCAATAGTGGTCTTGTTTGAAAGCCAATGAAACATAAATAGAATTTTTAGTTTAAAAGATACAATAGAATCAAATCTGAAAGCTAAAAGAAAAGGTAATGAAGGTTGGATGGGGGAGCATGCACTCTCTGCAAAATGCTGCATGCAGGGGTGCACCCAAAACAATCAATGGACTAATCCATGCACGGGTCTCGTGCAAGTTAGAAAATCCACTTTCAATAGTTCTCCATTCATCCATACTTTTTCCATATGATCCAAAGATGTATCAATTGTATCTTTTGAGCATGAAGTCAGAAGATTTATGATCCGTTTGCGCATTTATGTTTCTCGCAATGAAGCCTTCCAAAAAATCAATCTTGAATATATATCGACAAGATATAAAATTTGAATTAAAAAACATGATGAAACTTAGTGACACACGATGCATTACAAAATAACCCAATAAAACATGATAATATAGTTCCATAGCGTTTTAGCTTGTTATATTCTATTTCGTCCTGTACCATAGTCTATCATCTCGTTAAATTGTATCTCAAAAATGCTGGGTAGAGAACTTGGTTAAACGTGCAGAAACCTGGTGTATCATAATGTTCGTCACTATCGAACATGACGAAACTTGGTGAAAACTCAATATACGCTCTACGCAGAACAATATTGTTTCAGTATGTTCCATAGAGTTTCACTATGTTTCAGATTTCAATTTCAAAAATGTAAAAATGTATTCATAAGTGGTATTATTCCAAAGTATTCATCGCATGAAACACAAAGATGCAAACGGGTCCTAAATTAGACTTTTGATTCAATGGATAAATTATATCCAGACTTGAAAGCAAATGAAAAACGCATGGGTGGGTGGGGTATTATATGCATAGTGTGAGAGGAAAGGAGGAGAGAGATTACAGGAATCTTTGAAAAAGCATAATGAATGAACAATATTTTTGAGCCGTGCGCGGGGAAATTGGTTTTCTTCAGCATGTTCATGTTGCCTCTTGCATTCTACTCAGATGAAGCAACTAATGAGATGCACATGCACCAAGATGTACAATACTTTACTAAGCCCCACGGGAATGGCTTTTCCAGATCTTACTGACGTCCCCTCACTATCTTGTCCACACATTGTGGATCCAATGGTTGATGTAAATTATTGGCGCATACAACCTGCAAGATTGGGGAAATGAACAAAAAAGATGACCACTCCTATATCCGGTGATAAGTTCTGAGAAATGAAGGAAATGATGCATACAATGTTTGTAGAATTGCAAGAAATACAAAATCCTTGAAAGAAAAATCAATCAAGACCATATGTTCCATATTGTTATCGGGAACAAGGCTAAATCACTATTAGGGAAACCCCTAATTAGCTGCGTTCAATACTGATAACTGGCAGCGTTCTCAGTGCGCGCTGCTATTACAACGCCGCTGGTGAGTTCAGACTACCAGCATGCGGGCTGGATGTTGCTAGTCTGTGATAGCTAGCAGGGTTCCAGTCGGACGCCGCTAGTGTGTGTTACTTTAGCAGTGTTTCGGCTGCAAAGCGTTGCTAACTCGTAAAGCACTAGTTGCATGTCCACCCTACGAATGTTGCTAATCAAGAGTTTGTAGATTGAGAAGATAGGTCTAGAGGGGGGGTGAATAGACTCTTAACAAACCAAAGGTGCAGTTTTTAGTTTTCTTGAAGTTTTGGCACTAGTTGAGATACAACCATCACTTTCTACACATGCATATCTAGAGAAAGAGAAGTGGAAAGAATATCACATGCAATTGTGCGGAAAATAAAGGGGTAGAGATGGGAAGATCAAACGCAATGAAGACATGATGGTTTTTGGCGTGGTTCCGATAGGTGGTGCTATCGTACGTCCACGTTGATGGAGACTTCAACCCATAGAGGGCAACGGCTGTGCGAGTCCACGGAGGGCTCCACCCACGAACGGTCCACAAAGAAGCAATGTTGTCTATTCCACCAAGCCTTACATCCACGAAGTACTAGCCTCACTTGGGGTAGATCTTCACGAAGAAGGCAATCTCCTTGCCCTTACAAACTCCTTGGTTCAACTCCACAAGATCTTGGAGGCTCCCGAGTGACACCTAACCAATCTAGGAGACATCATTCTTCAAAAGGTAATAGATGGTGTTGTCGATGATGAATGATGACCCACAAGTATAGGGGATCTATCGTAGTCCTTTCGATAAGTAAGAGTGTCGAACCCAATGAGGAGCAGAAGGAAATGACAAGCGGTTTTCAGCAAGGTATTCTCTGCAAGCACTGAAATTATCGGTAACAGATAGTTGTGTGATAAGATAGTTCGTAACGGGTAATAAGTAACAAAAGTAAACGAGGTGGCCCAATCCTTTTTGTAGCAAAGGACAAGCCTGGACGAACTCTTATATAAAGCAAAGCGCTCCCGAGGACACATGGGAATTGTTGTCAAGTTAGTTTTCATCATGCTCATATGATTCGCGTTCATTACTTTGATAATTTGATATGTGGGTGGACCGGTGCTTGGGTGCTGCCCTTCCTTGGACAAGCCTCCCACTTATGATTAACCCCTCTCGCAAGCATCCGCAACTACGAAAGAAGAATTAAGATAAATCTAATCATAGCATGAAACATATGGATCTAAATCAGCCCCTTACGAAGCAACACATAAACTAGGGTTTAAGCTTCTGTCACTCTAGCAACCCATCATCTACTTATTGCTTCCCAATGCCTTCCCCTAGGCCCAAATCATGGTGAAGTGTCATGTAGTCGACGTTCACATAACACCACTAGAGGAAAGACAACATACATCTCATCAAAATATCAAACGGATACCAAATTCACATGATTACTTATAACAAGACTTCTCCCATGTCCTCAGGAACAAACGTAACTACTCACAAAGCATATTCATGTTCATAATCAGAGGAGTATTAATTATCATTAAGGATCTGAACAAATGATCTTCCACTGAATAAACCAACTGGCATCAACTACAAGGAGTAATCAACACTACTAGCAACCCACAGGTACCAATCTGAGGTTTTGAAACAAATATCGGGTACAAGAGATGAACTAGGGTTTGAGAGGAGATGGTGCTGGTGAAGATGTTGATGGAGATTGACCCCCTCTCGATGAGAGGATCGATGGTGATGACGATGGCGATGATTTCCCCCTCCCAGAGGGATGTTTCCCCGGCAGAACAGCTCCGCCGGAGCCCTAGATTGGTTCTGCCCAGGTTCCGCCTCGAGACGGCGGCGCTTCGTTCCAAAAGCTTCCTTCTTATTTTTTCCAGGTCAAAACACACCATATAACAGAAGATGGGCGTCGGGGGCCTGCCAGGTGGTCGACAAGGATGGGGGGGCGCCCAGGGGGGTAGGGCGCGCCCTCCACCTTTGTGGATGGTAGGTAGCCCCCCCTCTGGTACTTTCTTCGCCCAATATTTTTTATTAAATCCAAAATGACTCTCCGTGAAGTTTCAGGACTTTTGGAGTTGTGCAGAATAGGTCTCTAATATTTGCTCCTTTTCCAGCCCAGAATTCCAGCTGCCGGCATTCTTCCTCTTCTTGTAAACCTTGTAAAATAAGAGAGAAAAGGCATAAGTATTGTGCCATAATGTGTAATAACAGCCCATAATGCAATAAATATTGATATAAAAGAATGATGCAAAACGGACGTATCAACTCCACCAAGCTTAGACCTCGCTTGTCCTCAAGCGAAAGCCGATATCGAAAAATATGTCCACATGTTTAGAGATAGAGGTGTCGATAAAATAAAATACGGACATGAGGGCATCATGATCATCTTTAGAACAGCAACATATATTGTCATATAATTTCTTATGCTAAAGTAACAATTCGTTCACAAGGTAAAGTATGAATCAAAAACTTCATTGAAAACTAACAAACTATGATCTCAATCATTGAAGCAATTGCAATTTATCATAACATCGGAAAGAGTCAATATAAGAGCTTTTCAGCAAGTCCGCATACTCAACTATCATTTAGTCTTTCACAATTGCTAACACTCACACGATACTTATGGGTTCAAAGCTTCCATCGGACACAGAGAAAGATAGGGGCTTATAGTTTCGCCTCCCAACCTTTTACCTCAAGGGTAATGTCAACAGTAATACTTTATGCTGACCTACATCCGAGTGGAGATATATATCTGGATCTTTCTCCAACACATAGTGCTTGCCAAAAGGAAAAAGTGTAAAAAGGAAAGGTGAAGATCACCATGACTCTTGTATAAGGGTAGAAGATAAAAGTAAAACATAGGCCCTTCGCAGAGGGAAGCAGAGGTTGTCATGCGCTTTTATGGTTGGATGCACAAAATCTTAATGCAAAAGAACGTCACTTTATATTGCCGCTTGTGATAAAGAACTTTATTATGCAGTCCGTCGCTTTTATTTCTTCCATATCACAAGTTCATATAAAGCTTATTTTCTTCACACTAATAGATCATACATATTTAGAGAGCAATTTTTTATTGCTTGCACCGATGACAACTTACTTGAAGGATCTTACTCAATCCATAGGTAGGTATGGTGGACTCTCATGGCAAAACTGGGTTTAGGGATGTTTGGAAGCACAAGTAGTATCTCTACTTGGTGCAAAGAATTTGGCTAGCATGAGAGGGAAAGGCAAGCTCAACATGTTGGAGGATCCATGACAATATAACTTCTATTCGGATATAAGAAAACATAACCCATTACGTTGTCTTCCTTGTCCAACATCAACTTCTTAGCATGTCATATTTTATTGATTGCTCACAATTACAAAAGATTTCCAAGATAGTATATTTATATGTGAAGCCTCTCTTTCTTTATTACTTCCTATTAATTGCAACAATGACCAAAACTATGTTTGTCAACTCCCAACAAATTTTATTCATCATACTCTTTATATGTGAAGTCATTACTCTCCATAAGATCAATATATGATCTTTTTATTTCTTTTTATTATTTTATTCCCTCAAGATCGTAGCAAGAAAACAAAGCCCTCAACTCAAAACTACTCTTTATTATATAACTCACGGACTCAATTACATAGATAGAGATCAAATCAAAACTCAAAGCTAGATCATACTAAAACTTTATTCTACTAGATCAAGATATAACCAAAAGGATCGAACTAAGAAAAACGATAAAAGTAAAGGTGTGATGGTGATACGATACCGGGGCACCTCCCCCAAGCTTGGCAGTTGCCAAGGGGAGTGCCCATACCCATGTATTTATGTCTCTTTCTTCGGAGGTGGTGATGATGGAGTTGTTGATGAAGTAGGCTTGTCATCCATCTTCCAAGGCATAGGCTCACCATCATAGAAAGATGGACGAGTCTCCGGGATCCTCAAATCTGCAGCCAAACTCATCCTCTTAAATCTGTATTCATACTCACAGTTCTGGTTTTGCAGGTCATAGGTCTGGGCTTGGAGATGCTCGATTTTCTCATGAAGCTTGAAGATGGCCTCCTCAATGTTCTTGGCATCCATCTTGTGATTGTTGGTGAACTCCGTGATCATCATGTGATTGGCGTTGAGTCCACGTTCCACCATCCCCTAGCACTTGAAAACTTGTTGCTCCATTGCTTCGAGTCTTGTCTCCACGCTTCCGGTCTTCTTTGGCCCCTCAACATCGCGGATGTGCAGCACCCCCTCACGCATCTCAATGGCTTGAGGGTGTCGAAGCACCTCCGCAAGGTAGGGGTTGATGACCTTGTCGAAAAACTTGTCCTTGGGGGTGCTTGGAGTCGTCATGGTGATCTAGATCTGTCAGAAAAATAGATCGAAACAAAAACAGAGGATTTTGTCGTGGTACGGTGGTCAAAACCTTCAGGAGATTATATAATGAATTTTTACCGACCAAAAGAAGTATTGTGCAAGAAAACGGAGTCCGGAGGGCACACGAGGTGGCCACAAGGTCGGGGGGTGCGCCCAGGGGGGTAGGGCGCGCCCTCCACCCTTGTGGTCGCCTCGTGTCTCTTTCGGACTACTTTTAATTTTCCTAATTTTTTAAATATTCCAAAACGGAGAAAAATTATCATTGGAAATGTTTTGGAGTCTGTTTACTTACCGTACCACATACCTATTCCTTTTCGGAGTCTGAAATGTTCTGGAAAGTGTTCCTTATGTACTCCTCCGGTGTTACGGTATCAATTATATTGGTCTCAACATTTATGGGAGTACCTGAGATATAATGTTTGATTCTTTGACCGTTTACCACCTTCGGATTTGTGCCTTCGGCGTTGTTGATTTTTATGGCACCGGAATGATAGACCTCCTCGATAATGTAAGGACCTTCCCATTTAGAGAGAAGCTTTCCTGCAAAAAATCTTAAACGAGAGTTGTATACTAAAACATGATCACCTACATTAAACTCACGCTTTTGTATCCTTTTGTCGTGCCATCCTTTAACTTTTTCTTTAAACAACTTGGCATTCTCATAGGCTTGGGTTCTCTATTCATCAAGCGAGCTTATGTCAAATAACCTCTTCTCACCGGCAAGTTTGAAATCATAGTTGAGCTCTTTAATTGCCCAATAAGCTTTATGTTCTAGTTCAAGAGGTAAGTGACAAGCCTTTCCATAAACCATTTTATATGGAGACATACCCATAGGGTTTTTATAAGCAGTTCTATAAGCCCATAATGCATCATCAAGTTTCTTAGACCAATTCTTTCTAGATCTATTAACAGTCTTTTGCAAAATCAATTTAATCTCTCTATTGCTCAATTCTACTTGACCACTAGACTGAGGATGATATGGAGATGCAATTCTATGGTTAACATCATACTTAGCAAGCAATTTACGGAAAGCACCATGAATAAAATGTGAACCACCATCGGTCATCATATATCTAGGGACTCCAAACCTCGGAAAAATAACTTCTTTAAGCATCTTAATAGAAGTGTTATGATCAGCACTACTAGTTGGAATAGCTTCTACCCACTTAGTAACGTAATCAACAGCAACTAAAATATGTGTATACCCATTAGAGGAAGGAAAAGGTCCCATATAATCAAAACCCCAAACATCGAATGGTTTAATAACAAGTGAATAATTCATAGGCATTTCCTGACGTCTACTAATATTACCAATTCTCTGGTATTCATCACAAGACAAGACAAACTTACGAGCATCCTTGAAGAGAGTAGGCCAATAAAAACCAGATTGCAATACCTTATGTGCAGTTCTATCTCCAGCGTGGTGTCCTCCGTAAGACTCGGAGTGGCACTTGCGTAGGATCTGTTTCTGTTCATGCTCAGGTACACAACGTCTAATAACACCATCTACTCCTTCTTTATAAAGATGTGGGTCATCCCAAAAGTAATGTCTTAAATCATAGAAAAACTTTTTCTTTTTCTGGTATGTGAAACTGGGTGGTATAAATTTAGCAACAATGTAATTAGCATAATCAGCATACCATGGAGTATTACAAGCAGCATTTATGACAGCTAATTGTTCATCAGGAAAGCTATCATCAATAGGCAGTGGGTCATCAAGAACGTTTTCTAACCTAGACAAGTTGTCTGCAATGGGGTTCTCAGCTCCCTTTCTATCAATAATATGCAATTCAAATTCTTGTAGCAAGAGAACCCATCTAACAAGTCTAGGTTTAGCATCTTTCTTTTCCATAAGATATTTAATAGCAGCATGATCAGTGTGAACAGTTACTTTGGAATCAACAATATAGGATCTAAACTTATCACAAGCAAAGACAACTGCTAAAAATTCTTTTTCAGTAGTAGCATAATTCCTCTGGGCACTGTCTAGAGTTTTACTAGCATAATGAATAACATTTAATTTCTTATCAACTCTTTGCCCTAGAACAGCACCAACAGCATAATCACTTGCGTCACACATAATTTCAAAGGGTAAATTCCAATCAGGTGGCTGAACAATAGGTGCAAAAATCAAGGCTTTCTTAAGTATTTCAAATGCTTCTACACAATCATCATCAAAAACAAAAGGAACATCTTTTTGCAAGAGATTAGTGAGAGGCCTAGAAATTTTAGAGAAGTCTTTAATAAACCTCCTATAGAAACCAGCATGACCAAGGAAACTTCTTATACCTTTGATATCTTTAGGACACGGCATCTTTTCAATAGCATCTACTTTATCTTTATCAACTTCAATACCTCTTTCAGAAATTTTATGCCCCAAAACAATACCTTCATTAACCATAAAGTGGCACTTCTCCCAATTTAAGACAAGATTAGTTTCTTCACATCTCTGCAAAACTCGATCAAGGTTGCTTAAGTAATCATCAAAAGAAGTTCCGTAAACGGAGAAATCATCCATGAAAACCTCAACAATCTTTTCACAAAAATCAGAGAATATAGCAGTCATACATCTTTGAAAGGTAGTAGGTGCATTGCATAAACCAAAAGGCATATGTCTATAAGCAAAGGTACCGAAAGGGCAAGTAAAAGTGGTCTTTTCCTGATCATCTTTTAACACAGGTATTTGAGAAAAACCAGAATAACCATCTAGAAATCAAAAATGTGTATGTATGGATAGTCTTTCTAGCATTTGATCAATAAAAGGTAGAGGGTAATGATCTTTTCTAGTAGCTTTATTTAATTTGCGAAAATCAATTACCATTCTATAACCTGTAACAATTCTTTGTGGGATCAATTCGTTCTTATCATTAGGAACAACAGTAATACCTCCCTTCTTAGGGACACAATGAACATGACTTACCCACTTACTATCAGCAATAGGATAAATTATACCTGCCTCCAGAAGCTTTAGTATTTCATTTCTTTCCACTTCTTTCATCTTAGGATTTAACCGTTGTGGGTGATCAACAACTGGTTTAGCATCATTCTCCAAATTAATTTTGTGCTGACATAGAGTGGGACTAATGCCCTTAAGATCATCAAGAGTATATCCAATAGTGGCACGGTGCTTCTTCAGAGTTTTCAATAATTTCTTTTCTTCATGCTCTGAAAGGTTAGCACTAATAATAACAGGATATATCTTCTTTTCATCGAGATAAGCATATTTCAAAGTATCCGGTAATTGTTTAAGCTCATACACGGGATCACCCTTGGGTGGAGGAGGATCCCCAAGGATTTCAACATGCAAATTGTGTTTCAAAATAGGCCCTTGATTAAAGAATATCTCGTCCATTTCCCTTATTTCATTCATAAACATATCATTCTCATGGTCTAGCAAATATTGTTCTAAGGGATCAGTAGGAGGCATGGCAATAGAAGCAAGACCAATAATTTCATCCATACTAGGCAATTCTTTATCATGGGGTTGTCTATGAAATTTAGAGAAATTAAAATCATGAGACATATCCCCTAAACTGATAGTAACAATATCTTTCTCGCAATCTATCTTAGCATTAACAGTATTCAAGAAAGGTCTACCAAATATAATGGGACAAAAGTCATCTTGTGGGGAAGCAAGAACAAGAAAATCGGTAGGGTATTTTATTTTCCCACACAAGACTTCAACGTCTCTAACAATCCCAATTGGTGAAATAGTATCTCTATTGGCAAGCTTAATAGTAACATCAATATCTTCTATCTCAGCAGGTGCAATATCATTCATAATTTCTTTATATAAGGAAAAAGGAATTGCACTCACACTAGCACCCATATCACATAAGCCATGATAACAATGATCTCCCATTTTAATTGAAACAACAGGCATGCCAACAACGGGTCTATGTTTATCTTTACTATCGGGTTTAGCAATTCTAGCAGCTTCATCACAGAAATAAATAACATGCCCATCAATATTATCAACCAAGAGATATTTAACCATAGGAATACTAGGTTCAACTTTAATTTACTCAGGGGGTGTAGGTGTTCTAGTATAACTCTTACGAACCACAGTTGAAGCTTTAGCATGATCCTTTATTCTAACAGGAAAAGGTGGTTTCTCAATATAAGCAGTAGGAACAATAGGATCAACATTATAAGTAATAGTTTCTTCTTCAGCTTTAATAGGTTCTACTACTTTAACTTCAATGGGAGGATGATATTTAAACCACTTCTCCTTAGGGAGATCAACATGAGTAGCAAAAGATTCACAGAAAGAAGCTACTATCTCAGAGTCAAGTCCATATTTAGTGCTAAAATCACGAAAAGCATCGGTATCCATAAAAGATTTAACACAATCAAACTTAAGGTTTATACCTGACTCCTTACCTTCGTCGAGTTCCCAATATTCAGAGTTGTGTTTAATTATTTCCAATAAATCCCATTTGAATTCAATAGTCTTCTTCATAAAAGAACCAGTACAAGAAGTATCGAGCATGGATCGATCATTATGAGAAAGCCGAGCATAAAAATTTTGAATAATAATTTCTCTTGGGAGCTCATGATTGGGGCATGAATATAACATTGACTTAAGCCTCCCCCAAGCTTGAGAGATACTTTCTCCTTCATGAGGCCAAAAATTATATATATAATTCCGATCACGATGAACCAGATGCATAGGATAAAACTTCTGATGAAATTCCAATTTTAATCGGTTGTAGTTCCATGATCCAATATCATCACATAGCCTATACCATGTCAATGCCTTCTCCTTCAAAGATAAAGGGAAGACCTTCTTCTTGACTTCATCCTCGGGCAAACCTGCAAGCTTAAATAATCCACAAACTTCATATAGATTAGATGCATATCAGAATGTAATGTTCCATCTCCTGTGTTAGGATGAGCTAGCAGTTTCTCTATCATACCCGAAGGAATTTCATAATAAATATTTTCAGTAGGTGTAGTAGGTTGAGGGGGAACTCTTTGCTCTTCCGGTCGGGGTGAAGATACCCCGAACAAACCCCTCAAAGGATTACTTTCCATAGTAACAAGTGACAGTAAATTTCAGCACACTATATAAATGATTCCTTACCAAATTCCACTCGCCAAAGGCGCTTCACTCCCCAGCAATGGCGCCAGAAAAGAGTCTTGATGACCCACAAGTATAGGGGATCTATCCTAGTCCTTTCGATAAGTAAGAGTGTCGAACCCAACGAGGAGCAGAAGGAAATGACAAGCGGTTTTCAGCAAGGTATTCTCTGCAAGCACTGAAATTATCAGTAGCAGATAGTTGTGTGATAAGATAATTCGTAACGGGTAATAAGTAACAAAAGTAAACAAGGTGCAGCAAGGTGGACCAATCCTTTTTGTAGCAAAGGACAAGCCTGGACAAACTCTTATATAAAGCAAAGCGCTCCCGAGGACACATGGGAATTGTTGTCAAGTTAGTTTTCATCGTGCTCATATGATTCGCGTTCGTTACTTTGATAATTTGATATGTGGGTGGACCGGTGCTTGGGTGCTGCCCTTCCTTGGACAAGCCTCCCACTTATGATTAACCCCTCTCGCAAGCATCTGCAACTATGAAAGAAGAATTAAGATAAATCTAACCATAGCATGAAACATATGGATCCAAATCAGCCCCTTACGAAGCAACGCATAAACTAGGGTTTAAGCTTCTGTCACTCTAGCAACCCATCATCTACTTATTACTTCCCAATGCCTTCCCCTAGGCCCAAATCATGGTGAAGTGTCATGTAGTCGATGTTCACATAACACCACTAGAGGAAAGACAACATACATCTCATCAAAATATCGAACGAATACCAAATTCACATGATTACTTATAACAAGACTTCACCCATGTCCTCAGGAACAAACATAACTACTCACAAAGCACATTCATGTTCATAATCAGAGGAGTATTAATTATCATTAAGTATCTGAACAAATGATCTTCCACCGAATAAACCAACTGGCATCAACTACAAGGAGTAATCAACACTACTAGCAACCCACAGGTACCAATCTGAGGTTTTGAGACAAAGATCGGGTACAAGAGATGAACTAGGGTTTCAGAGGAGATGGTGCTGGTGAAGATGTTGATGGAGGTTGACCCCCTCTCGATGAGAGGATCGATGGTGATGACGATGGCGATGATTTCCCCCTCCCGGAGGGATGTTTCCCCGGCAGAACAGCTCCGCCGGAGCCCTAGATTGGTTCTGCCCAGGTTCCGCCTCGAGACGGCGGCGCTTCGTTCCAAAAGCTTCCTTCTTATTTTTTCCAGGTCAAAACACACCATATAGCAGAAGATGGGCGTCGGGGGCCTGCCAGGTGGTCCACAAGGACGGGGGGCGCGCCCTCCACCCTTATGGATGGCAGGTGGCCCCCCTCTGGTACTTTCTTCACCCAATATTTTTTATTAAATCCAAAATGACTCTCCATGAAGTTTCAGGACTTTTGGAGTTGCGCAGAATAGGTCTCTAATATTTTCTCCTTTTCCAGCCCAGAATTCCAGCTGCCGGCATTCTCCCTCTTCATGTAAACCTTGTAAAATAAAAGAGAAAAGGCATAAGTATTGTGCCATAATGTGTAATAACAGCCCATAATGCAATAAATATTGATATAAAAGCATGATGCAAAATGGACGTATCAATGAACTCCTTGATCTTGTGCTTCAAAACATAGTCTCCTCAACACTCATTCACTCTCTCACAGATTTGGATTGGGTAGGAGAAGGATTGGAGTGGAAAGCAACTCGGGGAGGCTAGAAATCAAGGTTCAAAATGGTTGGATTGGAATCTCTTGATCTAAACACATGAGTAGGTGGTTCCCTCTCAGAAAATAAATGGTGAAAGTGTAGTTTCGTTCTGATGGCTCTCTCAAAGAGAAGGTAGGGGTGGAGGGGTATATATAGCCTTCACCAAGAATCCAACCGTTACAACCTTATGACCCAACTCGGTGACAGCGAAACGAAATCTCGGTGAGACCGGCCTATGTAAAAGATTTGAATGTTAGATGTCTCGGTGAGACCGTATGGAACAACTCGGTGAGACCGATGTGCGATAACCTAAGCAAGACCTCGTCTCGGTAATTCTGATCAAACCAACTTGGTAATTCTGAAATGATGTGAGAGGGTTATAGAAACTTGGTCAGTGCAACTCGGTGAGACCGATCGTCATCTCGGTGAAACCGATTTTTTAGATTTTGGCTGTGTCTCTATGTAGAATCAACTCGGTGGGTCTGGATGTGGAGACTTCGGTGGAATCGAGTTTGACTTTTAGGTCGGGTTTGGACAGATAGGATTTGGAGAAGGTGGTTGAGGGTTTTATGAGCAATATCTTCAAGCACTTGAGCAATTAAGTCATGATTAAAACATCATCCCTTTTTAATAGTATTGCTTTCCGATGGACTCAATGTGATCTTGGATCACTTAACCAAAAATGTAGAGTCTTGAAGCTTTTTGCCAATCCATGCCCTTAGCGTTTTGAAGGGGTCCACATCCTCACATCCTTGCCATGCCAATGTTGAACTTTTCTGAAATATACTAGGTGAAAGTGTTAGTCCAACAGCATATATGTTGGCATGAAATACCGAAACCACCAACGGAGCAAATGTGCTTTCAGAGTTGAAGTAGAAGCTATGATTTTCGCTACACGCTGTTGATTTTAATTCTCCGTATAAAAAATAAAATCATTTATATCGTTTCGCATCATTTTGATCCTATTTTGCTGCCAAACAAAATAATGTAACCTAGTTGGTGCAATTGATAGCTTTCATTCAAGTTCTACCACATAGTGCAAATGTACAACTAATTTAATTACTGCTACTTCTTGAGCTTGCGTTGGTTTTTCCCTTGAAGAAGAAAGGGTGATGCAGAAAAGAAGAGATAAGTATTTCCCTTAGTTTGAGAACCAAGGTATCAATCCAGTAGGAGACAACGCACAAATCACCGAATACCTGCACAAACAATCAAACAACTTGCACCCAATGCGATAAAGGGGTTGTCAATCCCTTCACGATTACTTGCAAAAGTGAGATCTGATAGATATAGATGAAACTAAATAAAAGATAAAGTAAATATTTTTGGTATTTTTGGTTTATAGATCGGAAACTAAATGACTGCAAAATAGTAGATCGGAAACTTATATGATGGAAAATAGACTTGGGGGCCATAGATTTCACTAGAGGCTTCTCTCAAGATAGCAAATAATACGGTGGGTGAACAAATTACTGCCGAGCAATTGATAGAAAAGTGCAAAGTTATGACGATATCTAAGGCACTGATCATGAATATAGGCATCATGTCCGTGTCAAGTAGACCGAAATGATTCTGCATCTACTACTATTACTCCACACATCGACCAACTCCTGCCTGCATCTAGAGTATTAAGTTCATGAAGAACAGAGTAACGCATTAAGTAAGATGACATGATGTAGAGGAATAAACTCAAGCAATATGATGTAAACCCCATCTTTTTATCCTCGATGGCAACAATACAATATGTGCCTTGCTGCCCCTACAGTCACTGGGAAAGGACACCGCAAGATTGAACCCAAAGCTAAGCACTTCTCCCATTGCAAGAAAAACCAATCTAGTTGGCCAAACCAAACCGATAGTTCGAAGAGAATTACAAAGATATCAAATCATGCATAAAAGAATTCAGAGAAGATTCAAATAATATTCATAGATTATCTGATCATAAATCCACAATTCATCGGATCTCGGCAAACACACCGCAAAAAAGTATTACATCGAATAGATCTCCAAGAACATCAAGGAGAACATGGTATTGAGAATCCAAGAGAGAGAAGAAGCCATCTAGCTACTAGCTATGGACCCGTAGGTCTAAGGTAAACTACTCACGCTTCATCGAAAGGGCAATAGGGTTGATGTAGAAGCCCTCCATGATCGAATCTCCCTCCGGCAGGGTGTCGGAAAAGGTCCCTAGATGGGATGTCACGGGTACAGAAGGTTGCGGCGGTGGAAAAGTGTTTTCGTGGATGCTTCTGGTGGTTTGGGAACATATGTGAATATATAGGCGAAAGAATTAGGTCAGGAGGGTCACGGGGGGCCCACAAGGCAGGGGCGCGCCCTACCCCCCTGGGCTCACCCTCCACCCTTGTTGCCGCCTCGTGGCTCCTCCGACTTCATCTCCAAGTCTCCTGGGTGTCTTCTGGTCCAAGAAAAATCATCGTGAAGATTTTATTCCGTTTGGACTCCGTTTGGTATTCCTTTTCCATGAAGCTAAAAAATAAGGAAAAAACAGAAACTGGCACTGGGCTCTAGGTTAATAGGTTAGTCCCAAAACTAATATAAAATAGCATATTAATGCATATAAAACATCCAAAACAGATATTATAATAGCATGGAACAATCAAAAATTATAGATACGTTGGAGACGTATCAAGCATCCCCTAGCTTAATTCCTGCTCGTCCTCGAGTAGGTAAATGATAAAAACAGAATTTTTGATGTGGAATGCTACCTAGCATACTTATCCATGTAATTTTCTTTATTGTGGCATGAATGTTCAGATCCATAAGATTCAAAACAAAAGTTTAATATTGACATAAAAACAATAATACTTCAAGCATACTAACAAGGCAATTATGTCTTCTCAAAATAACATGGCCAAAGAAAGCTTATCCCTACGAAATCATATAGTCTGGCTATGCTCCATCTTCATCACACAAAATATTCAAATCATGCACAACCCCGATGACAAGCTAAGCAATTGTTTCATACTTTTGATGTTCTCAAACTTTTTCAACTTTCACGCAATACATGAGCGTGAGCCATGGACATAGAACTATAGGTGGAATAGAATATGGTGGTTGTGGAGAAGACAAAAAGAAGGAGATAGTCTCACATCAACTAGGTGTATCAACGGCTATGGAGATGCCCATCAATAGATATCAATGTGAGTGAGTAGGGATTGCCATGCAACGGATGCACTAGAGCTATAAGTTTATGAAAGCTCAAAATAAAACTAAGTGGGTGTGCATCCAACTCGCTTGCTCACGAAGACCTAGGGTAATTTGAGGAAGCCCATCATTGGAATATACAAGCCAAGTTCTATAATGAAAAATTCCCACTAGTATATGAAAGTGACAACATAGGAGACTCTCTATCATGAAGATCATGGTGCTACTTTGAAGCACAAGTGTGGTAAAAGGATAGTAACATTGTCCCTTCTCTCTTTTCTCTCTTTTTTTTTATTTGGGCCTTCTCATTTTTTTTGGCCTCTCTTTTTTTTCGTCCGGAGTCTCATCCCGACTTGTGGGGGAATCATAGTATCCACCATCCTTTCCTCACATGGGACAATGCTCTAATAATGAAGATCATCACACTTTTATTTACTTACAACTCAAAAATTACAACTCGTTACTTAGGACAAAATATGACTATATGAATGCCTCCGGCGGTGTACCGGGATGTGCAATGAATCAAGAATGACATGTATGAAAGAATTATGAATGGTTGCTTTGCCACAAATACGATGTCAACTACATGATCATGCAAAGCAATATGACAATGATGAAGCGTGTCATAATAAACGGAACGGTGGAAAGTTGCATGGCAATATATCTCGGAATGGCTATGGAAATGCCATAATAGGTAGGTATGGTGTGGCGACCTCGGCTTAATCGTGCACTAATCATACACGCAAATGCACACGATCAAGCCTAAGGACTCACTTGAAGATATCACAACACAACTCTAAAACATAAATAAATTCATACAAGCTTTATATTACAAGCCAGAGCCTCGAGGGCTCGAATACATAGCTCGATGGCATACAAGTGTCAGCGGAAGCATCAGATATCTGGGTACAGATATATTATAGAACAGAGAGATAAGCCTTCACAGAGGCGGGGCAAAATAAAACTCTACGATCGAAAGGTGTGGGCCTCCTGCCCTGGACCCTCCGAATCCTACTCCTGGTCGTCAGTCGGCTCCTCGTAGTAGTAGTACTCTCCGGGCTGGTAGTAGTAGTGGTCGTCGGTGGGGACAACTGGCTCCGGGGCTCCGTCGTCTGGATGCGACAAAGGAATAAAGGGGGAAAAGGAAAATAAAGCAAACGTGAGTACTCATCCGAAGTACTCAGCAAGCAAGGATCTACACTACATATGCAACATTTTCAAAGGGGGCTGTATATGTGGACTGGGCTGCAGAAATGCCAGAGTAGAGGGGAAAAGCCTAGTCCTATCGAAGACTAGCATCTTCAGCATCTTCATCAATCTTGCAGCATTAGAAGAGAGCAGAATAACATAATGTAAAGTATAGCAGTGTCATCAACCTCGGCCAGAGATTCTTCCTCGACTCCCTGCGAGAAAGCAATCCCAGAGCCATACTATCTATTTCAGCTCAAGTCATGTTCTAGTTGTACCGATCGGGATACAACTCCGAGTGTCCATTACCGTAGGACAGGCTATTGATAGAAGTTTCTTCCCTGCAGGGGTGCACCAACTTACCCACCACGCTCGCTTAACTCCGGCCAGACACACTTTTCTGGGTCATGCCCGGCCTCGGCTAAGCAACACGCCGCAACCCGACCTGGGCTCTAAAGAGAGGTCAACACGCCGGACTAACCTATGCCCCCAGGGGTCTTGGGCCTTCGCCCTGGGAACCCTGCACGTTGCGAGGACATTTTGGAAGCAGACCTAGCAACCCCTTATACAAGCGCAGTTGCGTTCCCAGTCCAATCCAAAACAGGCTGCTCCTCGCTGACGTCAATAGAGCTACGGCTGATGTATACGACGCAGAACGCCCATACTATGCCCACATGATGGTTAGTGCTATCAGGCCAGAGGCCCCTCGGATCAAATATCCAAACCGTTAGTGGATTAGGAGCGTGCGGTAATGAGCAGAGACTCATGATCGATGTGACCCCGTCGCCCCGTCTCGAGGACTTGCGGCAAGGGCTAAGAATGCCCGGCCACGCCTCGTAGTTATCTTGCGGGCACCTCTCAGGTCAACCCAACTCCACATCACTTCGCATCCATGCTCGCGCGGGTACCCCTCAGGGCCGACCCGTCTTTAGTAACATGTTATCATGGTTCAGTGTCCAGTCATAGTAACCAAGTCTCCGTGTGTCTGACACCAAGGGGGAACCCTGAGGAATCACCCTCGATGGAATTCCCGCTCGATGCTATCGTCAAGGTGAACGAATGAGGAATCACCCTCGGGGTCCACACTTGAGAAGTTGCACGACGACGTCGTTATCGGGGGTGGTGTAGGAGGAATCACCCTCGCTTACCACGACCGAATAACTAACCTACAAGGTTATCATCAGAAGTGCTGACGAGGTATCACCCTCGGCACTCGATAGTAACCCAGCAGAGTCGAGCATCTTAGGGGAAGTGACGTGTGGTGCCAGGTTCTAATCTTCGATCCCATTGCTCGGGTCTTCTGAGAGTCCAGCGGGGCAGTCGGGACAAGTGGGTCTCTAATAAGGCTCTACCCATCCTATACTAAACAGTTTAGGAGAACAGGCAGGTATCAAAAGTAGGATACAATAAAGCAGGCTATGCAGCAGATATAGGACAATAGTAGCAGTAGTAACTTCTAATGCAAGCATAAGAGAGAAGAGAGTGGGCGATATCGGAATGCTCAAAATGGGGTTGCTTGCCTGTCTGCTCGACGGCAAGGGCAGGGTCGTCGGGGACGTAGTCGTACTCCGGAGTGGCGTCTGCCTCGGGAGCTACGTCAACGTCGGGGTCTACCGAAAGAGAAGAGGGGGAGGAAACAAGTAAATATAATGCAATCAAATGTAACACGGGGCATGCTATGCTATGATGCAGTGCAGGGTTGCCTAAATAGGCCTCTAAGCCATTTTAGTTATCTTTAGAATTAATCTGGGATTTATTAACCGATGTGTGCACTATTCATCTACCGGAATCGAGCTCGGAGTTATGAGTTCTCCTACGTAGGAGGTTCCGATAGGGAAACAGACGGCATGATCAAACTCGTCTCGTCGTTCTGAGCAACTTTCGTGTTTTAACTTTTTCGATCTGAGCTACGGTTTAAAAGTTATTAATTTTCGAAGTTTAAATGATTTTCTGGAATTATTTTTATTAACAGAATTGAATTATGATGTCAGCATGACGTGTTGCTGACATCAGCAGGTCAACAGTGACGCTGACCTGGTCAAACCTGACATGTGGGTCCAGTGGGACCCACATGTCAGTCTCTGTTTAGTCTAACAATGGATTAATCTAGTTAGCAGGGTTAATTAGGGAGTGGGCCCCATCTGTCAGTGAGAGATTAGTCTAACTAATTAGTTTTAATTATTAAATCATTTTATTTAAACTAATAAGTGGTGGGGCCCGCATGTCATAGGCACATAGTGCCCAGTCACCAGAGTTGACTGAGTCAACTCAGTCAACTGGGTCCCAAGGCCCATGATCGGTGACCCAGGGTGGGCCCCACCTGCGCCACATCAGTGGTGGCCGAAGTCTCGCCGCCAGCGACGCCGGAACGCGGCGGAGAGCCCCGGCTCTCGCCAGAATTCATCTACAGAGCGTTGTTCGGCGCGCGGCTTGACCCATCCGAACGGGCGCTCGCCCGCGAGTCTAGTGGTGGGGTTGGTTTCGCCGGACCAGGCCGAAAACTTCGCCGGCGTCGAGGTCTGCGGCGGAGCGGCTACGGGCGTCGGCGCAATCGGCGCTGCAGCGCGCTAGGCAGCAAATGGAGGGGCTGGGGAGGTGCTAGGCGCTGCGTTGAGTACAAAGGGCTCGGCCCTGTGACCATTTGGTCACTGGAGAGGCGCCGTCGACGAGCCCCGCGGCGCTGCGTTCGGGCGCGCGTGGAAGAGGTAGCTAGGCTACGTGCCAGGACCAGCAGGGAGTAGGGAAGGAAGAGGAGCTCACCGGAGAGGCACAAGGTGGCCCGGTGTCAGCTTAGTAGCAGCAGGACAGCGCCGGAGATGAAGAAGGGCGGCGGCGACCGGAGATGGGGACGGAGGAATCCCGGCGCTGTGATGCCTCCCAGCTCCCGCTGCGACCACCAGAGGATGCGGAAGACGTAGACGAAGGCGATGGGCACGTCAGCGAGGTGATTCGATGGCCGTGGCCGCGGACAGGAGTGAAGCGCGGCGGCGACCGCGTCGGACGCCGATGGATCTGAGGGGGGGAAGAGCGAGGAGGAAGGGGGAAATGGCATGGAGGTGGCCAGGGGAGGAGGAACGGGCCTGCCCTTATCCTCTCGACTGTCGGTGGCTTCGGCGTCGTCGCCGTGTCGCCGCCCGGCTGGTGCGCGCGAGCGCGGCCATGGCGCGGCTCACACGGGGAGGAGGGAGAGAGATTGGGCCAGGTGGGCCGGCGGTCGGGGCACTGTGCACTAAGGCCCAGTGCACAGTGCCTCGTGTTATTTTTCTATTTCTGTTTTGTGTTTTTCTTTTATTTGTTTTCTGTTTGGTATTAGTTAGGCCACTTGTGCACTTTTGTAAAATATGGAACTTGGTCCAAATAATGCAATGCAATATTACCCATCACCGAAAACTTGTTTGGACAGATTTGGATTTCATTTGAATTTGAAATGATTTTAAATGGATTTAATAATGCTGTTTTGATGCTGTTCCAAATTGTTTGAGTCATTTAATTAATCCAAATGCTACTGGTGATATTTTTATGAATGCTTCTGGAATATTTGCTAATTAGTGAACATTTTTTCAAAGGTGTTTGAGCAAATTTATTTTGCACTTTTGAATTTGAGTTGATTTGCTTTGGATAACCACTATGTTTAGGCACTGCAAATGATATGACTTGACATTATTAGCAGTTGATCACAGTGGTAGTTACGCAGGGGTGTTACATATGGTGGCTATTTTGAGGAAGGTATATGGTGGGTATATGGTACCGGCGAAAGTTGCGCGGCACTAGAGAGGCTCGCAATGGTGGAAGGGTGAGAGTGCGTATAATCCGTGGACTCAACATTAGTCATAAAGAACTCACATACTTATTGCAAAAATCTATTAGTTATCGAAACGAAGTACTACGCGCATGCTCCTAGGGGGATAGATTGGTAGGAAAAGACCATCGCTCGTCCCCGACCGCCACTCATAAGGAAGACAATCAATAAATAAATCATGCTCCGACTTCATCACTTAACGGTTCACCATACGTGCATGCTACG
This sequence comes from Thinopyrum elongatum, assembly GCA_011799875.1. Lineage (NCBI taxonomy): Eukaryota > Viridiplantae > Streptophyta > Magnoliopsida > Poales > Poaceae > Thinopyrum > Thinopyrum elongatum. Next base: position 423,155,886 of record CM022301.1, read on the forward strand.
GGAATCACAAACTTTAACACAAGTATTTCTCAAATTCAAAATTACTCACTAGCATGACTCTAATATTACCATCTCTATATCTCAAAACAATCATAAGGAATCAAACTTCTCATAGTATTCAATGCACTTTATATGAAAGTTTTTATTATATCCCTCTTGGATGCCTATCATATTAGGACTAAATTTATAACCAAAGCAAATTACCATGTTGTTTAAAGACTCTCAAAATAATATAAGTGAAACATGAGAGTTCAACAATTTCTATAAAATAAAACCACCGTCGTGCTCTAAAAAGATATAAGTGAAGCACTAGAGCAAAATTGCCTAGCTCAAAAGATATAAGTGAAGCACATAGAGTATTCTAATAAATCACGATTCATACGTGTCCCTCTCAAAAGGTGTGTACAGCAAGGAAGATTGTGGCAAACTAAAAAGCAAAGAATCAAATCATACAAGACGCTCCAAGCAAAACACATATTATGTGATGAATAAAAATATAGCCTCAAGTAAAGTTACCGATAGACGAAGACGAAAGAGGGGATGCCTTCCGGGGCATCCCCAAGCTTAGGCTCTTGGTTGTCCTTGAATATTACCTTGGTGTGCCTTGGGCATCCCCAAGCTTAGGCTCTTGCCACTCCTTATTCCATAGTCCATCAAATCCTTACCCAAAACTTGAAAACTTCACAACACAAAACTCAACAGAATATCTCATAAGCTCCGTTAGTATAAGAAAATAAATCACCACTTTTGGTACTGTTGTGAACTCATTCTTTATTTATATTGGTGTAATATCTACTGTCTTCCAACTTTTCCATGGTTCATACCCCCCGATACTACCCATAGATTCATCAAAATAAGCAAACAACACAAAGAAAACAGAATCTGTCAAAAACAGATCAGTATGTGAAGATACGAATTGTTCTAATACTTATGTAACTCAAAAATTTCTTAAAAATTAGGAAAACATAGGAAATTTGTATATACATCTCATATAAAAAATTCAGGGTTTTTCAGTGCTCCAGTGAATTATAAAAATTCTGTGACTGGAGGAAAAAGTTTCTGTTTTTCAGCAAGATCAAATCAACTATCACCGTAAGCCATCCCAAAGGTTTTACTTGGCACAAACACTAATTAAAACACAAAACCACATCTAACCAGAGGCTAGATGAATAATTTATTCAAAAACAGAAAAGAAAAATATTGGGTTATCTCCCAACAAGCGCTTTTTTTTAAAGCCTTTTAGCTAGGCGTTGATAATTTTGATGATGCTCACATTAAAGATAGCAATTGAAACACGAAAAGAGCATCATGTAGCATGTGGAAAACACATCTAAGTCTAACATACTTCTGATGCATAGGCATCTTATAGGCCAACAAATTATCAAGGAAAGCAAAAACTAGCATATGCAAGGAAAAAGAAAGAAACAATAGCAATCTCAACATAACGAGAGGCAATTTAGTGACATGAAAATTTCTACATCCATATTTTTCTCTCTCATAATAATTACATGTAGGATCATAATCAAATTCAACAATATAGCAATCACATAAAATATTCTCTACATGATCCACAAGCATGCAAAGTTGACACTCTTCTAAAATAGTGGGATTAACATTAACTAAAGTCATGACCTCTCCAAATCCACTTTTATAAAAAAAATCATAAGATTGAACATTCTCCAAATATGTGGGATCTAAAGTTGACACTCTTCCAAACCCACTTTCAATATTATTGCAAACATTATTGCCAATCTCATATTCATCATGGGGCTTATATAAAATTTTAAGATCATAAGAAGAATCACCCCAATCATGATCATTGCAACAAGTAGTGGACATAGCAAAACTAGCATCCCCAAGCTTAGGGTTTTGCATATCATCAACACAATTGACATTAATAGAATTTATAATAACATCATTGCAATCATGCTTTTCATTCAAGGAGCTATCGTGAATCACTTTATAATTTTCTTCTTTCAACACTTCATCACAATTTACAGATTCACGAATTTCAAGCAAAACCTCATAAAGATAATCTAGTGCACTCAAATCACTAGAAATTGGTGCATCATAATTGGATCTCTTAAAAAGATTAGCAAGTGGACGAGGATCCATAAACTTTTAACAAGCGAAGATGCAAGAAAAAAGAAGGCACATGGTAACACAAGCAAACAAAAGAACGAACGGAAGAAGGGCGAATAAAAGGGCAAATCTTTTCGAAAATCATTTTAGAAGTGGGGGAGAGGAAAATGAGAGGCAAATGGCGAATAATGTAATGCAAGAGATGAGAGTTTATGATGGGTACTTGGTATGTCTTGACTTGGCATAGATCTCCCCGGCAACGGCGCCAGAAATTCTTCCTGCTACTTCTTGAGCTTGCGTTGGTTTTTCCCTTGAAGAGGAAAGGGTGATGCAGCAAAGTAGAGATAAGTATTTCCCTCAGTTTGAGAACCAAGGTATCAATCCAGTAGGAGACAACGCACAAATCACCGAATACCTGCACAAACAATCAAACAACTTGCACCCAACGCGATAAAGGGGTTGTCAATCCCTTCATGGTTACTTGCAAAAGTGAGATCTGATAGATATAGATGAAACTAAATAAAAGATAAAGTAAATATTTTTGGTATTTTTGGTTTATAGATCGGAAACTAAATGATTGCAAAATAGTAGATCGGAAACTTATATGATGGAAAATAGACCCGGGGGCCATAGGTTTCACTAGAGGCTTCTCTCAAGATAGCAAATAATATGGTGGGTGAACAAATTACTGCCGAGCAATTGATAGAAAAGCGCAAAGTTATGACGATATCTAAGGCAATGATCATGAATATAGGCATCACGTCCGTGTCAAGTAGACCGAAATGATTCTGCATCTACTACTATTACTCCACACATCGACCAACTCCTGCCTGCATCTAGAGTATTAAGTTCATGAAGAACAGAGTAACGCATTAAGTAAGATGACATGATGTAGAGGAATAAACTCAAGCAATATGATGTAAACCCTATCTTTTTATCCTCGATGGCAACAATACAATACGTGCCTTGCTGCCCCTACTGTCACTGGGAAAGGACACCGCAAGATTGAACCCAAAGCTAAGCACTTCTCCCATTGCAAGAAAAACCAATCTAGTTGGCCAAACCAAATCGATAGTTCGAAGAGAATTACAAAGATATCAAATCATGCATAAAAGAATTTAGAGAAGATTCAAATAATATTCATAGATAATCTGATCATAAATCCACAATTCATCGAATCTCGGCAAACACACCGCAAAAAAGTATTACATCAAATAGATCTCCAAGAACATCGAGGAGAACATGGTATTGAGAATCAAAGAGAGAGAATAAGCCATCTAGCTACTAGCTATGGACCCGTAGGTCTGAGGTAAACTACTCACGCTTCATCGGAAGGGCAATAGGGTTGATGTAGAAGCCCTCCGTGATCAAATCCCCCTCCGACAGGGTGCCGGAAAAGGTCCCTAGATGGGATCTCACGGGTACAGAAGGCTGCGGCGGTGGAAAAGTGTTTTCGTGGATGCTTCTGGTGGTTTGGGAACATATGTGAATATATAGGCGAAAGAATTAGGTCAGGAGGGTCACGAGGGGCCCACAAGGCAGGGGCGCGCCCTACCCCGTTGGGCGCGCCCTCCACCCTTGTGGCCGTCTCGTGGCTCCTCCGACTTCATCTCCAAGTCTCCTCGGTGTCTTCTGGTCCAAGAAAAATCATCGCGAAGATTTTATTCCGTTTGGACTCCGTTTGGTATTCCTTTTCCACGAAGCTAAAAAACAAGGAAAAAACAGAAACTGGCACTGGGCTCAAGGTTAATTGGTTAGTCCCAAAAATAATATAAAATAGCATATTAATGCATATAAAACATCCAAAACAGATAATATAATAGCATGGAATAATCAAAAGTTATAGATACGTTGGAGACGTATCAATTAACTAGTACACATAACATTAGTCATGCCATAGGAGGATTTTTCTAACTAATTTTTCTGCCAGTTTTGTACCCCAACATGGTGCCATGGTAGTTTTTATGAGCCAAAATGTTAATTAAGCTTCCATGACACCTTTTTGGGCTAGAAAAATATAATGGAACATTATCTAACATAAGTTCAACACGCTTAACTAGTATGCATACTAAATAGTAATGTTCTCAACGCTGCAGTCTCGAAGTGCCCTACTCATCAGACGACCTGTGTCGGTTGGGGAATATCCATCCTCCATGGTGGTGGGTGCTACTTGTGAGATGCATTGGGATTTTTCCTCAAGAGGAGAGGGGGTGTAGTACAGTAGAGATAAGTATTTTCCTCAGTGAGAACCAAGGTTTATCGAACCAATAGGAGAATCACGCAAAGCCTCGTGAACAGCATCTGCACACACAAAAGTAAATACTTGCAGCCAACGCGGGCAAGAGGGTTGTCAATCCCCTTGAACTCGTTAATTGCAAGGATCAAATCTCATCGTGGTAGATAGATAAATTGCAAAACAAAATGAAACAAATAAAATTGCAGCAAATTATTTTTGGTTTTTTATATATGATTAAAGTAGACCCGGGGGCGTAGTTTTCACTAGAGGCTTCTCTCTCGAACACATAGCATATGGTGGGTGAACAAATTACTATTGGACAATTGATAGAAAAGTGCATAGTTATGACGATATTCAAGGCAATGATCATGTATATAGGCATCATGTCCGAGACAAGTAGACCGACTCCTGCTTGCATCTACTACTATTACTCCAGCCATTGACCACTATCTAGCTTGCATCTAGGGTATTAAGTTAATAAAAATAGAATAACGCCTTAAGAAAGATGACATGATGCAGACAAAGTAAACTCAACTAATATGAATAAACCTCATTGTTTTGCTCTTAATGGCAACAATACAAATACGTGTCTTGTCACGTTCTGTCACTGGGATAGAGCACCGCAAGATTGAACCATCGCAAAGCACCTCTCCCACTGAAGATAAATCAATCTAGTTGGTCAAACCAAACGGATAGATCGGAGAGAAATACAAAGCTGTAAAAATCATGCATAATAGTTCAGAAAAGACCCTAAAAATATTTAAGCGAAGCATGAGAGTGCAACTATTTCATTAACATAAAACCACCTCCGTGCTCTAAAAGATATAAGTGCTAGAGCAACTGCCAGGCTCAAAAGATATCAGTGAAGTACATAGAGTATTCTAACAAATCACGAATAAATGTGTGTCCCTCTCAAAATGTATGTCCAGCAAATGATGATTGTGGCAAACTAAAAAGAAAATAAAGCAAAAACTACTTTGGCAGAAGACGCTCCAAGAAAAACTCATACCATGTGATGAATAAAAATATAGCTCCAAGTAATATACCGATGGTTTGTAGACGAAATAGGGGATACCATCCAGGGCATCCCCAAGCTTAGATGCTTGGGTCTTCCTTGAATATTACCTTGCGGTGCCTTGGGCATCCCCAAGCTTAGGGTCTTGCGGCTCCTTGTTCCTTCATCCATCGTGATCTCACCCAAAACTTGAAAACTTCAGCACACAAAACACAACAGAAACTTCGTGAGATCCGTTAGTATAACAAGTAAATCATAAACTTTAGGTCCTGTTGTGAATCCATTCATATTTTATTATTTCATAATACCTGATACGTCTCCATTGTATCTATAATTTTTTATTGTTCCATGCTATTATATTATCTGTTTTGGATGTTTATATGCATTAATATGCTATTTTATATTATTTTTGGGACTAACCTATTAACCTAGAGCCCAGTGCCAGTTTCTGTTTTTTCCTTGTTTTTGAGTTTTACAGAAAAGCAATATCAAACGGAGTCCAAACGGAATAAAACTTTACGATGATTTTTCTTGGAACAGAAGACATCCACGGAGCTTGGAGAGGGGGTCAGAAGATGGCCGAGGAGGCCACAAGCCTGCCAGGCACATGATACATCTCCAACGTATCTATAATTTTTGCTTGTTCCATGTTGTTACATTATCATTCTTGGATGTTTTACAATCATTTTATAGCAACTTTATATCATTTTTTGGGACTAACCTATTGACATAGTGCCCAGTGCCAGTTGCTGTTTTTTGCTTGTTTTTTACTTCGCAAAATATCAGTACCAAACGGAGTCCAAACGCAGCAAAACTTTTTGGAGAATTTTTCTGGACCAGAAGACACCTGTTGGGCCAAAGAAGTACCAGACGGGGGGCTCCGAGGGGAGCACAACCCACCTGGGCGCGCCTGGGGGCCCAGGCGTGCCCTGGTGGGTTGTGCCCACCTCGGTGAAGGAAATATGCCCTAGAGGCAATAATAAAGTTGTTATTTATATTTCCTTATATCATGATAAATGTTTATTATTCATGCTAGAATTGTATTAACCGGAAACTTGATACATGTGTGAATACATAGACAAAACACTGAGTCCCTAGTAAGCCTCTACTAGACTAGCTCGTTGATCAAAGATGGTTAAGTTTCCTAACCATAGACATGTGTTGTCATTTGATGAACGGGATCACATCATTAGGAGAATGATGTGATGGACAAGACCCATCCGTTAGCTTAGCATAATGATCGTTAAGTTTTATTGCTATTGCTTTCTTCATGACTTATACATATTCCTTTGACTATGAGATTATGCAACTCCCGAATACCGGAGGAACACCTTGTGTGCTACCAAACGTCACAACGTAACTGGGTGATTATAAATATGCTCTACAGGTGTCTCTGAAGGTGTTTATTGGGTTGGCATAGATCAAGATTAGGATTTGTCACTCCGAGTATCGGAGAGGTATCTCTAGGCCCTCTCGGTAATGCACATCACTATAAGCCTTGCAAGCAATGTGACTAATGAGTTAGTTACGGGATGATGCATTACGGAACGAGTAAAGAGACTTCCCGGTAACAAGATTGAACTAGGTATAATGATACTGACGATCGAATCTCGGGCAAGTAACATACCGATGACAAAGGGAATGACGTATGTTGTTGTGCGGTTTGACCAATAAAGATCTTCGTAGAATATGTAGGAGCCAATATGAGCATCCAGGTTCCGCTATTGGTTATTGATCGGAGATATGTCTCGGTCATGTCTACATAGTTCTCGAACCCATAGGGTCCGCACGCTTAACGTTCGATGACGATTTGTATTATGAGTTATGTGTTTTGGTGACCGAAGTTTGTTCGGAGTCCCAGATGAGATCACGGAAATGACGAGGAGTCTCGAAATGATTGAGAGGTAAAGATTGATATATTGGAAGGTTATATTCGGACACCGGAATGGTTCCGGAGTGATTCGGATATTTTTCGGAGTACCGAGGGGTTACCGGAACCCCCGGGGAATTATTGGGCCTACATGGGCCATAGGGAAGAGGGGAGGCAGCCCACAAGGGGTGGTTGCGCCCCCCTCCCATGGGGAGTCCGAATTGGACTAGGGGAGGGAGCGCGCCACCCTTTCCTTCTCCTCTTCTCTCTCCCTTTCCCCTTTCCCACTCCGAAAAAAGGAAGAGGGGGGCAGAATTGGGCATGGAGTCCAAGTAGGACTCCTCCACCTTGGGGGCGCGCCTAGGCCGGCCCTCTCCTCCTCCCCTCCTTTATATACGGGTGCGGGGGGCACCCCAAAGGCACATCAGATATTCTCTTAGCCGTGTGCGGTGCCCCCCTCCACAGTTTACTCCTCCGGTCATATTGTCGTAGTGCTTAGGCAAAGCCCTGCGTGGACCACATCACCATCACCGTCACCACGCCGTCGTGCTGACGAAACTCTCCCTCGACACTTTGCTGGATCAAGAGTTCGAGGGACGTCAATTAGCTGAACGTGTGCTGAACTTGAAGGTGCCGTACGTTCGGTGCTTGATCGGTTGGATCACGAAGACGTTCGACTACATCAATCGCGTTAAGCTAACGCTTCCGCTTTTGGTCTTCGAGGGTACATGGACACACTCTCCCCCTCTCGTTGCTATGCATCTCCTAGATAGATCTTGCGTGAACGTAGGAAATTTTTTGAAATTGCATGCTACGTTCCCCAACAGTGGTATCAGAGCCAGGTCTATGCGTAGATGATATGCACGAGTAGAACACAAAGAGTTGTGGGCGATAATAGTCATACTGCTTACCACCAACGTCTTACTTTGATTCGGCGGTATTGTTGGATGAAGCGGCCCGGACCGACATTACTGGGAAAGAACACCGCACGACCGAACCCATCACAAAGCACCTCTTCCCATGGCAAGAAAATTTGATCTAGTTGGCCTAACTAAACCAAAGATTCCAAGAAGAAATACAAGGCTATAACTATAAGTAATCATGCATATAAGAGATCAAAGAAACACAAATAACTTTCATGGATAAATGGATCTGATCATAAACTCAAATTTCATCGGATCCCAACAAACACACCGTAAAAAGGGTTACATCAAATAGATCTCCAAGAGACAATTGTATTGAGAATCAAAAGAGAGAGAGAGGAAGCCATCTAGCTACTAACTACGGACCCGTAGGTCTACAATGAACTACTCACGCATCTCCGGAGAGGCACCAATGAGGGTGATGAACCCCTCCGTGATCGTGTCTAGATTGGATCTGGTGGTTTTGGAACTTGTGGCGGCTGGAATTGTGTTTCGTCGACTCCCCTAGGGTTTTTGGATTTTCGGGGTATTTATAGAGCAAAGAGGCGGTGCGGGAGGCGGCCGAGTGTTGGGGAACGTAGCATGCAATTTCAAAAAAATTCCTACGCTCACGCAAGATCTATCTAGGAGATGCATAGCAATGAGAGGGGGAGAGTGTGTCCACGTACCCTCGTAGACCGAAAGCGGAAACGTTAGCTTAACGCGGTTGATGTAGTAGAACGTCTTCGCGATCCAACCGATCAAGCACCGAACGTACGGCACCTCCGAGTTCAGCACATGTTCAGCTCGATGACGTCCCTCAAATTCTTGATCTAGCAAAGTGTCGAGGCAGAGTTTCGTCAGCACGACGGCGTGGTGACGGTGATGGTGATGTGATCCACGTAGGGCTTCACCTAAGCACTACGACAATATGACCGGAGGAGTAAACTGTGGAGGGGGGCACCGCACACGGCTAAGAGAATATCTGATGTGCCTTTGGGGTGCCCCCCAACCCCGTATATAAAGGAGGGGAGGAGGAGAGGGATGGCCTAGGCGCGCCCCCAAGGGGGAGGAGTCCTACTTGGACTCCATGCCCAATTCGCCCCCCCCCCCCCCCCTCTCTTCCTTTTTTCTCCCGGAGGGGAAGTGGAAAAGGGAGAGAGAAGAGAAGGAAAGGGGGCGCGCCCCCTCCCCTAGTCCAATTCGGACTCCCCATGGGAGGGGGGCGCAACCACCCCTTGTGGGCTGCCTCCCCTCTTCCCTATGGCCCATGTAGGCCCAATAATTCCCCGGGGGGTTCCGGTAACCCCTCGGTACTCCAAAAAATATCCGAATCACTCCGGAACCATTCCGATGTCCGAATATAACCTTCCAATATATCATTCTTTACCTCTCGATCATTTCGAGACTCCTCATCATGTCTGTGATCTCATCTGGGACTCCGAACAAACTTCGGTCACCAAAACACATAACTCATAATACAAATTGTCATCGAACGTTAAGCGTGCGGACCCTGCGGGTTCGAGAACTATGTAGACATGACCGAGACATATCTCCGATCAATAACCAATAGTGGAACCTGGATGCTCATATTGGCTCCTACATATTCTACAAAGATCTTTATCGGTCAAACCGCACAACAACATACGTCATTCCCTTTGTCATCGGTATGTTACTTGCCCGATATTCGATCGTCGGTATCATTATACCTAGTTCAATCTTGTTACTAGCAAGTCTATTTACTCGTTCCATAATGCATCATCCCATAACTAACTCATTAATCACATTGCTTGCAAGGCTTATAGTGATGTGCATTACCGAGAGGGCCCAGAGATACCTCTCCGATACTCGGAGTGACAAATCCTAATCTTGATCTATGCCAACCCAACAAACACCTTCGGAGACACCTATAGAGCATCTTTATAATCACCCAATTACATTGTGATGTTTGATAGCACACAAGGTGTTCCTCCGGTATTCGGGAGTTGCATAATCTCATAGTCAAAGGAATATGTATAAGTCATGAAGAAAGCAATAGCAATAAAACTTAACGATCATTATGCTAAGCTAATGGATGGGTCTTATCCATCACATCATTCTCCTAATGATGTCATCCCGTTCATCAAATGACAACACATGTCTATGGTTAGGAAACTTAACCATCTTTGATCAACGAGCTAGTCTAGTAGAGGCTTACTAGGGACTCGGTGTTTTGTCTATGTATTCACACATGTATCAAGTTTCCGGTTAATACAATTCTAGCATGAATAATAAACATTTATCATGATATAAGGAAATATAAATAACAACTTTATTATTGCCTCTAGGGCATATTTCCTTCAGTCTCCCACTTGCACTAGAGTCAATAATCTAGTTCACATCGCCATGTGATCAACACCCAAAGGGTTTACTAGAGTCAATAATCTAGTTCACATCGCCATGTGATTAACACCAATAGTTCACATCGCCATGTGACCAACATCCAAAGGGTTTACTAGAGTCAATAATCTAGTTCACATCGCCATGTGATTAACACCCAAAGAGTACTAAGGTGTGATCATGTTTTGCTTGTGAGAGAAGTTTAGTCAACAGGTCTGCCACATTCAGATCCGTATGTATTTTGCAAATTTCTATGTCTACAATGCTCTGTATGAAGCTACTCTAGCTAATTTCTCACACTTTCAATATGTATCCAGATTGAGACTTAGAGTTATCTGGATCGGTGTAAAAGCTTGCATCGACGTAACTTTTTACGACGAACTCTTTATCACCTCCATAACCGAGAAATGTTTCCTTAGTCCTCTAAGGATAATTTTGACCGCTGTCTAGTGATCTACTCCTGGATCACTATTGTTTCCCTTTGCCAAACTCATGGCAAGGTACACAATAGGTTTGGTACACAGCATGGCATACTTTATAGAACCTATGGCTGAGGCATAGGGAATGACTTTCATTCCCTCTATATCTTCTGCCGTGGTCGGGCTTTGAGTCTTACTCAACTTCACACCTTGTAACATAGGCAAGAACCCTTTCTTTGACTGATCCATTTTGAACTTCTTCAAAATCTTTGTTAAGGTATGTGCTTTGTGAAAGTCCTATTAAGCATCTCGATCTATCCCTATAGATCTTGATGCTCAATACGTAAGTAGCTTCACCAAGGTCTTTTATTGAAAAACTCTTATTCAAGTATCCTTTTATGTTATCCAGAAATTCTATATCATTTCCAATCAGCAATATGTCATCCACATATAATATCAGAAATGCTACAGAGCTCCCACTCACTTTCTTGTAAATACAGGCTTCACCATAAGTCTGTATAAAACCATATGCTTTGATCACCTTATCAAAGCGTATAGTCCAACTCCGAGATGCTTGCACCAGTACATAGATGGATCGCTGGAGCTTGCACACTTTGTTAGCACCCTTAGGATCGACAAAACCTTCTGGTTGCATCATATACAACTCTTCTTTAAGAAATCCATTAAGGAATGCAGTTTTGACATCCATTTGCCAAATTTCATAATCATAAAATGCGGCAATTGCTAACATGATTCGGACAGACTTAAGCATCGCTACGGGTGAGAAGGTCTCATCGTAGTCAACTCCTTGAACTTGTCGAAAACCTTTCGCAACAAGTCGAGCTTTGTAGACAGTAACATTACCGTCAGCGTCAGTCTTCTTCTTGAAGATCCATTTATTCTCTATGGCTTGCCGATCATCGGGCAAGTCAACCAAAGTCCACACTTTGTTCTCATACATGGATCCTATCTCAGATTTCATGGCCTCAATCCATTTCAAGGAATCTGGGCTCATCATTGCTTCCTCATAGTTCGTAGGTTCGTCATGGTCTAGTAACATGACTTCCAGAATAGGATTACCGTACCACTCTGGTGCAGAACGTACTCTGGTTGACCTACGAGGTTCGGTAGTAACTTGATCCGAAGTTTCATGATCATCATCATTAACTTCCTCACTAATTGGTGTAGGCATCACTGGCACTGTTCCAAAAATCTTCCGATTCACCGATTAATCTTCTGATTTATCACTAATCAGGGGGTGACCGATAAGATTATGCCTTATCTACGCCGTTTATCGTTTGGACTGATGTATCGCTCTGACAAGCGATTTATCGGGAATCTACCGATAAATCAAACCTATTCATAGCACTATGTTTGCAAAAACTATGTTTATTTATGTTTTGTGGACCTTGTTACGCAATATGTACTGTTGTCCTATTTTGTTTGTCATTATACATGGATTCAAAGGCTAGGAATCAAGGTAAGACTTCTGTCAAATATTGTTTTGGTGTTGAATATAGTGTATTTTAGTGTTGGGAACCTAAGATTTGCAAAAAAATATCCGATTAATAGTCAACCGATAAAATCGATTAATCGGCCGATTTCTGATTAATCTCTAATCCCTAGCTGACCGAGACGATAACGATAAGCGATATCCTCAACATTGATCACTGGAACTGATTTCTGTGATGAACTACTTTCCAATTCGGGAGAAGGTACACTTACCTCATCAAGTTCTACTTTCCTCCCACTCACTTCTTTCGAGAGAAACTCCTTCTCTAGAAAGGATCCAATCTTAGCAACAAAGATCTTGCCTTCGGATCTGTGATAGAAGGTGTACCCAACAGTTTCTTTTGGGTATCCTATGAAGACGCACTTCTCCGATTTGGGTTCGAGCTTATCAGGCTGAAGCTTTTTCACATAAGCATCGCAACCCCAAACTTTAAGAAACGACAGCTTAGGTTTCTTGCCAAACCACAGTTCATACGGTGTCGTCTCAACGGATTTAGATGGTGCCCTATTTAATGTGAATGCAGCTGTCTCTAATGCATAACCCCAAAACGATAGTCGTAAATCGGTAAGAGACATCATAGATCGCACCATATCTAATATAGTACGGTTACAACGTTCGGACATACCATTACGCTGTGGTGTTCCAGGTGGCGTGAGTTGCGAAACTATTCCACATTGTTTCAAATGAAGACCAAACTCATAACTCAAATATTCGCCTCCGCGATCAGATCGTAGAAACTTTATTTTCTTGTTACGATGATTTTCCACTTCACTCTGAAATTCTTTGATCTTTTCAAATGTTTCAGACTTATGTTTCATTAAGTAGATATACCCATATCTGCTCAAATCATCTGTGAAGGTCAGAAAATAATGATACCCGCCGCGTGCCTCAACACTCATCGGACCGCATACATCAGTATGTATTATTTCCAATAAGTCATTAGCTCGCTCTATTGTTCCGGAGAACGGAGTTTTAGTCATCTTGCCCATGAGGCATGGTTCGCAAGTATCAAATGATTCATAATCAAGTGATTCCAAAAGCCCATCAGCATGGAGTTTCTTCATGTGCTTTACACCAATATGACCTAAACGGCAGTGCCACAAATATGTTGCACTATCATTATCAACTTTGCATCTTTTGGCATCAATATTATGAATATGTGTATCACTACGATCAAGATTCAATAAACCATTTATATTGAGTTTATGACCATAGAAGGTTTTATTCATGTAAACAGAACAACAATTATTCTCTGACTTAAATGAATAACCGTATCACAATAAACATGATCCAATCATATTCATGGTCAACGCAAACACCAAATAACATTTATTTAGGTCCAACACTAATCCCGAAGGTAGAGGGAGTGTGCGATGGTGATCTTATCAACCTTGGAATCACTTCCAACACATCGTCACCTCGTCATTAACTAGTCTCTGTTCATTTTGCAACTCCTGTTTTGAGTTACTAATGTTAGCAACTGAACCGGTATCGAATACCCAGGGGCTACTATGAACACTAGTAAAATACACATCAATAACATGTATATCAAATATACCTTTGTTCACTTTGCCATCCTTCTTATCCGCCAAGTATTTGGGGCAGTTCCGCTTCCAGTGACCATTTCCTTTGCAGTAGAAGCACTCAGTTTCAGGCTTAGGTCCAGACTTGGGTTTCTTCCTGGGAGTAGCAACTTGCTTGCTATTCTTCTTGAAGTTCCCTTTCTTGCCCTCGCCCTTTTTCTTGAAACTAGTGGTCTTGTCAACCATCAACACTTGATGCAATTTCTTGATTTCTACCTTTGCCGATTTCAGCATCGCGAAGAGCTTGGGAATCGTTTTCGTCATCCCTTGCATATTATAGTTCATCACGAACTTCTAGTAACTTGGTGATAGTGATTAGAGAACTCTGTCAATCACGATCTTATCTGGAAGATTAACGCCCACTTGATTCAGGTGATTGTAGTTCCCAGACATTCTGAGCACATGCTCACTAGCTGAGCTATTCTCCTCCATCTTGTAGGCAAAGTACTTATCAGAGGTCTCATACCTCTCTACACGGGCATGAGTCTGAAATACCAATTTCATCTTTGGAACATCTCATATGCTCCGTGGCGTTCAAAACGTTTTTGAAGTCCCGGTTCTAAGCCGTAAAGCATGGTGCACTAAACTATCAAGTAGTCATCATATCGAGCTTGCCAAACGTTCATAACGTCTGCATCTGCTCCTGCAATAGGTCTATCACTTAGCGGTGCATCAAGGACATAATTCTTCTGTGCAGCAACGAGGATATTCCTCAGATCACGGACCCAGTCCGCATCATTGCTACTATCATCTTTCAACTTAGTTTTCTCTAGGAACATATCAAAAATAAAACAAGGGAGCTATACGCGAGCTATTGATCTACAACATAATTTGCAAATACTACCAGGACTAAGTTCATGATAAATTAAAGTTAAATTAATCATATTACTTAAGAACTCCCACTTAGATAGACATCCCTCTAGTCATCTAAATGATCACGTGATCCATATCAACTAAACCATGTCCGATCATCACATGAGATGGAGTAGTTTTCAATGGTGAACATCTCTATGTTGATCATATCTACTATATGATTCACGTTCGACCTTTCGGTCTCAGTGTTCCGAGGCCATATCTGCATATGCTAGGCTCGTCAAGTTTAACCCGAGTATTCTGCACGTGCAAAACTTGCACTAGCTTGCACCCGTTGTATGTGAACGTAGAGCTTATCACACCCGATCATCACGTGGTGTCTCGGCACGACGAACTGTCGCAACGGTGCATACTCAGGGAGAACACTTATACCTTGAAATTTAGTGAGGGATCATCTTATAATGCTACCGCCGTACTAAGCAAAATAAGATGCATAAAAGATAAACATCACATGCAATCAAAATATGTGACATGATATGGCCACCATCATCTTGTCCCTTTGATCTCCATCTCCAAAGCACTGTCATGATCTCCATCGTCACCGGCTTGACACCTTGATCTCCATCGTAGCGTCGTGGTCGTCTCGCCAACTATTGCTTCTACAACTATCGCTAACGCATAGTGATAAAGTAAAGCAATTACATGGGTTTGCATTTCATACAATAAAGCGACAACCATAAGGCTCCTGCCAGTTGCCGATAACTTTTACAAAACATGATCATCTCATACAACAACGTATATCACATCATGTCCTGACCATATCACATCACATCATTCTCCCTGCAAAAACAAGTTAGACGTCCTCTACTTTGTTGTTGCAAGTTTTATGTGGCTGCTACGGGCTTCTAGTAAGAACCGTTCTTACCTACGCATCAAAACCACAACGATGTTTCATCAAGTTTGTTGTTTTAACCTTCAACAAGAACTCGGAGGTGCCGTGCGTTCGGTGCTTGATCGGTTGAATTGAGAAGACGTTCGACTACATCAACCGCGTTAACCTAACGCTTCCGCTTTCGGTCTACGAGGGTACGTGGACACACTCTCCCTCTCTCGTTGCTATGCATCTCCTAGATAGATCTTGCATGAGCGTAGAAATTTTTTTAAATTGCATGCTACATTCCCCTACAGTGGCATCCGAGCCAGGTCTATGCGTAAATGATATGCACGAGTAGAACACAAAGAGTTGTGGGCGATGATAGTCATACTGCTTACCACCAACGTCTTATTTTGATTCGGCGGTATTGTCGGATGAAGCGGCCCGGACCAACCTTACATGACCGCGTTCATGAGACCGGTTCCACCGACAGACATGCAACTTGTTGCATAAAGGTGGCTGGCGGGTGTCTGTTTCTCCAACTTTAGTTGAATCGAATTTGACTACGGCCGGTCCTTGTTGAAGGTTAAAACAGCAAACTTGACGAAACATCGTTGTGGTTTTGATGCATAGGTAAGAACGGTTCTTACTAGAAGCCCGTAGCAGCCACATAAAACTTGCAACAACAAAGTAGAGGACGTCTAACTTGTTTTTGCAGGGAGAATGATGTGATGTGATATGGTCAGGACATGATGTGATATACGTTGTTGTATGAGATGATCATGTTTTGTAAAAGTTATCAGCAACTGACAGGAGCCTTATGGTTGTCGCTTTATTGTATGAAATGCAAACGCCATGTAATTGCTTTACTTTATCACTATGCGTTAGCGATAGTTGTAGAAGCAATAGTTGGCGAGACGACCACGACGCTACGATGGAGATCAAGGTGTCAAGCTGGTGACGATGGAGATCATGACAGTGCTTTGGAGATGGAGATCAAAGGGACAAGATGATGGTGGCCATATCATGTCACATATTTTGATTGCATGTGATGTTTATCTTTTATGCATCTTATTTTGCTTAGTACGGCGGTAGCATTATAAGATGATCCCTCACTAAATTTCAAGGTATAAGTGTTCTCCCTGAGTATGCACCGTTGCGACAGTTCGTCGTGCCGAGACACCACGTGATGATCGGGTGTGATAAGCTCTACGTTCACATACAACGGGTGCAAGCTAGTGCAAGTTTTGCACGTGCAGAATACTCGGGTTAAACTTGACGAGCCTAGCATATGCAGATATGGCCTCGGAACACTGAGACCGAAAGGTCGAACGTGAATCATATAGTAGATATGATCAACATAGAGATGTTCACCATTGAAAACTACTCCATCTCATGTGATGATCGGACATGGTTTAGTTGATATGGATCACGTGATCATTTAGATGACTAGAGGGATGTCTATCTAAGTGGGAGTTCTTAAGTAATATGATTAATTGAACTTTAATTTATCATGAACTTAGTCCTGGTAGTATTTGCAAATTATGTTGTAGATCAATAGCTCGCGTATAGCTCCCCTGTTTTATTTTTGATATGTTCCTAGAGAAAACTAAGTTGAAAGATGATAGTAGCAATGATGCAGACTGGGTCTGTGATCTGAGGAATATCCTCGTTGTTGCATAGAAGAATTATGTCCTTGATGCACCGCTAAGTGATAGACCTATTGCAGGAGCAGATGCAGACGTTATGAACGTTTGGCAAGCTCGATATGATGACTACTTGATAGTTTAGTGCACCATGCTTTACGGCTTAGATTCGGGACTTCAAACACGTTTTGAACGCCACGGAGCATATGAGATGTTCCAAAGATGAAATTGGTATTTCAGACTCATGCCCGTGTCGAGAGGTATGAGACCTCTGACAAGTACTTTGCCTACAAGATGGAGGAGAATAGCTCAGCTAGTGAGCATGTGCTCAGAATGTCTGGGTACTACAATCACCTGAATCAAGTGGGAGTTAATCTTCCAGATAAGATCATGATTGACAGAGTTCTCTAATCACTATCACCAAGTTACTAGAAGTTCGTGATGAACTATAATATGCAAGGGATGACGAAAACGATTCCCAAGCTCTTCGCGATGCTGAAATCGGCGAAGGTAGAAATCAAGAAATTGCATCAAGTGTTGATGGTTGACAAGACCACTAGTTTCAAGAAAAAGGGCGAGGGCAAGAAAGGAAACTTCAAGAAGAATAGCAAGCAAGTTGCTACTCCCAGGAAGAAACCCAAGTCTGGACCTAAGCCTGAAACTGAGTGCTTCTACTGCAAAGGAAATGGTCACTGGAAGCGGAACTGCCCCAAATACTTGGCGGATAAGAAGGATGGCAAAGTGAACAAAGGTATATTTGATATACATGTTATTGATGTGTATTTTACTAGTGTTCATAGTAGCCCCTGGGTATTCGATACCGGTTCAGTTGCTAACATTAGTAACTCAAAACAGGAGTTGCAAAATGAACAGAGACTAGTTAATGATGAGGTGACGATGTGTTGGAAGTGATTCCAAGGTTGGTAAGATCACCATCGCACACTCCCTCTACCTTCGGGATTAGTGTTGGACCTAAATAAATGTTATTTGGTGTTTGCGTTGACCATGAATATGATTGGATCATGTTTATTGCGATACGGTTATTCATTTAAGTCAGAGAATAATTGTTGTTCTGTTTACATGAATAAAACCTTCTACGCTCATAAACTCAATATAAATGGTTTATTGAATCTCGATCGTAGTGATACACATATTCATAATATTGATGCCAAAAGATGCAAAGTTGATAATGATAGTGCAACATATTTGTGGCACTGCCGTTTAGGTCATATTGGTGTAAAGCGCATGAAGAAACTCCATGCTGATGGGCTTTTGGAATCACCTGATTATGAATCATTTGATACTTGCGAACCATGCCTCATGGGCAAGATGACTAAAACTCCGTTCTCCGGAACAATGGAGCGAGCTAATGACTTATTGGAAATAATACATACTGATGTATGCGGTCCGATGAGTGTTGAGGCACGCGGCGGGTATCGTTATTTTCTGACCTTCACAGATGATTTGAGCAGATATGGGTATATCTACTTAATGAAACATAAGTCTGAAACATTTGAAAAGATCAAAGAATTTCAGAGTGAAGTGGAAAATCATCGTAACAAGAAAATAAAGTTTCTACGATTTGATCGCGGAGGCGAATATTTGAGTTACGAGTTTGGTCTTCATTTGAAACAATGTGGAATAGTTTCGCAACTCACGCCACCTGGAACACCACAGCGTAATGGTATGTCCGAACGTCGTAACCGTACTTTATTAGATATGGTGCGATCTATGATGTCTCTTACCGATTTACCACTATCGTTTTGGGGTTATGCATTAGAGACAGCTGCATTCACATTAAATAGGGCACCATCTAAATCCGTTGAGACGACACCGTATGAACTGTGGTTTGGCAAGAAACCTAAGCTGTCGTTTCTTAAAGTTTGGGGTTGCGATGCTTATGTGAAAAAGCTTCAGCCTGATAAGCTCGAACCCAAATCGGAGAAGTGTGTCTTCATAGGATACCCAAAAGAAACTATTGGGTACACCTTCTATCACAGATCCGAAGGCAAGATCTTTGTTGCTAAGATTGGATCCTTTCTAGAGAAGGAGTTTCTCTCGAAAGAAGTGAGTGGGAGGAAAGTAGAACTTGATGAGGTAATTGTACCTTCTCCCGAATTGGAAAGTAGTTCATCATAGAAATCAGTTCCAGTGATCAATGTTGAGGATATCGCTTATCGTTATCGTCTCGGTCAGCTAGGGATTAGAGATTAATCGGAAATCGGCCGATTAATCGATTTTATCGGTTGACTATTAATCGGATATTTTTTTGCAAATCTTAGGTTCCCAACACTAAAATACACTATATTCAACACCAAAACAATATTTGACAGAAGTCTTACCTTGATTCCTAGCCTTTGAATCCACGTATAATGACAAACAAAATAGGACAACAGTACATATTGCGTAACAAGGTCCACAAAACATAAATAAACATAGTTTTTGCAAACATAGTGCTATGAATAGGTTTGATTTATCGGTAGATTCCCGATAAATCGCTTGTCAGAGCGATAAATCGGTTCAAAAGATAAACGGCGAAGATAAGGCATAATCCTATCGGTCACCCCCTGATTAGTGATAAATCAGAAGATTAATCGGTGAATCGGAAGATTTTTGGAACAGTGCCAGTGATGCCTACACCAATTAGTGAGGAAGTTAATGATGATGATCATGAAACTTTGGATCAAGTTACTACCGAACTTCGTAGGTCAACCAGAGTATGTTCCGCACCAGAGTGGTACGGTAATCCTATTCTGGAAGTCATGTTACTAGTCCATGACGAACCTACGAACTATGATGAAGCGATGATGAGCCCAGATTCCGCGAAATTGCTTGAGGCAATGAAATCTGAGATAGGATCCATGTATGAGAACAAAGTGTGGACTTTGGTTGACTTGCCCGATGATCGGCAAGCCATAGAGAATAAATGAATCTTCAAGAAGAAGACTGACGCTGACGGTAATGTTACTGTCTACAAAGCTCGACTTGTTGCGAAAGGTTTTCGACAAGTTCAAGGAGTTGACTACGATGAGACCTTCTCACCCGTAGCGATGCTTAAGTCTATCCGAATCATGTTAGCAATTGCCGCATTTTATGATTATGAAATTTGGCAAATGGATGTCAAAACTGCATTCCTTAATGGATTTCTTAAAGAAGAGTTGTATATGATGCAACCAGAAGGTTTTGTCGATCCTAAGGGTGCTAACAAAGTGTGCAAGCTCCAGCGATCCATCTATGGACTGGTGCAAGCATCTCGGAGTTGGAATATACACTTTGATAAGGTGATCAAAGCATATGGTTTTATACAGACTTATGGTGAAGCCTGTATTTACAAGAAAGTGAGTGGGAGCTCTGTAGCATTTCTGATATTATATGTGGATGACATATTGCTGATTGGAAATGATATAGAATTTCTGGATAGCATAAAAGGATACTTGAATAAGAGTTTTTCAATAAAAGACCTCGGTGAAGCTACTTACGTATTGAGCATCAAGATCTATAGGGATAGATCGAGATGCTTAATAGGACTTTCACAAAGCACATACCTTGACAAAGATTTTGAAGAAGTTCAAAATGGATCAGTCAAAGAAAGGGTTCTTGCCTATGTTACAAGGTGTGAAGTTGAGTAAGACTCAAAGCCCGACCACGGCAGAAGATAGAGAGAGAATGAAAGTCATTCCCTATGCCTCAGCCATAGGTTCTATAAAGTATGCCATGCTGTGTACCAAACCTGTTGTGTACCTTGCCATGAGTTTGGCAAAGGGAAACAATAGTGATCCAGGAGTAGATCACTAGACAGTGGTCAAAATTTTCCTTAGAGGACTAAGGAAACATTTCTCGGTTATGGAGGTGATAAAGAGTTCGTCGTAAAAAGTTACGTCGATGCAAGCTTTTACACCGATCCAGATAACTCTAAGTCTCAATCTGGATACATATTGAAAGTGTGAGAAATTAGCTAGAGTAGCTCCATACAGAGCATTGTAGACATAGAAATTTGTGAAATACATACGGATCTGAATGTGGCAGACCCGTTGACTAAACTTCTCTCACAAGCAAAACATGATCACACCTTAGTACTCTTTGGGTGTTAATCACATGGCGATGTGAACTAGATTATTGACTCTAGTAAACCTTTTGTATGTTGGTCACATGGCGATGTGAACTATTGGTGTTAATCACATGGCGATGTGAACTAGATTATTGACTCTAGTAAACCCTTTGGGTGTTGATCACATGGCGATGTGAACTAGATTATTGACTCTAGTGCAAGTGGGAGACTGAAGTAAATATGCCCTAGAGGCAATAATAAAGTTGTTATTTATATTTCCTTATATCATGATAAATGTTTATTATTCATGCTAGAATTGTATTAACCGGAAACTTGATACATGTGTGAATACATAGACAAAACACCGAGTCCCTAGTAAGCCTCTACTAGACTAGCTCGTTGATCAAAGATGGTTAAGTTTCCTAACCATAGACATGTGTTGTCATTTGATGAACAGGATCACATCATTAGGAGAATGATGTGATGGATAAGACCCATCCGTTAGCTTAGCATAATGATCGTTAAGTTTTATTGCTATTGCTTTCTTCATGACTTATACATATTCCTTTGACTATGAGATTATGCAACTCCCGAATACCGGAGGAACACCTTGTGTGCTATCAAACGTCACAACGTAATTGGGTGATTATAAAGATGCTCTATAGGTGTCTCCGAAGGTGTTTGTTGGGTGGCATAGATCAAGATTAGGATTTGTCACTCCGAGTATCGGAGAGGTATCTCTGGGCCCTCTCAATAATGCACATCACTATAAGCCTTGCAAGCAATGTGACTAATGAGTTAGTTACGGGATGATGCATTATGGAACGAGTAAATAGACTTGCCAGTAACGAGATTGAACTAGGTATAATGATACCGACGATTGTTGCTAGACGTGGACAGGTGGCATATAAATTGGAGTTGCCACCGCAATTCTCTCATATCCACGACGTCTTCCATGTGTTGCAACTTCGTCGTTGCTTCAAGGAATCTCCGCACCGAGCAGTGGATCATGAAATGCTCGAATTGCAGGATGACCTTTCTTATAAGGAGCATCCGATCCGCATTCTCGATGAAGCTGAACGTCGAACCCGCCAGAAGACGACCAAGTTCCTGAAAGTGCAGTGGTCGAATTACACTGAAGATGAAGCCACTTGGGAACGCGAGGATCATCTTCGGGAAGAATATCCCGACCTCTTTCCTTCTACCTCCTAAATTCTCGGGACGAGAATTTATTTTAGAGGAGGAGAATTTGTAACACCCCTGTGTAATAGCCACTGTGATCATCTGCTAATAATGCCAAGTCACTTTCATTTGCAGTGCCTAGTCACATTGGTTAAAGATTTAGTTCAAATCCTTCTCTGAAAATCAACTCAAATTAAAAAGTGCAAAATAAAGTTGCTCAAAACTTGATGGAAAAATGTTCACCTTTTTGCAAATAATCCAAAACTGTTTGCTGTTAAGGAACACAAAATCATCATCAAATCTAAATGGGTCTATGCATTTTAACAGGGCCAAAACAGCACCTAAAATGCCCTATTCATTTTTGAATAAATTCAAATGGATTCCAAAAGTGCCCAAACTTTTTGTGGCAGTGCTGGATATTGCAATGAACTAATGTGAGCAAGTTACACATTTTTGCAAACTCTTTTGGAAGCTCAAAATATTACTAAACCATCTCTGTAAAAAGGAAAAAGGAAAATCAGAAAAAGAAAAAGAAAAGAGGCACTGTGCACTGGGCCTAAGTGCACAGTGCACCGAATCTAGCCCACCTGGCCCATCTCTCTCTTCTCTCCCCTGTGTGTCACCACGCCTCTAGTCGCCGCGCACCGCGCCGGCGAGGCGTCGACAGCGCGACGGCCACCGACGCCCCACCAACGAAGGGATAAGGCCCCGGCCTCATGCGTCCCCCCTGGCTCCTCCTCATTCATTCCCCCTTCCTCTCCCTCTCTCTTTCGCTCGCGCTCGAGCTCGCCCGAGCGCCACCGTGACTGCACCACCACATTCGCGTAGCCACCGCCGTCGCCTCGCCTCGCCTCGCCATCGTGCCTACCAGCTCCGCCGTCGTCGTCTGCCTCGTCCCCGTCCACGAGCGCAAGCAGGGAGGCAGCACAGCGTCGGATCCGTGTCGTCTTCTTCCTCGGGACGCCGGCGATCCCCTTCTTCTCCGGCGAGTTCTGCAGCTCCTAAACCACCACGGGTCTTTTGTGACCGCTCAGTGAGCTCCACCTCTTCCTTCTCCTTCCCTTTGCACTGCTTATCGCCACCCGTAGACGCCGCTTCACTTTTTCCCGAACGCGCCTCCACCTCAGCTCGTCGTCGGCGCCCTTTCGGTGACCAAATGGTCACGGGGCCGAGCCCGTTGTGCTCAGCACATCGAGTAGAGCCTTGCTAGCCTCGCCGTTCGCTCGTTTGCGCGCTACTGCCCCGATTCCATCATCGCCCGCCACGGTGCTCGCCGTCGTCGCCACGTTGCACCTCCGGCCACACAACCGCCGCCAAATGACGCGGCTTGCTCCGCTCGTTCGAACGCGCTATCGCGCGCGCCAAATGATCGCCCATAGATGAATTCCGACGAGGTCCAAGCCAGCGCCCCCGCATTTTAGGTCGCCAGAGCTATCTCCGGCACCGACACCGACGTGGCTGGCCGGCCCCACCTCTGGGCCACTGCCAGTGGGCCCTGGGGGCCCCCGTTGACTGGTTTGACCCAGTCAACGATCTGACTGGGCAGCCCCAGCCACTGACATGCGGGTCCCACCGCATTTTAATTAACTAAAACGTTTTATAAATAAAAATAAATTAATTAAGTTAATTAGCCACTGACAGGTGGGGTCTAGTAGTTAATTAGATCTAGTTTAGTTTAAAATAAACTCTGTTATATAACAGAGGCTGACATGTGGGTCCCACTGGACCCACAGGTCAGTTTGACCCTGGTCAGCGAATCTGTTGGCTGCTGACATCATCTACACGTCTTGCTGACGCCATATCTCTTTTTCTGGATAATTCTGTTCATTTAAATAATTTCAGAAAAAGCAATAATCTTTGAAAATTCATAGAAAATAAACCGTAACTCAGATCGAAAAACTTTCTACATGAAAGTTGATCAGAACGACGAGACGAATCTGATTGTGTCGTCTATTTCCATGTCGGAACCCCCTACATAGGAGAACCCATAACTTTTAGCCTGATTCCGGTATATGAATAGTGCACATCCACCGATTAATAAATCCCAGTTTAATCCTAAAATAACTAAAATGACTTAGATGCATCTTTAGGCAACCCTGCACTGCACCATAGACATGTCATGCTCTGTGTTGCATCATTTGTTGTGTATTCATCTGTTTCCTCCCCCTCTTCTCTCTTGTTAGACCCCGACACCGACGTAGTCCCCGAGGCCGACGCAGCTCCAGAGTACGACTACGCCCCTGACGACCAGACCCTTGCCGCAGAGCTTCCAGGCAAGCACCCCCCTTTTTGAGCATACCGATATCGCCTATTCTTCTTTCTCTTATGCTTGCATTAGAAGTTGCTGCTGTTACTGATATCCTATTTCTGCTGCATAGCCTGTTTATTGTAACCTGCTGTTGTTACCTACCTGCTTATCCTAAACTGTTTAGTATAGGCTGGGTAGAGACCCATCAGAGACCCCCACCTTATCCCGACTGCTCCGCTGGATTATCAGACGACCCGATCAACGGGATCGAAGACCAGGCCCCGGCACCGCACATCACTTCCCCCTTAGTTGATCGACACTACTGGGTTACTATCGAGTGCCGAGGGTGATACCTCATCAGCACTTCTGATGTTAACCTTGTAGGTTAGTTCATCGGTTTTGGTCTGCGAGGGTGATTCCTCCTTCTCCACTCCCGATAATGACACTGTCGTGCAACTCCTCAAGAGTGGACCTCGAGGGTGATTCCTCCTTCGTTCACCTTGACGATAGCATCCGGTGGAATTCCATCGAGGGTGATTCCTCAGGGTTCCCCTTGGTGTTAGACACACGGTTACTATGGTTACTATGACTTTACACAGAACCATGTTACTAAAGACGGGTCGGCCCTGAGGGGTACCCGCGCGAGCATAATTGTGAGGTGATGTGGAGACGGGTTGACCTGGAAGGTGCCCGCGAGATAACTACGAGGCGTGGCCGGGCATTCTTAGCCCTTGCTGCAAGTCCTCGAGACGGGGCGACGGGGTCACATCGATCGTGAGTCTCTGCTCATTACCGTGCGCTCCTAATCCACTAACGATTTGGATATTTGATCCGAGGGGCCTCTGGCCTGATAGCACTAACCATCATGTGGGCATAGTATGGGCGTTCTGTGTCGTATACATCAGCCGAAGCTTAATGGACGTCAACGACTGAGCGGCGCGCGCTGGGTTGGACCGCGTTAAGCACCCTCCATTGTACTGGAGGCTGCTAGGTCTGCTCACCGGCCGCGTACGCAACATGCAGGAGCGCCCGGGGCGATGGCCCAAGACCCCTGGGTGCATAGGTTTAGTCTGGCGTGATGACCTCTCTGTTAAGCCTAGGTCGGGTTGCGGCGTATCGTTTGGCCAAGGCCGGGCATGACCCAGAAAAGTGTGTCCGGCCGAAGTTAATCGAGTGTGGTGGGTAAGTTGGTGCACCCCTGCAGGGAAGAAACTATCTATCGATAGCCTGTCCTACGGTAACGGACACTCGGAGTTGTATCCCGATCGATACAACTAGAACTGGTGACTTGAGATGATAACTGGATAGTATGGCTCTGGGATTGCTTTCTCGCAGGGAGTCGAGGAAGGATCTCTGGGCGAGGTTGATGACACTACTATTACTTTACATTATGTTAATCTGCACTCTTCTAATGCTGCAAGACCGCTGAAGATGCTAGTCTTTGATAGGACTAGGCTTTCCCCTCTATTCTGGCATTTCGGCAGCCCAGTCCACATATACAGCCTCCCTTTGATAATGTTGCATATGTAGTGTAGATCCTTGCTTGCTGAGTACTTCGGATGAGTACTCATGGTTGCTTTATTTTCTTTTTCTCCCCATATCCGATTGATGCAACCAGATGACGGAGCCCCAGAGACCGCTGCCCCCGCCGACGGCTACTACTACTACCCTCCTGGCGAGTACTACTACGAGGAGCTGACAGACGACCAGGAGTAGGTTCGAAGGGTCCTAGGCAGGAGGCCTACGCCTTTCGATCATAGTGTTTTATTTTGCCCCGCCTTTCTAAAGGCTTATCTGTTTCTCTGTAATATCTGTACCCAGATATCTGATGCTTCCGCTAACGCTTGTATGCCATCGAGCTATGTATTCGAGCCCTCGAGGCCCTGGCTTGTAATATAAAGCTTGTATGACTATATTTATGTTTTAGAGTTGTGTTGTGATATCTTCAAGTGAGTCCTTAGGCTTGATTGTGTGCAATTGCGTGTATGATTAGTGCACGATTAAGCCGGGGACGTCACACTATGGACCCATAGGTCTGTGGTAAACTACTCACGCTTCATCAGAAGGGCAATGGTGTTGATGTAGAAGCCCTCCGTGATCGAAGCCCCCTCCGACAGGGTGCCGGAAAAGGTCCCTAGATGGGATCTCACAGGTACAAAAGGTTGCGACGGTGGAAAAGTCTTTTCGTGGATACCCCTGTTGGTTTGGGGATATATGAATATATATAGGCAAAAGAATTAGGTCAGGAAGTGCACGAGGGGCCCACAAGGGTGGGGGGGCGTGCCCTCCGTCCTTGTGGCCGCCTCGTGGCTCCTCCGACTTCATCTCCAAGTCTCCTGGTTTCCTTCTAGTCCAAGAAAAATCATCGTGAAAGTTTTATTCCGTTTGGACTACGTTTGGTATTCCTTTTCTGCGAAACTAAAAAACAAGAAAAAAAAACAAAAACTGGCACTGGGCTCTAGATTAATAGGTGAGTCCCAAAAATAATATAAAATAGCATATTAATGCATATAAAACATCCAAAACAGATAATATAATGGCATGGAACAATCAAAAATTATAGATACGTTGGAGACGTATCAAGCATCCCCAAGCTTAATTCCTGCTCGTCCTCGAGTAGGTAAATGATAAAAACAGAATTTTTGATGTGGAATGCTACCTAACATATTTATCCATGCAATTTTCTTTATTGTGGCATGAATGTTCAGATCCGTAAGATTCAAAACAAAAGTTTAATATTGACATAAAAACAATAATACTTCAAGCATACTAACAAGGCAATTATGTCTTCTCAAAATAACATGGCCAAAGAAAGCTTATCCCTACAAAATCATATAGTCTGGCTATGCTCCATCTTCATCACACAAAATATTCAAATCATGCACAACCCCGATGACAAGCCAAGCAATTGTTTCATACTTTTGATGTTCTCAAACTTTTTCAAGTTTCACGCAATACATGATCGTGAGCCATGGACATAGCATTATGGGTGGAATAGAAGGTGGTTGTGGAGAAGACAAAAAGAGGGAGATAGTCTCACATCAACTAGGCGTATCAACGGGCTGTGGAGATGCCCATCAATAGATATCAATGTGAGTGAGTAGGGATTGCCATGCAACGGATGCACTAGAGCTATAAGTGTATGAAAGCTCAAAAAGAAACTAAGTGGGTGTGCATCCAACTTAATTGCTCACGAAGACCTAGGGCAATTTGAGGAAGCCCATCATTGGAATATACAAGCCAAGTTCTATAATGAAAAATTCCCAGTAGTAAATGAAAGTGACAACATAGGAGACTCTCTATCATGAAGATCACGGTGCTACTTTGAAGCACAAGTGTGGTAAAAGGATAGTAACATTGCCCCTTCTCTCTTTTCTCTCATTTTTTTTATTTGGGCCTGCTCTTTTTTTTTTGCCTCTTTTTTTTCGTCCGGAGTCTCATCCCGACTTGTGGGGGAATCATAGTCTCCATCATCCTTTCCTCACATGGGACAATGCTCTAATAATGAAGATCATCACAGTTTTATTTACTTACAACTCGATTCTTAGAACAAAATATGACTCTATATGAATGCCTCCGACGGTGTACCGGGATGTGCAATGAATCAAGTGTGACACGTATGAAAGAATTATGAACGGTGGCTTTGCCACAAATACGATATCAACTACATGATCATGCAAAGCAATATGACAATGATGATGCGTGTCATAATAAACGGAACGGTGGAAGGTTGCATGGCAATATATCTCGGAATGGCTATGGAAATGCCATAATAGGTAGGTATGGTGGCTGTTTTGAGGAAGGTATATGGTGGGTGTATGGTACCAGCGAAAGTTGCGCGGCACTAGAGAGGCTAGCAATGGTGGAAGGGTGAGAGTGCGTATAATCCATGGACTCAACATTAGTCATAAAGAACTCACATACTTATTGCAAAAATCTATTAGTTATCGAAAGAAAGTACTACGCGCATGCTCCTAGGGGGATAGATTGGTAGGAAAAGACCATCGCTCGTCCCCGACCGCCACTCATAAGGAAGACAATCAAAAAATAAATCATGCTCCGACTTCATCACATAACAGTTCACCATACGTGCATGCTACGGGAATCACAAACCTTAACACAAGTATTTCTCAAATCTAGAATTACTCACTAGCATGACTCTAATATCACCATCTTTATATCTCAAAACAATCATAAGGAACCAAACTTCTCATTGTATTCAATGCACTTTATATGAAAGTTTTTATTATATCCCTCTTGGATGCATATCATATTAGGACTAAATTTATAACCAAAGAAAATTACCATGCTGTTTAAAGACTCTCAAAATAATATAAGTGAAGCATGAGAGTTCAACAATTTCTATAAAATAAAGCCACCGCCGTGCTCTAAAAAGACATAAGTGAAGCACTAGAGCAAAATTGCCTAGCTCAAAAGATATAATTGAAGCACATAGAGTATTCTAATAAATCACGATTCATGCGTGTCCCTCTCAAAAGGTGCGTAAAGCAAGGATGATTATGGCAAACTAAAAATCAAAGACTCAAATCATAAAAGACGCTCCAAGCAAAACACATATCATGTGGTGAATAAAAATATAGCCTCAAGTTAAGTTACCGATAGACGAAGACGAAAGAGGGGATGCCTTCCGGGGCATCCCCAAGCTTAGGCTCTTGGTTGTCCTTGAATATTACCTTGGGGTGCCTTGGGCATCCCCAAGCTTAGGCTATTGCCACTCCTTATTCCATAGTCCATCAAATCCTTACCCAAAAACTTGAAAACTTCACAACACAAAACTCAACAGAAAATCTCATAAGCTCCGTTAGTATAAGAAAATAAATCACCACTTTGGTACTGTTGTGAACTCATTATTTATTTATATTGGTATAATATATAATGTATTCCAACTTTTCCATGGTTCATACCCCCCGATACTACCCATAGATTCATCAAAATAAGCAAACAACACAAAGAAAACAGAATCTGTCAAAAACAGAACAGTCTGAGAAGATACGAATTGTTCTAATACTTATGTAACACCAAAAATTCTGAAAAATTAGGACAACATATTAAATTTGTTTATAAATCTCGTATAAAAAATTCAGGGTTTTTAAACTCTCCAGTGAATTAATTAAATTCTGATACTGGACGCAAAAGTTTCTGTTTTTCAGCAAGATCAAATCAACTATCACCGTAAGCCATCCCAAAGGTCTTACTTGGCACAAACACTAATTAAAACACAAAACCACATCTAACCAGAGGATAGATGAATTATTTATTGCAAAACATAACCAAAAAAGCAAAAACAAAAATAAAATTGGGTTGCCTCCCAACAAGCGCTATTGTTTAACGCCCTTAGCTAGGCATAAGAACACGAATAGATCTAGGTATTGTCATATTTGGTATGCAATCCATCAATCACACACTTATAATCCTTAGGAGACTATTTGGTTTTGTCAATGATCAAACTCCTAGGCAAGAAATCAAGAAATTCACTTGTAGCAATTGGTTCCTTAATAATATCGAAAATATTGGGGTGAACACTTATTGTTTTGAGATCTTCATTTTCCTTACTAGAAGATTCACCCTTATTCTTAGGAACATAAGTAAACTTGGCAATCTTAGTAGGAGGAAAATTTTGAGCAGTTTTAACGGAGGAAAAAGTGGAACCCAAGTTGGTAATTATATCTTCTAGTTTGCCGATTCTAGTAGAATCTTGATCTATCTTTTCATTAACTATGGGTTCCTTTTCCCTAAGGTTTTTTAAAGTAACTCCTACCTTAGATCCATATTGAGTAATCTGATTATGAATCTTTTTATCCAAATTTTCAATCAACTCTGTGGTAGCAATTTTATTCTCAATAATATCCAACCTTTGCATCACATGTTCCAAGGTTAAAACAGTTCCATTGATCAAAAGAGGTGGTGGGCCTAGCAACTCTATCATGGCATTGTAAGAATCAAAAGTATGGCTCCCCAAGAAATTTCCCCCGGTAATGGTATCTCGAACATATCTATTCCAAGGAGTAATGCCTACATAAAAATTGCGAACAAGAACGGCTGTAGATTGCTTTCGAGTAGATCTATTTTGAGCATTGCAAATTCTATACCAAGCATCTTTTAAATTTTCTCCCTCCCTTTGTATAAAATTGAGAACTTCATTATCGGGAGTGCTAACAATGATGGGAGGACTAGCCATGGGAACGAGACAAGCGATCAAACACACGAGCAAACAAAAGGCAAACGAAGAAGACGAACGGAAGAGGGGCGAAGAAAAGGCAAAGAGAGGGGCGAAGAAAAAGGCAAATCTTTTTGAAAATCATTTTAGAAGTGGGGGAGAGGAAAACAAGAGGCAAATGGCGAATAATGTAATGCAAGAGATGAGAGTTTATGATGGGTACTTGGTATGTCTTGACTTGGCGTAGATCTCCCCGGCAACGGCGCCAGAAAATCTTCCTGCTACTTCTTGAGCTTGCGTTGGTTTTTCCCTTGAAGAGGAAAGGATGATGCAGCAAAGTAGAGATAAGTATTTCCCTCAGTTTGAGAACCAAGGTATCAATCCAGTAGGAGACAACGCACAAATCACCGAATACCTGCACAAACAATCAAACAACTTGCACCCAACGCGATAAAGGGGTTGTCAATCCCTTCACGGTTATTTGCAAAAGTTAGATCTGATAGAGATAGATAAACGATAAAGTAAATATTTTTGGTATTTTTGTTTAATAGATCGGAAAGTAAAAGATTGCAAAATAATAGATCGGAAACTTGTATGATGAAAAGTAGAAGATTATATGATGGAAAATAGACCCGGGGGCCATAGGTTTCACTAGAAGCTTCTCTCAAGATAGAAAATAATACGGTGGGTGAACAAATTACTGCCGAGCAATTGATAGAAAAGCGCAAAGTTATGACGATATCTAAGGCAATGATCATGAATATAGGCATCACGTCCGTGTCAAGTAGACCGAAACAATTCTGCATCTACTACTATTACTCCACACATCGACCGCTATCCAACATGCATCTAGAGTATTAAGTTCATAAAGAACGGAGTAATGCATTAAGTAAGATGACATGATGTAGAGGAATTAACTCAAGCAATATGATGAAAACCCCATCTTTTTATCCTCGATGGCAACAATACAATACGTGCCTTGCTGCCCGTACTATCACTGGGAGAGGACACCGCAAGATTGAACCCAAAGCTAAGCACTTCTTCCATTGCAAGAAAAACCAATCTAGTTGGCCAAACCAAACCGATAGTTCAAAGAGAATTACAAAGATATCAAATCATGCATATAAGAATTCAGAGAAGATTCAAATAATATTCATAGACAAGCTGATCATAAATCCACAATTCATCGGATCTTGGTGAACACACCGCAAAAAAGTATTACATCGAATAGATCTCCAAGAACATCGAGGAGAACATGGTATTGAGAATCAAAGAGAGAGAAGAAGCCATCTAGCTACTAGCTATGGACCCGTAGGTCTGTGGTAAACTACTCATGCTTCATCGAAAGGGCAATAGTGTTGATGTAGAAGCCCTCCGTGATCGAATCCCCCTCTGGCAGGGTGCCGAAAAATATCCCTAGATGGGATCTCACGGGTACAGAAGGTTGCGGCGGTGGGAAAGTCTTTTTGTGGATGCCCCTATTGGTTTGGGGATATATGAATATATATAGGCGAAAGAATTAGGTCAGGAAGTGCATGAGGGGCCCACTAGGGTGGGAGG
The DNA here is from genome assembly GCA_011799875.1 of Thinopyrum elongatum. NCBI lineage: Eukaryota > Viridiplantae > Streptophyta > Magnoliopsida > Poales > Poaceae > Thinopyrum > Thinopyrum elongatum. The sequence continues at coordinate 423,188,434 of CM022301.1, forward strand.
CGTGCCCTCCGTCCTTGTGGCCGCCTTGTGGCTCCTCCGACTTCATCTCCAAGTCTCCTGGTTTCCTTCTGGTCCAAGAAAAATCATCGCGAAAGTTTTATTCCGTTTGGACTCTGTTTGGTATTCCTTTTCTGTGAAACTCAAAAACAAGACAAAAACAGAAACTGGCACTGGGCTCTAGGTTAATAGGTTAGTCCCAAAAATAATATAAAATAGCATATTAATGCATATAAAACATCCAAAACAGATAATATAATAGCATGGAACAATCAAAAATTATAGATACGTTGCAGACGTATCAGTCACGATGGCTCAAGAGAATACCAAATTGTGTGATTTTTCCAACACTAATAACAATGATTTTATTAGTACTCCGATTGCTCCCGCCACTAGTGCGGAATCTTATGAAATTAATGCCGCTTTGCTGAATCTTGTTATGAAAGATCAATTTTCCGGCCTTCCTAGTGAAGATGCCGCATCACATCTAAACAATTTCGTTGATTTGTGTGATATGCAAAAGAAAAAAAGATGTGGATATTGATATTGTTAAATTGAAGCTATTTCCGTTTTCACTTCGAGATCGTGCTAAAACTTGGTTTTCATCTTTGCCTAAAAATAGTATTGATTCATGGAATAAGTGTAAAGATGCTTTTATTTCCAAGTATTTTCCTCCCGCTAAGATCATATCCCTTAGGAATGATATTATGAATTTTAATCAACTTGATCATGAGCATGTTGCACAATCTTGGGAGAGGATGAAATTGATGATACGAAATTGCCCTACTCATGGTTTGAATTTGTGGATTATTATACAAAAAATTTATGCCGGATTGAATTTTGCTTCTAGAAATCTTTTAGATTTGGCCGCGGGAGGCACTTTTATGGAAATTACTTTAGGAGAAGCTACTAAACTCCTAGATAATATTATGGTTAATTATTCTCAATGGCACACCGAAAGATCTTCCACTAGTAAAAAAGTGCATGCAATTGAAGAGATTATTGTTTTGAGTGGGAAGATTGATGAACTTATGAAATTGTTTGCTAGCAAGAGTGCTTCCTTTGATCCTAATGATATGCCTTTGTCTACTTTGATTGAGAATAATAACGAATCTATGGATGTGAATATTGTTGGTAGGAACAATTTTGGTAATAACACGTATAGAGGTAATTTTAATCCTAGGCCGTTTCCTAGTAATTCCTCTAATAATTATGGTAATTCCTACAACAATTCTTATGGAAATTATAATAAGATGTCCTCTGATTTTGAGAATAGTGTTAAAGAATTTATGATTTCGCAAAAGAGTTTCAATGCTTTGATTGAAGAAAAATTGCTTAAGATTGATGATTTGGCTAGGAACGTGGATAGAATTTCTCTTGATGTTGATTCTTTGAAACTTAAATCTATTCCACCCAAGCATGATATTAATGAAACTCTAAAAGCTATGAGAACCTCCATTGATGAGTGCAAAGAAAGAACCGCTAAGATGCGTGCTAAAACAGATTGGTTTGTAAGAACATGTTCTTCTAGTTTCCGTGAAAATAATGATGAAGATCTTAAAGTGATTGATGTGACTCCTATTGAATCTTTGTTTTCCAATATAAATCTTGATAAAGATGGGACTGGAGATGAGTCAACTTTACTTAACAAGCGTCCCAATGATTCGGAGTTTTTAGATCTTGATGCAAAAATTGATAAAAGTGGGATTGGAGAGATCAAAACTTTAAGTAGCAATGAACCCACTCTTTTGGATTTCAAGGAATTTAATTATGATAATTGTTCTTTAATAGATTGTATTTCCTTGTTGCAATCCATGTTGAATTCTCCTCATGCTTATAATCAAAACAAAGCTTTTACTAAACATATCGTTGATGCTATGATGCAATCTTTTGAAGAAAAGCTTGAATTGGAAGTTTCTATCCCTAGAAAACTTTATGATGAGTGGGAACCTACTATTAAGATTAAGATTAAAGATTATGAGTGCCATGCTTTGTGTGATTTAGGTGCTAGTGTTTCCACGATTCCAAAAACTTTATGTGATGTGTTAAGTTTCCGTGAATTTGATGATTGTTCCTTAAATTTGCATCTTGTGGATTCCACTATTAAGAAACCTATGGGAAGGATTAATGATGTTCTTATTGTTGCAAATAGGAATTATGTGCCCGTAGATTTCATTGTTCTTGATATAGATTGCAATCATACATGTCCTATTATTCTTGGTAGACCTTTCCTTAGAACGATTGGTGCAATTATTGATATGAAAGAAGGAAACATTAGATTTCAATTTCCGTTAAGGAAGGGCATGGAACAATTTCCTAGAAAGAAAATTAAATTGTCATATGAATCTATTATGAGAGCTACTTATGGATTGCATACCAAAGATGACAATACCTAGATCTATTCATGTTTTTATGCCTAGCTAAGGGCGCTAAACAATAGCGCTTGTTGGGAGGCAACCCAATTTTATTTTTATGTTTTTTGATTTTGGTTATGTTTTTCAATAAATACACATTATTACCTATGTAGTAATTGTGTTTTGGTATTTAATTAGTGTTTGAGCAAAGTAAGACCTTTGGGATGGTCTACGGTGATAGTTGATTTGATCTTGCTGAAAAACAGAAACTTTTGCGCTCAGTGCCAGAAATTCAAAAAATTACAGAAACGTGATTTTAATCTGAATTTTTTATAAAATATTTATATAGAAATTTCCCAGGTTTTCCTAATTTTTCAGAATTTTTGGAGTTACATAAGTATACGAAATTTTCAGATTACTACAGACTGTTCTGTTTTTGACAGATTCTGTTTTCTATGTGTTGTTTGCTTATTTTGATGAATCTATGGGTAGTATCGGGGGGTATGAACCATGGAGAAGTAGGAATACAGTATATATTACACCAATATAAATAAATAATGAGTTCACAACAGTACCTAATGTGGTGATTTATTTTATTATACTAACGGATCTTATGAGTTTTCGGTTGAGTTTTCTGTTGTGAAGTTTTCAAGTTTTGGGTAAAGATTTGATGGATAACGAAATAAGGAGTGGCAAGAGCCTAAGCTTGGGGATGCCCAAGGCACCCCAAGGTGATATTCAAGGACAACCAAGCATCTAAGCTTGGGGATGCCCCGGATGGCATCGCCTCTTTTGTCTTCAATCCATCGGTAAATTTACTTGAGGCTATATTTTTATTCACCACATGATATGTGTTTTGCTTGGAGCGTCTTGTATGATATGATTCTTTGATTTTTAGTTTGCCACAATCATCCTTGCTGTACACACCTTTTGAGAGGGACACACATTAATCGTGAATTTATTAGAATACTCTATGTGCTTCATTTATATCTTTTGAGCTAGGCAGTTTGCTCTAGTGCTTCACTTATATCTGGCGGTGGCTTTATTTTATAGAAATTGTTGAACTCTCATGCTTCACTTATATTATTTTGAGAGTATTTAAACAGCACGGTAATTTGCTTAGGTTATAAATTTGGTCCTAATATGATGGGCATCCAAGAGGGATATAATAAAAACCTTCATATAAAGAGCATTGAATAAGATGAGAAGTTTGATTCCTTGCTTTTGTTTTGAGATATAAAGATGGTGATATTAGAGTCATGCTAGTGAGTAATTGTGGATTGGTAGAAATACTTGTGTTAAAGTTTGTGATTCCCGTAGCATGCACGTATGGTGAACCGTTATGTGATGAAGTCAGAGCATGATTTATTTTTTTGATTCTCTTCCTTATGAGTGGTGGTCGGGGATGAGCGATGGTCTTTTCCTACCAATCTATCCCCCTAGGAGCATATGCGTGTAGTACTTTGTTTCGATGGCTAATAAATTTTTGCAATAAGTATGTGAGTTCTTTATGACTAATGTTGAGTCCATGGATTATACGCACTCTCGCACTTCCACCATTGCTAGGCTCTCTAGTACCGCGCAACTTTCGCCGGTGCATTAAACCCACCATATATTTTCCTCAAAACAGCCACCATACCTACCTATTATGGTATTTCCATAGCCATTCCGAGATATATTGCCATGCAACTTCCACCGTTCCGTTTATTATGACACGCACCATCATTGTCATATTGCTTTGCATGATCATGTAGTTGGCATAGTATTTGTGGCAAGGCCACCGTTCATATTTTTTATACATGTCACTCTTGATCATATAGCACATCCCGGTACACCGCCGGAGGCATTCATATAGAGTCATATCTTGTTCTAGTATCGAGTTGTAATTTTTGAGTTGTAAGTAAATAAAAGTGTGATGATCATCATTATTAGAGCATTGTCCCATGTGAGGAAAGGATGATGGAAGCTATGATTCCCTCACAAGTTGGGATGAGTCTCCGGACTTTATAAAAAATAAAAGAGGCCAAAGAAGCCCAAACAAAAAAATGAGAGAAAATAGAGAAGGGACAATGTTACTATCCTTTTTCCACACTTGTGCTTCAAAGTAGCACCATGATCTTCATGATAGAGAGTCTCCTATTTTGTCACTTTCATATACTAGTGGGAATTTTTCATTATAGAACTTGGCTTGTATATTCCAATGATGGGCTTCCTCAAATTGCCCTAGGTCTTCGTGAGCAAGCAAGTTGGATGCACACCCACTTAGTTTCTTTTTGAGCTTTCATACACTTATAGCTCTAGTGCATCCGTTGCATGGCAATCCCTACTCACTTGCATCGATATCAATTGATGTGCATCTCTATAGCCCATTAATTTTCCTAGTTGATGTGAGACTTTCTCCTTCTTTTTGTCTTCTCCACAACCACCATATCCTATTCCACCTATAGTGCTATATCCATGGCTCACGCTCATGTATTGCGTGAAAGTTGAAAAGGTTTGAGAGCACCAAAAGTATGAAACAATTGCTTGGCTTGTCATCGGGGTTGTGCATGATGAAATATTTTGTGTGATGAAGATGGAGCATAGCCAGACTATATGATTTTGTAGGGATAACTTTCTTTGGCCATGTTATTTTGAGAAGACATGATTGCTTTATTAGTATGCTTGAAGTATTATTGTTTTTATGTCAAAATTAAACTTTTGTTTTGAATCTTATGGATCTGAATATTCATGCCACAATAAAGAAGATTACATTGCTAAATATGTTAGGTAGCATTCCACATCAAAAATTCTGTTTTTATCATTTACCTCCTCCAGGACGAGCAGGAATTAAGCTTGGGGATGCTTGATACGCCTCCAACGTATCTATAATTTTTTATTGTTCCATGCTATTATATTATCTATTTTGGATGTTTTGTATGCATTAATATGCTATTTTATATTATTTTTGGGACCAGAATACATCCACGGAGCTTGGAGAGGGGGTCAAAAGATGGCTGAGGAGGCCACAAGCCTGCCAGGCGCGCCCCTGGGGGGGCGTGCTCTGTGGGCTTGTGGGCCCCTTGGGGGTCCTCCAACCCTAATTCTTGCGTTATAAATTCCCAAATATTCCCAAACCACCAGAGGCGTCCACCAAAATACGTTTCCACCACCGCAAGCCTCTGTTCCCGTGAGATCCCATCTTGGGGCCTTTTCCGGCAATCTGCCGGAGGGGGATTCGATCACGGAGGGCCTCTACATCAACCTTGTTGCCCTACCGATGATGTGTGAGTAGTTTGCCACAGACCTACGGGTCCATAGCTAGTAGCTAGATGGATTCTTCTCTCTCTGTTTGATCTTCAATACAATGTTCTCCTTGATGTTCTTGGAGATCTATTCGATGTAATACTTTTTTTGCGGTGTGTTTATTGAGATCCGATGAATTGTGGATTTATGATCAGATTATCTATCAATATTATTTGAGTCTTCTCTAAACTCTTTTATGCATGATTAAGATATCTTTGTATTTCTCTTCAAACTATCGATTTGGTTTGGCCAACTAGATTGGTTTTTCTTGCAACGGGAGGGGTGCTTAGTTTTGGGTTCAATCGTGCGGTGTCCTCACCCAGTGACAGAAGGGGTAGCGAGGCACGTACTGTATTGTTGCCATCGAGGATCAAAAGATGAGGTTTTCATCATATTGCTTGAGTTTATCCCTCTACATCATGTCATCTTACTTAAGGCATTGCTCTGTTCTTATGAACTTAATACTCTAGATGCAGGCAGGAGTCGGTCGATGTCTGGAGTAATAGTAGTAGATGCAGAATTTTTTCGGTCTACTTGTCACAGATGTGATGCCTATATTCATGATCATTGCCTTAGATATCGTCATAACTTTGCGCTTTTCTATCAATTGCTCAACAGTAATTTGTTCACCCACCGTATGCTATCTTCAAGAGAGAAGCCTCTAGTGAAACCTATGTCCCCCGGGTCTATTTTCCATCATATATTTTCAGATCTATAAACCAAAAAACCCAAAAAAACCTTGCTGCAATTTATTTGTTTTTACTTTGTTTTACGTTTTAGTAATCTTTTATACCTATCTCTATTAGATCTCACTCTTGTTCGAGACCGTGAAGGGATTGACAACCCCTTTTTCGCGTTGAGTGCAAGTGTTTGTTAGTTTGTGCAGGTGCATAGATTGGAGACTTGCTTGTGCCTCCTACTTGGATTGATACATTGGTTCTTAACTGAGGGAAATACTTATCTCTACTTTGTTGCATCACCCTTTCCTCTTCAAGGAAAAAAATCAACACAAGCTCAAGAAGTAGCAATACCTACTATATTCTAACTTATCCATGACTTTTACCCACCGATATAACCCATAGCATCATTAAAACAAGTAAACTATGCAACGAAAACAGAATATGTCTAAAACAGAACAGTCTATAATGATCTGAACAAATGCCATACTTCTGTAACTCTTAAAATTCTGAAAAATTAGGATAACATGGGAAATTTTTATATCAATCATGTGTAAAAAAATCAGATCAAAATCATGTTCCAGTGATTTTTAAGAATTTTTGGACTAAGCGTAAAAATTATGTTTCCTCACAGAATCAAATCAACTATCAACCAAATCATCCCAAAGGCTTTACTTGGCACAAACACTATATTCAAACATAAAAACACAATGATAACAGTAGCAATAATTGTGTCAACACACCAAAATAAAATAAAATGATAACTATTGGGTTATCGCCCAGCAAGCTCTTTCTTTATAGCCATTACGATAGGGTTGAGATTTGAAAGATGCTCACAAGAAAGATAATAATTAAAGCACAAAGAGAGCATCATATAACATGTAACAAAAACATTTAAGTCTAACATACTTCCTATGCATAGGTATTTTATAGGAAAACAAATTATCAAGACAAGAAATGTCTAGCATATGCAAGGAAGAAGAATAAAACATTGACAATTTCCACACAACGAGAGGTAATTTAGTAACATGAAAATTTCTTAAACCATATTTTCCTCTCTCATAATAATTACATGTAGGATCAAAATCAAATTCAATAATATAGCTATCATATAAAATATTCTCTTCATGATCCACATGCATAAAAGTCTTATAATCTTCCAAGATAGTGGGATTAACATAACCTAAAGTCATGACCTCTCCAAACCCACTTTTATAAAAATAAATCACGAGATTTATAATTCTCCAAAGTAGTGGGATCATTATTACCTAAAGTTGTCACTCTTCCAAACCCTCTTTCAATATTATTGCCAATAATATTATCAATATCATATTCATCATGAGGCTCAAATAAATTTTCAAGATCATAAGAAGCATCACCCCAATCATGATCATTACAATAAGTAGTGGACATAAGAAAATCATCCCCAAGCTTGTAGTTTTGCATATTATTAGCACAATTGACATTAATAGAATTTATAATAACATCATTGCAATCATGCTTTTCATTCAAGAAGCTATCATGAATCACTTTATAAATTTCTTCTTTCAACACTTCATCACAATTTTCATATTCATGATTTTCAGGAAAAACTTCATAGAGATAATCAAGTGCACTCAACTCACTAGCAATTGGTTCATCATAATTGGATCTTTTGAAAAGATTAGCAACTGGATGAGGATCCATATCAATAAATTTTTTGCAAGAAAAGATGCAAGCAAATAGAAGGCACGTGGCAACACAAACAAAGATAGTAACACAAATTTTTTTGGTATTTTTTATTTTTAGAGAAGTGGAGGAGATGAAAACGAGAGGCAAAGGCAAATAAAAAGTAGAGCAAGTAGATGATAGTTTGTGTGAAGGTACTTGATAGGTTTTGATGATGTCTCCCTGGCAACGGCACCAGAAATTGGCAAGTTGACGGGAGACTACTCTGACGTGAATCCTCCCTGGCAAAGGCGCTAGAAATTCTTCATGTTACTTATGAGCTGCGTTGGGATTTTCCCTGAAGAGGAGGGGAGATGCAGTACAGTAGAGATAAGTATTTCCCTCAGTGAGAACCAAGGTTTATCGAACCAATAGGAGAAGGTTGTCGTTGCCCAGTTGTGCGTGCGCCATCATGTCCTCATCTACCACTACTATATGGCCACAGAGCCTAGTGACCGTTTCGCCAGGTTTGTCAACAACACCGACTATAGTTTGCCACGGTGGAAACCACCGACGATGTAAAAGCACTCAAGATTATGGGTTTGGCTTGCAAGAACCTTGTCGAAATCCGTGGCCACTACAAGGTCTGGGGCAGCACAAAGAAGGACTCTCTAGTTTAAATCACCTCGGCCATCATCGACCCCTACTATGAAAAGATGAAGCAGGATGCAAAGAAAATAAATCCCGTATCCTGGCACGGGGCCTGGATGCAGAAATTGGATGAAGCTCACCTCAAGTTCGCGGCCAAGAACGTGTACACATGGTACGAGATGCACAGGCGGATCGTTGACATGAGGGAGTGCCTCCTTCCCATAATCGACGAGGCCGGATCGAGCCACCAGCAGAGCAGTGGCGGCAAGCGTCACAACAAGAAGTAGATGATGATCAGATGATCGTTTATCATAGTTAATTATGCATGTAATAGTTTAATATGGTGTGTGCAAATGTCATGTGTGTGCTAGACACCTATGTAATTGGATGTTTTATTTGGTTATGCAATCATGTCCTTATAATTAAGTCTATATGTTGTTGTTCTGTATGCAATCACATCACACACGGACTAAACTAGGGAACCCATCGGTGATGATTTCATCAATCGCTGATAATTGTAAACCAGCAAGCGTTTGCCCACAACACACATGGCTTATTAGCAGCAATCATGTGTTATTATCAGTCTTCGCATAGATTTCTGATTACGGACCTGTTTGCCGCGTATCACACACATCTTATTAAGTTGAAACGTTACCATTCTCTTTGCTCAATCCAAACAGTTCATCCGAGTGAACTATACGCTCTCTATCGCACACACATTGATCTGGCTGACCGTTTCTGTTGTGTTACCTAATCACAAACAGTTCATCCGAGTGAACTGTATGTCGTATATCATACACACCTTGATCTTGCTGCCTGTTTCTGTTGTTATGCTTATCGCAAATAGTTCATTTGAGTGAACTGTAAGCCACGTATCGCACACGCAACTATAATCTGAATCGTGTTTGATGTCTCCGACATCACAAACAGTTTGTATCATTTTTTATGGTTTTCTTATAACATCATTTGCAATTAATGCACCGCACACAGTTTCGTCGAAGGGTCTGTGATTATAGTGTCGCGTTTGGACCATCCTGCAGCAGTGGTTAGTCCAACAACATGTATGTTAGCATGACTTACCAAAACCATGAATTGAGCAAATGTGCTTTCAGAGTTGAAGTAGCAGCGATGATTTTCGCTTACACGCTGCTGATTTTAATTTCCCGTATAAAAAATAAAATCATTTATATTGTTTCGCAGCATTTTGATCCTATTTTGCTACCAAACAAAATAATGTAACCTAGTTGATGCAATTGATAGCTTTCATTCAAGTTCTACCACATAGTGCAAATGTACAACTGATTTAATTAACTAGTACACATAGCAATAGTCATCCATAGGAGGATTTTTTCGTAACTACTTTTTCTGCCACTTTGGTAGCCCAACATGGTGCCATGGTAGTTTTTATGAGCCAAAATATTAAATATGCTTCCATGACACTTTTTCAGGCTAGTAAAATATAATGGAACATTATCTAACATAAGTTCAACACACTTAACTAACATGCATACTAAATAGTAATGTTCTCAAAGCTGCACTCTCGAAATACCTACTCGTCGGATGACTGATACGTCCATTTTGCATCATGTTTTCCTACTGTTATTTATAATGTTTTTATGCATGATAATGCTTTTTGGAGTATTTCTAATTCCATTTCTCTCATATTATGCAAGGTTTACACAAAGAGGGAGAATACCGGCAGCTGGAATTCTGGACCTGAAAAAGCTACGTCAGAGTTACCTATTCTGCACATCTCCAAATGAGCTGAAAATTTATGGAGAATTGTTTTGGAATATATTAAGAATATTGGAGCAAATAACTACCAGAGGGGCCCACCAGGTGGGCACAACCCACCTGGGAGCGCCAGGGAGCCCAAGCGCGCCCTGGTGGGTTGTGCCCTCCTCGGCCCACCTCCGGTGCCCCTCTTCTGGTATATAAGTCATTTTGACCTAGAAAAAAAATAAAGAGAGGACTTTCGGGACGAAGTGCCGCCGTCTCGAGGCGGAACTTGGGCAGGAGCACTTTTGCCCTCCGGCGGAGCGATTCCGTCGGGGGAACTTCCCTCCCGGAGGGGGAAATCATCGTCATCGTCATCACCAACAACTCTCACATCTTTGGGAGGGCCATCTCCATCAACATCTTCAACAGCACCATCTCCTCTCAAACCCTAAATCATCTCTTGTGTTCAATCTTTGTACAGGAACCTTAGATTGGTACTTATGGGTGACTAGTAGTGTTGATTACATCTTGTAGTTGATTACTATATGGTTTATTTGGTGGAAGATTATATGTTCAGAACCATTATGCTATTTAATACCCCTCTGATCTTGAGCATGATTATTATTTGTGAGTAGTTACTTTTGTTCTTAAGGTCACGGGAGAAGTCATGTTGCAAGTAATCATGTGAACTTGATATGTGTTCGATATTTTGATGATATGTATGTTATGGTTCCCTTAGTGGTGTCATGTGAACGTCGACTACATGGCACTTCACCATATTTGGGCCTAACGGAATGCATTGTGGAGTAGTTATTAGATGATGGGTTGCTAGAGTGACAGAAGTTTAAACCCTAGTTTATGCGCTACTTCGTAAGGGACTGATTTGGATCCAAAAGTTTAATGCTATGGTTAGATTTTATCTTAATACTTTTCTCGTAGTTGCGGATGCTTGCGAGGGGGTTAATCATAAGTAGGAGATTTTTTCAAGTAAGAACAGCACCTAAGCACCGGTCCACCCACATATCAAATTACACCAACATGATGGAAGTGATATGGTGAAATTCCCGTGTACCCTCAAGAACGCTTTGCTTATCATAAGAGACCATTTTGGCCTGTCCTTTGCTACAAAAGGATTGGGCTACCTTGCTGCACTTTATTTACCATTACCGTTACTTGCTCGTTACAAATTATCTTGCTATCAAACTACTTGTTACCGACTATTTCAGTGCTTGCAGAAAATACCTTGCTGAAAACCACTTGTCATTTCCTTCTGCTCCTCGCTGGGTTCGACACTCCTACTTATCGAAAGGACTACGATTGATCCCCTATACTTGTGGGTCATCAAGGTTTTTTTTTGGCACCGTTGCTGGGGAGTGAAGTGCACTTGGTAAGGGAAAATTATTACTAAGTGCTGAAATTTATTGTCACTTGTTACTATGGAGAATCATCCTTTGAGGGGTTTGTTCGGGGTATCTTCACCTCGACCGGAACCACAATTAGCTACCCCTCAACCTACTGCACCTACTAAAAATATTGGTTATGAAATTCCTTCGGGTATGATAGAACAACTGCTAGCTAATCCTTATGCAGGAGATGGAACTGAACATCCTGATATGCACTTGATATATGTGGATGAAATTTGTGGATTATTTAAGCTTGCAGGTTTTCCCGCAGATGAAGCTAAGAAGAAGGTTTTCCCTTTATCTTTGAAGGGAAAAACATTGGCATGGTATAGGCTATGCGATGATATTGGATCTTGGAATTGGAATTGATTGAAATTGGAATTTCACCAAAAAAAATACCCTATGCTTCTAGTTCATCGTGATCGGAATTATATATATAATTTTTGGCCTCGTGAAGGAGAAAGTATCACTCTAGCTTGGGGGAGGCTTAAGTCAATGTTATATTCATACCCCAATCATGAGCTCTCAAGAGAAATTATTATTCAGATTTTTTATGCTCGGCTTTCTCATGATGATCGATCCATGCTCGATACTTCTTGTACTGGTTCTTTTATGAAGAAGACTATTGAATTCAGGTGGGATCTTTTAGAAAGAATTAAACACAACTCTGAAGATTGGGAACTCGACGAAGGTAAAGAGTCAGGTATTAAGCTTGAATTTAATTTGTGTTAAATCTTTTATGAATACCGATGCTTTTCACAAGTTTAGCACTAAATATGGACTCGACTCTGAGATAGTAGCCTCCTTTTGTGAATCATTTGCTACTCATGTTGATCTCCCCAAGGAGAAGTGGTTTAAATATCACCCACCTATCAAAGAAGAAATTAAATAACCTGACATAGCTAAGGATGAAACTATTATTTATAATGTTGACCCAGTTGTTCCTACTGCTTATATTGAAAAACCACCTTTCCCTGTTAGGATAAAGGAACATGCTAAGGTTTCAACTGTGGTTCGCAAAAGTAATATTAGAGCACCTAAACCTGCTGAAAAAATTAAAGTAGAACCTAGTGTTGCTATGGTTAAAGATCTCCTGGTAGAAAATATTGATGGGCATGTTATTTACTTCTGTGATGAAGCTGCTAGAATTGCCAAACCCGATGAAAAAGATAAACATAGACCTGTTGTTGGCATGCATGTTGTCTCAGTTAAAATAGAAGATCATTGTTATCATGGTTTATGTGATTTAGGTGCTAGCGTGAGTGCTATTCCTTTTACCCTATACCAAGAAATTATGAATGACATAGCACCCGCTGAAATAGAAGACATAGATGTTACTATTAAACTTGCTAATAGAGACACCATCACACCACTTGGGATTGTTAGAGATGTTGAAGTCTTGTGTGGGAAAATAAAATACCCCACTGATTTTCTAGTTCTTGGTTCCCCACAAGACGACTTCTATCCCATCATATTTGGTAGACCTTTCTTGAACACTGTCAATGCTACTATAGATTGTCATAAACAAACTGTCAGTGTTAGCTTTGGTGATGAGTCTCATGAGTTTAATTTTTCTAAGTTTAATAGACAACCTCACAAGAAAGAATTACCTAGTAAGGACGAAATAATTGGTCTTGCTTCTATTGCCGTGCCTCCTACTGATTCACTAGAACAATATTTCACTACTAGGGAAAAGCTTATAGGCAGACGCTTACTAGTAGCACGTGTTTATACCCCTCGCTACTGCTACTTACTAGTAGTGTGGGTTTATACCCCTCGCTACTACTAAGTTGATAGTATTAGCGCGTGTTTATAACCCTCGCTGCTACTAAGTGGTCTCTGCCATGCCCCCCGGGGAAAGGCCATAGTAGTAGCGTGGGGTATAAACCCGCGCTACTACTAAGTTGATAGTAGTAGCGCGGGTTTATACCCCACGCTACAACTATGGCCTGTCCCCGGGGGGCACGGCAGAGACCACTTAGTAGTAGCGAGGGTTATAAACACGCGCTTAGGTGAAGTCCCCATATATCCTCGACCGAATCTCTCCTCTCTCCCTCACTCTCCCCCCTCTCTCCATAGGCTCTTCCATGGTGCTCCTGCCCAAGCACACCTCCTCCTCCATGGCACCAATGAGGCCGCCTCCTCGCGTAGCTGCCGTCCAGGAGCTTTCCCATCTTCCCCCTCGCCTCCAGGCCACCAAGACGGAGCACCTCACCACTGGTGTCCATCCCCGGTGTGCCTTCCATCTCCTTCCTCTCTCCCTTGTTTCTCTTTTTCCCTCTCCCTCTCCCTCCCGTTTTACTCACCTCCCATGCCCATGCCTGCGCAGGTCATCGACATGGACAACCAGGAGCTCTCTGCCTTGGCCCTGAAGAGGATCTGCACACCGTCGTCTTGCTCTACCCTAGATCCGGTCCCTCTTCAACAGCCGTCGCTGGATCTGGTCTGTCACTGCCCGTCCACACCTCCGGCGACCCCTGTTGTCGCTGGATCGAGTCATTGACAGCACGCACGGCATCGAGATTTTTTTTTGGTTTTTGAAATTAATAGTAGTAGCACGGGTCACAGACACGCGCTACAGATAGTTAGTAGTAGCGCGTGTGGAACCCGCGCTACTACTAATACACGTACTAGTAGCACCGGGTGCACCACGCTACTACTACCAGTTAGCTGTAGCGCCGTAGTAGTAGCGCAGGCACCCGCGCTACTAATAGCTATTTAACCCGCGCTACTACTAGGCTTTTTCCTAGTAGTGTTTGCTAGACCATGAAAATGATATGCATATGAATGAAAGAAATGAGATAGATAAAATTTTCTTTGAACAACGACCTTTGCTCAAACATAATTTGCCTATTGAAACTCTAGGAGGTCCTCCTCCACCTAAAGGTGATCCCATGTTTGAATTAAAACAATTGCCAGACACTTTGAAGTATGCTTATCTCGATGAGAAAAAGATATATCCTGTTATTATTAGTGCTAACCTTTCAGAACATGAAGAAGAAAGATTATTGAAAATGTTAAAGAAGCACCGTGCTGCTATTGGATATACTCTTGATGATCTCAAGGGCATTAGTCCCACTCTTTGTCAGCACAAGATTAATATGGAACCTGATGCTAAGTCCGTTGTTGATCATCAACGACGTCTGAATCCTAAGATGAAAGAAGTGGTAAGAACTGAAATATTAAAGCTTTTGGAAGCGAATATAATCTATCCCATAGCTGATAGTAGATGGGCGAGTCCCGTTCATTGTGTCCCTAAGAAAGGAGGTATTATCGTTGTTCCTAATGATAAAAATGAACTCATTCCACAAAGAATTGTTACTGGCTATAGAATGGTTATTGATTTTAGAAAATTAAATAAAGCAACTAGAAAAGATCACTACCCCTTGCCTTTTATTGATCAAATGTTAGAAAGAGTATCAAAGCACACACACTTTTGCTTTCTTGATGGATATTCTGGTTTTTCACAAATACCTGTTTCACAACCTGGTCGAGAGAAAACCACCTTTACTTGCCCTTTTGGAACTTATGCTTATAGACGTATGCCTTTTGGTTTATGCAATGCACCTGCTACCTTTCAAAGATGTATGACTGCTATATTCTCTGATTTTTGTGAAAATATTGTTAAGGTTTTCATGGATGATTTTTCTGTATATGGATCTTCTTTTGATGATTGCTTAAGCAACCTTGATCGAGTTTTGCAGAGATGTGAGCAAACTAATCTTGTCTTGAATTGGGAGAAGTGCCACTTTATGGTCAATGAAGGTATTGTTTTTGGGCATAAAATTTCTGAACGAGGTATTGAGGTGGATAAAGCTAAAGTTGATGCAACTAAGAAAATGCCATGTCCTAAAGATATTAAAGGTATTCGTAGTTTTCTCGGTCATGCTGGTTTCTATAGGAGGTTTATTAAAGACTTCTCTAAAATTTCTAGGCCTCTTACAAATCTTTTACAAAAGGATGTTCCATTTGTTTTTTATGATGATTGTGTAGAAGCCTTTGAAACACTTAAGAAAGCCTTAACTTCTGCACCTATTGTTCAACCACCTGATTGGAACTTTCCTTTTGAAATTATGTGTGATGCTAGTGATTATGCTATTGGTGCTGTTCTAGGACAAAGAGTTGATAAGAAACTAAATGTTATTCATTATGCTAGCAAAACTCTAGACAGTGCCCAAAGAAATTATGCTACTACTGAAAAATAATTTTTAGCAGTTGTGTTTGCTTGTGACAAATTCAGATCTTACATTGTTGATTCTAAAGTTACTGTTCACACCGATCATGCTACTATTAAATATCTTATGGAAAAGAAAGATGCTAAACCTAGACTCATTAGGTGGGTTCTCTTGCTACAAGAATTTGATTTACATATCACTGATAGAAAAGGAGCTGAGAACCCCGTAGCTGATAATTTATCTAGGTTAGAAAATATCCTTGATGACCCACTACCTATTGATGATAGCTTCCCTGATGAACAATTAGCTGCAATAAATGTTTCTCATAACACTCCTTAGTATGCTCACTATGCTAATTATATTGTTGCTAAATACATACCACCTAGTTTCACTTATCAACAAAAGAAAAAGTTCTTCTATGATTTAAGACATTACTTTTGGGATGACCCACATCTTTATAAAGAAGGAGTAGATGGTATTATTAGACATTGTGTACTTGAGCATGAACAAGAACAAATCCTATGGAAATGTCACTCCGAAGCTTATGGAGGGCATCATGCGGGATATAGAACTGCTCACAAGGTATTGCAATCTTGTTTTTATTGGCCTACTCTCTTCAAGGATGCCCGTAAGTTTGTTTTATCTTGTGATGAATGTCAACGAATTGGTATTATCGGTAAGCGTCAAGAAATGCCTATGAATTATTCACTTGTTGTTGAACCATTTGATGTTTGGGGTTTTGATTATATGGGACCTTTTCCTTCCACTAATAGGTATACACATATTTTGGTTGCTGTTGATTACGTTACTAAGTGGGTGGAAGCTATTCCAACTAGTAGTGCTGATCATAACACTTCCATTAAAATGCTTAAAGAAGTTATTTTCCCTAGGTTCGGAGTCCCTAGATATTTAATGACTGATGGTGGTTCACACTTTATTCATGGTGATTTTCGTAAAATGCTTGCTAAATATGATGTTAACCATAGAATTGCATCACCCTATCATCCTCAATCTAGTGGTCAAGTTGAACTCAAAAATAGAGAAATAAAATTAATATTACAGAAAATTGTTAATAGGTCCCGAAAGAATTGGTCTAAGAAATTGGATGATGCACTTTGGGCCTACCGAATAGCATAAAAAAAATCCTATGGGTATGTCTCCCTATAAAATGGTTTATGGAAAAGCTTGTCATTTGCCTCTTGAGTTAGAACATAAAGCATATTGGGCGATTAAATAACTCAACTATGATTTCAAACTTGCCGGTGAAAAGAGGTTATTTGATATTAGCTCACTAGATGAATGGAGAACCCAAGCCTATGAAAATGCCAAATTATTTAAATAAAAAGTTAAAAGATGGCATGACAAGAGAATCCAAAAGCGGGAATTCAAAGTTGGAGAATATGTTCTTTTGTACAACTCTCATTTCAGATTCTTTGCAGGAAAACTTCTCTCTAAATGGGAAGGACCATACATCATTGAAGAGGTTTACCGCTCTGGAGCTATCAAAATAAATAATGCCGAAGGTACTAACCCAAAGGTGGTCAATGGGCAAAGAATTAAACATTATATTTCAGGTACGCCTATTAATGTTGAAAGCAATATTATTCAAACTATGACACCTGAGGAACACATAAAAGAGACCTTTCGGAACACTCCAGAATAATTAAAAAAGGGGAGGTACGTGATACGGTAAGTAAACGGACTCCAAAAAATCCGCAAAAATATTTTCTGTCAGTTTTGGAATATATTAAAAAACAGAAAAATAAGAAACAACCAGGAAGGCACCCGAGGAGGGCACAAGACACCAGGGCGCGCCAGGGCCCCCTGGCGCGCCCAGGTGGGTTGTACCCACCTCGGGAACCTTCTCGACTCTGTTTTCCTCTCGTTTGCTTGTTTCTCAAGATAAAAAAATCTTTATATGCCCCCCGAACGTATTGAACACTGTATCACGGAGAAATCTTCTGTTCTTCTTTCTTGATGTTTTCTGGCAGATATGAAAATATGTCATCTCAAGATTCAGAGGGTGAGAGCTATGTTGCTGATTATATTGCAAACCCCAAGGTTTATGGAGATGTGGAGCATAATGGTTGGACCACGGAGGAAGAAGAGGACCATGATCCAAAAAGGAAAGAAGAGATAAGTTCGGATGAAGATGAAGTTCCATTACCCCAACCTGGGGACATGCACGTGGAATTCAAGAAGTCAAGTCTCCCTAATAAAGCAAAGAAACCTAAGATCCAGTTTATCTCTTTTCATCTCTTGCAGGAAAACAAGCAAGATTATGCAAAAAAAAGGTACTAAGGCTTGAGCAAGAGATCGATGACTTGAGGGAGGAAAATTCTATCCTCAAGCGTAAGCTGAGGAAGAAGAACACTCATACTTCACCACCACCACAAAGGAGACTTGAGTTCATGGTATGGACACTCCCCTTGGCTTGTGCGAAGCTTGGGGGAGGTGTCCCGGTATCGTATCACCACCACTATCTTTGGTTTCATCTATTTTAGTTCGATCTTTAGTTTCCTATGATATAGTTGAATAAAAGTTTAGTTCGATCCTTTCTTTTCGAGTGTTTGCTTAGTGATCTATCTATCGATGTAATCGTGTGCGAGATATATAATAAAGAGTAGTTCGAGTTTTGTTTCTTTACTTTTATGTTTCAATAAAGAAAGGAAAATAAATGAAAAATATCATATGCTAATCTTATGGTAAGTAATGACATCACATAAGGAAAAGTATAAGTGGTAAAATTTGTTGGAGATTGACAAACATAGTGTTAGTCAATGATGCAACTCATGAAAGAATTAATAAGGGAAGAGAAGATTCACATGCAAATACACTATCTTGGACATCTTTTATGATTGTGAGCCCCCATTAAATATTTTGTGTCAAAATAGTTGACGTTGGACAAGGAAGACAATGTAATGATTTATGTTTGTTAATATTCACATAGAAGTCCCAGTCAAAAAAAAATATTCACATAGAAGTTATATTGTCATAGATCCTTTAACATATGGTGCTTACTCAATATCTTTTCTAGCCAAAAATTCCGCACTAAGTAGAGATACTACTTGTGCATCCAAAAACCCTTAACCCAAATCTTATTTTGAGAGTCCACCATACCTACCTATGGATTCAGTAAGATCCTTCAAGTAAGTTGTCATCGGTGCAATAAGGCAATAAAAATTGCTTCTAAATGTGTTGGATTATTTAGTGTAAGAGAAAATTGAGCGTTGTACGAACTTGTGATGGCAATGTAATAAAAGCGACGGACTGCATAATAAAGGTTGCTATCATAAGGGGCAATATAACGTGATGTTCTTTTGCATTAAGGGATTTGGCATGCAAACAAATAAGCGCATGACAACCTCTGCTTCCCTCTGCGAAGGGCCTATCTTTTACTTTTATGCATTTACTTTTATGAAGAGTCAAAGTTTTCTTCCCTATTCCTTTTTATTTTCTCTTTTTGCAAGCATCATGTGGTGAGGAAAGATCTAGGCACATATATCCAGTTGGATATGAGTAGGCATGAGTTATTATTATTGACATCACCCTTGAGGTGAATACGTTGGGAGGCGAAACTATAAGCCCCTATCTTTCTATGTGTCCGGTTGAAAAATTTTGTTCATGGGTACGCTGTGAGTGTTAGCAATCATAGAAGATTAAATGATGGTTGAGTATGTGTACTTGCCTAAAGGCTCCGATACGTGAGCCTTCCTGAAAATATGATGAATTGTAGTTGCAAAGTTTACTGAGAACATAGTTTGTTGGTTTTCAATAAGGTTTATGCTTTATACTTCAATGTTGTGATGATTTGTTACTTGTTCATGAGAAGTTATATGATAAAAGTTATTTGATAAAGTTTTATGTTAAAGTTCTTTGTTGTTATTATAATAAGCATGATGCTTCTATGTCCGTACTTTGTTTTTATCGACACCTCTCTCTCTCTCTCTAAGCATGTGGGCATGTTTTTTGATTTCGGTTTTCTCTTGAGGACAAGCGAGGTCTAAGCTTGGGGGAGTTGATACGTCCATTTTGCATCATGTTTTCCTACTGTTATTTATAATGTTTTTATGCATGATAATGCTTTTTGGAGTATTTCTAATGCCTTTTCTCTCATATTATGCAAGGTTTACACAAAGAGGGAGAATACCGGCAGCTGGAATTCTGGACCTAAAAAAGCTACGTCAGAGTTACCTATTCTGCACATCTCCAAATGAGCTGAAAATTTATGGAGAATTGTTTTGGAATATATTAAGAATATTGGAGCAAATAACTACCAGAGGGGGCCTACCAGGTGGGCACAACCCACGTGGGCGTGCCAGGGAGCCCAAGCGCGCCCTGGTGGGTTGTGCCCTCCTCGGCCCACCTCCGGTGCCCCTCTTTTGGTATATAAGTCATTTTGACCTAGAAAAAATAAAGAGAGGACTTTCGGGATGAAGCGCCGCCGTCTCGAGGCGGAACTTGGGCAGGAGCACTTTTGCCCTCCGGCGGAGCGATTCCACCGGGGGAACTTCCCTCGCGGAGGGGGAAATCATCGTCATTGTCATCACCAACAACTCTCGCATCTTTGGCAGGGCCATCTCCATCAACATCTTCAACAACACCATCTCCTCTCAAACCCTAGTTCATCTCTTGTGTTCAATCTTTGTACCGGAACCTTAAATTGGTACTTGTGGGTGACTAGTAGTGTTGATTACATCTTATATTTGATTACTATATGGTTTATTTGGTGGAAGATTATATGTTCAGATCCATTATGCTATTTAATACCCCTCTGATCTTGAGCATGATTATTATTTGTGAGTAGTTACTTTTGTTCTTGAGGTCCCGGGAGAAGTCATGTTGCAAGTAATTGATACGTTTCCATCGTATCTACTTTTCCAAACTCTTTTGCCCTTGTTTTGGACCCTAATTTGCATGATTTGAATGGAACTAACCCGGACTGACGCTGTTTTCAGCAGAATTGCCATGGTGTTATTTTTGTGCAGAAATATAAGTTCTCGGAATGACCTGAAACTTCACGGAGATCAGTTTTGGAATAAATAAAAAATAGTGGCGAAAGAATCAACAAAAGCGGGCCCACACCCTGTCCACAAGGGTGGGGGGCGCGCCCACCCCCCAGGGCGCGCCATCTGTCCTTGTGGGCCCCCTGGACCTCCACCGACCTCAACTCCAACTCCATATATTCACGTTCGGGGAGAAAAAAATCAGAGAGAAGGATTCATCACGTTTTACGATACGGAGCCGCCGCCACCTCCTGTTCTTCCTCGGGAGACCAGATCCAGATCTGGAGTCCGTTCGGGGCTCCGGAGAGGGGAAATCGTCGCCATCGTCATCATCAACCATCCTCCATCACCAATTTCATGATGCTCACCGCCGTGCGTGAGTAATCCCATCGTAGGCTTGCTGGACGGTGATGGGTTGGATGAGATTTACCATGTAATCGAGTTAGTTTTGTTAGGGTTTGATCCCTAGTATCCACTATGTTCTAAGATTGATGTTGCTATGACTTTGCTATGCTTAATGCTTGTCACTAGGGCCCGAGTGCCGCGTGTTATGATCCGGCAACCCCGGAGTGACAATAGTCGGGACACTTCCCGGTGATGACCGTAGTTTGAGGAGTTCATGTATTCACTAAGTGCTAATGATTTGGTCCGGTTCTCTATTAAAAGGAGGCCTTGATATCCCTTAGTTTCCAATAGGACCCCTTTGCCACGGGAGGGTAGGACAAAAGATGTCATGCAAGTTCTTTTCCATAAGCACGTATGACTATATTCAGAATACATGCCTACATTATATTGATGAATTGGAGCTAGTTCTGTGTCACCCTATGTTATAACTGTTGCATGATGAATGTCATCCAACATAATTATCCATCATTGATCCATTGCCTACGAGCTTTTCACATATTGATCTTTGCTAAGTTACTTTTCCGTTGCCACTGTTACAATTGCTACAAAACTGCTACTGTTACTTTTGCCACCGTTACCGTTACTTCCATACTACTTTGCTACTAAATACTTTGCTGCAGATATTAAGTCTTTCAGGTGTGGTTGAATTGACAACTCAGCTGCTAATACTTGAGAATATTCTTTGGCTCCCCTTGTGTCGAATCAATAAATTTGGGTTGAATACTCTACCCTCGAAAACTGTTGAGATCCCCTATACTTGTGGGTTATCAAGACCTTTTTCTGGCGCCGTTGCCGGGGAGCATAGCTCTATTCTCTGAGCCACTTGGGATTTATATCTGTTGATCACTATGAGGAATTTGAAAGATACTAGAACCAAGATTTTTCCCTCTACTACGAGGGGAGGTAAGGAACTGCCATCTAGCTCTGCACTTGATTCACCTTCTGTTTTGAGGAAGCTTGCAACACCTACACCTGATAGTAATTCTGATATGTTGCAAGTAATTGATGATGCCACTTCTGCTATGCATGATGCTATTGATGATACTACTGCTTTGCTTGATAATACTGTGCCACTAGGTGAATTTCTTGATGAACAACTTGCTAGGGTTAGAGAAAACGAAATTGCTGAAACTGATGATATTATTGAAACTGAAGATTATGATTCTCCCCTAGATATGAATTGCCTGTTGTACCTAAGGGTTATATTATGGATGAAGAAACTGCTAGAGACTTTCTTGCTTGCAATGATAGAGAAGATCTTAAGAAATTGCTAGCTAAGCTGAAAGAAAAATCCTTGAATGCTAGAATGAAATATGATCCCAATTTTGCTACTTCACCTATCTTTGTTACTGATAAGGATTATGAATTCTCTGTCGATCCTGAGTTAATTACTTTGGTTGAATCTGATCCCTTCTATGGTTATGAATCTGAAACAGTTGTGGCACATCTTACTAAACTGAATGATATAGCCACCCTATTTGCTCATGAGGAATTTTTTTGCTATTACTATATTCTTAAATTGTTTCATTTCTCGTTAAAGGGTGATGCTAAGTTATGGTTTAATTCTCTTGCTCCTGGTTGTGTGCGTAGTCCCCAGGATATGGTTTATTATTTCTCTCAAAAATATTTCCCTGCTCATAAGAAACAAGCTGCCTTACAGGAAATATTTAACTTTGTGCAATCTGAAGAAGAGAGTCTACCACAAGCTTGGGGGAGGCTTCTCCAATTACTTAATGCTTTGCCTGATCATCCTCTCAAGAAAAATGAAATACTTGATATCTTTTATAATGGACTAACCGATGCTTCTAGGGACCACCTAGATAGTTGTGATGGTTGTATTTTCAGGGAACGAACTGTTGAGCAAGTTGAATTGCTATTGAATAATATATTGAGTAATGATAATGATTGGACACTTCCTGAACTAACTCCTAAGCCAACTCCGAAGAAAAGAGGTATTCTATTTCTCAGTCCTGAAGATATGCAAGAGGCAAAGAAATCTATGAAAGAAAAAGGTATTAGAGCTGAAGATGTTAAGAATCTACCGCCTATTGAAGAAATACATGGTCTTGATAACCCGACATAGATAGTAGAGGTAAATTCTCTTTATAGATTTCATGAAGGTGATATTCCTCATAATAAGTCTGCTAGTCAATGCTTGGATGAGTTTGATAATTTTATTGTTAAACAAGAAAATTTCAATGCTTATGTTAGTAGACAATTGAAACGTAATGCTTACATGCTTGACCACTTGGGTAATTATATGAGTAGAACTGTTAATGATCTTAAGCTTATTAGTAAACATGCTTCCATGGTTACAACTCAAGTAGAACAAGTACTTAAAGCACATGATGATTTGCTTAATGAGTTGAATAATAAGAACAATGATAATGCTGTTAGGGTTATGACTAGAGGTGGTAAAATGACTCAGGAACCTTTGTATCCTGAGGGCCATCCTAAGAGAGTTGAGCAAGATTCTCAGAAAATTAATACTGATGCATCTAGTCCTAGTAATAAAAAGAAAAAGGAAACTGATAGGACTTTGCATACTTCTAGTGAACCTGTCATAGACACACCTGAGAATCCAAATGATATTTCTATTTCTGATGCTGAGACACAATCTGATGATGAACATGAACATAGTGATAATGTTAATAATGATGTTCATGTTGATGCTCAACCTAGTAATGATAATGATGTAGAGATTGAACCTGCTGTTGATCTTGATAACCCACAATCAAAGAATCAACGTTATGATAAGAGAGACTTTGTTGCTAGAAAACATGGTAGAGAAAGAGAACCATGGGTTCAGAAACCCATGCCCTTTCCTCCTAAGCCATCCAAGAAAAAGGATGATGAGGATTTTGAGCGCTTTGCTGAAATGATTAGACCTATCTTTTTGCGTATGCGTTTAACTCATATGCTTAAAATGCCTCCTTATGCTAAGTATATGAAAGATATTGTTACTAATAAAAGGAAGATACCGGACGCTAAAATTTTCACCATGCTTGCTAATTACACTTTTAAGGGTGGAATACCAAAGAAACTTGGGGATCCAGGAGTGCCAACTATACCATGCTCCATTAAAAGAAACTATGTTAAAACTGCTTTATGTGATCTTGGAGCCGGTGTCAGTGTTATGCCTTTCTCTTTATATCGTAGACTTGAATTGAATAAGTTGACACCTACTGAAATTTCTTTGCAAATGGCTGATAAATCAACTGCTATACCCATCGGTATTTGTGAGGATGTGCATGTTGTGGTTGCAAATGTTACTATCTTAACAGACTTTGTTATTCTTGATATTCCCGAGGACAGCAGTATGTCGATCATCCTTGGTAGACCCTTTCTGAATACTGCAGGGGCTATTATTGATTGCAATAAAGGCAATGTCACTTTTCATGTTAATGGTAATGAGCATATGGTACACTTTCCGAAGAAACAACCTCAAGTTCATAGTATCAATTCTATTGGAAAAATTTCAACTATTACTATTTAAGGTTTTGAATTCCCTCTTCCTACTGTCAAAAAGAAATATGATATTCTTATTGTTGGGGGCATGCATATCCCCGTTGAGGTAACCTAGTGTTATTCAAAAATTCTCCGGTTTCATGTCATTTGGAAGAAGTTTGTTAATAAGACTTGATCAACCTTGTTAACGGATTTCTTTTGATGGGCATGAGATGGATGAATTTAGAAGGCAACTTTTTGTACCTACTTTTTACTTTCTGTTATTTAGAATGAATAAAGCAAAAATAGTATTTTCTGTCTGTTTTCTGAATTATGCGTGAAATAAAAAATGACCCGAAAATAAAAGTTCTCCAAATGCCCTGAAAATTTAGTATAATTTTTTATAGAATATTTGAGAATTTCTGGCACTAAGAACACACCAGGGGGACCCAGCACCTGTCCACAAGGACGGAGGGCGCGCCCTACCCCCTGGGCGCGCCCCCCAGTCTTGTGGGTCCCACGTGGCCCCCTTCACTTATTCCAGCACCCATCCACTTCGTCTTCCTCCAGAAAAAATCATCCTAGTGCTCAAACCAGTGTTCTAGCTTATCTTGCTGCCATTTTCGATCTCCTTGTGTAAAGCTCCATTTGCAAAACTGTTTTGGGGGATTGTTCTTCGGTATGTGACTCCTCCAATGGTCCAATTAGTTTTTGTTCTAGTGATTTATTTATTGCAAATTTTTGCTGCTGTGGTGACCCAGTTCTTGAGCTTGCATGTCAAATTTTTATGGTCCAAAGTAGTTTTGATGCATGATATAGCCTCTAGGAACTTGTAGGAGTAGTTGCTATCAGTTTTGTTGAGTTTGTTTCACTTTTATTTTGAGTCGCTAAAAATTTCAGAAAATTTTCAGAGGAAGAAACTGATGAGGAGATTGTTGAGAGGCTCCTCGAGCCGGGGTTCGAAGGAAAAAGAAAATCAGGAGAAGGAAAAGCCCAAGTACAATCTTCCTCGTGCCGCGGAGATTCGGTCGTGTGAATGGCCATGTGATGCATTCTTGGAAGCGGCCGGAATTTATGAGGATTTCTATTATTTGGCTGAGAATGCAGGCATCACTGACTTCCTCCACAACCAGTGTGATCAGTATCTCCTACTCACTAATACTTTCGTGCAAAAATTTCATTTTCATGCTAGGAGATCACCACCCACGGTAGAGTTTCACTTATATGATGAGCATAAGGAGATGACGCTTTATGACTTTTGTGAGGTTTGTAAATTACCTTATGAGGGTAGCGTCGAGGAACCACGTCCTAGTTATGTGGAAGATTTTATTAATGAAGTTACCATAGGGGAAAGGAGAAAGGTGTCGGAAGCGAGAGTAGCTAGTTTACATTTTCCTGTTTTGCGCTACTACTCATTATTTGCTAGGAGATGTTTAATTGGTCGTGGGGAGAGTGGAGGCCTTAGTGCTCCTGACCTTGCCATTTTACGCCATGCTTTACTTCGCGATAAAACTTTCAGTTTAGGCGCTATGGTTGCTAGACGGTTGAGTCTCAACCGTACTAAGGGTCCTATTTTCGGAGGTATCTTCGCCTCTCGACTTGCTAGACGCTTTGAGATACCCATTAGGCATAATGAGAAAGAGGAGAAACTGCTACCCACTATATACTTAGATTATGACAGCATGGTAGCACATAAGTTTATTCGCTATGATGAGGAAAAGAGACTCATTTATAACTTGATATTTAGCGAGGATACTTTTCAGATTATTACCTTGCCTGCACCTTCTTTGTTCGATATTCATTCAGGCAGGTACTTCATCATGCCCGCAGACATTTACGCATACTGGGAGGGGACGCGATCTCCAGTTCCTGAGCCAGAGCCATCACCTGATCCATATCAGGAGTCTATTATCAGTGGGAGCCACAGGAGCTCACTAACCAGTGGAACCCCCAGGATCCACCTCAGTACACCGGAGAGGGCTACTTTGATCCATGGGCTTAGACCAACTTAGGACAAAAGCCTAAGCTTGGGGGAGTACGTATTTCTCATTGACATTACATTCATGTCCACACACTCATTCTAGTTGTCGGTGTTCATACTTTTTCATTGTATTATCCATGTTAGTCTATTTCTTTTTCCCGCTTTCTTCTTGTGTGTTTGAAAACCTTTGAGAAAAAAAAATTAGTAGTAGCTTAGTTTACTTTCCATGCTTAGTTGTAGTATTAAAGAAAACCCAAAAAGATTTCTCGTTCTTCTTTTACTTGTTGGGAGCTTTCCCGTGTAGATAGTTTTTCTCGTTCTTGTTTTACTTTCTTCAGAAAAACAAAAACTCCAAAAACATTTCAGTGTGTTTCTTTGAAATTCTTTTCTTTTCTTTGGGGGTCGAGGAGAGAAGACCACGATGAAAATGTTGAGTGGCTCTCATATGTATTATTGTTGATCTAACGAAGAGCCCATATTACCTTGTCTTCTCCTTTGAATAAATGTTTGCAGATTCCAGCTTAGTCCAATGCACGTGCACTATTATTATTATTCACATCGTTCGGTCGTGCAAGTGAAAGGCAATAATGACGATATATGATGAAATGATTAAGATGAGGAAAAGCTAGTATGAACTCGACCTATCTTGTTTTTGTAAATATGATTAGTTCATCGTTCTTGATTCAGCCTATTATGAATGAAACATGTTTGCAATGACAATTAGAGATTATAGTTACTCATGCCATGCTTAATTAGCTAGGAGCTTATAATGGTTTACCTTGCATGCCAACATGCTTTTAAAATGGTTGTGATGTAGTATGATAGGATGGTATCCTCCTTTGAATGATTCGAGTGGCTTGACTTGGCACATGTTCACGCATGTAGTTGAAACAAAATCAACATAGCCTCCACGATATTTATGTTCATGGTGATTTATATCCTACTCATGCTTGCATTCAATGTTGGTTAATCACAATGCATGTTTATGACTGTTGTCGCTCTCTAGTTGGTCGCTTCCCAGTCTTTTTCTAGCCTTCACTTGTACTAAGCGGGAATACTGCTTGTGCATCCACTTCCATAAACCCAAAGTTATTCCATATGAGTCTACCATACCTTCCTATATGCGGTATTTACCTGTCGTTCCAAGTAAATTTGCATGTGCCAAACTCTAAACCTTCAAATGATAATCTATTTTTTATGCCCGAATCACTCATGTAGCGACTGGGGGCTGTCAGTATCTTCCATGCTAGGTGGGTTATTCTCGCTATGAGTGGACTCCGCTCATCATTCATGAGAAAATGGCTGGTAATCGGGATGCCCAGTCCCATGCTCAAATCAAATCAAAATAAATTAAAACAAAACTCCCCCAGGATTGTTGCTTGTATGGACGGTACCCATTGTTTCGGACCAGCCGTGGAGTGTGCTTGTTGGTTGAGGGGGAGTAAAAAACTTTACCATTCTGTTTGGGAACCGCCTATAATGTATGTAGCATGGAAGATATTGAGATCTCTTGGTTGTTATGTTAACAATGAAAGCATACCGCTCAAAATTATATTCATCTCTGTTTTAAAAACTCGAGCTCTGGCACCTCTGCAAATCCCTGCTTCCCTCTGCGAAGGGCCTATCTATTTACTTTTATGTTGAGTCATCATTCTCTTATAAAAATCACCAGTTAGAGAGCACCACTGTCATTTGTATGCTTTGTTATTAATTGATATTGAGTATGACTGTGACTGGATCTCTTTTACCATGAATTACAATGTCTAGTCAGTCCTTGATCTTCAGGGGTGCTCTGCATTTATGTTTTGCGGTCTCAGAAAGGGCTAGCGAGATACCATCTTGTTATATCATATCATGATTGTTTTGAAAAAGTGTTGTCATCCAAGATTTATTATTATTGCTCGCTAGTTGATTGTGCTATTGATATGAGTAAATGTGAGACCTAAATGTTATTGTGAATATGGTTAGTTCATAATCTTTGCTGAAAACTTGAATGCTGGTTTTACGTATTTGCAACAACAAGATCAAACAAAGTTTGTAAAAGTTTTTCTTTATCACTTTCAGTTTGTCAACTGAATTGCTTGAGGACAAGCAATGGGTTAAGCTTGGGGGAGTTGATACGTCTCCATCGTATCTACTTTTCCAAACTCTTTTGCCCTTGTTTTGGACCCTAATTTGCATGATTTGAATGGAACTAACCCGGACTGACGTTGTTTTCAGCAGAATTGCCATGGTGTTATTTTTGTGCAAAAATAAAAGTTCTCGGAATGACCTGAAACTTCACGAAGATCAGTTTTGGAATAAATAAAAAATATTGGCGAAAGAATCAACTGAAGGGGGCCCACACCCTGTCCACAAGGGTGGGGGGCACCCCACCCCCCAGGGCGCGCCATCTGTCCTTGTGGGCCCCCTGGACCTCCACCGACCTCAACTCCAACTCCATATATTCACGTTCGGGGAGAAAAAAATCAGAGAGAAGGATTCATCGCGTTTTACGATACGGAGCCGCCGCCACCTCCTGTTCTTCCTCGGGAGACCAGATCCAGATCTGGAGTCCGTTCGAGGCTCCGGAGAGGGGAAATCGTCGCCGTCGTCATCATCAACCATCCTCCATCACCAATTTCATGATGCTCACTGCCGTGCGTGAGTAATCCCATCGTAGGCTTGCTGGACGGTGATGGGTTGGATGAGATTTACCATGTAATCGAGTTAGTTTTGTTAGGGTTTGATCCCTAGTATCCACTATGTTCTAAGATTGATGTTGCTATGACTTTGCTATGCTTAATGCTTGTCACTAGGGCCCGAGTGCCATGATTTCAGATCTGAACCCTTTATGTTTCCATGAATATATTTGTGTTCTTGATCCTATCTTGCAAGTTATAGTCACCTACTACGTGTTATGATCCGGCAACCCCGGAGTGACAATAGTCGGGACACTTCCCGGTGATGACCGTAGTTTGAGGAGTTCATGTATTCACTAAGTGCTAATGCTTTGGTCCGGTTCTCTATTAAAAGGAGGCCTTAATATCCCTTAGTTTCCAATAGGACCCCTGAAAGGATCTAGATGACGACTAGAGGGGGGGTGAATAGGCGTTTTAAAACTGTTACTGATTTGGCTTTATCCTAATGCGGAATTAAACTAAACGGATACCTTTCAAGCACAAAACCTAAATATGCTAGGCTCAACTAAGTGGACCAACAATCTATGCTAAACAAGATAGGCACTTAAGGAAACTAGCAAGCACAAACTATATCACAAGATATGGAAATGTAGGAACAACTAAGCAATTCAACTAGCACAAGATATATCAATATGAGCAAGTATGAATTGCGGTAAGTAAAGGGTGAGGGTATGAGATAACCACAAGTGAGTCGGAGACGCAGATTTATCCCGAAGTTCACACTCGTGAGAGTGCTAATCTCCGTTAGAGCGGTGCCGAAGCCAAAGCTTCAGGGCGCCACCAAGTGGCTCACCGTATTCTCCCTTTCGAGTCACCCCCAACGGATGAGCCTCGATTCACTCGGGGTTGGTCTTGAAGGCGACCACCACACCTTTACAAACTTCTCCGGAGCACACCACAAGCAAGGAAGCTTCCGGAGAAACCTTGACCACTTAGGCCACTTCAACACCCTTCCCCGGAGCACACCACAAGAGGAAGCTTCCGGGGGAACCTTGACCACCTAGGCCACTTCACAATCTTCACAATATGTCACCAAACCGTCTAGGAGGCGGAAGCCTCCAAGAGTAATAAACTCACAAGCTCTCACTCGAACTAATCGATGCGGGGAGCTCAAACCAATGCAACAAATGCAATGCAAGGTTAAGCAACAAATGCTCAACCCACTCTCTCAATCTCACAAGATGCAACTCAAGAAAGTAGGAGATTGAAGAGAGGGGATGCAATGAATAGGATCAACAAATGGCTCACAAATCCATCCACAAATCCCCCTTCACATAGAGGGGAGATAGGGGTTTGGGAGAGGTGGAGAGAGGCTCAAAATGGTGTTTAGAAGGTGTGTCAACAGCCCCCAAACCGGAGGGGGGACGCAGCCCTTAAATAGCCAAACACAGAAACTAGCCGTTGGGGTTCAACGGGCATTTCCTGGGCACCCCGTGCACACGGGGGGTTAGACCCCGTGCACACGGGGTCCCGTGTGCACGGTACAAGTCCGTGTCCACGGGGTACCCAGGACAGCCAGTAGCAGCCCACTCAAACGATGATAACTTTGGCATACGGACTCCGAATTCGATGATCTTGGGCTCGTTTTGAAGCTATGGAAAAGCCCAAGGTCCTCACATAGAGAACCACCCAAGATCAACAAGAAAGAATGATGCAAGTAATGCAAAGGTTTGAGCTCTCTACATGCGACGCGATCAAGCTACTTGCCCGAGAGTCCCCCTTGATAGTACGGCTATCGAACCTATAATCAGGTCTCCCACCAAGCACTATGAGACCGGCAAAACTAGGAAAACCTAGCTAAGTTATACCTTTGCCTTGCATATTCAACTTGAGCTTGATGATGACTTTAATGCTTGCCTCAAGTTGGAATCCCTTTCTTGTCCACAACCACTTGGTGAAGATACTCGAATTGCTTCCTCATATTGTAATGAGGGAAGCCTTAACTTAAGCCCACCTTCACATGTGTATTATCATGATGTGGACCGCAAGCTTCAAAGTATATAACCTCCAGCTTCTCATCTTGCACTTGGACTCCCCGAACCCAATGACCATCACCTCTTGATGTCATCCACACATAGGCTACTTGAAATCTTTCCTTTTGTTGCAAGCCCATGAGAAACACCTAACCCACATAGACATAACAAACACATAGCATGGGTTAGGTAACAAAGCACAATTCACAGTTACTTACCATACCACTAGATCACTTGATCTCATGTGGTACAATGTTTGTGCTTTGTGGGTTGACCACTTAGATATAATCTTTGAGCTTCATCTTGGTCAACCAACATCTTTACTTCAAGCTCCATCTTGGTTTCTTGAAAGCCACAATGAACTCTTCATTTCCCTTCATTGCTTCAAGACTATATCACCAAAGACTCTTTCATGACCATATCAAGTTCCACTATGAATATCATCTTGGTCACCACTTGCCCTTCTAAGAATTCCATCACAAGCTCTTGAGAGGCACCATGAATTCTTCACTCTAGTTGCTTGCTTCAAGACTTGATCAACCGAAACCCAACACATGAGCTCACCATGATCTTGTCTTGAAACCATAACTCAAATTCTTCTCTTTGATTATTCTCTCAAGCCTTGATCCTCAGAAGCCCAAATATGTCAATCTTTGAGATCCTCCAAAGAACTGAAACCTCACTGGATATGGGATCTCGAGAGCCAACACCTAGGCCCCGTGAGCACGGGGTATCCAGAGAGTTGACACTCGACCCCGTGCACACGGTACAAGCCCGTATGCAAGGGGTATCCAGAGAGGGATACCATGAGGACTTCTTCGGATGCTTTGATGGCAATCTTCACATAACAACCCAAATAACTTCAAGCATCTCTATGGAACATATCTTCATATAAGATCCAATGCACTTGACGCTCCATAGGAATTGTCATTTAATACCAAAGCTTAGAGCACATATAACTTCATCTATATGGACTTCATCCTTGATTCCATCCAATATCCTTGAGACACTATCTTCATATATATGGACTTCATCCTTGATGTAGTCCAATATCCTTGTGGCACCATCTATGGACAACCCTTCAAATATATCTCACTGGAAACATTAGTCCATGGAGATTGTCATTCAATTACCAAAACCACACTTAGGGGCTCAAAGCACTTTCAACCCCGCTGCCACGGGAGGGTAGGACAAAAGATGTCATGCAAGTTCTTTTCCATAAGCACGTATGACTATATTCGGAATACATGCCTACATTATATTGATGAATTGGAGCTAGTTCTGTGTCACCCTATGTTATAAATGTTGCATGATGAATGCCATCCAACATAATTATCCATCATTGATCCATTTCCTATGAGCTTTTCACATATTGATATTTGCTAAGTTACTTTTCCGTTGCCACTGTTACAATTGCTACAAAACTACTACTGTTACTTTTGCCACCGTTACCGTTACTTCCATACTACTTTGCTACTAAATACTTTGCCGCAGATATTAAGTCTTTCAGGGGTGGTTGAATTGACAACTCAGCTGCTAATACTTGAGAATATTCTTTGGCTCCCCTTGTGTCGAAACAATAAATTTTGGGTTGAATACTCTACCCTTGAAAACTGTTGCGATCCCCTATATTTGTGGGTTATCAGTAATCATGTGAACTTGATATGTGTTTGATATTTTGATGATATGTATGTTGTGATTCCCTTAGTGGTGTCATATGAACGTCGACTACATGGCACTTCACTATATTTGGGCCTAAGGGAATGCATTGTGGAGTAGTTATTAGATGATGGGTTGCTAGACTGACAGAAGCTTAAACCCTAGTTTATGCGCTACTTCGTAAGGGACTGATTTGGATCCAAAAGTTTAATGCTATGGTTAGATTTTATCTTAATACTTTTCTCGTAGTTGCGGATGCTTGCGAGGGGGTTAATCATAAGTAGGAGGTTTGTTCAAGTAAGAACAGCACCTAAGCACCGGTCCACCCACATATCAAATTATCAAAGTAGCGAACACAAATCAAACCAACATGATGGAAGTGATATGGTGAAATTTCCGTGTACCCTCAAGAACGCTTTGCTTATCATAAGAGACCGTTTTGGCCTGTCCTTTGCTACAAAAGGATTGGGCTACCTTACTGCACTTTATTTACCGTTACCGTTACTTGCTCGTTACAAATTATCTTGCTATCAAACTACTTGTTACCGACTATTTCAGTGCTTGCAGAAAATACCTTGCTGAAAACCACTTGTCATTTCCTTCTGCTCCTCATTGGGTTTGACACTCTTACTTATCGAAAGGACTACGATTGATCCCCTATACTTGTGGGTCATCAATGACCAGTACCGGTTGGGGCATATCCATCCTCCACGGTGGTGGGTGGGGTGTTTTTGACGGAATTAGCCCCAACATACATCCCATCGGGATCTCTGAATCAGAATCGAATATTTCATGTCATACTGTGCCCATCCCTGGACCAATTCTAGTCTGCTCTGAACTGACATCCGTGCATGCTCTTCATTGTTGGCGTCCAATCCGACAATATTTGCTGCATTTCTCAATCACTAAGCATGCGATTTTTGCAAATCTGTCGCCATGTTCGTGCTCTCATGTGCGAGAGCCTCCATCCCCTTCAGCTCCTCGCGCTCCAAAGCTCTCTAAGACGGGCTGATGACGAACCAGAAGAAGGAGATGGCCACCACTGCTGCCGGCCGGCTGGCCGGTAGGCAGCCAGAGGACGACGACGTTCCAATGGAGGACAATGAGCCGGCGCCACCCTCCTCGTCCGCTCCACCCTCGCCGGTGCATTGCACCATGACCATTGGTGAGGCCCGTGCCCATTACATGGATATGGTGCGGGAGGAACGGTTCCGAGAGGCGCAGGCCGACGCTGCCTACAACCTCCAGCTCCTCCAGGAGCACCAACAAGCGGAGGAGCAACTCAACGCCGGCAGGGAGATTGTGTAGGACGTGGTGGAGGTGGAGCAGGCAGCGCTGATCGAGTCCTACCACTCCGCCCGCCAGATCCGCTTCGACCGATGATGGTACCACCAGCGTCAGGCGGAATTGGAGGCCGCCTAGAAGGAGTTCAACGAGGCGATGGATGACGTGTGGGGCAAGACCGACGACGACGAGGAGGACATCGCCGGCTCTGCTCCGGCGGCGCCCCGCCACCACGACCACGAAGCCTACACGTCCGCTGGCACCGCCGGCAGCGGGGAAGAGTAGTGCACGGCTTGGTCACCGTCGCTCGGGTCCCAAGAAGGCCACAACTCCTCCCCTCCCGTTGAAGCCATGCTTCGTGGGCTGAACATCGTCGGCCGATTAACCGCTTGGCGGCGACGTGGAGGCGGACAACTTCACTTCTTGCGGCTCCGGAGGCGAAGGTTATGGAGGCAGAGTTGAAGAGCGTCGAGGCAGAACTAAAGAAGGCTAAGCTTCAGTTCTCAGGGCTCATGGTCGGACACGGAGAACGGGCACCGACTATCATAGATTAAGTTAATTAATTATACCTTCAGAGCCGGACGAGCACTGCATTTAGTTGAAGTAGATTAAGTTAATTAATTATACCTTCAGAGCCGGACGAGCACTGCATTTAGTTGAAGTATATCCGAAATGTAATGATATCTGACATGTTTATATGAAATCCGGTCGTGTTTAAACGAATCGAAACTGCTGTGCACACGAAAATAGACTCACGACATGCAGCCGACCCTGATATCAACTGTGGAGCAGTGCTGTTGCGGTGCATGGGATGGCTCAATCTGCCGAGTCGCCTGCAAATCGTCTGTGCACTGTCGTCCGTATAGCACGACTCTAAGCGAATTTCATCCAGTTAGTTTGAATTGTTGTTCAAATGTATGCGAGCAACGTTGGGTGGCCGCATCCCGCATCCATGTCCGCGGCGGATGGATACGGGAGAAAATTTGCGGGGCGTCGTTGTTGAGATGCCCTTAACAGCATGTTTGGTTGGGGGTAATTAGATCTAGGGAATGAGAATTAAAGAGGTACGAGACTTCAAATCTATCGTTTGGGTAGAGGGATTGAGAATTTACAAGGGAATAGTCATGGGACCTGACACTCCAACTCTCACCGTTTTATTAACAGGGGAGGGGGGGGAGTTGGAGGGGAATTGTTTTAGTGAGTCAATCTTAACTCTTCATTATAACTTACTCCCTCCGTCCCGGTGTATAAGTCATTCGCGTAGTTCTAGGTCATTGATTTGAGGAATTAAATATGTGTTATATGTCATGAAAAGTATACCACTAGATTTCTATACCGATGTAGTTTCTAAATATATGTTTTTTTGTCACATATACTACATATTTAGATAGTTAAATTATCGACCTAGAACTACGCGAATGACTTATACACCGGGATGGAGGTAGTACGTAATTTTCCTTGTCCAGTCCTTCATTAATTCCCACGAACCAACAGAGGAATACAGTTTCTCCTCAAACTCTCACACATAATTATCATCGTGCGCCAAACAGAGGATTGGGAAGAAAACAACTCATCACGTGTCTAATCTCAATACAACTCTCCACTTTAAACTCCCATTCCCCTTCTCAAATGTTACCAAACACGCTGTAAGTGATCAATAAAGCCGGCGTTCTTATAAAAAGAAATTCCAAACAACGTGACATAAAAGGAGGAATTAAACCAGAGGGCCAAAATCGTCAATGTCTCACGCCTCTCATTAATTTCCTCCCCCTATACCGTCCAAAACGCTAAAATTACGAAGCCTGCCATAACTGCGCCCGATCTATCCCCTCTCCTCCTCCCCCAGTCGCCTCCAAAAATAACTCACGCGTACGAACGCCGCCGCAGCGAAGGCAGGGTGGAAAAATAAACGAAAAAAAAAGGAAATAAATCCCGTGTTCTCCGATCGGAGGAGGCGACGGGCGACGATGAGGGCGTCGAAGCGGCCGCTCGGCGTGGTGATGGCGTGGGTGCGGCGGCAGCCGCCCAAGGTCAAGGCCTTCCTCGCCGTGGTCACCGGCATGGCCGCGCTCGTCTTCATCCGCTTCATCGTCCACGACCACGACAACCTCTTCGTCGCCGCCGAGGCCGTGCACGCGCTCGGCATCGCCGTGCTCATCTACAAGCTCACCAAGGAGAGGACCTGCGCCGGTTCGTGCCCTCCCCGTCCCCCACCCCGTCCCCTCCGTCGCCCCCGTTCACGTCCGCGCATCGATCCGTGGACACCGCTCGTGATTTTTTAGTGGCGTTTTGACTGGCCGCGTGATTCGAATACGTTTCTCCGGCGCAATTCGTAAGAGGAAAAAAAAATCGGCGGATTGGTGGTTTGTCCTGGTGAAATCTAGGTGGTGGCAGCCACCCAGATTGGAATTTTATTTCGATCTATTCCCCTGCCTGAATTTCACGTTTGCTAGTGGTAGTTTCCTAAGATTTGATTTGTTCGCGGGCTTATAGTGATGCGTAGGCAGCCTTTTGGTTTAGAAATTTTTTGATGTATAAGAGGAAGCTAACTACTGATCTGGTAATAATGCTATTAGAGCTGTAAGAGGGAATATGCTCAATGATTCAATGCCGATGCAAGTTGGAAAAAATGTCTCTTTTTTATCCGATTATGTTGTTTTAAAGCTTTTGATTTTTCTAGCGTCTTCTGCTTAGAGGTTTTGGTATTGAAATTGTGTCTGCATGATCTTACATGAAACCATGTAGATTTGTTTGAAGGTCCGTATGTTTACAGTTGATTTGGTGTTGGTATGCAAAGCCAACTACTTTATCCTTTTTCCTAGAATCATCATGTGAGTCAATATTGATGTAGTAGTCTACTACTCCCTCCGTAAACTACTATAAGAGCGTTTAGATCACTATTTTAGTGATCTAAACGCTCTTATATTAGTTTACAGAGGGAATACAATTTTAATTTGCATCGTACACATTTTCTTTAGTTCTATATCTGTGGATGATAGGTAATGTGCTGACTTCTGAGTGCATTTTGGGTCCATCTGAACTTAAATCTGTAGAAAAGGAAGTTGCTTTGCAACAACCGTATCCTTGTTAATGTACAAATTTCCAGTGATATCTTCAATCCCCAACCGCCAAATAATAGGTGCATGATTTTTTGGCATGTGGATGAATAAATTTACATTTGATGGTTGGTATGATTGTGATTAAGCCAGCTTGGAATAATCAAAATTTTAGTTTCCGATCCCAACTTAGAAACAGTTTTCCTGTCAAAATTTCCCTACTATTCTTCAGCCATGTGTATGTTTTATGTGCTTTGTCTACATGGTTTGTGCCCATAAATTACATGTTCGTGATTACGGTATTTGCTTTACGCAGAAAAGTTTCTCTTTTCTAACATGTTCACGCGTGAGATAGGTAGTACTCCCTCTGTAAAGAAATATAAGACGGAGTAATATAAAGTATAGACCTGCTAGCATTTATAATCACTCTTATGATTTATGTGTTTCTTCGTGGCGTTACTAGTGCTCTCTGTTTTAGTAAGTATCTGATGACTTCTTTCTTAAATCTTGCAGGACTATCCCTTAAGACTCAGGATTTAACTGCGTTGTTTCTAGCTGTTAGACTATACTGCAGCTTTGTCATGGAATATGACATCCATACTGTGTTGGATACTGCTACACTTGTGGCTACACTTTTTGTTATCTACATGATTCGGTTCAAACTTAGGTCAACTTATATGGTGGACAAGGACAACTTTGCATTGTACTATGTGGTAAGAATACACAAAATCCTATACCTAATTTTGTAAATTTAGGTTTGCATAAGCTGGGGCTGTGATGTTCGCACTTTTGTTGCAGTTTGATCAATAACCTAAAAATGGACTTACCAATGCTCAGCTAATTAGTTGCTTACTTCTCTGCATATGCAAATTGCTATTTCTATTCTTTCTGTGGCTTCCTTGCATGAAAGATAGAACTATTCCAACTTGTGCTATACATCACTCTTTTCTTTTGTTGTTTTACTGGGTATTGGTATGACTCTTTATTGTGTCTGCTGCCTTTCTTATCTGTAAGCTTTGCGCTCAGTTGAGAAAATCATAGTACTATACCGGCACCTTCATCTTTCACTTAGTGTGTTAATCTTCTTGCCCAATCTATCTGCATATCTTCTGGTCAAATGTTTTAAGATAATTAATGGGCTCCCACCCTGGATGACTTGTGGTGGTAAAATGTTGAATCCTTGTAAAGGCATTAAAATCTTATTGGTTAATGGGTAGTAGGAGTAAAAGTGTTGAGAAAACCATGTATGAAATATAGCTAACTTAAAGCGCTGAAACTTATAATGAACTTCCAGATTGTTTTGCTTATTCAGTTGCAGATCTCTTCATCTTAACTTATAATGCATGCAGACTTAATTTTCCCCCGTTTATTTTTGTTAAGGAGTAGTGTTGGTCTAGGAGTCCTTATTAGTCTATGTTTAGTTTCCTTGTACCTCAAGTCATGTGTAATATATATATATGCCCGTTGGGCCTTCAATAAAGTTAAGTTGCTTTCCTAACATGGTATTAGAGCTTAAGTTATTTTTTTCGGGCGCCGCAACTCGCCCTCCCGATCCAATCATGCATGGCCGTTGGTCGTCGCTGCCTTATCTCCGGCCACTACTCCCGTCGCCAGCTGCTCCATGCCCGTGCTTCTCCTCTCCAAGTCAACGCTCACTGCTCGCGATCGAAGCGCCCAACTCCAAATCGAAGCGCCCATCGTCTGGATGCTTCCACCTGGTCAACATCGCTGGATCCCATCCTGCAGGTCGCCGCCAGCAGGATTTCTCCCGATCTGCTACCGCCCATGTCCGGCCGCTGTCCGTGACTCTGCGTCCGCCTCGTCCCGGTCGGCTGTTGTGCTCGATCCGCCCTGTGCCCTCTCGTCCCCGCCCGGCTCCCTGCTCGATTGGATTGCATCGAGCCTCTGGGCTTCCGTGGCTCTTCCAGCTGGCTCTCTGATGCTAACCGTAGCTGGGCCCTCCGCTCTGTACATGCTTGCATGCTGCTGCTTTGCCACTCCTCTTTGCTTGCTTGTGTGCTGCATCTCGTGCTCTCCATAGCCGTTTGCTACTGCTAGCGTGTTGCTGTGCGTGCTCCGCTGCCATCGCCGCTAGTTTTTCCGCTGCCATCGTATCTAGTTCATGTGTGTTTTTTAGCTTCCTAGTTTTCTATAATTTCTGCTGTGTCCATCAAATCCGTTGATATATCGTGTTTCTCATGTCATGCGAGTCCACCAAACTTTTGTCCGTCAGCCTTTTTCTGGTCATTGTCCTCTCTATAGGATTTCTGTGGCCTCTCTTTGCATTGTTGATCTAAGCCTATTCTCTTGCCGCCAAGCTTCTTCGCCGCCGGTTTTCATGGGCCATGATTCTTTAAGCAATGCTTCATTCTCTTGATGTGCCACCTTCTTTTGACAACCCATCTTCTCTTGATATACTTATCTTGTATCTTCAAGTGATGCAGTGTCTTCCTCTGATGTGCCATCTCTTCGTTATCCCCTTTGGCGACTCGACAGGTTTTGAAGACTCTTCAT
Source organism: Thinopyrum elongatum (assembly GCA_011799875.1). Taxonomy (NCBI): domain Eukaryota; kingdom Viridiplantae; phylum Streptophyta; class Magnoliopsida; order Poales; family Poaceae; genus Thinopyrum; species Thinopyrum elongatum. The sequence continues at coordinate 423,228,348 of CM022301.1, forward strand.
GCTACGACGACACTCTCAAGACGCGGATTTGGATTATCATTTTTTTTAGTATTACACTTCTTCAAATGCAATGCTATTGCATACGCTTTGCATTTGAGGGGGGGTGTTAAGGAGTAGTGTTGGTCTAGGAGTCCTTATTAGTCTATGTTTAGTTTCCTTGTACCTCAAGTCATGTGTAATATATATATGCCCCTTGGGCCTTCAATAAAGTTAAGTTGCTTTCCTAACAATTTTTACTTTATTTGAAGGTGATACCTTGTGCTGTGTTGGCGCTACTTGTTCATCCTTCAACGTCTCACAACATCGCAAACCGGTTTAGCTGGGCGTTCTGTGTTTACCTGGAAGCCGTCTCAGTGCTGCCACAACTGCGTTTGATGCAAAATACCAAGGTAAACCATAGAATGCAATTCCTTACTCGAGGTGAAGCTTGCTGACAAACCATCTTGTGCAGATTGTGGAACCGTTCACAGCTCACTATGTGTTTGCGCTGGGGGTTGCGAGGTTTCTTAGCTGTGCCCACTGGGTTCTCCAGGTTTGTCTTCTGAAAAAATTCCCCGAGCCTATTTTATACAGTACATAAGAGTCATGTTTATTGCTCATGTCGTAAGTGTGATTTGCATGGCGGCATTCTGTGTTCATTTTTGTTGCTGTCAACTGTGTCTTTACGCTGTTGTCTGTGATGAGTTATTATGTGTGTTTTTTTTATTGTTTAGATTGCTTACCACATGTGTCACGTGGTATGAGTTATTATGTCTTAGTTTCCTCAATGTGTGTATTTTTAGGGGCATCATTATTCAGCGTCAGCGTACCTGTTCCGTCATTCAGCTAATAACATGCCAAGAAAATTCTATATACGGTTATACACGTGCATTTGCAAGTTTTCTTGTTGGCGAGTTTCTGAAAGCAAAACCCCCCATTGACGCTTCTGTGAACTGTGTAGGTTCTGGACACCCGTGGGCGTCTGTTGACTGCGCTGGGCTACGGGCTGTGGCCATCGATGGTTCTCCTGTCAGAGATCGTGCAGACCTTTATCCTCGCAGATTTCTGCTACTACTATGTGAAGAGGTAGGTTCACTATCTATCTACCATGCACATATATCAGAATCTGACCCTGAAGCACATTGCCTAATACGGTGGGTGTTTGCCGCGGTGCAGCCTGGTCGGCGGGCAGCTGGTGCTGCGGCTACCCTCCGGGGTGGTGTAGGAGGAGGATCTGCAGCGGAAGAAACGGCGACTCGTTGGTTCACCCATCAGGCGTGCCTGGGACCGGAGCCGTCTTAGCCCAGATATTTTCAGTTACAGCTTGCAAGTGTCATTAGTGAGAAAACCGCAGCAGCAGACATAGGCTTGTCGGTGTGTGTGTGTGTGACCGGTAACAGCAGCGTATGTATGACCTAACTTGAGAGTAACTAGCCGATGATAGTTATGATGTGATGCAGAGCCCTCGTTTCTTCGAACCAGGGCAAATTATGTTCTGAACCATCAGAGGAAGAGGACCATATAGTAAGCACTCCCTAAACTAATATAAGATCTTTCAATCGCTCTGGTGATCTGAAAGATCTTGTATTGGTTTACGCGGGGAGTATCATAGCCTGGTGAAATGATGCGCGGGCCGTTGCATCACGCCTTGTTGCCTGCGTCTCACACCGGCTACGTGTGCAAGCAAAATCCTCGGGTCTCTGTTGACTCAACCGGCCAGGCGCCGCAGGTGGTGGAAGACGGTGGCGGTGGCTTCCGAGAAATTTGATCGGAGCCAGAGCCAAACCGTGCCAACCAAGCGGATAGATAAGGCCAACTCCAGGGCACGACCCCAAACAGACGCTTTCGTCCATTTGAGGTGGCAATGGGGTCGTCCATATTCGTTGCCGTGTCGGTGCGCCCAACATGTGGCCGCAACCCATATCATGTCCGGGGTGGATGTGATATAAAAAAATCGCAAAAACTCAAAGAAATGCCAAAAAAAATCAAATAAACGCAAACATAAAAACATAATTAAACAGTCTTCACGGCCCTAGAACGGCCCCGTTCCACAGTTCTTAACATAAACATAATTAACATAAAAATAAAACAAAAGAAATGCGCCGCCCGCGCGCTGCTGCCGTGCCCGTCGATGCCGTGCCTGTCGCCGTCTCCTCACGCGTCGCCGTTGTCGTCCTCGTCGCCAGTGAGGTCAATGTAGGGCGGTGGCGTCCAGAGGTGGGCCGGTGGTCCTTGGAAGGTGGGAGGCTCCTGGAAGGTGGGAGGCGCCTGCACCACCTCACCCCGTGGCGACGTCTCGCGCTCCGGTGACCGCGGCGGCGTAGGGCACCAGTTCACGGCCCCCACGGCGTCGGCCATGTCCGTGGCCGTGCACGACCAGCTCCACCGCTGGCCCACCAGGTCCGGGTGGAACGCGGCGACGGGCTGCTCCTCCAGCACCTCCTCCTTGACGCCCCTCATCTCCAGCTCCGGCACGGCCACGTCGCCGGCCGCAGAGAGGGCAATCATGGTGTCCAGGCCCTCCCATTGGCGCTCATCGTGCGTGTTCATGGAGTCTTCCATGACACGTTGAAGGAGCCGGGCCTCCTCCTCCTCTGTCATGCGAGGAGGTGGTGGTGGCGACGGAGAGGGCGAAGGCGACGGCGTTGGCGTGATGCCGCGCACCCGCGTACGCCCGCGCACCTGGGGAGGGCTCGGAGCACGCGCTCGGCGCTCTGTACGTGGCCGCCGCGGGCCAGATGAGGTGCCAGCAAAGAAGGATGCGCACCGCACGTCGTGCTCGTCCCGAAACCATGTGTCCCACAGTGCGGAGTCGACGGCGCACCTGGGGTCGTAGTACAGGTCGTTAGGCAGGAGGCGGCGGCGGCGGCGTTCGATCTCCTCGCGGCGAGCACGACCGCTCCTCGGGACCGGCGGGATCGGCACCCGATCCGCGGACAGATGCCAGTTATTGGGCAGATGAACGTCGCTCCAGGGGACTGGTGTCCTGGTCTCCCAATAACGACGGCAAACATCCGCGTGGATGTAGTGCCGGTCGTGCTCGCCGGCGGCCGTAGGGGCGATGGTGAATGGGGGAGGCGCGGAGGCCCTCCGTGGGGGTGATGCGGGCTCAGCTTTGACGCTGCGGCAGCGGCCCGAGGACGAACCAGCCTCATGGTCGTGCACCCCCTTGCGGCCGGTGCTCCACCACACCATGGCTGCCGGCGGCTGGCGAGCTCGAGGAAGAGGAAGGGAGAACTAGAGTTTGGGTGTCGGGTTTCGAGGAGGCAGCACGGACTGGAGTGGGAGCGTGGACTGCGACCGGTCCACGATTTCCCATTTAAGAAGGACGCCTACCGCTCGCCTGGACGGATGACAGGTGGGGCCGACCGCGCGTGCGCATTTATGTTGGGCGGTGGGAGGTAGGTGGCCGCTTGCCACGCGGCCCCGATGCGGACGAGCGGCACGTCCGTTTGCTGTCCGCCTGGACCCAAACCGGGCGCATGTTTACGCTCGAAATGGGTCGGGCCGGACATAAAACGGACAAGATGGGTCCAGCCGTCGCACGCTGGGCCGTGGGGTCTGTCCGTTTTGCCCCAAACGGACGGGGCCGAACGGGATGGGGTCGTGCGCTGGAGTTGGCCTAAGGGCATGTACAATGCATAGTCTCAGGGTGATGCCCCGTATGTCATGTAAGATCGGATATCAGAAAAAATAGGTTCGGATAGCAGGATCCTCTGTAGGAGGCGGGTGCTGGGGAGAAAAAGAGAAAAAGTGCGGTCGGGTGTATAAAGCTAAAAAAGTTAAAGTGGAAAGTAGAGAAGCATATATAGTGAGAGTCTTTATTTTCTATTTATTGATGAGGCTCACTAGTGATAGCTTGCATTGAAAACAAAACGATGTAGATATCTTGAATTATTTTTTGTCACGGGGCATTTGTGTGCATATGCACATCATTGTACATGCCCTAAGACCATTGTACATGCCGACCTGGCCGTGTTGTCTCTGTCAGGAAAGTTACTGGGAAGTTGCCGGTTTCAGAAAGCACCGATTGCATGCGACATCGGTGACATGTGGACCCGTGGATCCATATTTAGAAATTAGAAGCAGTAACTGAAACCGTCAATGTCACGTGGGAGCCATGGATCCATGTTTGGAAAAATATAAATGTTTATTTCTTTAACTTTTTACAGATACAGACCATCGTACATACGTACATACATACACTTACCCTACGAAGACACACGCACATCCTACTTCTATAAGTATATTTTGTTTTGCATGATAATATGTGCCTCATTTATATCATGGTACAAGTCTCCTCCCCTAGAAGGCGTCTTCGCCATCCATAAACTTTGAGCAAACGCCTGCGTGCTGTCTCGACGAGGCCCTCTTTAGAGCGACGTGTGTGGGGTATCTTATGTGTGCACTCAGCAGTTGTGATGGTTTTAGCCCGGCTTCTCGTTAATTAACCCGGCAACTCTCTTCTGCTTAATTAATAGATGAGGCAAATCTTTTGCCTCCATTTCAAACAAAAATATCATGGTACAAGCCACGTGCACACCGACATGACACAACAGAACGCTAGTCTTTATACAAAGGACCAACAACCAAGAAGGAAATTTACAATTAAGACCGAAGAATACTCTGAGCTTGACACCAACCCCATCGCCTGCCTCTACCACCACCATAGCAGCCACTAAAGAAAAAAAAAACTACGGATTACCTCAGCTCGATGCAGCTCCATCATGATATGCAGCTTTGCAGATCTCCAAGGTGGCTCACCTAAGGCGAAACCATTACCGTTGAACGAATCAGACCGGGGCAACACCCCGGAGACGCCTTCGAACTCTAAATCTGGCACCCACCACGATTAAGACGTCGGAGGAGAAAACCATATGTGACATCCACGAACCACGAACCCGGCACATGATCCGCCATCTTCCAGATGCCGCCAATGCAAACCATAGTCTGCATCCGATCGTGGACTAACTCCCAAGCTCCACACCGGCGCCGGAGCACATGTCGTCGCAACGGCGGAGCCCGAGGACACAAATCCACCACGAAGATGCCATGCCATCCTTGCTTGAACAGACTGGTTTTCTAATCCATCCCCAACCACAGGACCGATCGCCTCGTCGGGGAAGGATCTAAAGATTCTTTATTCAGCGCCATCGTCGCTGTCGCTGAAGCCAATATGATGAACAACCTAAAACCTTAAGCAACTAGGGCCTAAAATGTTCCACATGCGTGGATCCGGCAACTCCCTCATTGCTGACGACCGAAGTCGTCAATGGAGGGGAGCTGCTGGAGAAGAACGGCGGCGGAGACTCTCCGGGAGGCTAGGCGAGATCGCATTTCCTTGCTTCATGAGGAAGAAAGAAAAGCGATCCCCCCCTATGAGCACATCCGATATACTGAGCTGACACATCATCTCGAGATTCGCAAAGTCGCCATAGACATCTTCGCAGTCCACGGGAACGTCTCCACCCACTGAACACACATCGCTGAAAGGCCTGGAATAAATCCAAGAAAATACGAGCACCAGTGTCGTTTAGGACTTGAACCCTGATGGGTTGCGGATACCACTGTCCTCTTAACCACCCAATCACATATTGATTCGCAAAATATAAAAGGTTTAGAAAGCACTAAGTAAGTCCTTGGTGACATGTGTGGCCATGGATCCATACATGGCGCTACAAAATTCGAAACTTGTAAGAGAAGTTTGTTAATATGGAAGAATAAAAAATGCTGCTTGTTAGGGCTTCTCCGATTCAAAGATTTGAAAGGAATTTCGGAGAATTCGTATCCTTAGCATTTTTCCTTATATGGGCTGTTTGATTCGTTTGAATTTTTCCTTATGATTCACTTGTGTTAGTTTTTATAGATTTTTTTCATTCACTCAAACCTCATGTCATGACCCCCGCTAAAAAACCCCCCTATGTGATGAATCCTACTCCTACGTTTTCCCCGTGCACAAGGTCCATGCTATTTCTTCCAGCGTCGAAGTTGAGATGTCATTCTATTCCACCGTATTTATTTATATTCTTGTACTTTTTCAATCCCATGAATCATGATCGAAGAGGCACTAAAGTCCTAGGCTTGACACTGATGCTCGCATTATTCTGGATTTATTTCCGGTCTTTTGGCGTTGCGCATTCAGTGGGAGTGATGTTCCCTTCGACTACGTAGGCGTCGATGACGTCTTCGTCAATCTCAAGATGATGTGCCGGCTTAGTCTCTCGAAGGTGCTCACGGAGGTAAGATATTTTTTGAAAATCAGGGGCCTCCCCCCGGCTCCAAATTTCATTAAGAAACAGAAGCCAAACGAGTACCACAAAGCAGTAACCAAAAAACATAAAAAGCACCCCCCAACTAGTGGGAGGCGTACAGTATCCAGCTACTAAGTCTCAGCCCTGTGAGCTAGTTCCACAGCTCCGATCACTACATTACTTCATTACAGGCTAGCAACATTTTTTCCAAATTTCCATTCCCATGAGGAGGGAGACACCAGGATGCTGCAGGGGAGGAAGACTTCATCCAGCAAAGACCACATGTATGGCATCAGCCTCGCGCGGGTTCTTCTGTTGATATTCCAGCGTGCTTCTCCCTCCGTGTGCAGCTCCACGGATAGCTTCAGACCACGACAGGGAGTCCAGTCTGTACTTGCAGCTCGTCACCCCGGTTCCAGCTCCAGAGGATTTTTTAGCTTCTTCCACAGAGCTTCCTGGAAGTCCTGCATTTTCCCCCCTTGGAGATCCTCGAACGGTTTTGTCCAGTCCTGTAGATACCGCAGGACCCGATCAACCACCTGTTTCATGGAGATCCAAGAGCAACGATTAAAAACTAGCGCATTCCTACAATTTCACAGTCCCCACAGGACTGCTGAAGAAATCACATTAAGATGTAGATGTTTCTTCTCACATAGCCACCACTTAGCTAATGACTCAAAGTCTGTGATGACCAGGTTAAATATTTCCTCAACCACCTTCCAAACTAACCTAGCCACGACACATTCAAAGAAAAGATGAAACACTGACTCAATCTCAGTACAATGGATGCACTCGAGAGGTTTTGGCAAACCCCTCTTCCTCAGGTTATCACATGTCATGGTCTTATTTTGAGAGAACAACCAAAGAAATCCTTGCACCCTAGGAGGTACCTTAATTTTCCAAACTGCAGGCAGGAAAATAGGCTAAACTCCTCTAAAGTTAATTATAGCATACATATATTTCGTAGAGTAGATCCCTTTTGATTCATATTGCCAAATCAGGGAATCCTCCTCCTGACTGAAACTAGTTAATTTGAGGATATTGACTAAATCAAACCACTGAACCATAAGATCATCAGAGAATGTTCTCCTAAATGAGCATTTGAGCTCAAGGCCATCCCATAACTCCGCAATGGTTTTATTTTTCTCATTCACCAAAAAATAAAGATCCCAGAACTGGGTAGCCAAAGGAGCATTCCCATGCCAAATGTCTTCCCAGAATCTAATCGATCTACCATTGCCAGTTGACCATTTATAACCCACTCTAATCGCCTGCATGGCCCACTGAACCCCTCTCCAGAATTGAGAGGCATTGTTATCATGACAACAAAGAACATTAGGGCTCCTAGTGTTATATTTGCTGTCAATCACTCTCCTCCAGAGAGTTCCTTCCCCCGCTATGTATCTTTTCACCCAAGCCCTGATCAGACAAATGTTCATATCTTGCAAATTAAGAACCCCCATCCCTCCAAACTCCTTCCTCATACAAATGGAAGGCCAGTTCGCTAAATGGATTTTACCATTCCCCTCACTATCACTCCACAGGCAGCTAGCCATATGTGAGTTGATCAGTTGGATAGCCCATTTAGGAAACTTAAGGAAGGACAGGAGGTATAATGGGATACTAGCCAGGCATGATTTAATTAAAGTAATCTTCCCTAAATAAGAGAGAAGCTTCCCCCTCCAGCCAGCAATCCTAGCTAGTATCTTGTCAATCAGGAATTGTAAATCTTCTCGACTCAACTTACAATAATGCAGTGGTACACCTAAATACTTAATAGGGAAATCACCAGCCACACATTGCAATATTTCGATAAAAGGAGCCATATCTTCTGCCTCAATGTTTATAGGAATGAGCGCACTCTTATGAAAATTGATCCTCATCCCAGAGACTTGCTCAAAGCAGGTGAGGATCCATTTGAGGTTCAAAGCCGCCCTGGTATCCGGCTGAAGGAATAAAAGAGTATCGTCAGCATAATGCAGACACATCACCCCTCCCTCTACCATCTCAGGGCACAAACCTTTAACTAGCCCCGCCCAACTGCCTTTAACTAACATCCTGGAGAACACATCCACAACCAGGTTAAACAGGAGAGGGGAGAAGGGATCCCCTTGCCTCAACCCCTTCCCTGTGATGAAGAAATCACTCTCTATCCCATTTAATTTGACTCCTACAGAGCCATTTTTAGTTAAACTCTTAACCCAGCTAATCCACTTATGTCCAAAACCTAAGTTTTAAAACTTCATATACAAAATCTAAGTTGACCTTGTCATATGCTTTTTCATAGTCTAGTTTAAGAACCAGGCCCTGTTTCCCTGAGGAATGGACCTCATGTATGATCTCATGAGCAGTAACCACGCTTTCAAGTATGTATCTCCCTCTGATAAAGGTAGATTGGCATCCAGAGACCAATCTCCCAATTATCACAGCCAGCCTATTAGTGAGCACCTTAGAAAAGATCTTAAAACTACAATTTAGCAGGCTGATGGGCCTGAATTTATTCATGGTCTTGGCCTCATCTTCCTTTGGTATAAGCATGACCATAGCAAAGTTAAGTCTAAACATATCTAGATCACCCTCAAACCAAGCATCAAAGAGCCTAATTAAATCATATTTAATTAGCTCCCAGTATTCCTGGAAAAACATGAAAGGCAATCCATTTGGACCTGGAGCTCCATCAGAATAAGAGCCAAAAACTGCCTCTCTAATTTCCTTTTCAGTAAATCTAGCTTCAAGGCTACTGTTTTCCAGACTGGTAACTGTGACGACCCCGGCTTAATCGTGCACTAATCATACACGCAAATGCAAACGATCAAGCCTAAGGACTCACTTGAAGATATCACAACACAACTCTAAAACATAAATAAAGTCATACAAGCTTTATATTACAAGCCAGGGCCTCGAGGGCTCGAATACATAGTTCGATGGCATACAAGTGTCAGCGGAAGCATCAGATATCTGGGTACAGATATAACAGAGTTACAGATAGGCCTTTAGAAAGGCGGGGCAAAATAAAACATTACGATCGAAAGGCGTAGGCCTCCTGCCTAGGACCCTTCGAACCTACTCCTGGTCGTCGGTCGGCTCCTCGTAGTAGTACTCGCCGGGAGGGTAGTAGTAGTAGTAGCCGTCGGCGGGAGCAGCTGGCTCAGGGGCTCCGTACTCTGGTTGCGACAAATGGATAAGGGGAGAACAAGAAAGCAAAGCAAACGTGAGTACTCATCCGAAGTACTCAGCAAGCAAGGATCTACACTACATATGCAACATTTTCAAAGGAGGGATGTATATGTGGACTGGGCTGCAGAAATGCCAGAATAGAGGGAAAGCCTAGTCCTATCGAAGACTAGCATCTTCAGCATCTTCATCAGTCTTGCAGCATTAGAAGAGTGCAGATTAACATAATGTAAAGTAGCAGTAATGTCATCAACCTCGCCCAGAGATTCTTCCTCGACTCCCTGTGAGAAAGCAATCCCAGAGCCATACTATCCAGTTATCATCTCAAGTCACCAGTTCTAGTTGTACCGATCGGGATACAACTCCGAGTGTCCGTTACCGTAGGACAGGCTATTGATAGATTAGTTCTTCCCTGCAGGGGTGCACCAACTTACCCACCACGCTCGCTTAACTCCGGCCGGACACACTTTTCTGGGTCATGTCCGGCCTCGGCCAAATGATACGCCGCAACCCAACCAAATACTTAACAGAGAGGTCAGCACGCCGGACTAACCTATGCCCCCAGGGGTCTTGGGCCATCGCCCCGGACGCTCCTGCACGTTGCGTACACCGCCGGTGAGCAGACCTAGCAACCCCTTAATACAAGCGCGGTTGCGTTACCAGTCCAACCCAGCGTGTGCCGCTCAGTTGCTGACGTCTATTAATCTTCGGCTGAAGTATACGACGCAGAACGCCCATACTATGCCCACGTGATGGTTAGTGCTATCAGGCCAGAGGCCCCTCGGATCAAATATCCAAACCGTTAGTGTGTTGGTAGTGCGGTAATGAGCAGAGACTCACGAAAGATGTGACCCCGTCGCCCCGTCTCGAGGACTTGCGGCAAGGGCTAAGAATGCCCTGCCACTCCTCGTAGTTATCTCACGGGCACCTTCCAGGTCAACCCGACTCCATATGACTCTCATCATAATCTCGTGCGGGTACCCCTCAGGGCCGACCCGTCTTTATCCAGTATAAACAGTATCAACAGTAATGTAAAGGCATCCGTGTGGCTACCATATCAAGAAGGAATCCGAGGCATCACCCTCGTTGGATTCCCACCTGACGTAAACATCAAGGTGAACGAAGGAGGAATCACCCTCGAGGTCCACTCTTGAGGAGTTGCGTGACGGTGTCGTTATCGGGGGTGGTGTAGGAGGAATCACCCTCGCTGACCACGACCAAATAACTAACCTACAAGGTTATCATCGGAAGTGCTGACGAGGTATCACCCTCGGCACTCGATAGTAACCCAGTAGTGTCGAGCAACTAAGGGGAAAGTGATGTGCGGTGCCGGGTCTGGTCTTCGATCCCGTTGATCGGATCTTCTGATAATCCAGCGGGGCAGTCGTGATAAAGTGGGGTCTCTGCTGGGTCTCTACTTCAACCTATACTAAACAGTTTAGGATAAGTAGGTAGGTAACAATAGCAGTTTACAATAAACAGGTTATGCAGCAGAAATAGGATAACAACAGCAGCAGTAACTTCTAATGCAAGCATAAGAGAGAAGAGAGTGGGCGATATCGGAATGCTCAAAAGGAGGGTGCTTGCCTGGAAGCTCGGCGGCAAGGGTCTGGTCCTCAGGGGCGTAGTCGACCTCCGGAGCTGCATCGGTCTCGGGAGCTACGTCGACGTCGGGGTCTACCGAGAGAGAAGAGGGGGAGGAAACAAATAAATACACAGCAATATTGCAACACAGAGCATGCCATGCCTAGGATGCAGTGCAGGGTTGCCTAAAGATTTATCTAAGTTATTCTAGTTATTTTAGGATTTAAGTTGGATTTATTATCCGGTGTATATGCACTATTCATCTACCGGAAACGGACGAAAAGTTACGGGTTCTCCTACGTAGGGGGTTCCGACATGGAAACAGACGATACGATCAGATTCGTCTCGTCGTTCTGAGCAACTTTCATGTATTAAGTTTTTCGATCTGAGCTACGATTTATTTATTATGAATTTTCAAAGTTTAAACTATTTTCTGAAATGATTTTAAATTAACAGAATTGGAAATATGACGTCAGCATGATGCAATGATGACATCAACAGTCAACAGCCGCACCGACCAGGTCAAACCTGACCAGTGGGCCCCACATGTCAGCCTCTGTTACTAACAGTGTTTAATTTAAGCTAAACTAAATCTAATTATCTACTGGACCCCACCTGTCAGTGACTAATTAACTTAATTAATTTATTTTTATTTATAAAATGTTTTAGTTAATTAAAAGGGTGGTGGGGCCCGCGTGTCAGTGGCATAGTGGGCGCCCAGTCAGCACGTTAACTGGTCAAACCAGTCAACGGGGGCCCCTGGGCCCACGGGCAGTGTCACTGGGGGTGGCCCCAGGTCTGCCAGCGTGGCGGCGGCCGGCGGCTCGATGCCTGCGACCTCCAGACGCGGCGGAGGGCTCGGACGCGCGTCGGGATTCGTCTACAGTCGGCCATTTGGCACGCGCGATAGCGCGTTCGAACGAGCAGAGCAAACCGCGTCGATTGGCGGTGGTTGTGCGGCCGAAGATGGCCGGTGGCGACGACAGCGACCACCGCGGCGGACGGCCAGAATCGGGCGATGGTGGAAACAAGGTAGCAGCGTGCAAACATGCGGACGGCGAGGCTAGCGAGGCTCTACGCGATGCGCTGAGCACAGTGGGCTCGGCCCCGTGGCCATTTGGTCACCGGAAGGGCGCCGGCGGCGAACTGAGGTGGAGGCGCGTTCGGGCACTCGTCGTGGACGTGGCTAGAGGTCATAGGAGAGGAAGTGCGTGTGCGTGTCGGGTTCCTGGACGCACCAGGAGCACAACGGTGGTCGCAGGTGGGCATGACAGAGGCCATGGCCACGGCCACGAGCTCGTCGGCGGCGAGTAGAGCTCGGGCGCGACGGCAGCTAGCTATGGCGCGTGAATGGGCTAATGGAAGGGAGCAGGAGACGGAGGAGCTCACCTAGTGGCACGCACGAGGGCCCTTGGCAGCTTAGTAGCAGCAGAGGCCGGGGCCGGAGACGAAGAAGACGGCGGCAACCAGAGATGTGGACGAAGGGGATCCGACGCTTCGGTGCTCCCCAGCTCCAGCTGAGGCCACCGGTCGATGGAGAAGACGATGGCGGAGCTCCTCGACAGGATGACAGAGCGAGGTGGTGGCTATGGCCACGAGATCGACGGAGGCACGGCGGTGGTGGCGTTCGGTGACGATGGGGATGTGACGCCCCCAGCTCAATCGTGCACTAATCATACACGCAAATGCACACGATCAAGCCTAAGGACTCACGGGAAGATATCACAACACAACTCTAAAACATAAATAAAGTCATACAAGCTTTATATTACAAGCCAGGGGCCTCGAGGGCTCGAATACATAAGCTTGCGTACAAGCGTCAGCGGAAGCATCAGATATCTGAGTACAGATATAAAATAAAACACAGATAAGCCCTTAGAAGGCGGGGCAAAAGAAAACACTACGATCGAAAGGCGCATGCCTCCTGCCTGGGACCCTCCGATCCTACTCCTGGTCGTCGGCCAACTCGTAGTAGTATCCATCCTCGCGGTAGTAGTAGCGATCGTCGGCGGGGGCAGCTGTCTCAGGGGCTCCGTCATCTGGTTGCATTAAAAGGATACGGGGAAAAAAGAAAGCAAAGCATCCGTGAGTACTCATCCAAAGTACTCAGCAAGCAAGGATCTACACTACATATGCAACATTATCAAAGAGAGGCTGTATATGTGGACTGGGCTACAGAAATTCCAGAATAGAGAGAAGGCCTAGTCCTATCGAAGACTAGCATCTTCAGCGGTCTTGCAGCAATAGAAGAGAGTAGAACAGTACAATATAATGTAGTAGTAATGTTATCAACCTCACCCAGAGATCCTTTCTCGACTCCCTGCGAGAAAGCAATCTCAGAGCCTTACCGTCATCAACCTCGTCCTGAGATCCCTTCTCGACTCCCTGCGAGAAGCAATCCCAGAGCCATATATCCAGGTCTCATCTCAAGTTCTAGTTGTATCGATCGGGATACAACTCCGAGTGTCCTTTACCGTAGGACCGGCTATCGATAGATGTGTTCTTCCCTACAGGGGTGCACCAACTTACCCACCACGCTCGCTTCACTCCGGCCGGACACACTTTTCCGGGTCATGCCCGGCCTCGGCCAAACGATACACCGCAACCCTACCTACAGCTCAGCAGAGAGGTCCCCATCGGTCTATATCCTAAGCGCTCAGGGGTCTTGGGCCATCGCCCTGTGCACTCCGGGTTGGTGTGTGCAGGGTCGGGACGAGCACCACCTCAGTCCTGGATGGCACTGGCCCAGCCCGGCCACGAGGCTGAACTAGACGTCTGACAGAGCTTTCGGCTGATGCTACGATGCAGAGTGCCCATAACTCTTCCCACGTGATGGTTAGTGCTATCAGGCCAGAGGCTTGCTCGGATCAAATATCCAAATCGTTAGTGGACTAGGGGCTTGCGGTAACGAGCAGAGACTCACGATCGATGTGACCCCGTCGCCCCGTCTCGAGGACTTGCGGCAAGGGCCAACAATGCCCGGCCACGCCTCGTATTCATATCTCGGGCAACCTCCAGGTCAACCCGTCTCCACAACACTCGCCACTTAGGCTCACGCGGGTACCCCTCAGGGTCGACCCGCCTTTCCAAGTAACAGTGTAAAGTCCAAGTATCCGTGTGTCCATAACATCAGGGGAATCCGAGGTATCACCCTCGTTGGATTCCTACTTGATGTATCCGTCAAGGTGAACTCGGAGGAATCACCCTCGATGGGTTCACACTTGATGTGTTGCACGATAGGGTCGTATAGGAAGTGGAGAAGGAGGAATCACCCTCGATGACCACGACCAAATAGCTACTCTACAGAGTTAACATCTGAAGTGCTACACAAGGTATCACCCTCGGCACTCGATAGTAACGCTGCAGTGTCGTTACAACTAAGGGGGTGAAGTGCGGTGCCGGGGCCTGTCTTCGATCCCGTCGATCGGGTCTTCTGATAATCCAGCGGGGCAGTCGGGACAAGTGGGGTCACTGATAGCTCTCTACCCAGCCTATACTAGATAGTTTAGGATAAGCAGGTAAGGTTTCAATAGCAGGTTACAATAAAAACAGGCTATGCATCAGAATAGGTAAAGCAGTAGCAGCAGCAATTCTAATGCAAGCATGAGAGGGAAAGAATAGGCGTTTTCGGTATGCTCAAAAGGGGGGTGCTTACCTGGTTGCTCGGCGGCAAGGGCAAGGTCGTCAATGGTGTCGTCGGGCTCCTGAGCTGCGTCGGTCTCGGGAAAAGCGTCTGCAGCGGGGTCTACCGAGAGAGAAGAGGGGGAGGAAACAGTGAATATAAAGCAAACAAGAGCATGACATGACAATACGCAGAGCTAGGGGTGACCTATCGCAGTGCTCGGTGATACCGACGAAGAGGAATAACATCCGGGAATGTTTTTTCGAAGTTTGGCATTTTCGGCCAGATGAAACGGAGGGGGACGGTTGCATGTTCGCTATGCTAGAGACGTGTGGCGGACGAACGGACCGCGCAATCGGATTCGTCTCGTCGTTCTGAGCAATTTTCATGTACAAAGTTTTTTGATCTGAGCTACGGATTATTTTATATGAATTTTCTAAAGATTTAAACATTTTCTGAATTTAATTATTTATTTAAATTCGAATTATCCAGAATAGTGAATGATGACATCAGCCTGGGGTCAGCATTGCGTCAGCAGTCAACAGTGGGGCTGACCAGGTCAAACCTGACCAGTGGGCCCCACCTGTCATAGACTCAGGTCAATTCCAGTTTATTTAATTAAACTAAACAGGGTTAATTAGCAGGTGGGTCCACATGTCAGTGACAGGTTAGGCTAATTTAATTATTTTTATTAACCTAGTTAGTTAATTAGGCACCTGACATGGGGGGCCCATATGTCAGTGACACAGGGAGAGGGGCCCCACCAGTCAGTGACTGGGCAGTGCCCAGTCAGCCAGTTGACCAAGTCAACTGGTCAACTGGAGCTGGCCTGGCCCACTGGCAGTGGCACTGGGGGTGGCCCCAGGCCAGCCACGTCGGCGGCGGCGCCAACCGGCCACCGGAGTTGCTCCGGCGAGCACCAGAGACGGCGGCGCAGCTCGGAAATAGCGCACACGGGGTCAAATCACGCGCGGCCGGTGGTGTTCAAAAGCTGGCGACGGCGCCGATCCATCCCAGGCACCGATTCGAGCAACGGCGGGCCGTAGCGAGCGCCACGTCGCTGACGGCGGAGGAGCTTTCGGGCAGCGATGGCATCTATGTAACCGGGGCGTTTTCGAGCTAACCAACGGCGCTACGAGGGCCTACGCGTTGCGTGGAGTCGAACGGCGGCGGCGGTTGGACCAAATGGTCACCGGAGAGACGCCGGCGACGAGGTCAGGCGGCGGCGCGTTCGGGCGTCAGCGAAATCTAGCGCTACAAGCAACGGCTCATCGAGAAGGGAGAGGGGAAAGGAGCAGGAGCTCACAGCGGGGTGTAGCCGATCAAAGCGGGCTCGGGGAAGGCCTGAAGCAGCCGGAATCGATGAAGGCAAGCGGCGGCGATCCGAGGAAGAAGACAAGCGTGGACAGCGTTGCAGGGGCTCTCCGGCTCGGGTGACTCGTCGGAGAGGAAGAGGAGGTCGAGGCGGTCCTCTCTGGCACAGAGGCGAGGCGAGGCGAGCACGGTGGCCGCGTGTGCTACGGCGGCGGCGCCATGGCTGCGTCGGCGAGGTGGGGAATGAGAGGGAGAGCGAGAGAGAGTGAGCGAGGGAGAGCCAGGGGAGGCTCTTATCCACCCACGGCGAGCGGCGAGGTGCGGTGTCGAGCGAGGAGGAGGGGGGCCGGGGCGCGGTGTGCGCGTGCTGTTCGACAGCGAGGCGCGGTGAGCAGTGGCGAGAGGTGGGAGGAGGAGTTAGGCGGGCTGGGCCGCCACTGTAGATAGTAGGCCTAAGTGCACAGTAGTTTTAGGCCTTTTCTCTTTTCATGTTTTCTTTTCTTTACTGTTTTGTAAATTATTTGGGCACTAAATGGTTTTCGAAAAATATATGAACTGGTCCATAATTCACAGTGCAACATACCCTATCATCAAAAATTAGTTTGGGGTATTTATCATTTCATATTTATATTATATTAATTAATAGGTTATTAAATAATGTTTTCAGCCACTGTTAGGGGATGTTTGAGTTACTTAATTAATTTATTAAATGTTGGTTACAATTTTAGAATAGTCTCTGGAATATTTGTTATTTATTGAACATTTTAGTTTCTGTGTTTGAACAACTTTTATTTGCACTTTCAGTTTGAGTTTTCATTTGAATTTGAATTTTGAAATGAGATATGATCCAATTAATATTTAGGCACTGTTGATCATGATGACATGGTATTATCAAAAGGGGATTACTGTGGCTAACCACTGGGGTGTTACAGGGGATCGAGGGGGAGAGGCGAGGAGCGAGCTAGGGAGAGGGGGAGAATGACGAGGAGGAGGCCAGGGGGGAGGAACGGGGGATCCTTATCCCCTCGGGCGTCGGCGGGCGTCGCCGTGTCGACGTCTCGCCGGCGCGCGCGCGCGCAGCCACAGGCGAGCCGACACGGTGGTGAGAAGGACGACGACTGTGCGGTTAGCAGGCTGGGCGTGCCACTGTGCACTAGGGTCCAGCCGGTCCAGGACTTTTCCTTTTTCTTCTTTTCCGTTTCTTTGTTTATTTCCTGTTTTGTTAATAGTTTGAGCACTTAAAGATTTTTGTAAAATGTGTGACCTAGCCCATAATTTGCAGTGCAATATATCCTAACATCAAAAACTAGTTTGGTTAAAATACTATTTCATTTTATTTTGTATTAATTTAAAAGGTTATTAAATGTTGTTTTCAGCCACTGTTTGAGGTGGTTAGAGTTACTTAACTAATTCTATAAATGTTGATTACAATTTCATAATTGCCACTTGATTATTTGCTATTTATTGAGCATTTTTTCAACAGTGTTTGAGGAACTAAATTTTGCACTTTTGAATTTGAGTTGATTTTCAGAGAGAAATTTGACATGAGGTGTTTAAGCACTATGATGAAGCATTGCTAATGGAGATGACATGGCAAGTTTAGCAGAGGAACACAGTGCATATTACACAGGGGTGTTACAGTAACTTTCTCACTCTCCTCAAAAAATCATCTCTCAGTTTGATGTCTGGTCTTGGCTCTCATTCAAAAAGTTTTTTATAATATTCTATTGCAATTTTTTGCATCCCAATAGGATCAGAGGTGGGACCTTCAGCCCCTTCTAACACATGAATTTTTTTTCCTCCTCCTCTGGTTTGCCACAGCATTAAAGTATGCTGTGTTTCTATCTCCTTCTACTATATCTCTTTCTCTAGATCTTTGCCTAGCTTTAATTTCTTCCACTTGCCAAATATTAGCCAGTTCTCTAAAAATTTCAGCCATCCTACTTCTTTCCTCCTCTGTCATATTACCATTTTCAGCTTTAATGTCTAGTATATCATACTCCATCATCAACTCATTTTTATTCTTTCTAAGAAAAGCTTCTATATTCCTACTCTACCCTTTGGCCATCCTTCTAAAAGTTCTGACTTTATGTTGCCAGACATCCAAAGGGATGGCACTGTTACACCTGCTACTCCAGGCCTTAGCTATAACCTCTTTAAAATCAGGTCTAGTAATCCACCATTTCTCAAATTTGAACCTCCTACTCCTACTAGTCTGCTCACTACCAGAGTCCCACACAATGGGGGTATGATCACTCCCAACCCTAGGCAGTGCCCTGGCACTGGCCATAGGGAAGCTAGCCTCATACTCTGTAGAGCACAATATCCTATCAATCCTGGACATAATCAAGTTTTCTTGGTTATTGGCCCAGGTGTACATCCTACCTGACATGTTAATCTCCAACAGAGACCACATATCAATCCAAACATTAAACTTATCCACCCACCTGTAATTAACACTCCTGTTATTTTTATCCTCTGGGCCCCTGACTAAATTGAAGTCCCCATCGAAAATGCAGGGTCCAGACCATCCAACACATAGTTCATGTAACTCAGAAATGAAAGCATATGATGGACCATATACAGTAGTGAATCTAAAAACTAAATCATTACTCTTATCTTTAACTACTACACTAACCGTAAACCTGCCTATGTTCCAACTAATTATCTCAAACACACCACAATCTACACCAACCAAAATGCCTCCTGCAGAGCCAATGGAAGGTAAAAAATTCCAATCAAAGTTCCTATTACCCATCAGGATTTTAAGGAAAGTTTTGGAATACTCACTCTGTTTAGTCTCTTGAAACCCAATAAGGCTAGGCTTCAGAGGCCAAATAGTGTCCTCAATACATTTCTTCCTACTAGGTGCAAGAATCCCCCTAACATTCCAGAAGATGTACTTCATTGAAATTTTTTACTGGGGTGCTTGCCCCATCTAGATTTAGTCCCCAGGGACCAGCTCCCCACATTCAACTCCTCCTCTTCACTAAACTCATTTACATGATTATGTACATCATTTGTGTCTGCTACTATACCAGGATCATCAATATTAATCAAACTATCAGTACTACTATCAGGAATAACCACACCCACAGTGTATGTCATGTTCTTTAATTCAGTAACAGGAATAGTATTAAAAGGTTTACTAGCAGCTATACCTTTGATAGAAGGAATTTCAAGATTCTTCTTCATCTGGATCAGTTTTGCTTTTTCCATGACATGTTGGCTACCCACATTCCTAGCACTTTTCCTTGCAGCTTGGACAGGCCCCCATTTCTTCTGTTTTTTGTTTTTCCTGTCAGCAAGCCCTCCATCTTCAGATACCACTTTGTTCACCTCTTCCACCTCCAAAGCACTGAAGTCTGGCATGATATCATCAGGCAGAAAATCCTCCACTTCCTTAATCTCCTCCCCTGAGTCTGTGTCCCTGTCCATGTTATCTCCTACTAGCACTAACTCCTGCTCCTCCAAGTTTTCCATCTGCTGTATTTCAGTATATATGAACCTTGTCACTTCAGTTTCAGGATCTTCTCTTGGCATCACAGACCTACAGTCTAGACCCTGCTCTGAGTTGACATTTTCCTCTACTGTTTTGCAGTTTTCCATTACTCTTTCCCCTTGCTCTTCCCTCATTAAGTTCCTCTATCTCCCAGCATTACTAGCACCAGCTCTTTTGTTCACAATATCTCCTTGTTGTTCATCAGCAGCTCTTGTAGTTTTGTCATTTGCTTTCCCTTGCCCATTGTCAGTATCCATTCTCTCTCCCTGCTATGGTCCATCTCCCTCACAGCCACCATTGCTATTGGACTTTGCTATCTCCACATCCTTCCTGACTATGGGCACCTCCACAGTCAGCTGAACTTTGAAGGTTTTTCCTCCCAGTTCAAAGAGCCTCTCTGAAGGAATTTTTGCAGGATCTCTGCACTGGATCTTCACTCTGACATGTTCAAATAGGCACTGAAACATGCTTTGCCAGTCCAATTCCACCAGCAGGCCAAAGGCTGAAGTACATTGATCTAACACTGTCCATTCACACCATTTGGGCAGTAGACCTCTAACCCGAAGCCATACTTCCACCAGTTCATCTAACTTAGCCAACTCTTCCTTCCAAATCTCCACATTCACAGTAACATCCATGGATGGGAGCCCAAAACATGGATAACCAGCAACTTGTTCAACTGAGATGTGTGGAGGAAATTTGACCAGGAAAGATTCTTCATCTATCTCTCTAATTTGCCATGGCCAGTTTGTCTTGTATATGTTGGGGAACGTAGCATGCAATTTCAAAAATTTTACCTACGATCACGCAAGATCTATCTATGTGATGCATAGCAACGAGCGGGAGAGTGTGTCCACGTACCCTCGTAGACCAAAAGCGGAAGCGTTTAGTAACACGGTTGATGTAGTCGAACGTCTTCGCGATCCAACCGATCAAGTACCGAACGCACGGCACCTCCGCGATCTGCACACGTTCAGCTCGGTGACGTCCCTCGTACTCTTGATCTAGCTGAGGCCGAGGGAGAGTTTCGTCAGCACGACGGCGTGGTGACGGTGATGATGAAGTTACCGACGCAGGGCTTCGCCTAAGCACTACGACAATATGACCGAGGTGGAAATCTGTGAAGGGGGGCACCACACACGGTTAAACAATCAACTTGTGTGTTCTAGGGTGCCCCCCTCCCCACGTATATAAAGGAGGGAGGAAGGAGGTGGCCGGCCTAAGGGGGAGGCGCACCAAGGGGGGGGGAGTCCTACTAGGACTCTAAGTCCTAGTAGGATTCCACCAAGAGGAGAGGGGAAAAGAGGGGGGCTGCGCCCCCAACCCCTTGTCCAATTCGGACTGGGCTTGGGGGGGGGGGGGCGCCACCTCCTGGCTGCTGCCTCCTATTTCCCGTATGGCCCAATAAGGCCCATTACTTCTCCCGGTGAATTCCCGTAACTCCCCGGTACTCCGAAAAATACCCGAATCACTCGGAACCTTTCCGATGTCCGAATATAGCCTTCCAATATATGAATCTTTACCTCTCGACCATTTCGAGACTCCTCGTCATGTCCCCGATCTCATCCGGGACTCCAAACAAACTTCGGTCATCAAATCACATAACTCATAATACAAATCGTCATCGAACGTTAAACGTGCGGACCCTACGGGTTCGAGAACTATGTAGACATGACCGAGACACATCTCCGGTCAATAACCAATCGCGGAACCTGGATGCTCATATTGGCTCCTACATATTCTACGAAGATCTTTATCGGTCAAACCGCATAACAATATACGTTGTTCCCTTTGTCATCGGTATGTTACTTGCCCGAGATTCGATCGTCGGTATCATCATACCTAGTTCAATCTCGTTACTGGCAAGTCTCTTTACTCGTTCCGTAGTGCATCATCCCGTAACTAACTCATTAGTCACATTGCTTGCAAGGCTTCATATGATGTGCATTACTGAGAGGGCCTAGAGATACCTCTCCGATACTCGGAGTGACAAATCCTAATCTCGATCTATGCCAACCCAACAAACACCTTCGGAGACACCTGTAGAGCATCTTTATAATCACCCAGTTATGTTGTGACGTTTGATAGCACACAAAGTGTTCCTCCGGTATTCGGGAGTTGCATAATCTCATAGTCAGAGGAATATGTATAAGTCATGAAGAAAGCTATAGCAATAAACTTAACGATCATTATGCTAAGCTAACAGATGGGTCTTGTCCATCACATCATTCTCCTAATGATGTGATCCCGTTCATCAAATGACAACACATGTCTATGGTCAGGAAACTTAACCATCTTTGATTAACGAGCTAGTCAAGTCGAGGCATACTAGGGACACTTTGTTTTGTCTATGTATTCACACATGTATTAAGTTTCCGGTTAATACAATTCTAGCATGAATAATAAACATTTATCATGATATAAGGAAATATAAATAACAACTTTATTATTGCCTCTAGGGCATATTTCCTTCAGTCTCCCACTTGCACTAGAGTCAATAATCTAGTTTCACATCGCCATGTGATTTAACACGAATAGTTCACATCGCCATGTGACCAACACCCAAAGGGTTTACTAGAGTCAATAATCTAGTTCACATCGCCATGTGATTAACACCCATAGTTCACATCGTCATGTGACCAATACCCAAAGGGTTTACTAGAGTCAATAATCTAGTTCACATCGCCATGTGATTAACACCCAAAGAATACTAAGGTGTGATCATGTTTTGCTTGTGAGAGAAGTTTAGTCAACGGGTCTGCCACAATCAGATCCGTATGTATTTTGCAAATTTCTATTTCTATAATGCTCTGCATGGAGCTACTCTAGCTAATTGCTCCCACTTTCAATATGTATCCAGATTGAGACTCTGAGTCATCTGGATCGGTGTAAAAGCTTGCATCGACGTAACCTTTTACGACGAACTCTTTTAACACCTCCATAACCGAGAAATATATCCTTAGTCCTCTTAGATGACTAAGGATAACATTGACCGCTATCCAGTGATCCACTCCTGGATCACTATCGTACCTCCTTGCTAAACTCATAGCAAGGCACACAACTGGTCTGGAACATAGCATGGCATACTTTATAGAACCTATGACTGAGGCATAGGGAATGACTTTCATTCTCTTTCTATCTTCTGCCGTGGTCAGGTTTTGAGTCTTACTCAATTTTACACCTTGTAACACAGGCAAGAACTCCTTCTTTGACTGTTCCATTTTGAACTACTTCAAAATCTTGTCAAGGCATGTACTCATTGAAAAATCTTATCAAGCATCTTGATCTATCTCTATAGATCTTGATGCTCAATATGTAAGCAGCTTCATCGAGGTCTTTCTTTTGAAAAAACTCCTTTCAAATACTCCTTTATGCTTTTCAGAAAATTCTACATCATTTCCGATCAACAATATGTCATTCACATATACTTATCAGAAAGGCTGTGGTGCTCCCACTCACTTTCTTGTAAATACAGGCTTCACCGCAAGTCTGTATAAAATTATATGCTTTGATCAACACATCAAAGCGTATATTCTAACTCCGAGATGCTTGCACTAGTCCATAGATGGATCGCTGGAGCTTGTACACTTTGTTAGCACCTTTAGGATCGACAAAACCTTCTAGTTGCATCATATACAACTCTTCTTTAATAAATCCATTAAGGAATGCAGTTTTGACATCCATTTACCAAATTTCATAAAATGCGGCAATTGCTAACATGATTCGGACATACTTTAAGCATCGATACAAGTGAGAAAATCTCATCGTAGTCAACACCTTGAACTTGTCGAAAACCTTTTGCGACAATTCGAGCTTTGTAGATAGAAACACTACTATCAGCGTCTGTCTTCCTCTTGAAGATCCATTTATTCTCAATGACTTGCCAATCATCGGGCAAGTCAACCAAAGTCCATACTTTGATCTCATACATGGATCCCATCTCAGATTTCATGGCCTCAAGCCATTTCGCGGAATCTGGGCTCATCATCGCTTCCTCATAGTTCGTAGGTTCGTCATGGTCTAGTAACATGACTTACAGAACAGGATTACTGTACCACTCTGGTGCGGAACGTACTCTGGTTGACCTACGAGGTTCTGTAGTAACTTGATCTGAAGTTTCATGATCATCATCATTAGCTTCCTCACTAATTGGTGTAGGCATCACTGGAACTGATTTCTGTGATGAACTACTTTCCAATTCAAGAGAAGGTACAATTACCTCATCAAGTTCTACTTTCCTCCCACTCACTTCTTTTGAGAGAAACTCCTTCTCTAGAAAGGATCTATTCTTAGCAACAAATATCTTGCCTTCGGATCTGTGATAGAAGGTGTACCCAACAGTTTTTTTTGGGTATCCTATGAAGATGCACTTCTCCGATTTGGGTTCGAGCTTATCAGGCTGAAGCTTTTTCACATAAGCATCGTGTGACGACCCCGGCTTAATCGTGCACTAATCATACACGCAAATGCGCACGATCAAGCCTAAGGACTCACTTGAAGATATCACAACACAACTCTAAAACATAAAATAAGTCATACAAGCTTAATATTACAAGCCAGGGCCTCGAGGGCTCGAATACAAGCTCGATGGCATACAAGCGTCAGCGGAAGCATTAGATATCTGAGTACAGATATATTACAGAGAGAGAGATAAGCCTTCACAGAGGCGGGGTAAAAATAAAAACTACGATCGAAAGGCGTAGGCCTCCTGCCCTGGACCCTCCGATCCTACTCCTGGTCGTCGAACGGCTCCTCGTAGTAGTAGTACTCGCCAGGCGGATAGTAGTACTGGTCGTCGGCTGGGGCTTCTGGCTCAGGGGCTCCGTCGTCTGGTGGCATCAAATGGAAAAATGGGGGAAAAAGAAAATAAAGCAAACGTGAGTACTCATCCGAAGTACTCAGCAAGCAAGGATCTACACTACATATGCATCATTGTCAAAGGAATGGCTGTATATGTGGACTGGGCTGCAGAAATGCAGAGTAGAGGGGGAAAGCCTAGTCCTATCGAAGACTAGCATCTTCAACAATCTTCGACAGTCTTGCAGCATCAGGAGAGAGCAGATGAACATAATGTAAAGTAGTAGTAGTAATATTATCAACCTCGACCTGAGATCCTTTCTCGACTCCCTGCGAGAAAGCAATCCCAGAGCCGTACTATCCAATTCTCATCACATGTTCTAGTTGTACCGATCGGGATACAACTCCGAGTGTCCGTTACCGTAGGACAGGCTATCGATAGAAGTTTCTTCCCTGCAGGGGTGCACCAACTTACCCACCACGCTCACTTAACTCTGGCCGGACACACTTTTCTGGGTCATGCCCGGCCTCGGCTAAGCAACACGCCGCAACCCGACCTAGGCTTATAAGAGAGGTCAGCACGCCGGACTAAACCTATGCCCCCAGGGGTCTTGGGCCATCGCCCCGGGAACCCCTGCACGTTACGGGGCCACCGAGAGCAGACCTAGCAACCCCTTATACAAGCGCGGTTGCGTTACCAGTCCAACTCGGCGTGCGCCGCTCCTTACTGACGTCAAACAAGCTTCGGCTGATGTGTACGACGCAGAACGCCCATACTATGCCCACGTGATGGTTAGTGCTATCGGGCCAGAGGCCCCTCGGATCAAATATCCAAACCGTAGTGGATTAGGAGCGCGCGGAAACGAGCAGAGACTCACGATCGATGTGACCCCGTCGCCCCGTCTCGAGGACTTGCGGCAAGGGCTAAGAATGCCCGGCCACGCCTCGTAGTTATCTCGCGGGCACCATCCAGGTCAACCCGACTCCACATTACTTCGCGTTAAGCTCGCGCGGGTACCCCTCAGGGCCGACCCGTCTTTAGTATCATAGTTTAGTGCAAGTCATAATATCCAAGGTAACTGTGTGTCTGACACCGAAGGGAACCCTGAGGAATCACCCTCGATGGAATTCCCGCTCGATGTTATCATCAAGGTGAACGAAGGAGGAATCACCCTCGAGGTCCACCTTGAGGAGTTGCGCGACGACGTCGTGATCGGGGGTGGTGTAGAAGGAATCACCCTCGCTTACCACGACCGAGTAACTAACCTACAAGGTTAACATCAGAAGTGCTGACGAGGTATCACCCTCGGCACTCGATGGTAACCCAGCAGTGTCGGCAACTAAGGGGAAGTGATGTGCGGTGCCATGGTCTAGTCTTCAATCCCGATGATCGGGTCTTCTGATGTCCAGCAGGGCAGTCGGGATCAAGTGGGGGGGGTCTCGGTCGTGTCTCTACCCACCTTATACTAAGCAGTCTAGGATAACCGGTAAGGTAACAAAGCAGGGTACAATAATCAGGCTATGCAGCAGATATAGGAAAACAGTAGCAGTAGCAGTTCTAATGCAAGCATAAGAGAGAAGAGAATAGGCGATATAGGCATGCTCAAAATGGGGGTGCTTGCCTGTTTGCTCGGGGGCAAGGGCAAGGTCTTCAGGGGTGTCGTCGGGAACGTAGTCGTACTCCGGAGCTGCGTCTGCGTCTGGAGCTACGTCTGCGTCGGGGTCTATCGAGAGAGAAGAGGGGGAGGAAACAGGTAAACAATATGCAATCATATGCCACACAGTGCGTGCTATGCTATGATGCAGTGCAGGGTTGCCTGAATATGCATCTAAGTCATTTTAGTTATTTTTAGAATTATTCTGGGATTTAATATCCGACGTGTGTGCACTATTCATCTGTCGGATTCGGGTCCGGAGTTACGAGTTCTTCTACGTAGGAGGTTCCGATGGAGAAACAGACGGCACGATCAGACTCGTCTCGTCGTTCTGAGCAACTTTCATGTTTTAACTTTTTCGATCCGAGCTACGGTTTAAAAGTTATTAATTTTTAAAGATTATTCGAATTTCTGAAATTATTTTATTTATCAGAAAATGAATTATGACGTCAGCATGACGCGCTGCTGACGTCAGCAAGTCAACAGGACGGTTGACCAGTCAAACCTGACATGTGGGTCCAGTGGGACCCACATGTCAGCCTCTATTTCTTTAATCAGTGATTCAGTTTAATTACCAGGATTAATTAGGGGGTGGACCCCACATGTCAGTGAGACATTAGGTTAATTAGTTTATTTTTATTTCTAATTTGTTTTAACTAATTAAACAGGAAGGTGGGGCCCGCCTGTCAGCGGCTGGGCCGGTCCAGTCAGCAAGGCTGACTGGTCAACTGGCCGGCCGGGCCCCTGGGACCCACGGGTCAGTGACCCAGGGGTGGGCCCCGTCTGTGCCACGTCAGCGGGGCCGGCGGCTGGTCGCCGGCGACCAAATCGCGCGGCGGCGCGTCGCCGGAGTTGGCCGGAATCGAGCTATAGGGCTCGGTTCGAGCCGGGCTTGGGTGCGTTCGAAAGCTGGCGTCCTCGCGCATCTAGCTGAGCCAACAGCCGGGCTCGGAGGTGGCCGGAACGTCGCCGGCGTTGAGCGAGGCGGACGTCCGAAGCTCGAGCTCGTCGGGTTCGACGTCCTAGCGCGCGGGCGACCTAACTAGCTAGCTGTGCGGGGCCTACGGCTCACAGGGAGCTCGCCGGAGGAGTCAAACGAGCTAGCAACAGCTCGGGAGCTTGGCTGCAGTGGCAATGGCGGCGGTGACTTTCGGGTCTCCGAGGTGCCGCGGCTACAGCGTGCAGACGGGCTACCAGAGAGGCCAGAGAGAGAGGGAGAGTGCTCACCGAGCGGCGCAAGGTGGCCCGTGTGAGGATTAGGAGCTGCAGGGGTCGAGGTCGCCGGAACCGCGCCGGAGATGCAGAAGAGGGGCGCGGCTCGATCCGCGCAACGTGGAGCTCCTCGGCCCCAATCAACGGCGCCCAAGGCCGTGGCAGTCCATGGCGATGGCGCAGGACATGGCAGAGCGGCAGGCAGGGCTCGGTGGCCGCGGGGACGAACGAGAACGGCGGCGGTGGCGCTCGGACGCCTCGGATCTGAGGAGGAAGGAGGCAGAGCGAGCGAGGGAGAGAGATGGGGAATGCCAGGGGAAGCCAGGGGGGTCGAGTGGCTCCGGCCTTATCTCCTCCTCCTCCCTGTAGCGTCGGTGGCGCCGCGGTGTCGCCGGCCGACTGGCGCGCGCGCGCGCGGCCACGGCGTGGACGACACGGGGAGGAGGGAGACGAGGTGGGCCTGCTGGGCCGCGACTCGGGGCACTGTGCACTAAGGCCCAGTGCACAGTGTCCCGCTTTTGATTTTCTGTTTTAGCTTCTCCATTTTCTTTTATCCTTTTCTGTTTCAAAATGTTTAGGGCACTTGTGCACTTTCGAAAAATGTGGGAGTTGGCCCAAATATTGCAATGCAATATTAGCTCTCACCAAAAAGTGGTTTGGACAGTTTTGGAGTTCATTTGAATCTGCAATGATTTTAAACGAATTAATATTGCTGTTTTGGGTGCTGTTTCATCTTGTTTGACTCATCAATCATATTCCAAAAATGTTGGTTATGATTTTGCCATGACCACTGGATTATTTGCTAATTAAATAACATTTCTCCAGCAGAGTTTGATCAACCTTATATTTCACTTATGAATTTAAGTTGATTTTAAAAATGGAGTTGATTTACTTTGGTTAACCACTATGTTTAATCACTGCATATGATATGACTTGGCATTATTAACAGTTGATCATGGTGGCTATTACATAGGGGTGTTACAAGTTCTCCTCCACTAAAAGAAATTCTCGTCCCGAGAATTTAGGAGGTAGAAGGAAAGAGTCTGGGATATTTTTCCCGAAGATGATCCTCGCGTTCCCAAGTGGCCTCATCTTCAGTATGATTCGGCCATTGCACTTTTAGGAACTTGGTCGTCTTCTGACGAGTACGACGCTCAGCTTCGTCGAGGATGCGGATCGGATGCTCCTTATAGGAAAGATCTTCTTGTAGCTCGAGCATCTCATGATCCACTGCACGGTGCGGGGATTCCTTGAAGCACTTACGGAGTTGCGACACGTGGAAGACATCATGAATATGGGAGAATTGCGGTGGCAACTCCAATTGATATGCCACCTGTCCACGTCTAGCCACGATGCGGAAAGGACCAATATAGCGAGGAGCTAGCTTGCCCTTGATTCCGAAACGACGGGTGCCCTTCATTGGAGTGACACGAAGATAAGCTTGATCACCAGGTTGATAGATCACACCCCATCGCTTGCGATCATAATTACTCTTCTGACGGTCTTGAGCTGCTTTGAGATTCTCCCGTACAATTCAGACTTGTTCTTCGGCATGCTGAATAATGTCCGGTCCAACAAGAGGTCGTTCCCCAGTTTCTGACCAATTCAGAGGGGTTCGACATTTACGTCCATAAAGAACCTCAAATGGGGCCATTTTTAAGCTGGCTTGATAACTGTTGTTATAAGAGAACTCGGCATACGGGAGAGATTCCTCCCATTTCTTATCGAAGGATATAACACAGGCTCGAAGCATGTCTTCAAGCACTTGATTAACGCGCTCAACTTGGCCTTGAGATTGGGGATGATAAGCTGAACTCCAGGTAATATGAGTTCCCATTGCTTTCTGGAAACTTTCCCAGAAATGGCCAGTGAAAATACTGCCACGGTCTGAACTGATTTCCTTGGGAATACCATGGAGTGAAACAATTCTGGCAATGTACAGTTCTGCTAGCTGGCTAGCGGTGATAGTCTCCTTAACAGGTAGGAAATGAGCAACCTTGGAGAGTTGGTCGACGACGACAAGAATGGCATCGCGACCCTTCTGAGACTTGGGAAGACCAGTGATGAAGTCCATTTGCACTTTATCCCACTTCCATAGAGGAATAGGGAGCGGTTGCAGAATTCCAGCAGGTTTCTGATGTTCTGCCTTCACGCGACGACAAACGTCACACTCGGCAACATAACGAGCAATATCCTGCGTCATCCTAGACCACCAGTACCTTTGACGAAGATCTCGATACATCTTGGTACTACCCGGATGGATAGACAGCGGTGTATCATGGGCCTCCTTCATGACTTTGTCAGTCATCAGCTCGAAGCGAGGTACTACGATGCGGTCTCTGAAATATAATGTACCATCTTCAGCAACTGAGAAATCCCGATACTTAGCAAGGTGAAGCTCCTTCTTCATCAAGTCAATTTCAGCATCTTTGGCTTGCGCTTCTTTAACAGCCTTCAGAAGGTCTGGCTGTACCACAAGGTTATTAAGAGAACCCTGGGGAAGAATTCGCAGATTCAGCTGAGTCAGTTCTGCGTGAAGACGAGGTTGAGCTTGCCTAACCATGAGGTTGTTGCAATAAGACTTGCGACTCAGGGCATCGGCCATTACATTAGCTTTGCCCGGGGTATAAGAAATACCGCAGTCATAATCCGCAATAGCTTCTAACCATCGTTGTTGTCGGAGATTAAGATCCGGTTGAGTGAATAAGTATTTCAGACTTTGGTGATCGGTATAAATTTCACACCGATTACCCAGAAGGTAGTGTCGCCATAACTTCAATGCATACATCACTGCTGCAAGTTCAAGATCATGCACTGGATAATTCTCTTCATGTGGACGCAATTGACGTGAAGCATATGCAATTACTCTCCGGGTGGATAGAATTAACGAGAACCTAAATGTCGGTGTTAGTAAATTTTATTAAACCCGAATAGATGAGAGATTAGAATCCCAGATTAAAGACGAGGAATAAAAGATCCTAATACCACCCATTTGGCGACGTGGGCCCGTAAGCCACACAGCCAAGTTAGTAAAACAGTTTTTGACCTGTAGACTCAACTTCGGCCAAGGAATTGGAAAGGGGGAACTCCTAGAGGCAGTCGGCTCTGATACCAACCTGTGACGACCCCGGCTTAATCGTGCACTAATCATACACGCAAATGCGCACGATCAAGCCTAAGGACTCACTTGAAGATATCACAACACAACTCTAAAACATAAAATAAAGTCATACAAGCTTAATATTACAAGCCAGGGCCTCGAGGGCTCGAATACAAGCTCGATGGCATACAAGCGTCAGCGGAAGCATTAGATATCTGAGTACAGATATATTACAGAGAGAGAGATAAGCCTTCACAGAGGCGGGGTAAAAATAAAAACTACGATCGAAAGGCGTAGGCCTCCTGCCCTGGACCCTTCGATCCTACTCCTGGTCGTCGAACGGCTCCTCGTAGTAGTAGTACTCGCCAGGCGGATAGTAGTACTGGTCGTCGGCTGGGGCTTCTGGCTCAGGGGCTCCGTCGTCTGGTGGCATCAAATGGAATATGGGGGAAAAAGAAAATAAAGCAAACGTGAGTACTCATCCGAAGTACTCAGCAAGCAAGGATCTACACTACATATGCATCATTGTCAAAGGAATGGCTGTATAAGTGGACTGGGCTGCAGAAATGCCAGAATAGAGGGGGAAAGCCTAGTCCTATCGAAGACTAGCATCTTCAACAATCTTCGACAGTCTTGCAGCATCAGGAGAGAGCAGATGAACATAATGTAAAGTAGTAGTAGTAATATCATCAACCTCGACCTGAGATCCTTTCTCGACTCCCTGCGAGAAAGCAATCCCAGAGCCGTACTATCCAATTCTCATCACATGTTCTAGTTGTACCGATCGGGATACAACTCCGAGTGTCCGTTACCGTAGGACAGGCTATCGATAGAAGTTTCTTCCCTGCAGGGGTGCACCAACTTACCCACCACGCTCACTTAACTCTGGCGGGACACACTTTTCTGGGTCATGCCCGGCCTCGGCTAAGCAACACGCCGCAACCCGACCTAGGCTTATAAGAGAGGTCAGCACGCCGGACTAAACCTATGCCCCCAGGGGTCTTGGGCCATCGCCCCGGGAACTCCTGCACGTTACGGGGCCACCGAGAGCAGACCTAGCAACCCCTTATACAAGCGCGGTTGCGTTACCAGTCCAACTCGGCGTGCGCCGCTCCTTACTGACGTCAAACAAGCTTCGGCTGATGTGTACGACGCAAAACGCCCATACTATGCCCACGTGATGGTTAGTGCTATCGGGCCAGAGGCCCCTCGGATCAAATATCCAAACCGTAGTGGATTAGGAGCGCGCGGAAACGAGCAGAGACTCACGATCGATGTGACCCCGTCGCCCCGTCTCGAGGACTTGCGGCAAGGGCTAAGAATGCCCGGCCGCGCCTCGTAGTTATCTCGCGGGCACCATCCAGGTCAACCCGACTCCACATCACTTCGCGTTAAGCTCGCGCGGGTACCCCTCAGGGCCGACCCGTCTTTAGTATCGTGGTTCATAGTCAAGTCATAATATCCAAGGTAACTGTGTGTTTGACACCGAAGGGAACCATGAGGAATCACCCTCGATGGAATTCCCGCTCGATGTTATCATCAAGGTGAACGAAGGAGGAATCACCCTCGAGGTCCACCTTGAGGAGTTGCGCGACGACGTCGTGATCGGGGGTGGTGTAGAAGGAATCACCCTCGCTTACCACGACCGAGTAACTAACCTACAAGGTTAACATCAGAAGTGCTAACGAGGTATCACCCTCGGCACTCGACGGTAACCCAGCAGTGTCGGCAACTAAGGGGAAGTGATGTGCGGTGCCATGGTCTAGTCTTCAATCCCGATGATCGGGTCTTCTGATGTCCAGCAGGGTAGTCGGGATCAAGTGGGGGTCTCGGTCGTGTCTCTACCCACCTTATACTAAGCAGTCTAGGATAACCAGTAAGGTAGCAAGGCAGGTTACAATAAACAGGCTATGCAGCAGATATAGGAAAACAGTAGCAGTAGCAGTTCTAATGCAAGCATAAGAGAGAAGAGAATAGGCGATATAGGCATGCTCAAAATGGGGGTGCTTGCCTGTTTGCTCGGGGGCAAGGGCAAGGTCTTCAGTAGTATCGTCGGGGACGTAGTCGTACTCCTGTGCGGCGTCTGCCTCGGGAGCTACGTCAACGTCGGGGGCTACCGAGAGAGAAGAGGGGGAAGAAACAGGTAAACATAATGCAAACAAATGCAACACGGTGCGTGTGATGCTATGATGCAGTGTAGGGTTGCCTAAATATGCATCTAAGTCATTTTAGTTATTTTTAGAATTATTCTGGGATTTAATATCCGACGTGTGTGCACTATTCATCTGTCGGATTCGGGTCCGGAGTTACGAGTTCTTCTACGTAGGAGGTGCCGATGGAGAAACAGACGGCACGATCAGACTCGTCTCGTCGTTCTGAGCAACTTTCATGTTTTAACTTTTTCGATCCGAGCTACGGTTTAAAAGTTATTAATTTTTAAAGATTATTTGAATTTCTGGAATTATTTTATTTAACAGAAAATGAATTATGACGTCAGCATGACGCGCTGCTGACGTCAGCAAGTCAACAGGACGGTTGACCAGTCAAACCTGACATGTGGGTCCAGTGGGACCCACATATCAGCCTCTGTTTCTTTATCCAGTGAATTAGTTTAATTACCAGGATTAATTAGGGGGGTGGACCCCACATGTCAGTGAGACATTAGGTTAATTAGTTTATTTTTATTTCTAATTTGTTTTAACTAATTAAACAGGAAGGTGGGGCCCGCCTGTCAGCGGCTGGGCCGGTCCAGTCAGCAAGGCTGACTGGTCAACTGGCCGGCCGGGCCCCTGGGACCCACGGGTCAGTGACCCAGGGGTGGGCCCCGTCTGTGCCACGTCAGCGGGGCCGGCGGCTGGTCGCCGGCGACCAAATCGCGCGGCGGCGCGTCGCCGGAGTTGGCCGGAATCGAGCTATAGGGCTCGGTTCGAGCCGGGCTTGGGTGCGTTCGAAAGCTGGCGTCCTCGCGCATCTAGCTGAGCCAACAGCCGGGCTCGGAGGTGGCCGGAACATCGCCGGCGTTGAGCGAGGCGGACGTTCGAAGCTCGAGCTCGTCGGGTTCGACGTCCTAGCGCGCGGGCGACCTAACTAGCTAGCTGTGCGGGGCCTACGGCTCACAGGGAGCTCGCCGGAGGAGTCAAACGAGCTAGCAACAGCTCGGGAGCTTGGCTGCAGCGGCAATGGCGGCGGTGACTTTCGGGTCTCCGAGGTGCCGCGGCTACAGCGTGCAGACGGGCTACCAGAGAGGCCAGAGAGAGAGGGAGAGTGCTCACCGAGCGGCGCAAGGTGGCCCGTGTGAGGATTAGGAGCTGCAGGGGTCGAGGTCGCCGGAACCGCGCCGGAGATGCAGAAGAGGGGCGCGGCTCGATCCGCGCAACGTGGAGCTCCTCGGCCCCAATCAACGGCGCCCAAGGCCGTGGCAGTCCATGGCGATGGCGCAGGACATGGCAGAGCGGCAGGCAGGGCTCGGTGGCCGCGGGGACGAACGAGAACGGCGGCGGTGGCGCTCGGACGCCTCGGATCTGAGGAGGAAGGAGGCAGAGCGAGCGAGGGAGAGAGATGGGGAATGCCAGGGGAAGCCAGGGGGGTCGAGTGGCTCCGGCCTTATCTCCTCCTCCTCCCTGTAGCGTCGGTGGCGCCGCGGTGGCGCCGGCCGACTGGCGCGCGCGCGCGCGGCCACGGCGGGGACGACACGGGGAGGAGGGAGACGAGGTGGGCCTGCTGGGCCGCGACTCGGGGCACTGTGCACTAAGGCCCAGTGCACAGTGTCCCGCTTTTGATTTCCTGTTTTAGCTTCTCCATTTTCTTTTATCCTTTTCTGTTTCAAAATGTTTAGGGCACTTGTGCACTTTCGAAAAATGTGGGAGTTGGCCCAAATATTGCAATGCAATATTAGCTCTCACCAAAAAGTGGTTTGGACAGTTTTGGAGTTCATTTGAATCTGCAATGATTTTAAATGAATTAATATTGCTGTTTTGGGTGCTGTTTCATCTTGTTTGACTCATCAATCATATTCCAAAAATGTTGGTTATGATTTTGCCATGACCACTGGATTATTTGCTAATTAAATAACATTTCTCCAGCAGAGTTTGATCAACTTCAATTTGCACTTTGGAATTTAATTTGATTTTCAGATTTGAATTTGAATTGGATTATTAACCCAAGTGACTAGGCAAAGCAAATGATGATGACATGGCATTATTAGCAGTTGATCACTGTGGTCATTACAAGGGGTGTTACAAATTCTCCTCCTCTAAAAGAAATTCTCGTCCCGAGAATTTAGGAGGTAGAAGGAAAAAGTCCGGGATATTCTTCCCGAAGATGATCCTCACGTTCCCAAGTGGCTTCATCTTCAGTATGATTCGACCATTGCACTTTTAGGAACTTGGTCGTCTTCTGACGAGTCCGACGTTCAGCTTCGTCGAGGATTCGAATCGGATGCTCCTTATAAGATAAGTCATCTTGGAGCTGGAGCATCTCATGATCCACTGCACGGTGCGGGGATTCCTTGAAGCACTTACGGAGTTGCGACACGTGGAAGACATCATGAATATGAGAGAACTGTGGCGGCAACTCCAATTTATATGCCACATGTCCACGTCTAGCCACGATGCGGAAAGGACCAATATAGCGAGGAGCTAGCTTGCCCTTGATTCCGAAACGACGGGTGCCCTTCATTGGAGTGACACGAAGGTAAGCTTGATCACCAGGTTGATAGATCACACCCCATCGCTTGCGATCATAATTACTCTTCTGACGGTCTTGAGCTGCTTTGAGATTCTCCCGGACAATTCGGACTTGTTCTTCGGCATGCTGAATGATGTCCGGTCCAACAAGAGGTCGTTCCCCAGTTTCTGACCAATTCAGAGGGGTTCGACATTTACGTCCATAAAGAACCTCAAATGGGGCCATTTTTAAGCTGGCTTGATAACTGTTGTTATAAGAGAACTCGGCATACGGGAGAGATTCCTCCCATTTCTTACCGAAGGATATAACACAGGCTCGAAGCATGTCTTCAAGCACTTGATTAACGCGCTCAACTTGGCCTTGAGATTGGGGATGATAAGCTGAACTCCAGGTAATATGAGTTCCCATTGTTTTCTGGAAACTTTCCCAGAAATGGCCAGTGAAAATACTGCCACGGTCTGAACTGATTTCCTTGGGAATACCATGGAGTGAAACAATTCTGGCAATGTACAGTTCTGCTAGCTGGCTAGCGGTGATAGTCTCCTTAACAGGTAGGAAATGTGCAACCTTGGAAAGTTGGTCAACGACGACAAGAATAGCATCGTGACCCTTCTGAGACTTGGGAAGACCAGTGATGAAGTCCATAGAGGAATAGGGAGCGGTTGCAGAATTCCAGCAGGTTTCTGATGTTCTGCCTTCACGCGACGACAAACGTCACACTCGGCAACATAACGAGCAATATCCTGCTTCATCCTAGACCACCAGTACCTTTGATGAAGATCTCGATACATTTTGGTACTACCCGGATGGATAGACAGCGGTGTATCATGGGCCTCCTTCATGACTTTGTCAGTCATCAGCTCGAAGCGAGGTACTACGATGCGGTCTCTGAAATATAATGTACCATCTTCAGCAACTGAGAAATCCCGATACTTAGCAAGGTGAAGCTCCTTCTTCATCAAGTCAATTTCAGCATCTTTGGCTTGCGCTTCTTTAACAGCCTTCAGAAGGTCTGGCTGTACCACAAGGTTATTAAGAGAACCCTGGGGAAGAATTCGCAGATTCAGCTGAGTCAGTTCTGCGTGAAGACGAGGTTGAGCTTGCCTAACCATGAGGTTGTTGCAATATGACTTGCGACTCAGGGCATCGGCCATCACATTAGCTTTGCCCGGGGTATAAGAAATACCGCAGTCATAATCCGCAATAGCTTCTAACCATCGTTGTTGTCGGAGATTAAGATCCGGTTGAGTGAATAAGTATTTCAGACTTTGGTGATCGGTATAAATTTCACACCGATTACCCAGAAGGTAGTGTCGCCATAACTTCAATGCATACATCACTGCTGCAAGTTCAAGATCATGCACTGGATAATTCTCTTCATGTGGACGCAATTGACGTGAAGCATATGCAATTACTCTCCGCTCTTGCATTAGGACGCAGCCTAATCCCTGACGAGAGGCGTCGCAATATATGACAAAGTCCTTGCGAGAATTAGGAGGAGCAAGCACTGGCGCAGAAGTGAGCTTGTCCTTGAGGGTTTGGAAACTTTCCTGACACTTGTCTGTCCACTCAAACTTAACGCCTTTGTGGAGCAGATTAGTCAGGGGCTTGGCGATCTTGGAGAAGTTCTCGACGAATCGGCGACAATAGCTGGCTAGACCGAGAAAGCTTCGGACCTGCTTGGCATTCTTCGGAGGAGTCCAGTCAAGGATAGCCTGAACACGCTCCAGGTTAACGGCAATACCGTCCTTGGAAATCACATGTCCAAGGTAGGTCACTTCAGGAAGCCAGAATTTGCATTTAGAGAACTTGGCATATAATTGGTGCTCTCGAAGTCTCTCCAGAACTAGTCGAAGGTGCTCAGCATGTTCTTCTTTGTTCTTCGAATAAACCAGAATATCATCCAGATATACCACGACGAATTTGTCGAGGTAGTCCATGAATATATAATTCATTAAGCGGGAGAAGGTAGCGGGAGCATTCGTCAGACCAAATGACATGACGGTGTACTCGTATGAGCCATAACGAGTAACGAATGCAGTCTTCGGAATATCCTCTTCGCGAACACGGATCTGGTGATAACCCAACCTCAAGTCGAGTTTAGAAAACACCGAAGATCCAGCGAGTTGGTCATATAAATCGTTGATCCGGGGAAGTGGATATTTATTCTGAATGGTTGCCTGGTTGATAGGACGATAATCTTGAACCAGACGGTTAGTTCCATCCTTCTTCTTAACAAAGAGAGAAGGTGCTCCCCAAGCAGAGGAACTAGGGCGGATGAAACCCTTCCTTAAAGATTTATCAATTTCCTCCTTAAGCTCGATGAGGTGGTGCGGAGGCATCTTGTAGGGACGCTTCGCAATAGGAGTGGTGCCAGGCTTCAAGTCGATGACGAACTCGACAGCTCTAGCAGGGGGTATTCCTGGAAGTTCTTCTGGAAAAACATCCGGGAAGTCACAGACCACTGGGATATTCTCAATCCCATCAAGCGGAGAAGCATTCAACGCGTTCAAGGCATAAATTTGAGCCTCGGCGTTCTGAGTGATATGAGCATGGTAATTCACCATCTCATTCGAGGGGTGCAAGAGGTGAACAACTTTGGTGGCACAATTGATTGAGGCATAGTGGGCCTTCAACCAATCCATTCCCAGAATAAGGTCAATCTTGGACGATTTCAGAATAATGGGAGACGCACTGAACTCCAACTCTTCGATTTCAACGGGAACATTATAGCTAACTGCAAAGGTTCGGCAACCACCCGCGGGGGTGTGTACCAATAAGGGTGTGTTCATGTATTCGCATTTAATGTCATGCATGCGTGCAAAATGTTCTGACATGAAGGAATGCGATGCTCCTGAATCAAATAAAACAGATGCTGGTACTGAATTAACGAGAAGTGTACCCATCACAGTATCTGGTTGATCTGGAGCTTCAGACATGTTGACGTGGTAGTACTGCCCACGACCATAAGAAGGTCTGGCATTATGGTTGCGCTGCTGAGGAATACCACGGCCAATTCCACGTCCAGCAGAAGGGAGAGCTAGTTGATTCTGATTCTGAGAACAG
Organism: Thinopyrum elongatum; assembly: GCA_011799875.1. Lineage (NCBI taxonomy): Eukaryota > Viridiplantae > Streptophyta > Magnoliopsida > Poales > Poaceae > Thinopyrum > Thinopyrum elongatum. The sequence goes on from CM022301.1 coordinate 423,266,290, forward strand.
TCTCTAGCACGGTGACCTGGCTTGCCACACTTGAAGCATAGTCCGCTGTCAGGACGAGCTGTTGGAGCTCGAGGTGCTGGAGCTGGCAGGGGCTGTCTCGGTGGTGGAGGTGGCAGACGTGGTGCAGCATAAGAAGGTCTGTTCGCAGGAGCTACTGAACGGAACATGCCTTTGGGGAACCAGATGCGTCGCTTCTGGGAAGACGAGCCCGAAGATGAGCCCGACTCACGGGTGCGTCTGGACGCTTCCTTGTGCTTCTTAAGTCCAGTTTCAACCATGATGGCCTTATTCACCAAGGTGGCGAAATCAGGATAATCTTGAACAAGAAGGGCTAACTGAATGTCATGGTGCAGTCCTTCACGAAACTTCTCCTGTCTGCGTTCATCAGTAGGAATGTCCTCTTCAGCGTAACGAGATAAGTCTAGAAACTCGCGCTGATAGACTTCCACAGTCTTGTTTCCTTGGACAAGGCTACGGAACTCAGCCTTCTTCCTAGCTATGATAGCTAGAGGAATGTAGCGGGCACGGAAAGCAATCTTGAACTCTGCCCAAGTGACGACAGTACCAGGCGGCAGAGTCTGTCGGTGAGTGGCCCACCATTGGGCTGCAGGACCCTTAAGAAGATATGTCGCAAAAGTGACATAGTTAATTTCGGCGACACTAGCAGACTCCATCTCATGGGAGATGTCACGCAGCCAGTCATCGGCATCCAATGGGTTGACTGTGTTGCGGAAGAAGGATGGGCTGAGCCGCATAAATTCTGGCAAAGTGATGGAGAAAGGCTGCTGATTAGCATCAGGACGAGGGAACTGCTGCATAATTCCCGTCATAAACTGGCGGTTGAGTTCAAACTGTTGCATCATCGCTGCCATGTAATCAGGTGGTGGCGGCGGTGGCGGGTTGTTGTCAGCCATCCTGCTATTCCAACAGGGGTATTTCAGCGATAGCTTATGCAAGTGTTTAACAATAAACATGAGGTAACTCGACATTATTGAAAGAGTGCAATAGATGCTAGAAGTAGTCATTAAGACGTACAGATCCATACGTAGTCGGTTACATTCGGGCAGCATAACGGCGCAAATTGAAAAGCTAGACATGCTAGGCGGCGCGCAGGCACGCGGTAAGGAAGTACACAACGGGACATAGCAAGGGCTACATCAGCGTCGGAGAAAACCACTGAAACGGGGTAACTGCAAGTGCGGACGATGGACGTTCGTCGCAGAAGGATCCTGCGCTCCATGGGCACTCTGATGCAGAACCCGGTCTCGAGAAGAAAGAAGAGGTCCACGTGCAGGCGTGTGACCTCCCACAGCAGGCCAGACGATCCCTGATGGCATCTCAGTCCTGCTCGGGTAAAGAATGTACTCCGGATGCATCCCTGCACGAACAGCTGGTAGCAACTGTGTCATAGCCTCGTAGTAGCGTGCTCGAGTGGCAAACAACTCAACAGCAAGTGCACGAACAGTGCGATCCAAAGCCTGAGTGCACTGAATCAGAACCTGCGGGTCGTAGCGTCGAGACTTGTACGGGGCACAGATAGCTGTGTAAAATCCAGTAGCATCTCCAACAGGTGCATACGGAATGTACCGAAACACAGTATCATCCAAGTTAGCACTGTGCTCTCCTCGGAGACGTGCGACAGCAGAGTAGGCGGCATCATGGACTGCCATCTCAATCGTCACGCCGATACCGTGAAAACGGTGAAGCTCAGTGTCAGAGTTATCCTGCTGATCGTAGATGCGAACATCAGCATAGTACTGCTCCTGGTTGAACTCACGATAAACCTCATAGACCATGTACTCGGGGCACCAGCGGTATCCCAGCCTGATCAAGAGGGCGATCAGAACAGCTGGAAACCCAGGGACGTCTCGAGCACAGGTGCGAAGCACGAGCTGCGTCGTAGGACGAGGGGGAAACAGTCGATCCATCTGAAATAAGAAGTTCAGGATTGTCATAAGACATTGAGAAATATAACCGATCTCAAAAGGAAAGGTTAAACAAAACAATGGAAAGGAAATGATTATCAGACTAATCAGATCAATGACAGGGAAATCGCACTGAATCCAGCTCTCCGGGTGGATAGAATTAACGAGATCCTAAATGTCGCTGTTAGTAAATTTTATTAAACCCGAATAGATGAGAGATTAGAATCCCAGAGTAAAGACGAGGAATAAAAGACCCTAATACCACCCAGTTGGCGATGTGGGCCCGTAAGCCACACAGCCAAGTTAGTAAAACAATTTTTGACCACTAGACTCAACTTCGGCCAAGGAATTGGGAAGGGGGATTCCTAGAGGCAGTCGGCTCTGATACCAACCTGTGACGACCCCGGCTTAATCGTGCACTAATCATACACGCAAATGCGCACGATCAAGCCTAAGGACTCACTTGAAGATATCACAACACAACTCTAAAACATAAAATAAGTCATACAAGCTTAATATTACAAGCCAGGGCCTCGAGGGCTCGAATACAAGCTCGATGGCATACAAGCGTCAGCGGAAGCATTAGATATCTGAGTACAGATATATTACAGAGAGAGAGATAAGCCTTCACAGAGGCGGGGTAAAAATAAAAACTACGATCGAAAGGCGTAGGCCTCCTGCCCTGGACCCTCCGATCCTACTCCTGGTCGTCGAACGGCTCCTCGTAGTAGTAGTACTCGCCAGGCGGATAGTAGTACTGATCGTCGGCTGGGGCTTCTGGCTCAGGGGCTCCGTCGTCTGGTGGCATCAAATGGAAAAATGGGGGAAAAAGAAAATAAAGCAAACGTGAGTACTCATCCGAAGTACTCAGCAAGCAAGGATCTACACTACATATGCATCATTGTCAAAGGAATGGCTGTATATGTGGACTGGGCTGCAGAAATGCAGAGTAGAGGGGGAAAGCCTAGTCCTATCGAAGACTAGCATCTTCAACAATCTTCGACAGTCTTGCAGCATCAGGAGAGAGCAGATGAACATAATGTAAAGTAGTAGTAGTAATATTATCAACCTCGACCTGAGATCCTTTCTCGACTCCCTGCGAGAAAGCAATCCCAGAGCCGTACTATCCAATTCTCATCACATGTTCTAGTTGTACCGATCGGGATACAACTCCGAGTGTCCGTTACCGTAGGACAGGCTATCGATAGAAGTTTCTTCCCTGCAGGGGTGCACCAACTTACCCACCACGCTCACTTAACTCTGGCCGGACACACTTTTCTGGGTCATGCCCGGCCTCGGCTAAGCAACACGCCGCAACCCGACCTAGGCTTATAAGAGAGGTCAGCACGCCGGACTAAACCTATGCCCCCAGGGGTCTTGGGCCATCGCCCCGGGAACTCCTGCACGTTACGGGGCCACCGAGAGCAGACCTAGCAACCCCTTATACAAGCGCGGTTGCGTTACCAGTCCAACTCGGCGTGCGCCGCTCCTTACTGACGTCAAACAAGCTTCGGCTGATGTGTACGACGCAGAACGCCCATACTATGCCCACGTGATGGTTAGTGCTATCGGGCCAGAGGCCCCTCGGATCAAATATCCAAACCGTAGTGGTTTAGGAGCGCGCGGAAACAAGCAGAGACTCACGATCGATGTGACCCCGTCGCCCCGTCTCGAGGACTTGCGGCAAGGGCTAAGAATGCCCGGCCACGCCTCGTAGTTATCTCGCGGGCACCATCCAGGTCAACCCGACTCCACATCACTTCGCGTTAAGCTCGCGCGGGTACCCCTCAGGGCCGACCCGTCTTTAGTATCATAGTTTAGTGTAAGTCATAATATCCAAGGTAACTGTGTGTCTGACACCGAAGGGAACCCTGAGGAATCACCCTCGATGGAATTCCCGCTCGATGTTATCATCAAGGTGAACGAAGGAGGAATCACCCTCGAGGTCCACCTTGAGGAGTTGCGCGACGACGTCGTTATCGGGGGTGGTGTAGGAGGAATCACCCTCGCTTACCACGACCGAGTAACTAACCTCTTCGCGAACACGGATCTGGTGATAACCCAACCTCAAGTCGAGTTTAGAAAACACCGAAGATCCAGCGAGTTGATCATATAAATCGTTGATCCGGGGAAGTGGATATTTATTCTGAATGGTTGCCTGGTTGATAGGACGATAATCTTGGACCAACCTATTCGTTCCATCTTTCTTCTTGACGAAAAGAGACGGTGCTCCCCATGCAGAGGAACTGGGGCGAATGAAACCCTTCCTTAAGGATTTCTCAATTTCCTCCTTAAGCTCGATGAGGTGGTGCGGAGGCATCTTGTAGGGACGCTTCGCAATAGGAGTGGTGCCAGGCTTCAAGTCGATGACGAACTCGACAGCTCTAGCAGGGGGTATTCCTGGAAGTTCTTCTGGAAAAACATCTGGGAAGTCACAGACAACTGGGATATTCTCGATCCCATCAAGCGGAGAAGCATTCAACGCGTTCAAGGCATAAATTTGAGCCTCGGCGTTCTGAGTGATATGAGCATGGTAATTCACCATCTCATTCGAGGGGTGCAAGAGGTGAACAACTTTGGTGGCACAATTGATTGAGGCATAGTGGGCCTTCAACCAATCCATTCCCAGAATAAGGTCAATCTTGGACGATTTCAGAATAATGGGAGACGCACTGAACTCCAACTCTTCGATTTCAACGGGAACATTATAGCTAACTGCAAAGGTTCGGCAACCACCCGCGGGGGTGTGTACCAATAAGGGTGTGTTCATGTATTCGCATTTAATGTCATGCATGCGTGCAAAATGTTCTGACATGAAGGAATGCGATGCTCCTGAATCAAATAAAACAGATGCTGGTACTGAATTAACAAGAAGTGTACCCATCACAGTATCTGGTTGATCTGGAGCTTCAGACATGTTGACGTGGTAGTACTGCCCACGACCATAAGAAGGTCTGGCATTATTGTTGCACTGCTGAGGAATACCACGGCCAATTCCACGTCCAGCAGAAGGGAGAGCTAGTTGATTCTGATTCTGAGAACAATCTCTAGCACGGTGACCTGGCTTGCCACACTTGAAGCATAGTCCGCTGTCAGGACGAGGTGCTGGAGCTCGAGGTGCTGGAGCTGGCAGGGGCTGTCTCGGTGGTGGAGGTGGCAGACGTGGTGCAGCATAAGAAGGTCTGTTCGCAGGAGCTGCTGAACGGAACATGCCTTTGGGGAACCAGATGCGTCGCTTCTGGGAAGAGGAGCCCGAAGAGGAGCCCGACTCACGGGTGCGTCTGGACGCTTCCTTGTGCTTCTTAAGTCCAGTTTCAACCATGATGGCCTTATTCACCAAGGTGGCGAAATCAGGATAATCTTGAACAAGAAGGGCTAACTGAATGTCATGGTGCAGTCCTTCACGAAACTTCTCCTGTCTGCGTTCATCAGTAGGAATGTCCTCTTCAGCGTAACGAGATAAGTCTAGAAACTCGCGCTGATAGACTTCCACAGTCTTGTTTCCTTGGACAAGGCTACGGAACTCAGCCTTCTTCCTAGCTATGACAGCTTGAGGAATGTAGCGGGCACGGAATGCAATCTTGAATTCTGCCCAAGTGACGACAGTACCAGGCGGCAGAGTCTGTCGGTGAGTGGCCCACCATTGGGCTGCGGGACCCTTAAGAAGATATGTCGCAAAAGTGACATAGTTAATTTCGGCGACACTAGCAGACTCCATCTCATGGGAGATGTCACGCAGCCAGTCATCGGCATCCAATGGGTTGACTGTGTTGCGGAAGAAGGATGGGCTGAGCCGCATAAATTCTGGCAAAGTGATGGAGAAAGGCTGCTGATTAGCATCAGGACGAGGGAACTGCTGCATAATTCCCGTCATAAACTGGCGGTTGAGTTCAAACTGTTGCATCATCGCTGCCATGTAATCAGGTGGTGGCGGCGGTGGCGGGTTGTTGTCAGCCATCCTGCTATTCCAACAGGGGTATTTCAGCGATAGCTTATGCAAGTGTTTAACAATAAACATGAGGTAACTCGACATTATTGAAAGAGTGCAATAGATGCTAGAAGTAGTCATTAAGACGTACAGATCCATACATAGTCGGTTACATTCGGGCAGCATAACGGCGCAAATTGAAAAGCTAGACATGCTAGGCGGCGCGCAGGCACGGGGTAAGGAAGTACACAACGGGACATAGCAAGGGCTACATCAGCGTCGGAGAAAACCACTGAAACGGGGTAACTGCAAGTGCGGACGATGGACGTTCATCGCAGAAGGATCCTGCGCTCCATGGGCACTCTGATGCAGAACCCGGTCTCGAGAAGAAAGAAGAGGTCCACGTGCAGGCGTGTGACCTCCCACAGCAGGCCAGACGATCCCTGATGGCATCTCAGTCCTGCTCGGGTAAAGAATGTACTCCGGATGCATCCCTGCACGAACAGCTGGTAGCAACTGTGTCATAGCCTCGTAGTAGCGTGCTCGAGTGACAAACAACTCAACAGCAAGTGCACGAACAGTGCGATCCAAAGCCTGAGCATAGTGGATCAGAACTCGCTGATCATAGCGACGAGGCTCGTACGGGGCACAGATAGCTGTGTAAAATCCAGTAGCATCTCCAACAGGTGCATACGGAATGTACCGATACTCAGAGGCATCCAAGTCAGCACTGAACTGTCCTCGAAGTCGTGCGACGGCAGAGTAAGCAGCATCATGGACTGCCATCTCAATCGTCACGCCGATACCGTGAAAACGGTGAAGCTCAGTGTCAGAGTTATCCTGCTGATCGTAGATGCGAACATCAGCATAGTACTGCTCCTGGTTGAACTCACGATAAACCTCATAGACCATGTACTCGGGGCACCAGCGGTATCCCAGCCTGATCAAGAGGGCGATCAGAACAGCTGGAAACCCAGGGACGTCTCGAGCACAGGTGCGAAGCACGAGCTGCGTCGTAGGACGAGGGGGAAACAGTCGATCCATCTGAAATAAGAAGTTCAGGATTGTCGTAAGACAATGAGAAATATAACCGATCTCAAAAGGAAAGGTTAAACAAAACAATGGAAAGGAAATGATTATCAGACTAATCAGATCAATGACAGGGAAATCGCACTGAATCCAGTTCTCCGGGTGGATAGAATTAACGAGATCCTAAATGTCGGTGTTAGTAAATTTTAGTAAACCCGAATAGATGAGAGATTAGAATCCCAGAGTAAAGACGAGGAATAAAAGATCCTAATACCACCCAGTTGGCGACGTGGGCCCGTAAGCCACACAGCCAAGTTAGTAAAACAATTTTTGACCACTAGATTCAACTTCGGCCAAAGAGTTGGAAGGGGGAATCCTAGAGGCAGTCGGCTCTGATACCAACCTGTGACGACCCCGGCTTAATCGTGCACTAATCATACACGCAAATGCGCATGATCAAGCCTAAGGACTCACTTGAAGATATCACAACACAACTCTAAAACATAAAAATAAAGTCATACAAGCTTAATATTACAAGCCAGGGCCTCGAGGGCTCGAATACAAGCTCGATGGCATACAAGCGTCAGCGGAAGCATTAGATATCTGAGTACAGATATATTACAGAGAGAGAGATAAGCCTTCACAGAGGCGGGGTAAAAATAAAAACTACGATCGAAAGGCGTAGGCCTCCTGCCCTGGACCCTCCGATCCTACTCCTGGTCGTCGAACGGCTCCTCGTAGTAGTAGTACTCGCCAGGCGGATAGTAGTACTGGTCGTCGGCTGGGGCTTCTGGCTCAGGGGCTCCGTCGTCTGGTGGCATCAAATGGAAAAATGGGGGAAAAAGAAAATAAAGCAAACGTGAGTACTCATCCGAAGTACTCAGCAAGCAAGGATCTACACTACATATGCATCATTGTCAAAGGAATGGCTGTATATGTGGACTGGGCTGCAGAAATGCAGAGTAGAGGGGGAAAGCCTAGTCCTATCGAAGACTAGCATCTTCAACAATCTTCGACAGTCTTGCAGCATCAGGAGAGAGCAGATGAACATAATGTAAAGTAGTAGTAGTAATATTATCAACCTCGACCTGAGATCCTTTCTCGACTCCCTGCGAGAAAGCAATCCCAGAGCCGTACTATCCAATTCTCATCACATGTTCTAGTTGTACCGATCGGGATACAACTCCGAGTGTCCGTTACCGTAGGACAGGCTATCGATAGAAGTTTCTTCCCTGCAGGGGTGCACCAACTTACCCACCACGCTCACTTAACTCTGGCCGGACACACTTTTCTGGGTCATGCCCGGCCTCGGCTAAGCAACACGCCGCAACCCGACCTAGGCTTATAAGAGAGGTCAGCACGCCGGACTAAACCTATGCCCCCAGGGGTCTTGGGCCATCGCCCCGGGAACTCGTGCACGTTACGGGGCCACCGAGAGCAGACCTAGCAACCCCTTATACAAGCGCGGTTGCGTTACCAGTCCAACTCGGCGTGCGCCGCTCCTTACTGACGTCAAACAAGCTTCGGCTGATGTGTACGACGCAGAACGCCCATACTATGCCCACGTGATGGTTAGTGCTATCGGGCCAGAGGCCCCTCGGATCAAATATCCAAACCGTAGTGGATTAGGAGCGCGCGGAAACGAGCAGAGACTCACGATCGATGTGACCCCGTCGCCCCGTCTCGAGGACTTGCGGCAAGGGCTAAGAATGCCCGGCCACGCCTCGTAGTTATCTCGCGGGCACCATCCAGGTCAACCCGACTCCACATTACTTCGCGTTAAGCTCGCGCGGGTACCCCTCAGGGCCGACCCGTCTTTAGTATCATAGTTTAGTGCAAGTCATAATATCCAAGGTAACTGTGTGTCTGACACCGAAGGGAACCCTGAGGAATCACCCTCGATGGAATTCCCGCTCGATGTTATCATCAAGGTGAACGAAGGAGGAATCACCCTCGAGGTCCACACTTGAGAGGTTGCGCGACAATGTCGTTATCGGGGGTGGTGTAGGAGGAATCACCCTCGCTTACCACGACCGAGTAACTAACCTACAAGGTTAACATCAGAAGTGCTAACGAGGTATCACCCTCGGCACCCGATGGTGACCCAGTAGTGTCGAGCACTTAAGGGGGGAAAGTGATGTGCGGTGCCCTGGACTAATCTTCAATCCCGTAAAACGGGTCTTCCGAGTATCCAGCGGGGCGGTCGGGACAAGTGGGTCTCTGATATGGCTCTACCCATCCTATGCTAAACAGTTTAGGATAACAGGTATGTATCAAAAGTAGGTTACAAGTAAACAGGCTATGCAACAGAGTAGGATAGTAACAGCAGCAGTATCATCTAATGCAAGCATAAGAGGGGAGAGAATAGGCGATATCGGAATGCTCAAAATGGGGGTGCTTGCCTGTTTGCTCGGGGGCAAGGGCAAGGTCTTCAGTAGTATCGTCGGGGACGTAGTCGTACTCCTGTGCGGCGTCTGCCTCGGGAGCTACGTCAACGTCGGGGGCTACCGAGAGAGAAGAGGGGGAAGAAACAGGTAAACATAATGCAAACAAATGCAACACGGTGCGTGTGATGCTATGATGCAGTGCAGGGTTGCCTGAATATGCATCTAAGTCATTTTAGTTAATTTTAGAATTATTCTAGGATTTAATATCCGACGTGTGTGCACTATTCATCTGCCGGATTCGGGTCCGGAGTTACGAGTTCTTCTACGTAGGAGGTTCCGATGGAGAAACAGACGGCACGATCAGACTCGTCTCGTCGTTCTGAGCAACTTTCATGTTTTAACTTTTTCGATCCGAGCTACGGTTTAAAAGTTATTGATTTTTAAAGATTATTTGAATTTCTGGAATTATTTTAATTATCAGGAAATGAATTATGACGTCAGCATGACGCGCTGCTGACGTGAGCAAGTCAACAGGACGGTTGACCAGTCAAACCTGACATGTGGGTCCAGTGGGACCCACATGTCAGCCTCTATTTCTTTAATCAGTGATTCAGTTTAATTACCAGGATTAATTAGGGGGTGGACCCCACATGTCAGTGAGACATTAGGTTAATTAGTTTATTTTTATTTCTAATTTGTTTTAACTAATTAATCAGGGAGGTGGGGCCCACGTGTCAGCGACTGGGCCGGTCCAGTCAGCAGGGCTGACCGGTCAGCTGGCCGGTCGGGCCCCTGGGGCCCACGGGTCAGTGACCCAGGGGTGGGCCCCGCCTGTGCCACGTCAGCGGGGCCGGCGGCTGGTCGCCGGCGACCAAATCGCACGGCGGCGCGTCGCCGGAGTTGGCCGGAATCGAGCTATAGGGCTCGGTTCGAGCCGGGCTTGGGTGCGTTCGAAAGCCAGGGGACTCGCCCGTCGCGTGGGAGTGGTCTCGTCGCCGGAATCTACCGGAACCGTCGACGGTGAGCTCGCGGGCGGCGCCGGAGTTCGGGGTCTGGACGGGATCGCGGCTGCGCGGCTCGAGGGGGTACGTGCGAGTGCGCGTTCGACTCCCGGGGTTGCCAGGAGCACAGCGCGGTGCTTAGCCAAGCACGGAAGCAGCCATGGCCACGAGCACGAGCTCGTCGGCGGCGGCCAAAGCACGACCACGGTGGCGGCTAGCTACGGCGGTTCCTATGGCGCAGCGAGAGAGAGGAGGGGAGAAGCTCACCGTGCAGGCTCACACGTAGGCCCGGCGAGTGGTTTAGTAGCTGCTGCGCCGGGAATCGACGGAGAGGCGCCGGCGACCGAAGCAAAGGGGGCGGAGAAAAACGACGCCTGTGGAGCTCCCCTGCTCCACCAGAGAGCTTCAGGCGACGCGGTCGACCACGGCGGAGGCGAGGGACATCTCGACGAGGCGATGCGAGGCCGGTAGCCGCGAGCACGGCGTCGAGCGGCGGCGGCCGCGTCCGGCTGCTCCCGGATCTGAGGGGGAAGACGGGCGGAGCGAGCGAGGGAGAGAGATAGGGAATGCCAGGGGAAGCCAGGGGGGTCGAGTGGCTCCGGCCTTATCTCCTCCTCCTCCCTGTAGCGTCGGTGGCGCCGCGGTGTCGCCGGCCGACTGGCGCGCGCGCGCGGCCACGGCGGGGACGACACGGGGAGGAGGGAGACGAGGTGGGCCTGCTGGGCCGCGACTCGGGGCACTGTGCACTAAGGCCCAGTGCACAGTGTCCCGCTTTTGATTTTCTGTTTTAGCTTCTCCATTTTCTTTTATCCTTTTCTGTTTCAAAATGTTTAGGGCACTTGTGCACTTTCGAAAAATGTGGGAGTTGGCCCAAATATTGCAATGCAATATTAGCTCTCACCAAAAAGTGGTTTGGACAGTTTTGGAGTTCATTTGAATCTGCAATGATTTTAAACGAATTAATATTGCTGTTTTGGGTGCTGTTTCATCTTGTTTGACTCATCAATCATATTCCAAAAATGTTGGTTATGATTTTGCCATGACCACTGGATTATTTGCTAATTAAATAACATTTCTCCAGCAGAGTTTGATCAACCTTATATTTCACTTATGAATTTAAGTTGATTTTAAAAATGGAGTTGATTTACTTTGGTTAACCACTATGTTTAATCACTGCATATGATATGACTTGGCATTATTAACAGCTGATCATGGTGGCTATTACATAGGGGTGTTACACATCGCAACCCCAAACTTTAAGAAACGACAGCTTAGGTTTCTTGCCAAACCACAGTTCATACGGTGTCGTCTCAACGGATTTAGATGGTGCCCTATTAAACATGAATGCAGCTGTCTCTAATGCATAACCCTAAAATGATAGTGGTAAATCGGTAAGAGACATCATAGATCGCACCATATCTAATAAAGTACGGTTACGACGTTCGGACACACCATTACGCTGTGGTGTTCCAGGTGGCGTGAGTTGCGAAACTATTCCACATTGTTTTAAATGAAGACCAAACTCATAACTCAAATATCTGCCTCCGCGATCAGATCGTAGAAACTTTATTTTCTTGTTACGATGATTTTCCACTTCACTCTGAAATTCTTTGAACTTTTCAAACGTTTCAGACTTGTGTTTCATTAAGTAGATATACCCATATCTGCTCAAATCATCTGTGAAGGTCAGAAAATAACGATACCCGCCGCGAGCCTCAATACTCATCGGACCGCATACATCGGTATGTATTATTTTCAATAAGTCCGTAGCTCGCTCCATTGTTCCGGAGAACGAAGTTTTAGTCATCTTGCCCATGAGGCATGGTTCGCAAGCATCAAATGATTCATAATCAAGTGATTCCAAAAGTCCATTAGTATGGAGTTTCTTCATGCGCTTTACACCAATATGACCTAAACGGCAGTGCCACAAATAAGTTGCACTATCATTACTAACTTTGCATCTTTTGGCTTCAATTTTATGAATATGTGTATCACTATGATCGAGATTCAATAAACCATTTACATTGGGTGTATGACCATAGAAGGTTTTTATTCATGTAAACAGAACAACAATTATTCTCTGACTTAAATGAATAACCGTATTGCAATAAACATGATCCAATCATATTCATGCTCAACGCAAACACCAAATAGCATTTATTTTGCAATAAACATGATCCCATCATATTCATGCTCAACGCAAACACCAAATAACATTTATTTAGGTTCAACACTAATCCCGAAAATAGAGGGAGTGTGCGATGGTGATCTTATCAACCTTGGAATCTCTTCCAACACACATCGTCACCTCGTCCTCAACTAGTCTCTGTTCATTTTGCAACACCTGTTTTGAGTTACTAATCATAGCAACTGAACCGGTATCAAATACTTTGGGGTTACTATGAACACTAGTAAAATACACATCAATAACATGTATATCAAATATACCTTTGTTCACTTTGCCATCCTTCTTATCCGCCAAATACTTGGGGCAGTTCCGCTTCCAGTGACCAATCCCTTTGCAGTAGAAGCACTCAGTTTCAGGCTTAGGTCCAGACTTGGGCTTCTTTCCGGGAGTAGCAACTTGCTTGCTATTCTTCTTGAAGGTCCCCTTCTTCCCTTTACCCTTTTTCTTGAAACTAGTGGTCTTGTAAACCATCAACACTTGATGCTCCTTTTTGATCTTTACCTTCGCAGCCTTTTAGCATCGCGAAGAGCTCGGGAATTGTCTTATTCATCCCTTGCATATTATAGTTCATCACGAAGTCCTAGTAACTTGGTGATAGTGACTAGAGAACTCTGTCAATCACTATTTTATCTGGAAGATTAACTCCCACTTGATTCAAGCGATTGTAGTACCCAGACATTCTGAGCATATGCTCACTGGTCGAGCTATTCTCCTCCATCTTGTAGGCAAAGTATTTGTCAGAGGTCTCATACCTCTTGACATGGGAATGAGTCTGAAATACCGATTTCAGCTCTTGGAACATCTCATATGCTCCGTGGCGTTCAAAACATTTTTGAAGTCCCAGTTCTAAGCCGGAAATCATGGCGCACTAAACTATCAAGTAGTCATCATATCGAGCTTTCTAAATGTTCATAACGTTTGCATCTGCTCCTGGAATAGGTCTGTCACCTAGCGGTGCATCAAGGACATAATTCTTCTGTGCAGCAATGAGGATAATCTTCAGATCACGGACCAAGTCCGCATCATTGCTACTATCATCTTTCAACTTAGTTTTCTCTAGGAACATATCATAAATAAAAACGGGGAAGCTATACGGGAGCTATTGATCTACAACATAGATATGCAAATACTATCAGGACTAAGTTCATGATAAATTTAAGTTCAATTAATCATATTACTTAAGAACTCCCACTTAGATAGACATCCCTCTAATCATCTAAGTGATTACGTGATCCAAATCAACTAAACCATGTCCGATCATCACGTGAGATGGAGTAGTTTTCAATGGTGAACATCACTATGTTGATCATATCTACTATATGATTCACGCTCGACCTTTCGGTCTCAGTGTTCCGAGGCCATATCTGCATATGCTAGGCTCGTCAAGTTTAACCCGAGTATTCTACGTGTGCAAAACTGGCTTGCACCCGTTGTGTGTGAACGTAGAGCTTATCACACCCGATCATCACGTGGTGTCTCGGCACGACGAACTTTCGCAACGGTGCATACTCAGGGAGAACACTTGTACCTTGAAATTTAGTGAGAGATCATCTTATAATGCTACCGCCGTACTAAGCAAAATAAGATGCATAAAAGGATTAACATCACATGCAATTCAATATGTGACATGATATGGCCATCACCATCTTGTGCTCTTGATCTCCATCATCGAAGCACCATCATGATCTCCATTGTTACCGGCGTGACACCTTGATCTCCATCGTAGCATCGTTGTCGTCTCGCCAACTATTGCTTCTACGACTATCGCTACCGCTTAGTGATAAAGTAAAAACAATTACATGGCGATTGCATTGCATACGATAAAGCGACAACCATATGGCTCCTGCCAGTTGCCGGTAACTCTGTTACAAAACATGATCATCTCATACAACAAATTATATCACATCATGTCTTTACCATATCACATCACAGCAAGCCCTGCAAAAACAAGTTAGACGTCCTCTACTTTGTTGTTGCAAGTTTTACGTGGCTGCTACGGGTTTCGAGCAAGAACCGTTCTTACCTACACATCAAAACCACAACGTGGTGTAGTGATTGCTTTTTGATCTTCTAAAAGAACCCTCTTCATTGAAACCGGTTCAACTAAAGTGAGAGAGACAGACACCCGCCGGTCACCTTTAAGCAACGAGTGCTCGCAGCGGTGAAACCAGTCTCGCGTAAGCGTACGCGTAATGTCGGTCCGGGCCGCTTCATCTCACAATACCGCTGAACCAAGTAACAACTAGTAACGGCAAGCAATATGTATACACCCACGCCCACAACTCCTTTGTGTTATACTCGTGCAAATAACATCTACGCATAGACCTGGCTCTGATGCCACTGTTGGGGAACGTAGCATGCAATTTCAAAAAATTTACCTACGATCACGCAAGATCTATCTATGTGATGCATAGCAACGAGCGGGAGAGTGTGTCCACGTACCCTCATAGACCAAAAGCGGAAGCGTTTAGTAACGCGGTTGATGTAGTCGAACGTCTTCGCGATCCAACCGATCAAGTACCGAACGCACGACACCTCCGCGATCTGCACACGTTCATCTCGGTGATGTCCCTCGTACTCTTGATCCAGCTGAGGCCGAGGGAGAGTTTCGTCAGCACGACGGCGTGGTGACGGTGATGATGAAGTTACCGACGCAGGGCTTCGCCTAAGCACTACGACAATATGACCGAGGTGGAAATCTGTGGAGGGGGGCACCGCACACGGTTAAACAATCAACTTGTGTGTTCTAGGGTGCCCCCTCCCCATGTATATAAAGGAGGGAGGAAGGAGGTGGCCGGCCTAAGGGGGAGGCGCACCAAGGGGGGGGGGAGTCCTACTAGGACTCCAAGTCCTAGTAGGACCAAGAGGAGTGGGGAAAAGAGGGGGGCTGCGCCCCCAACCCCTTGTCCAATTCGGACTGGGCTTGGGGGGGGGGGGCACCTCCTGGCTGCTGCCTCCTATTTCCCGTATGGCCCAATAAGGCCCATTACTTCTCCCGGTGAATTCCCGTAACTCCCCGGTACTCCGAAAAATATCCGAATCACTCGGAACCTTTCCGATGTCCGAATATAGCCTTCCAATATATGAATCTTTACCTCTCGACCATTTCGAGACTCCTCGTCATGTCCCCGATCTCATCCGGGACTCCGAACAAACTTCGGTCATCAAATCACATAACTCATAATACAAATCGTCATCGAGCATTAAGCGTGCGGACCCTACGGGTTCGAGAACTATGTAGACATGACCGAGACACATCTCCGGTCAATAACCAATAGCGGAACCTGGATGCTCATATTGGCTCCTACATATTCTACGAAGATCATTATCGGTCAAACCGCATAACAATATACGTTGTTCCCTTTGTCATCGGTATGTTACTTGCCCGAGATTCGATCGTCGGTATCATCATACCTAGTTCAATCTCGTTACTGGCAAGTCTCTTTACTCGTTCCGTAGTGCATCATCCCGTAACTAACTCATTAGTCACATTGCTTGCAAGGCTTCATATGATGTGCATTACCGAGAGGGCCTAGAGATACCTCTCCGATACTCGGAGTGACAAATCCTAATCTCGATCTATGCCAACCCAACAAACACCTTCGGAGACACCTGTAGAGCATCTTTATAATCACCCAGTTACGTTGTGACGTTTGATATCACACAAAGTGTTCCTCCGGTATTCGGGAGTTGCATAATCTCATAGTCAGAGGAATATGTATAAGTCATGAAGAAAGCTATAGCAATAAACTTAACGATCATTATGCTAAGCTAACGGATGGGTCTTGTCCATCACATCATTCTCCTAATGATGTGATCCCGTTCATCAAATGACAACACATGTCTATGGTCAGGAAACTTAACCATCTTTGATTAACGAGCTAGTCAAGTAGAGGCATACTAGGGACACTTTGTTTTGTCTATGTATTCACACATGTATTAAGTTTCCGGTTAATACAATTCTAGCATGAATAATAAACATTTATCATGATATAAGGAAATATAAATAACAACTTTATTATTGTCTCTAGGGCATATTTCCTTCAATATATCTCAGAAAACTCCTTAGCTAACTCCTCTTTGCTCACATGCCCAGACTCAATAAACACCACCCCACAATTCTTCAGAATTCCTATGGAATTCATTCCCATCTCAGACATCTCCAGGTGGTAAAAGCCCAAACCAGATGCAGCACTACCTATATATTTGGCCATTTGGTGTGGCCTCTTCTTGACAGGGCAAGTGTCTACTTGGTGAGCAGTAGATTTGCAGATAAAGCACCTTTTTGGCTTCTCACACATTGCTTTGTGGTGCCCTGGATCTCCACAGTTGTAACAGGTGACCTGTGGGTAATCTGTGAAGTCCTTAGGTTGGATCATCTCTCCAGCCGCAGCAGCACCAACTCCTACACTACTCTTTTCCTGAGCTTTTCTCCGTTTCTCTTTCTGCTGCCCACCACTCTGCACTTGATTTTTCCCCTGATTCCCTTGGATGTTGCTCTGTCTATTCCTCTGGGTCTGCTCCCCCCCGAATCCCTGGTTGCTGTCCCGAGGTAAGATATGCATGAGTACGTGCAATCGTAGGGGCGATGTATAAGCGTTCGTGTCTATACCGTGTTAAAAAACGTCGCCCGCAAAAAAGAAGCACTTAAGTATCTCAAATGACACGTAGGGCAAACTCCCCATGTCCCAAATGATGATGAGACTTCACAAAGCGGCTAGTTTTGTATCAACAAATATCTCATACTAATATCTAGCCGACAGGTGGGACCCAGCTCACAGTTTTCCACCTAAAACAACATCTTTATATAGTACTACTTGCACAAAAAAAGTTTATAGTAGTATTCCAAAACACTTCGCTATCGCGCCCTGACGCAGCTGCTGCTGAAAATCCAAGAGGAATCCAACCCCAACCCCAACCAAAAACCAAGCCGAAACCCAAACCGAAACTGAACAAGAGAGGGTCAGCTAGCCAGAGCCAGAGTGGGTAGAACCAGCAGCAGCTACAACACGTAGCAGCAGGAGGACTGCGCGTGGCGCAGTGGTTGGAGTTGCCGGTGGGCACTCCACCCGCCCGAGTTCGATCCCCGTTGGGGACGAATTCCGGGTGTCTCACCT
Source organism: Thinopyrum elongatum (assembly GCA_011799875.1). Taxonomy (NCBI): domain Eukaryota; kingdom Viridiplantae; phylum Streptophyta; class Magnoliopsida; order Poales; family Poaceae; genus Thinopyrum; species Thinopyrum elongatum. Next base: position 423,283,865 of record CM022301.1, read on the forward strand.
ACTGTTCACTATGAACAGTACTAATAACTTTCGCAGGTACCTCACGGCGTCTTCGAGCCACAGGTGAGGATGACGTGCCCGTCGTTCCCGGAGTCCAGGACTTCGGAAGTCTCACAAGACAGTTGGAGATATAGGTTGTAGGTCTAGTTTAGGCGCATAGTCGGGGTGTGCGTGTGTGTCTGTGTGTCCGAACAGATACTACAGCTTGTATTCTCAGTTGAGGCTAAAAAAAAAAAACACATAGCAGCAGACCGATCCATTCCCAATTTCCCATTCCCATTCCCATCACGGCACCGCCCGCACGCCCTCCCCTCCTCTCCCCCGGCCCAATAAGAACCCCGCCGCCCGCCCGACAGACCGATCGAACCCGACTTCCCCCACCCCACCCCATTCCCCTCCCCCCAAATCGCCTCCCCGCACGCCACCGCAGCGCAGGACGCGCCACCGCCGGCGAGGAGGGCGGGAGCGAGCGGCGCCGTCGGGCGGGAGGGGGGCGGCGCGGGCGAGAAGATGAGCGACACGTTCTGCCCGGACTGCAAGAAGCACACGGAGGTGGCCTTCGACCACTCGGCGGGGGACACGGTGTGCACCGAGTGCGGCCTCGTCCTCGAGGCGCACTCCGTCGACGAGACCTCCGAGTGGCGGACCTTCGCCAACGAGTCCAACGACAACGACCCCGTCCGCGTCGGCGGGCCCTCCAACCCGCTCCTCACCGACGGGGGCCTCTCCACCGTCATCGCCAAGCCCAACGGCGCCCACGGCGACTTCCTCTCCTCCTCCCTCGGCCGCTGGCAGAACCGCGGCTCCAACCCCGACCGCTCCCTCATCCTCGCCTTCCGCACCATCGCCAACATGGCAGACAGGTCCCCCTCTCCCCCCTTCCTCCTCTTGTATCCCCAGTCCCATGCCGTCTTATATGTGTGGTCGATCCGATCCAATTGCGCCTCGATTTGCCTGAGATTTCGATACTAGTAGTACTGGTTGGCAGCGGGATCAATCAATCGCTCGTCCGTGCAACGGCCCCTGTCCTGATTTGATTTGATTGATGGGCGGATTTAGGAATCCACGAGTGTGATAGATTTATCTCTGCTCGCTGGTCTTGGTCGGTTTTGTTTGTAGATTCGGAACGTGTGATTGCTCCGTGGAGGGGGTTTGTTAGGGCTTGTGCTTTATCCTGTAGTATGGGTAGCGATCTTATGGGTAGGTGGTGCGTGCCTTTCACATGGATCTGGAGTGGGGAGGTTCTACTCAAGAAATATCTAGAATTTGTTTGGGTTGATACAATGGATCTTATCAGGTACTGTAAAATCCTAGTAGTAGATATTTCTTTTCGTGAGTACAATAGGTTTGGTACAATTACAAATGATATGTCAGGCTGTCGTGCCTCGAATGATTGTGTTATGCACCTACGGATGGTAAATAGCATTGGCAAACTGTTGGTGGGTACGTACCATTTAACACATGATTTCGTGAAGCATGCATAATTCTATTACCCACATAGGTGCCTAGCAAATAGCAACAGCAAGCTGGTGTCTACAACTTGGCAAACTTGAATCATTGATGAACTGCCAAGGATCCTTTTCTTGATAAGGCATTTGCGATTGTGATAGCTTCCTCTTCTACCAGTATATCTAAAATGGGCAGTTGTCACCACATAAGTAGTTTGCTGAACTGAATAGAATCAGAAGCGCAGCAACCAAAGATAGTTCATTGCGTAGGCTGATTTACTACTGAAGTAGTTTGGGCCTTTTTGTTTCTAACATTTGGATTTTGACCATACGTTGACATCTCTTATGCAGGTTGGGTCTTGTGGCTACTATTAAGGTAAGAAATCTGATGTCTTTTTGTCCATTATTATGTTTACAGCTGGAAACCGAAAATACTTATTGCTACAGTTATACTTGCATGCGAGAACTGATGAATCAATTAAATGCATGTAGCTTGGTATGTCATCAATTCATACACCCAGGGTTGTCCTGAAAATACTGAAAGCTCAGATCTTGATGCTCGCGTTGAATGAATGTTTAAAGTTTATCAGATTGTTTCTAGAGCAATTTACAAACTTTTATTTATCCTAAACATAGTTTATCAGATTATTTCTAGAGCTATTTACAAACTTTTATTTATCCTAAACATATATGCTAAAAGAGCAGGGATCCATGTTTTGTAGTGTAAAAAGGCCTGTTTTATTGTAAGAAAAATTAGCACTTTAGCAGTATGCTGAATACGTGGTGTGTTGCACAACACTTGTCCATGTACTCATTGTCAAGGTTCATTGCTGATTCCTTAGGGTTATTTCAAGAGTTTCCCTATACAGTAACATTGTACTGGTTTGTTGCCACTGTATGCTGAGTATATTTTATTATTTTTGTGTTGCCTTCCTGAAGGACCGAGCCAATGAAATCTATAAGAAGGTGGAAGATCTCAAGTCTATCAGGGGAAGAAATCAAGATGCTATATTAGCTGCTTGTCTTTATATTGCTTGTAGACAAGAAGATCGTCCTAGGACTGTAAAAGGTACATGATGTTCCAGCAAATTTCTAGTTTTGTAGACATTAGAACCCGGCAGAATACGTGATATGATGCCATCCTTTGTTGTATTTGCTTTTTGCAGAAATTTGCTCAGTTGCCAATGGAGCAACAAAGAAAGAGATTGGTCGAGCAAAAGAGTTCATCGTGAAACAACTGGAAGTTGAAATGGGCCAATCTATGGAGATGGGAACCATCCATGCTGGAGATTTCCTGGTTTGTTGCCTACTTATATTAGCATATAAACTTGCAATTGGAAGTTGATTACTTATAAGCTTGCAAATCTGCAGAGGCGTTTCTGTTCAACTCTTGGGATGAACAATACTGCTGTTAAAGCAGCTCAGGAGGCAGTTCAGCGCTCGGAGGAGCTTGATATAAGGTTAGGCCTTTTTCCACCTTGTACACAGAAGATTGACTGGTCCTATGATCCTATCATGTTCCCACTTTGATTTAAATGAGACATGAAAGTTTGTCTAGTTAACCTCAACATTAGTCCCAGGTCTACTTTTGACCTTGGAAGTCTCAATCACTGGTGGTTCCATGTAGGGTGACATAAGGAGTCATAGACTATTAGAATAAAGAATATAACTAGTCTTAAGTTAATTGCAAATGTGGCTAATGTGCACCCTTTGTAGCATGCTTTGGTAGATGCGATGTACTCTATGTAACTTCATATTACTAGTCATAGTACTTGACTCTTTAGACATGAACCTGCTTTTACATGTCAAATTCCTAGTGCACACTTGTTGACCTAGAAAGATATGTTTACACTTCATTCTAATCTGCCGTGCAGGAGGAGCCCTATTTCAATTGCGGCTGCTGTCATTTATATGATAACCCAGCTTTCAGAGGACAAAAAGCCGCTTAAAGGTTTGAACACTGACCCTTCCGGTCACTTACTTTCTCCTACTGTCTGTCACTGTCGCCGAGGTCACATTAACACAGTGATGCACGCTATTTGCAGATATCTCCTTGGCCACCGGAGTGGCAGAAGGCACCATCAGGAATTCATACAAGGACCTGTACCCCTACGCCGCGAGGCTCATCCCGAACTCGTACGCCAAGGAGGAAGACCTGAAGAACCTGTGCACACCATAGGAGGAGCCGAGTCACAGCCATTTCTTCCTTTTCTCTCGCTCTTTTTCTTGTTACATAACTTTTGAAATTAGATTTGTCGGAGAGGAGTTTCGTTGTTGTGAGTGCTTCACCGGGCCATGTATATCCCCCGCCTAATTTTATGTGCATGGACCTGTCGGATTCGGGACGAAGCTAAGTTATAAGATCTGGCTTTCCTTTCTGGTAAGCTGATGCAGAGGTTGGTTTCAGTCTGTGTACTATTGTACATTGCATTGTATTGTATTGCAGTGCCAGGTTGACGTGGAGCATGATACGGCAGCGAATTCTCCGTGATCATTCCGGGGGGTTTCTGGCAAAATGTCCATACCACCTAATATCCTGGATATGCACTACTGTTATATTTGGGTTCTACACGACCGATGTGGCCATTTTCCAACTCCCTGACCTTGGAGCTTATATATCCGAGACACAGCCGATCAAAGATGGTAAGAAAACTATGGTCAGGCAGGTTGCTTGAAGATCGGCCGAGCTAGGCACAGGAGGAAGATCGATGTGTGCTCTCTCGGCGTTGCCTGCCGCAGAGCTTTTCTGATGGCTTCGGCGGTGTCGGACCATGGATGATTTGCCTGGTTTTCCGGCTGCAATCGGTCGGAGATTGGATTGGACGAACGAGGGGGATTGGACGGTCCGAAACGGAGAGTTCTGAAAGAAACTGAAGGAGCTGCCTATGATTGGCCAGCCTCTTCTGAAACTGCACACTGATGTGTGACATTGATGGGAAGAAGCAGAATGGCGGCGAGCGATAACAAACCGATTTGTGATACAAAGGTAAATAGATTCCAAAATTGTTATTCCTGCGTTTGATGAAATATTCATGGGCACCAACAATAAGCCGATGTAGGCGGACCCTATATTGTTCATGTGCTCGAAAATCTGTGGGATGTCTGCCTCATGCAGTCCAGTACCACAGTCCAGAATCGCCGGCATATTCATCTTCCCCCGTCGCTGCTTCCTCTGAACTGCATGGGGAGAGGTTTTTGCACTCTGGCGGTGATGGACGATATGCTCTTAGATACTTGTACGCCGGCGATTCTGGACTGTAAGCTACAGGGCTGTATCTGTATGTCGGCGATTCTGGACAAAGTACCGGTTGATATTCCGGCGGTACTGGACTGTATACCGGCGAACATGGACTGTATGCCGGCGAATATGAAAAAAAATTGGGTGGAGACCGGCTGCAAAACTCTTCCCGTGCATACCGTCTCCGATCTGCCGCCACCTGTCCCCTGTTTGCATCCCACGGCATCCACTCGCGCCTGCTCTAGCACTCCTTTTCTTCGGCTCGTTCGGTCGCTCCGGGCGCTTCGGCTCGGCTCGATCGGTAGCACGCACGATCCCCATCTTGTTCCACGTTCAGCGGACAGCCAAGGCCGAGCGCTGCCGGCGGCACCAGCGGAGCGGAGTGTCCGCGATGGCGGACCAGGAGGCATCGTCGACACCTATGCCCATGACTCCACGAGCGGTGTGCGTCCGTGGGAGAGCTGCTCGCTCGACCTGCCGGCGTCAGAAGACCCAGATCAGACTGGCAGCCGCCGTGGCGGCCGAAGTTGGACATGGAGGCGTCCCTGCTGGCTCACGGCATGCATGGCGCCAGCGCGCTCTCTTAGCCATGAGCTCGCCGGATCTGATATCCGTGTTCGATCACCCACTGTTTGTAAACCAACAACTGAATGAATTCATTTTCCCGATTCAAAAAAAGAGCAGCTTTCATTGGTGAACCAAGGCCTTCCATAACAGTTTGATTCTCTAGCTTTGTGGTCGTAGCAAATTTCTTTTCAATGGGCATCGCAATTGTAATATTCTCTCTCCCTAGAGCATGACTGTATAATAGTTCAACGAGTATACTTTCCAGATTTTAACTCTGTTTGATATCACGCTGTATTTATATAAAATCTCAAATAGTGGCTCGTGAATAAAATAGCAAGTGGTGGTTCTAAGTTTGGGCACCGCTAGGCATCAGACTATAGATAGATTGCTTCTGTCAGACTAGTCCTAGGCCATCGGATCAAGAGCAGGGAGTCGTCCGATTTACCAGGCAGGCCCACGCTAGATTTGCTGGTTTTGCTTCCTTAATTGACGGGCTGTGCTTTGTTGTAACTGCTCCCACATACCACGCCAGGTGCTCAGTTCTCTCTCGTGGGACATTATTTCCCTTTGATTTATAACACCTAAGAAATAAATTCAGCTTCCAACATATCCCTCTTGTTTTACTGTCTTTTTTTTGCGTCCAACATACTACAATTGTGCTTCCGCCGAATTTTGTTTGCTTCCAAGCATTACAAATGTTTTTCTCCAGAATTTGTTTTTTTTCAGCTATTACAAATGTGCTTCCGCTGAAAAGAAAATTTGCTTCCACCGAGATTTAGATTGATTTCTTTCTAACAAAAAATTGCATCCAGTGTAACGCTACAATTGTATACAATGATGCAAAAATTATGTTCCCATTCACTGGAATACAACATAACATATATTTGTTTCCGGCCAACATTCAATGCTAGTTTTCCATTCGATTACACATGTTTCCAATAAATAGAAATTACAATTCATAGTGTGCCTAAACATGTTATAGCAACATCATCTCCCTCAACTTCAATTTGGTTGTCGTCACCCTCTTCCCCATTGTAGGCTCCGATGATGGCCGGAAGGCGCATCCGTCACCTCCGCCTTAGTTGTCGCATACGCCAAAAATAGCCCCACTAGGAATAGAACGAGCAATCCATTATCTACACCGGCAAAAAAAACAAGTTGCATACATAAGCTCACCAAAGCAGTAACCAAATCACCTTAAAAGGGCTTGAAGCAAAACACAATTTCATTTGAAACAATGACAAGTTTGGTTCGAACATGGAAGCATAGAAGCAAAGGTATGTTTGGTGAATTACTACGGAAAAGATGTGTATGGCTAAAACATAAAAACTGGCATTTAGAAGCGATAATAAAGTAGTATGGAAGGCATATGAACTGAACCCATTGTTAGTCCTTGTGAGATGAAGGAACAAAAGCATTTTTCTAGAGACTGTAGCAAAATGAGTACAATGTAGAAGCACAAAGGTATGAAGCTGGAAACGAATGCAAATGGTGCATTATTAGTGTTGCGCGGAAGCACATAATTCTCGGAAATGATACAAAAAAAAATTCCACCCACTGTAGATGCATATATTTGGAAAATCCCATCTAACAGCAAGTGGCTGGAATATTTGAACGGAAAGCATACTAACAGACAAGCCTTTTAACAATAATTCTAACAAACAACCCTCGAAGCATATATTTGGTATAGTCATGCTCCCATTTTTCTAGATGTATGAAGCTGGAAAATAATGCAAATGGTGCATTATTAGCATTGGGTGGAAGCATGCGTACTGTCGTCGACTCCGAAAAACGAGACTATGAACGAGTAATCCATGTTTTTATGGCATTTGAAAGCAAAATATATAGGATCCCGAAGCATCTATATAGCAATTTATTTTTTTGCGGGTGATCTATATAGCAATTGCGATGGTACAGAACTAAGAAGCACAAAGATAGTAGTTGGGGACAGATCTGAACATGAATAGAAGCATGAAAAATTGAAATCATGCCAAAATTTGTAGATGAAATAGTGAACCATTACACATTAGTTATAATATAGATACACTCAGCAAAATCCATCGAAGCAAGCATTGTGTCCAATGTAACCCAAATCAAATCGAGTGATTAAAAAGGAATCAAACATGAGATGAATCAAACCCTAGTTCGTGCGAGTACATACCAGCGGACCACATCGGGGATGTGCGTGCAGCTTCTTTGCCGTCCCAAAATGGCACACCGGTGCAGCAGGAGGGATGGAGACGGAGCAGGATCTGGCGGGGGCTCGGGGCGGAGATGGTCGGGCGGAGTAGACGGGGGCGGGACGCGGCACCAGCGGCGTGGAGCAGCTGTAGGCATGGCGGAGTTGTGGTGTGGAGCAGGTTCATGGCAGAGGTAGCCGGGTAGCCATCGCGGTGAGCGTGCTCGTCGGGGATGGAGTCGCCCGTGGGGTGCGAGACCGGGTGGGTGGGTGGGCCGGTCAAGGAGGAGAGATTTACTCGGAAAGAATAAATTCTAGCGCTTAATTGTGGGATCAGATAGAAATATACGTTGTCGGATTAAATAAGAATCAACGGAGGAGGACCCGTCTGATGGAAGTCCTCTATCAGACTACTGATACAAAGTGTTTCCCTCTAAGTTTAGTCCCATCCCGAAAGTTGAGTAAGAGTTGGACCTCTTTATATAGTGAGTTCTCTACATCACACTTAGTGAGGTGTGAAGGAGAGAAGGAAGACCACATGCGCGCTCGCTCGCGTGGCCGGGCTCGGGCCGGGGCCGAGGTGGTGCCTACGTGCGACATGCGCATGAATAGTCCACCGAAATCCGGTCCGTTGCCCACCATACTCTACTCTATTATGAACGCCGGCGTGCATCGGCGTGCGGAAGAGCAGGTCTCCAGAATCGTTCATCGTTGTGATTCTGCACCGGAAGAGGACGAATTAGGTTTTTGGGAAGCTCTCTGCGCGATTGCTCAATTTCGTCTTCACGGGCCGTCTTCCGTCCAAGTTGGGCGATGATGGTGTGCAGGGCATGTTTTGTTGTTCATCTAGTTTGCTACATTGTTGCCTGCTAGTCTCTGTTCTTATCATGGATTATTTACTGGAATTAATCATGAACTTCCCTAATATGTCAACAAAAGTTATTTCAAAAAATAACGTGGTAGATTGAAGAGTCCTAATTTATTTTTTATTTTTTCTGTTTGCAATCTACGCAAGTCGCCGCTAGAGTTTCCGTCGAGTTGATCGATGGAATTGATCTAGCTAGCTTCTACCGGGCTCATGTATGTACTGGAGTCTTTGGCTGGACACGCACGTAGTGCTGCTAGTAGAAAAATCAGTCAGGCTGCTTCTATGGTTTGCTGGGTTTGCATGTACGTGTACAGGAGAATTAGTTCTAGCTAGACTTATAGTACTGAAAACCAACAAAATCAGAAAAAGATGACATATAGTGAAAAAAATCTGCAAAATGCTGGGTGTGCCACGGCACACCCGGCACACCCTCTAGGTCCGCCAATGATATGAGAAGTCGTCAACCTTCAACCATGTCGCTCGCATGTAAAAACAGAAACATGTTATTGGTCCAGAACTGCTATTTATCGAAATGTAACTTTCTAATAGATGAGGATAATGTGGGTTCTTGCTGAACTCCATGTAGAAGACATGTAAATCCGCCTTGGACCAAGGGAGCAGGCATGGTCGAAGGCTGCTCATACACATCTGCTGGGAGTGTTTGAATGGATGCATTAACATATCCGCCTCCAATCAACGGAGAAGCCATGGTCGAAGGCTGACCATACACATCACTTGAGAATGTTGGCATTGAGGCCGTTGCATATCCGCCTTGGATGAAGGTAGAACCTATGGTCGAAAGTTGTCCGTACTCATCATGCGTCATAGCGTCGATGCTGCGAGAATTAAGATCCTACATCATGGAAGATGAAATAGTTTAAAACATGTTTAAGTAAAATAAGAAAGGAAAACAATGAGTACAAGCCATGTCTTACAAACAAATGATTTGGATCATAGTGTTCCTCTCTATTTCCTGTTGCATTATTTGAATCTTCTCCTCATCTGTGTGGTTTACGTGATCCAGGCCGGCGACAGTCCTCACTGTGTGGTTTACGTGATCCAGGACGTACTTCTCGACGGAGGTGGCACATCAGGCAGTAGGAGGCTAGGAGCACGACCCGCGGCGGCCATGGCTGTAGTTTGGGCCCGATGCGGCTAAGGGAGAGAGAGGGTGTTGAGACGTTCTGGGGCGGATTGGGCGGTGCGGCCATCCTTGTCCCTCCGCTCGCTGCAGTGAGCGACGAACAAGAGAACCCACGGGCCACGGCCACCAGTCCGATCGCGTGGAGAAGACGGCTTCGGTCGATCAGCCATGGAAAACCTCGATGCCGGGAAGGGACTGAAGGAGGCGCGGCCGTGTGTGTGGGAGGCGGCGGCGTCGCAGATCAGATGCGTTCCTCGTGGTCGTTCGATTGTGGAGGAGCCGAGCCGGTTGTGCTTTCTTCGGCTCATTCGTTTACAACCAGATGGCTCGTTAGCTGAATCGAGCGATGGGAGCGTGCACCGTGCGATGGATCGGGAGGACAGGTGGCGGCGGATTAAATCGGGTATGCACAGGATGAAGTTTGCAACCGGTCTCCACCCAATTTTTTTCCTGCCATAATTGATTGTTAACTTGTTGAGTGGGGCGCAAGGTTTTGATTTATGGTGGAACTAATTGTATTCTTTTGGCAAAAAGTCACCAGACCATTACTCAAAGTCAAGCATTACAAAGAACTAGAAATTATATGTAGGTCTTTGAGGATATCGGACGGTCTTCGACCTCCACTGATGGAAGCTGACGACGCCACTCCACTATCGAAGCAAACCTAGATTTGTTGCCTGCGGCTGGGCGAAGTCATCAAGGCTATGGTTCAACCGGACTAGCACGAGGAGAAGACAACCCGAAGTGGCGCAGTCATCGTTGAAGCAGGGTACAAGCCTGAGAACAAAAACCCTAGACGTTGTGGGCGTCGCCTCGTTGGTAGCATCAAGGTAAACCAAATCCTCTAAGACAGCCCTCACAGCCCCCTCAAGGCCTCAACCTCACCACTCAGGGTGCCAGACCAGGGAGATTTAATTCCGACAGCCGATGCCATCACCATCCAAACACCGCCTAGACTATTGAACACACGCAAAACAAGGTTCCGTCGTTTCCATCCCTCCCCCTGCTAGAGTATATCCGACAAAGGTGAGGAAACCCTGGTAACACTATGGTGGTCAGGCGTCCTTCTCTGTCTCCTCTCTCTAACCTATCTTTGCTTTCACCCAGCCAAATCAGATTTGATCGGTAGAGCCAATTGTTGACTTTTCAATGGCGGATAGATAGGTTGGATATTGACAATGCGTGAAAAGAGGGGTTTAGGAAAAACTGGATGAAAAATCGTGAATCAAATTAAAAAGATTAAAAGACAAATATCTGCCGAATATGTCCTAATCAGTATATTTCTTTCTTCCGTTGTAATGCACGAGCCTTTTTCTACCTGTTAGATACGTCCGTATTTAGACAAATCTAAGACAAGAATTTTGGGACGGAGGGAGTAGTATAAACCAAAATGGCGTTCAATTGCAATCACATGGAGAGGTGGAGGATCACATCGCCGACGGCCGCCGGCTGGAGCACGCCGAGGTCTGTGATCAGAAGCTCCAGGTACTTGGAATGGGTGTAGTCCCTCGCCGGCGCCTCGACGTCCACGCCGGCCGGCACTGGCACGTCGCCGAAGTCCACGGCTCGGCCACCGCCCTGCTCGATGTCTTTCTGTCCCAGCGGATACAGCCTTGCGAACTTGTAGCTCTCTGCTGCCACATAGACAGGCTTGCCCATGGCGCGAGCCACCAGGGCGACCTGGTACGTGCCAACGGCGCCGACCACTCCGCCGGTCTCGGCGACCAAGTCGGCGCCTACCAGCACCACATCGACCTGGCCCATCGAGTAGGCCACCGCCGAGTCGAGCAGGACCCTCGCCGGCACCCCGGCCGCCGCGAGTTCCCCGGCCAGCCTCAGCCCCGCGCCGTCCGGCCTACCCTCTGCATGCAAGACGAAATCAGGCCCCAAGCTTTTTATTAGCAATGTCACGAAGGTTTGGTTATTTCGCGAGTTAATGATGCCTGCGTAGCATACCGGTGCATAGGACCAGGAGTCGCTTGCCGCTGGTGCCGGCCAGCCGGAGAGCGTCGAGCACGGGCGGCGAGTGGCCGTGCACCAGCACGGTGCAGCCGTCCAGCAAGAAGTCCTGGCAGAGCGTCGCGATGGCCCCGCGCGCGCCTCGGCATATGTCACCGAATCTGGTGGCGCGGCTGACCAGGCGGCGTTTGAGGGCGGGGAACTGGGCGGGCTGATCATCGGCGACGGCGCCGCCGCCGCGCCGTACGTACCGGACGAACATGTCGCAGGCCGCCGAGAGAGCGCCGTACGGCTCGCTATCCAGACACTGCAAGTTTCCATCCATCAACGTGTCGTCGATCAGGCATAAAACGAGTCTACGGTTGGCGCGTGCAAAAATTGATTAGAAATTAACTGGATGAGTAGGGATCAAGAATAGTCGACCTTGAGCTCCTCCGCGGCCGCCTTGACCTCGGCTTGGAGCCCCGCCATGGTGCCGGCCTTGCTGGACCGGACGGCGTCGGCGAGCGCCATGACCGCCGCCACGGCCTCGTCGGCCCCCTCTTTCTTCCACCGGTCCAAGCATCCAGCGACACTTGGCGTCTCGGCCATTGTCAACGCGGCAGAGGGAGAGGCAGTAACACGATCTTGGAGGGTTATTGGTGCAGCTAAAGGATTCAGGGAGAGGAGGAGCCATGATTTCCATCGTGGACGACGATCGATCCGCTTACGCCGTCGTGGTTTCCATCGTGACAAGTTTTGCGTTGGAGTTGCGAATCCTTCTGCTCAGGTTCGGGACGGGACACGTCGTATCTCTACTATTAAAGGGGGATCTGCAGTTGTCGTCGTCGTCGTGATGGTTCAACCAGTCCCTCGTACGTGCAAACTTTCGCCCGCTGGAGAAAAACTTGGATCTCCTTCCCACCTCCTCCCCGCACGAAAAAAAAAACTGAAGAGAAAAGAAAACAGCCCACCTACGCACGTCCCACCCCCCCTCCCCTTCCCCAAACCCCTCGATGCTGATCCCGTGTCTTTGAGAGCGGAACGGTGGCGACGACGAAGGAAGACGGCCCAGGTAGCACAGTCTCCCTACCTTCACTCCACCCCTTCTTCTCCCCGTAGCCTGTACTCCCCCCCATCCCCTCGTCCTCTCCCATTGCGCTTCCTCCCTCCTTGTCAAAGCTGCCCTGCCCAATTTTCAGTCCCATCATATCTGCTCGGTGGGAAGGGCCTGCGACAGTCTAGCTAGATCCCAAGGTGACCAAACTTTGATTGTTGGCGTTCCAGATATCCTCAGGCTTCTTATGATCTTTGAATGTATTCAAACTATCTGAGTTGTTGTATCCTCAAAAAAATGTGAAGTTATCTCCACATGTAAATGTGTGTAAAGAAAAATAAAGATTAGGTATCTAGGTCTTCCGTTCTAGACGGTCTAATATTTCCAGCGCAGTAATCCCACATTGCACAGCCACCTTCACTGAACAATTGACTTGCTAACCATTCTAATATGCAAAGTACAAGGCGGAGTTATCTGATTGCTTTGTTTGGTATTGAGAGGGAAGTGGGGAATATAGGAGGTGAATATTTATTCCACCCTACCCTTCAGATTTTTTTTTTGCTGAGTAGCCTGCACATCTCAATCATATGCATTCCCTTTTTGATTCGTCTTTAAAACCCTGCGTGATGTAGGGAAGAACCATGTAATATTATCGACCATGCCAGTTGATATGATTGGAAGGTATTTCTTTGTGCTCACATGATCTAATTATAATTTTATTTGCCACCTCAACTAGATTATCATGATCTAATGAGCGACGCCGTGGTGTCATCATGGTTGGAGGAGACAACTCATATTCGCATTTGAGCATGCCAAGGAGATCAATCGTATTTCTTTATGCAATAAGGTAATGTTCTTCCTTTACTGCTATTGTTGCACTATGTATATAATGTAAGAGAACTACGTGGATGATAAATTTCATTAAACACTTGAATACTTGATTATAGAATCGTGGTGCTAAGAATATATTTTGTATGCTGATTTGTAAACCAATTTCCACCATTTGTATTCTGATATGATGCTTGGATGTCCTCGAGGGACGAAGCAAACACTTAATCATCGGCATTCCAAATTTTATCACTTCATTGTAGAATCATGGTGCTAATTAGATAATCTCTTGACTGGTTATGACTCTATGCCAATAGTTCAACAGTTTTTTTTTCAAAATTCTTAAAAGCAATCATTAAGAATTGGCAGATGGCCAGTACAGTGTCAAATCCATATGCCCTCTGACATCTTGTGGGTGAAACTGCATTGTAAAAAGTGAATCATATTAGCAATGTGCCAAACCTCAAATTGCTGCTTGTTGATGTGCAGACTACCAGATTGGAAACATCCGGTCATGATATAATTCTGAGAGTTGATGCATGATTGCAGATGGCTACCAAATTGGAAAATTATAAACCTTCAGCATATATATATATATATATATATATATATATATATATATATATATATATATATGTGTGTGTGTGTGTGTGTGTGTGTGTGTGTGTGTGTGTGTGTGCGCGTGTGTGTGTGTGTGTGTGTGTGTGTGTGTGCAAGTTTCATGCATGATTGCGGGTGCATGTAGGTTTTAGTTTGTGCAGGACAAGTGTATGTGTATACCAATGATTACTTTATTTTCAAATGGCGCCTGCTGTGCTGATAACAAGTGCGTGCATAAATTAGTATCATCTTGCGTTTGAAGTCTTGATGTGTGCAGAACTACTTCCGCTGTGAGCTGGAGCGTGTCACGTCTACTCAAAGCTTGCCGCCATCAGTCAAGGTGGTTTTTGATCGATATCAAGCTTGCTGAGTACTTCCTCAAGGCTGCCTGCTGCTTTCATTGTAGCTCGTGATGCGCATGCTACTTGTACATGGATGTTCTTGCTTGAATTCAATTTTCGAGGGAAGTAGTTGAGCAAGTACTATTGTCCAGGCGAACTTTGTAAAATCACTCATTCACTTCGACTTGTTACTGATCACTCTACACGACTCAATGTAACGGCGGTGATGTTAGGGGCAGAGCTAAGGGGGTGTGTAATCATATGCTAATACATGTCTCTTTATCTCTACTCCTAATGTAGCAGTTGGTAGTCTTTGTTTCAGGGTTTTTTTCGTCCCACCTCCCACTTCGTCTGGTTTTTTTTTCGCCCCTCCTCCCACCACCCCACCGGTTTATTTTTGTGTCACCCTCTCACACAACGAAAAAAAATCTGAACGGATCAAAACTTTCCATGCTGGCGCAAGTTATTTAGTAATGTCTTTATGTGAAAGAATCAATCACGATCAATCTCTAAAGATCACATCTAAATTAATTAACCTTACCTTAAATCGCTCAATCACATTAATTAGGAAACAAATAACCAATTTTAAGAAAATTAATGTGTAAATCATAACAAAGAAATCTCATTATTAAAGCATTTATGTACCTACTTAATTTGTAATGGAATATCTCTACTCCTAATGTCTCAGTTGGTAGGATTGTACCCCCCCCCCCCCTTCAACCGGTTTATTTCGACAGGTTTTTTTTGTCCCCCCTCCCATCACCACTCTCCACACCGGTTTATTTTTCTCTTCACTCTTTTATTAGCAAAGCAGCACTTTCCTAACAACAAAAATTTACAGACTAAACTTTCCTAACGTATCCAAATCAACCGATCTCTCTAATTAATGCAATTTATTTTAGGAAACAAATAACTGATTTTACGTCAAACTTTCGTCCCACCTTTCGTTCTTCCCTCCCTTACGGTATCTTCCAGACCCCTCCCCGATTTTCCTCCCCCTACCCCGGTTTTCCTCCCCTCCTGGTTTTCAATCTTTGGCAACACAATTAATTCACCTACGGTAATCAAGCTCTTCTTTGGTAACGCATCACGCAATCAATGTCTACTCCTTTGAGTCGGAATGCAATCCAAATGTACTTCTGGATAGAAAGGAAAGAAGCAGGGCCGCCTCCCGCAGGATCTTAACCGTGCCGCCTCCAAAGGGGGAGTTGGATCTCCTGGACGTCGCCGCCCCAAGGCATCATGACTCCCCCACGACAACGCCAACGCCGCCGCCAGCTCGCACAGCCCCGCTGCCGCCACCCGATAAACTGTCGACGCCGCCGCATGTGGCGTCGTCGCGCCCGCACGTCGACGGCTGGCTCACATCTGGACATGGCCTTCGCGTCTTGTGGACACCGGCCTGATCGCGACTGGACACGGCCGCCGGTGTCGATGACCCCGACCGAGTCACGCCTGGACGACATCGCCACAACCTGGACACTTCCCTGCTCGCGCACGCACGAACCAAACTGGTACGCTGCTACGACCACCTATGGATCAGGCCAGGATTCGATTGCCTCCATCGTACCTTCGAGCACGGCCCGCGCGCGCCGCCAGACCCAAAGCGATGAAACTCGTGAGCACACCATTAACAAGTTTCTCTAGCTCTTTTTGTTGGATTTATATTTTTTCTTTGTTTTTGTAAGTTTGGTAGACACGTTCTTGTCATGCAGGCATTCTTGGCCTACCAGCCTCCACTACCGGTAATCCAGAGATCTTTCAAGTGTTGTTTGATTTGCTGCACATTGCCCGTTTAATTTATTTGATTATTAACGATGATGCATCGGTGTCTTATCCGTACTTTTACCAGTCATTGTACATGCATGTCTTTCATGCTAAAAACACACCTCTTCTTGACCATCCATTCTGCGTATCCTATGTAGCTCATATTGGCGAGGCAATACAATGCAAGGTTGTTGGACGTTCTGAAAGGTACTACATTTTATTTCCTTCTAGTTAGAAACTGCTTATATAATCCCTTTTTTTTTAAAGATCAAAGGTTATAATACTTAAGAGTGAAAACTTTGAAAATCTTGTGCTTCGTTAGAATAAAGGTTCCTTATAATCTGGCACTTTTAAAGCAGAACACAACTATTTTATCGCACACGGTATATAAATATTTCTGAAAATCACTGTGCTACGTCGGGCACTGCAATTACTTCTTTCTTTTGGTTATGAGAATTCATATGACAAAGTAGATACTTTTATAATACTACTTAGGATTCATATTGCAACACAGCTCTAAAAAAAATTAAAGTTACATTCTGCATTTTTTTTTTGATTCGGGAAGATCATTTCTTGCGGGCTGCAGGTTTTGATTGCTTCTTTGCTACATGATTTCTTATGTTAGTTTTATGTCTTAAGTGTACTTTTTGGTATGCAATCATGTTAGTTCACGGGAATATTTATGCCCCGTTGCATATTTTCTTGGAATTATATTGGTCTATGAGAGCATCTTAGTTTTCACTAAGCGATAAAATACATTTTCTATTTCCGTAATACAGGTCATTAGTGGTCACTTGGGATGGGTGCGATCTGTAGTATTTGATCCAGGGAACAAATGGTTTTGTCCTGGTTCTGCTGATAGGACAACAACGGTGAGCCCCACAACCTGCAGTCCTTTCTTAGAAATTTAAGTTGAATTCATGTATACATCAAGTAGTTGATACAACAACATGTTAGTTACTCAGAGGCTTGCTCTATTGGTGTCTGCATTTTTTAATGTTACATGCATCTATTTTTACTACATAACGTTTTTCAGCTTTGGGATTCCATGTTGATGCATTTTTACCTTAACATTTTATTATTTGTTTTTCTTTAGGCAAGGAAGAAGGTTGCAGAGCGCGGATGGATGTGAAAAGGAAGAGGATGGATGAGATAGGAGAGAAGAGGGGTGAAAGATTATATGGCTGGAAAGAGGGAGAAGGATAGGGTGGAGGCGCTTCTTGAGGATTTTTGTTGACTGGTTTCATACTGTCTTATAAATTCATGGTTAGCTAGGTAAACCTTTTGTACAACAACTCTTGTTCAAAAGGAAGTTTGATTTTTCAGCTTCTTATTTTAGGTCAATATCAAGTACAATTTTGTTAATTTAGTTAATGTTTATGTTTGAAATTGACTATTACCATTCTGGTTGAATGGGGGCGTGGATAGAAGAGATTGCGAGTCGGGTACGGTGATGCCAACATTGTATTGGGGGAAGATATATTTAAGTAGCGTCTTATGTGCATGAGGATAGTATCATTGTTAAATCACCAGAATAAGTCTGCTTCCGTTGCAACGCATGGGCAATGGGAGAAATGTTATGTCCATGTGAGTGTCTATAGGTAACAAGTTAGACATGATTAATATTGTGCATGAGCTATTCGTAAGTCGATTGAATTTCGAATCTGCGAAGTTGTTTTTTGGGAGAACACAAGTGCAACCTGACGCCGAAGTCGTTGATGGCACTACGAGCTGCAACGGTGAGGCCGAAGTCGTCGATGGCACTGCGAGGCCGAGCCAGGACCTCGTCGGAGACGAGGACGACACTGCGAGCGGTAGTGAGGAGTGGCGTCGTAGTCGGAGGCAAGGAAGAGGGTTCGTACGGGTGCGGTGGTTCACCGGAAAAATCTGGTCGCTAGGCTGGTTCGGAGGGATGGTCGGGGTGGCGGCCGCGGCTAGCGGATCGACGGGTGGTGGTTGGTTGTTAAGGAGGAGGAAGAAGCCGGAGGTAGAAGACAGACAATAGCCATTCGATGAAGATCCAACGTTACTCTAGCAGCGGCATCATAGTCGAAGGCGCGAAGAGGGTTGACAGGTGTGGGTGGGGGTGCGAGGACTCGCCGAAAAAATCTGGTCGCCGAGGTGGTCCAGAGGGATGGTTGAGGGTGGTGAAAAGGGGAGGGCATGAAAGCAAGGTGGTCGGGGGCGGCGGCGACAGGTGGATCGGCCGGTGGTAGTTGGCTGTTCAGTAGGAGGAAGAGGCCGGAGGTAGAGGATAAACAACAACCATCCGATGAAGATCCAACATCCCATAAAAACCAACTTGCATCAAAATTTCTTAGTCTGACATATAGCGACACACTTAATACTGAGACATTAGAATATGGTTGACCACATTTATATGAAAAAATATCAACTTATGCAATACTAAAGTTATACATTATAAAAATTCAACTCATGATGCATCTAATGATATTGATTCTGTATTGTGATTGTTTGTATTTTCTATAAAGTCCGTAAACTTTACAAAGTTTGACTTTAGACAAATCTTATATGCGAGTAAAAATGACCGTAGGAAGTACTATGTTCCTTTCTACATGTCTTCTTATGACCATATTAAAGATATTCGTTTCTATGGCTTTAAACAGAAGATGTTATTTTTGTAGCACATTTCTTACAAGTTTTTCTTCTATAAAGCTATAATTTCAGCCATGTTCTAATATAAATGGGATTTGGTGGTAAGTCATCATTGTGTTTGTTCCCAATCTGTCAGACACAATAACATTCATGTTGAATGTGTTGTAGAAATGTTCTTCGATAAATATGTTTTTAGCTCTTAATATTTTAGTATGTTTGTAAATTTATCCATTCACATATCATTCCGATAAACAATTTTTAGTTGGAACAATCAAGAAAGAAATAAAGAAAACAAGAGCTCTTTAAGGGTAAAAAATTGCAGGAATCTGTCTGGCTATTTTGTTTTTCATTTTATGCTCTGGTGGAACGGTAAAGAATTGGTCAAGCCGGTTTGCGCAGTGAGTATTGTCTGTTACATGTTTTAAGACCTTCGGCGTGAAATTTTCATACCAACTACATATATTGTTTGTGCAGGATGGGTATGAGTTGAGGAAGCGGTTTTTATTATACTTGCTAAAACATCGTGGGAATGAAGCTAAAGACAACTTTTCTGATATTGTGAAAGAATTTCTTAAGCGCATCATCTAGATATTGATAGTTTTGTAATAGATGTTTAGTTGGAACATCGCTCAGTTTGGTACATGAATATGTCATTAATCTTTCTTTTTGTTATCAATTTACATTGCAAAAATGGACTTTAATTATTCAATAATTGTGTTTGTGTTATATTGTTTGTACATTTAAAATTTAACATGTAATTCTTGCAAACTATTTCAAGAGCCCGTGGCAACGCACGGGCACTTTACTAGTATATAATAAATACTCACTCTACCCCATCATTGTAATGCATGTGCAGATGAATAGCATGAAGTAGAGGGGGCGGTGGGGCAAGGAGAAATATGTCAATTTCTCTTTCTTTTTGGTAAGGAGAGGTTGGTTATGGAGACACGGCGACTTCCAAGGAGGAAAAGTGTGTGTGAGAGAATTGCTATTTAACGCTGTGTGAATGGAAAATCACAAGTCACCATGTTTGATACACATTGATAAAAAATTATTTAACCAGTTTGTTAGTATATTTTTTTGCCGTTCCATGGCAACGCACGGGCATTCGGCTAGTATATATAGAGTGAATTGCACGTACCGTCCTGGTACTCGTGGGTTAGGTCCAAAACAGTCCTGGAGCTCGCTAACTGCCTCGCTACGATCCTGCTACTCGCGAAATAGGTCCATCGACGGTCCTGGGCCGGCTCGCTGTACGTACGCGTGTACTCAATTAAAAAAAACCGTATCCAGCCACGTAAGCACAGCCAGACGAGGGCCGAATCAGTTCTTTGCAATGCGGCCCCTCCCTTTCAGTACAATCATGCCCGTAGTACAGCCTTCGAACTGGGCAGTCGGGTTGGAAGGACGAACAGGGCGGCGGCGGTTGAGATCGGCAGCGATCGGCGGCGACGTAACGATCATTGAGGGAGAGTGAAGGAGGCGATCGGAGACGGTGGCGACGACATATCACCGGCGGTGATGGCTCCCGTCCAGCGGCACAATAGGGGTCCCGTACCCAAATACGGTGTGTTTGATTCATCCCATTGCTTCTTCTCTAGAGTTGTGAGTAGGGGAATTATGTTGATTTCGATCGTTGGAATTCTTCTGGCCATCAGTTTAGTTCAATTCGGCACTGATTTGCTTAGGGTTTGGACACAACCGTAGGGTTTTTGTATGGATGAACTGAAAAATTGTATTTCCTTTTCTATGTTTGACAGCACAAGAGACTGATTACTTCACTGTGGAGTTCATTTATGATGGAGTTTTCATGGGACAGGAGGCAATAGGTCCTATGTTAATGGTAGGAAGGTTTCATATCATTACTGTGAAGCTGATGTAATATGTATGGCCATGTTTGGTGATTTAATTAAGGCATTGGGTTATGAAAGAAGGGGCAGAATTAACATATACTTTTTGCTGCCCGGTATGCAAATCAATGAAGATGGTCTGCGGTTGTTATCAAAGGACAGCGACACAACGTGCATCAGGGCAATGGTTAGAGAGGGACATAGGTTTCTCATGTTTTATCTTGAGCATGAGGATAAAATTGCTGCAGAAACACGGGATGATGTTATTGCAAACCCCACCACTGAGTTGCCCAATGTTATCAGCCCTATGAACTGCGGTACAAACCAGGAGCATGAGAGTGTTTTGGAGCAGAGCAATGTGTCACCTAGTCATGCTGATGAGAGTAGAATAGAAGGGACGAGTACATGCAAAGAGAGAGGAAAAGCAAAGGAAGAAGATGATGTGTGTAGTGATGATGAATCATGTGACTCTGATTATGTTGCATCATTAGTAGACAGTGACTATGATCTAGAGGCTGACGATGCTGATTTGTTCATTGATAGGAAGCAGAATGGTGCAGAGAAGGAATGCAAAGGGAAAAGTAAAGAAGTTGTAGAAGATGACATTTCTGAAGATGATAAACTGGAGCTTCCAGATTCAGATGAAGAAGACATGAAATTCAATTTCAAGCATTTTACAGATGCATATATGAATGCGCCCAAGTTTCATTTGGGTCAGGTCTTCACATCTATTGATCAGTTGAGGAAAGCAATTAGGGAGTACAGTTGCAAGGAGAGGTTGAACATAACCTTTCCGAAGATTGACAAAACTAGGCTTGGAGCGAAATGCAATGATGGATGCCCTTGGTACTTGTATGCATCATATGACAACAGGTCACAATCCATTATGATCAAGACATTCAAAGATGAACACACTTGCTGCAAAAAGTGGCAAGTAAAATGTAGCGCCCAAGATGCTATTCTATCCCAATCACGTGTTGAATTCATGATTGGGGCACAATCGCATTTTAAGCGCATAACAAGGTGGATATCATTACAACATACCATGTACTGAATAGATGAGAATACAAGATAAAAGTTTACACTCGCCACAAGCTACAACATGAATACAACAGTTCATCAATACATAGCAATCATCATACAGAAGAGCAGGATCCGACTACGGATGAAACCAAACAAAAAAGAAGAACGACATCCACCCTGCTAATCCTAGGCTCCCGACCCGGAACCTATCCCTTGATCGAAGAAGAAGCAGAACTCCAAAACAAGCAAGCATCGCTCTCACGCCATAGCATCGCTTTACCTGTACCTGCAACTGTTGTAGTAAACTGTGAGCTACGAGGAATCAGCAATCCCATTACCATGGATAACAAGACTAGCAAAGCTTAATGGGTATGGAATGGATATGTGGTGAGGTTGCAGTAGCACTAAACATTGTATGGTGGCTAACTTACGAGTATACAAGAATAAGATGAGAAACTACGCAAACGGTCGCCAACTAGTAATGATCAAGAAGTGATCCTGGACTACTTACGTTCAAACATAACCCCACCTCTCTTCCCGAACTTTGTCGAAAAGAGATGATCACGGTTACACACGTGGTTGGTGTATTTTAAATGAGTTTAGTATCAAGTTCACTACAACCGGATGTTAAAAACTCCCATCTGCCACATAACCGCGGGCACGGCTCTCGAAAGTTTAAACTCTGCAGGGTGTCCCTAGCCCATGATAAGCTCTCACAATCCGCGGAGACAATCCTCCATCTTGGGACAACCCGATCAAACTCGGAATCCCGGTGCACAAGACATTTCGACAATAGTAAAACAAAACCAGCAAGACCTCCCGACATGCCGACACCCTGATAGTAGCCGCGCATATCTCGTCTCAGGCCACGACGGATGAGCTACGCGTACAGGTGCCAAAAATAACCCAGGTTGCCCCGGGACGGCCCGCACAGTGCTCTAGTTTGGACCAACACTCATGAGAAGCACTGGCCCGGGTTGTTGATTAATTATCCTCGGGGGCCGGAAAGTCCCTATGCAAGTTTTAGTTGTTATTAGGCAAATGGTAAAACCAAAGTTGGGCCTTGCTGGAAGAGTTTCATTCAAAGCGAACTATCAAGGGGGGCCCATAAACCCCGACCGCGTTAGGAACGCAAAATTCAAGGAACATAGCATCGGTATGACAGAAATTAAGGCAGCAAGAGTGGAACAAAACATCGAGCAAAAGGCCAAGCCTTCCACCCTTTACCAAGTATATAGATGCATTAATTAAATAAGAGATATTGTGATATCCCATGATATCCATGTCCCAACATGGAACAACCTGCACTGCACCTGCAACTAGCAACGCTATAAGAGGGGCTGAGCAAGCGGTAACATAGCCAAACAACGGTTTGCTAGGAAGGTGGGTTAGAGGCTTAACAAGGAGGCTTGATAAACAAGTGGTAGGTAGCGCGACATAGCGATAGCATCGAGACAACTAGCAAAGCAAAGATAGTAGTGGTATCCAGGATAATGATCATCTTGAAGGAAATATGCCCTAGAGGCAATAATAAAGTTGTTATTTTATATTTCCTTATTCCATGATAAAGGTTCATTATTCATGCTAGAATTGTATTGCTCGGAAACCATAATACATGTGTGAATACATAAACAAATACCGTGTCCCTAGTAAGCCTCTACTAGACTAGCTCGTTGATCAAAGATGGTTAAGGTTTCCTGACCATGGACATGAGTTGTCATTTGATAACGGGATCACATCATTAGGAGAATGATGTGATGGACAAGACCCATCCGTTAGCTTAGCATAATGATCGTTCAGTTTTATTGCTATTGCTTTCTCCATGTCAAATACATATTCCTTCGACTATGAGATTATGCAACTCCCGGATATCGGAGGAATGCCTTGTGTGCTATCAAACGTCACAACATAACTGGGTGATTATAAAGATGCTCTACAGGTATCTCTGAAGGTGTTTGTTGAGTTGGCATAGATCGAGATTAGGATTTGTTACTCCGAGTTTCGGAGAGGTATCTCTGGGCCCTCTCGGTAATACACATCATAAGCTTGCAAGCAAACGACTAAGGAGTTAGTCACGAGGTGATGTAATACGGAACGAGTAAAGACACTTGCCGGTAACGAGATTGAACTAGGTATGAAGATACCGACGATCGAATCTCGGGCAAGTAACATACCGATGGACAAAGGAAATTACGTATGTTGTCATTGCGGTTCGACCGATAAGATCTTCGTGGAATATGTAGGAACCAATATGGGCATCCAGGTTCCGCTATTGGTTATTGACCGGAGAGGCGTCTCGGTCATGTCTACATCATTCCCGAACCCGTAGGGTCCGCACGCTTAACGTTCGTTGACGATATAGTGTTATATGAGTTATGTGATTTGGTGACCGAATGTTGTTCGGAGTACCGGATGAGATCCCGGACGTCACGAGGAGTCTCGGAATGGTCGAGAGGTAAAGATTTATATATGGGAAGTCATATTTTGGGTTCCGTAAAAAAGTGCAGTTTTTTCGGTATTGTACCGGGAAGCTTCCAGAAGGTTTCGGAAGATTCCGGAGGGGTCCGGAAGTCCACAAGTGGGTCCACCACGTCCCAAGGGCTGGCATGGGCTAAGGGGAGGCGCCCTGGCCTTATTGGGCTAGGCGCACCAAGTCCTCAAAAGCCCACGCAGCTACGGAAGGAAAAAAAAGGAGAGTCCTAATAGGAATAGGATTGGACTTTGGAGTCCAAGTCCACGTGTGTGACTATTCACACGGTACTGTTCACGTGATACTGTTCACGTGGCACTATTCCTTCTACTCCAAGTCCCTACACATATATAAATAGAGGAGAGGGGGAGCCCCAAACAACACACAACATTGTCTTAGCCGTGTGCGGCGCCCCCGTCCACCGTTTACTCCCTCGGTCATATTTTCGTGGTGCTTAGGTGAAGCCCTGCGGATATCACTTCACCATCACCGTCACCACGCCGTCGTGCTGACAGAACTCATCTACTACTTCGCCCGTCTTACTGGATCAAGAAGGCGAGGACGTCACCGAGATGAACGTGTGCAGAACGCGGAGGTGCCGTGCGTTCGGTACTAGATCAGTTGGATTACGAAGAAAGTTTGACTACATCAACCGCGCTGTGAAACGCTTCCACTTACGGTCTACGAGCGTACGTAGACACACTCTCCCCCCTCGTTGCTATGCATCTCCATGGATAGATCATTGCGTGTGCGTAGAAAAAAATTTATTTTCCATGCAACGATTCCCAACAGTGGCATCATGAGCCAGGTCTATGCGTAGATGATATGCACGAGTAGAACACAAAGAGTTGTGGGCGGTGATAGTCATACTGCTTACCACCAACGTCTTATTTTGATTCGGCAGTATTGCGGGATGAAGCGGCCCGGACCAACCTTACATGTCCACGCACATGAGACCGGTTCCACCGACAGACATGCAACTAGTTTTGCATAAAGGTGGCTGGCGGGTGTCTGTTTCTCCTACTTTAGTTGAATCGAATTTGACTACGGCCGGTCCTTGTTGAAGGTTAAAAAATCAAACTTGATAAATCACCGTTGTGGTTTTTGCCGTAGGTAAGAACGGTTCTTGCTAGAAGCCCGTAGCAGCCACGTAAAACTTGCAACAACAAAGTAGAGGACGTCTAACTTGTTTTTGCAGGGCATGTTGTGATGTGATATGGTCAAGACATGATGTGATATACGTTGTTGTATGAGATGATCATGTTTTATAAGATATCAGGCAACCGGCAGGAGCCTTATGGTTGTCTCTTTATTGTATGAATTGCAAACGCCATGTAATTGCTTTACTTTATCGCTATGAGTTAGCAATAGTTGTAGAAGCAATAGTTGGCGAGACGACCACGACACAACGATGGAGATCAAGGTGTCGAGCCGGTGACAATGGAGATCATGACGATGCTTTGGAGATGGAGATCAAAAGCACAAGATGATGGCCATATCATGTCACATATTTTGATTGCATGTGATGTTTATCCTTTATGCATCTTATTTTGCTTAGAACGATGGTAGCATTATAAGATGATCCCTTCACTTAATTTCAAGATAAAAGTGTTCTCCCTGAGTATGCACCGTTGCTACAGTTCGTTGTGTTGAGACACCACGTGATGATCGGGTGTCATAGACTCCACATTCACATACAACGGGTGCAAGACAGTTTTGCACATGCGGAATACTTGGGTTAAACTTGACGAGCCTAGCATGTACAGACATGGCCTCGGAACACTGGAGACCGAAAGGTCGAACGTGAATCATATAGTAGATATGATCAACATAGAGATGTTCACCATTGATGACTACCCCATCTCACGTGATGATCGGACATGGGTTAGTTGATTTGGATCACGTATCACTTAGATGACTTGAGGGATGTCTATTTAAGTGGGAGTTCTTAAGTAATTTGATTAATTGAACTTAATTTATCATGAACTTAGTCTTGATAGTTTTTGCATATCTATGTTATAGATCAATAGCTCACGTATAGCTCCCCTGTTTTATTTTGATATGTTCCTAGAGAAAACTAAGTTGAAAGATGTTAGTAGCAATGATGCGGACTGGTTCCGTGATCTGAGGATTATTCTCATTGCTGCACAGAAGAATTATGTTCTTGATGCACCGCTAGGTGACAGACCTATTGCAGGAGCAGATGCAAACGTTATGAACGTTTAGCAAGCTCGATATGATGACTACTTGATAGTTTAGTGCGCCATGCTTTACGGCTTAGAACCGGGACTTCAAAAACGTTTTGAACGCCACGAAGCAATTGAGATGTTCCAAGAGCTGAAATTGGTATTTCAGACTCATGCCCGTGTCGAGAGGTATGAGACCTCTGACAAGTACTTTGCCTACAAGATGGAGGAGAATAGCTCAACTAGTGAGCATGTGCTCAGAATGTCTGGGTACTACAATCGCTTGAATAAAGTGGGAGTTAATCTTCCAGATAAGATAGTGATTGACAAAGTTCTCTAGTCACTATCACCAAGCTACTAGAACTTCATGATGAACTATAATATGCGAGGGATGACGAAAATGATTCCCGAGCTCTTCGCGATGCTGAAATCGGCGAAGGTAGAAATCAAGAAAGAGCATCAAGTGTTGATGGTTAACAAGACCACTAGTTTCAAGAAAAGGGGCGAGGGAAAGAAAGGGAACTTCAAGAAGAATGGCAAGCAAGTTGTCGCTCCCATGAAGAAGCCCAAAGCTGGACCCAAGCCTGAAACTGAGTGCTTCTACTGCAAAGGAAATGGTTACTGGAAGCGGAACTGCCCCAAATGCTTGGCGGATAAGAAGAATGGCAAAGTGAACAAAGGTATATTTGATATACATGGTATTGATGTGTATTTTACTAGTGTTCATAGTAGCCCCTGGGTATTTGATACCGGTTCAGTTGCTAAGATTAGTAACTCAAAACAGGAGTTGCAAAATGAACAGAGACTAGTTAATGACGAGGTGACGATGTGTGTTGGAAGTGATTCCAAGGTTGATAAGATCACCATCGCACACTCCCTCTACCTTCGGGATTAGTGTTGGACCTCAATAAATAAATGTTATTTGGTGTTTGCGTTGAGCATGAATATGATTGGATCATGTTTATTGCGATACGATTATTCATTTAAGTCAGAGAATAATTGTTGTTCTGTTTACATGAATAAAACCTTCTATGGTCATACACTCAATGTAAATGGTTTATTGAATCTCGATCGTAGTGATACACATATTCATAATATTGATGCCAAAAGATGCAAAGTTGATAATGATAGTGCAACATATTTGTGGCACTGCCGTTTAGGTCATATTGGTGTAAAGCGCATGAAGAAACTCCATGCAGATGGGCTTTTGGAATCACTTGATTATGAATCATTTGATACTTGCGAACCATGCCTCATGGGCAAGATGACTAAAACTCCGTTCTCCGGAACGATGGAGCGAGCTAATGACTTATTGAAAATAATACATATCGATGTATGCGGTCCGATGAGTGTTGAGGCACGCGGCGGGTATCGTTATTTTCCGACCTTCACAGATGATTTGAGCAGATATGGGTATATCTACTTGATGAAACACAAGTCTAAAACATTTGAAAAGTTCAAAGAATTTCATAGTGAAGTGGAGAATAATCGTAACAAGAAAATAAAGTTTCTACAATCTGATCGCGAAGGCGAATATTTGAGTTACGAGTTTGGCCTTCATTTAAAACAATGTGGAATAGTTTCACAATTCACGCCACCTGGAACACCACAACGTAATGGTGTGTCCGAACGTCGTAACCGTACTTTATTGGATATGGTGCGTTCTATGATGTCTCTTACCGATTTACCACTATCGTTTTGGGGTTATGCATTAGAGACAGCTGCATTCACGTTAAACAGGGCACCGTCTAAATCCGTTGAGATGACACCGTATGAACTGTGGTTTGGCAAGAAACCTAAGCTGTCGTTTCTTCAAGTTTGGGGTTACAACACTTATGTCAAAAGGCCTCAGCCTGATAAGCTCGAACCCAAATCAAAGAATTCATAGGATACCCTAAGGAAACAATGGAGGTGATAAAGGGTTCGTCGTAAAGGGTTACGTTGATGCAAGCTTTGACACCAATCCGGATGACTCTGAGTCTCAATCTGGATACATATTGAAAGTGGGAGCAATTAGCTAAGAGTAGCTCCATGTAGAGCATTGTAGACATAGAAATTTGCAAAATACATACGGATCTAAATGTGGCAGACCCGTTGACTAAACGTCTCTCACAAGCAAAACATGATCACACCTTCGTACTCTTTGGGTGTTGATCACATGACAATGTGAACTAGATTATTGACTCTAGTAAACTCTTTGGGTGTTGGTCACATAGCGATGTGAACTATGGGTGTTAAATCACATGGTGATGTGAACTAGATTACCGACTCTAGTGCAAGTGGGAGACTGAAGGAAATATGCCCTAGAGGCAATAATAAAGTTGTTATTTTATATTTCCTTATTTCATGATAAAGGTTTATTATTCATGCTAGAATTGTATTGATCGGAAACTATAATACATGTGTGAATACATAAACAAACACTGTATCCCTAGTAAGCCTCTACTAGACTAGCTCGTTGATCAAAGATGGTTAAGGTTTCCTGACCATGGATATGAATTGTCATTTGATAACGGGATCACATCATTAGGAGAATGATGTGATGGACAAGACCCATCTGTTAGCTTAGCATAATGATCGTTCAGTTTTATTGCTATTGCTTTCTTCATGTCAAATACATATTCCTTCGACTATGAGATTATGCAACTCCTGGATACCGGAGGAATGCCTTGTGTGCTATCAAACGTCACAACGTAACTGGGTGATTATAAAGATGCTCTACAGGTATCTCTGAAGGTGTTTGTTGAGTTGGCATAGATCGAGATTAGGATTTGTCACTCTGAGTTTCGGAGAGGTATCTCTGGGCCCTCTCGGTAATACACATCATAAGCTTGCAAGCAAACGACTAAGGAGTTAGTCACGAGGTGATGTATTACGGAACGTGTAAAGAGACTTGCCGGTAACGAGATTGAACTAGGTATGAAGATACCGACGATCGAATCTCGGGCAAGTAACATACCGATGGACAAAGGGAATTACGTATGTTGTCATTGCGGTTCGACCGATAAGATCTTCATGGAATATGTAGGAACCAATATGGGCATCCAGGTTCCGCTATTGGTTATTGACCAGAGAGGCGTCTCGGTCATGTCTACATCATTCCCGAACCCGTAGGGTCCGCACGCTTAACGTTCGTTGATGATATAGTGTTATATGAGTTATGTGATTTGGTGACCGAATATTGTTCGGAGTCCCGGATGAGATCCCGGACGTCACGAGGAGTCTCGGAATGGTCGAGAGGTAAAGATTTATATATGGGAAGTCATATTTTGGGTTTCAGAAAAAAGTGCAGTTTTTTCGGTATTGTACCGGGAAGCTTCCAGAAGGTTCCGGAGGATTTCGGAGGGGTCCGGAAGTCCACAAGTGGGTCCACCATGTACCAAGGGCTAGCATGGGCTAAGGGGAGGTGCCCTGGCCTTATTGGGCCAGGCGCACCAAGTCCTCAAAAGCCCACGCAGCTAGGGAAGGAAAAAAAGGAGAGTCCTAATAGGAATAGGATTGGACTTTGGAGTCCAAGTCCACGTGTGTGACTATTCATGTGGTATTGTTCATATGGCAATATTCCTTCTACTCCAAGTCCCTACACATATATAAATAGAGGAGAGGGGGCGCCCCAAACAACACACAACATTGTCTTAGCCGTGTGCGGCGCCCCCGTCCACCGTTTACTCCCTCGGTCATATTTTCGTGGTGCTTAGGCGAAGCCCTGCGGAGATCACTTCACCATCACCGTCACCACGCCGTCGTGCTGACAGAACTCATCTACTACTTCGCCCGTCTTGCTGGATCAAGAAGGCGAGGACATCACCGAGCTGAACGTGTGCAGAACGCGGAGGTGCCGTGCGTTCGGTACTTGATCGGTTGGAGCACGAAGAAAGTTCGACTACATCAACCGCACTGTGAAACGCTTCCGCTTACGGTCTACGAGGGTACGTAGACACACTCTCCCCCCTCGTTGCTATGCATCTCCATGGATAGATCATTGCGTGTGCGTAGAAAAAAATAATTATTTTCCATGCAACGATTCCCATCACATCTTGCCTGAAATCCCGCTAGGAAGAAGACCGAATCCATGAAGAAGACGAGCAACGTAGTCGAACGAATCCTCACACTCGCAACGTAACCGGAACTGTTGAGAAGAAGCACAACCGGAAAGAAGCAAACACCACGGTAAACAACCATCACATAAACATGGTATGATGCACAATCAAGTATGATGCATGTCCGGTTTAATGATTCATGGCATGGCAAAGTGCAACAAACAATACTACAAGTTAAGTGGAGCTCAATATGCAACGAGTTGCATATTGAAGAAACACCACATTCAATCATTTAGTTCGCTCTCGTTTATGTACCCAACAATATTAAATGTTGTTAAGCATGGCAAGAGGTGAGGCATAATAAAACTACCTATCTAGGCAAGTTTAAACGAGGCCGGAACAACAAACAACAATCCCGGAAAATCCTCATATGCATATTTCGAGTTTGGTACTGTTCTGCCCTATACACAATTTTAGAGTTGTTAAACATGCAAAGTAATGCCACCATGTTAATCTATGCATTTTTCTACACCATTTACATATAAAGTTCATTTAATTCAGAGCTACGGTTATTTAGTTATGAAATAAACCATTTTAGCATGCCATTTAAGCCAATTAAATGCAAACAGCATTTTAAACATTTTTAAAATGGATGAAAGTTGGATATTATGAAACTAGTTGAAATTCTAAGCATTTTACATGTTTAAATCATTTTAATCCGATGCACGATTAGTGAGATATGATATGCATGAACATGGAGGGTTTTTCTGCAAAACTGGCAGTCTCTGGATTATTAGACAAATTCACAGCAAGGGAAAAACATGCATCGGGCTGAACTGGATCTGGGCGAGGGGCAGCCCACCATGGGCTCTTGGCCCGGTAGGTGGAGGAGGCCCAAGAGGGCCGCGGGGCGCAGGCAGGCCGGCCTGGCGGGCGAGCTGGGCAGGCGCGATGCGGCTAGGCGGTCCAGCTGCGATCGCAGTCGATGCACGCGAGGTGGTCAACGGGCGCAGGGGCAGCGCTCGGTCGTGGAGCAGGGGAAGCATAGGCCGGGGTCGAGCTCGTTCCCGAGCAGAGGACGACGGCAGGGGTCCTGGCGATGGGGTCGGCGGGACTGGCCGAAACGGGGCGGATCCAGTCGACCGGCGTCGGTTCCGGGCAACAGCGATGGCGGACGGAGCTCGGGGTGCGGGACTCAATCATCCATGGCGCTGTCCATGGTGCAGAGAGAGAGAGGTTAGAGACAGTGGGGAAAAACGAAGAGGAGACGCTGGATTGGAGGAGGCAAGGGGCCGCGACCTGCGGGACTCCAACTCCGGCGAGTGGCGCGGCCTGTCGGGGTCTTGGACGACGGCGCGCGGGAGGCCGCGGACGGGACGGCTCGGGCAGGAACTTGGCAGCGGCGGGACTTGGCGTGCGGGCGCAGCGACCTGAAGGAGGCGGCGTCGATGGCAGGGGACGGTCGGGAACAGGGGTCTCCGGCCCGGATCTAGTCGATCTCGTCCCATTCCAAGGGTGCAGAGGCGAGCACGGGGCGGCGGCGTTCAAGGTGGCGGCGACGAGCTCCTTCGGCGGCCATGGAGAACCTGCGACGGGTCAGAAAAGGGGAGGTGAGAGAGAGAAGAACATGAAGATGGAAGGAAAGGCAGGGGCGCGACGCTGGTCGCCGGCGGTTGTTGAATGGGCCGCGGGGTCCTTCGGTAGGGCGCCATGGTTGGCTGGGAGGATCTGAGAGGAGAGATGGATGGCCGGTTGGGGAACTCGAGGGAGGTGGGTGGAAGGATCGGACAGATCCCGAGGAAGGGGGAGACCAGGTGGAGAAGTCAGTGGGTGGCGGCGCGAGGAGGATTGGATGAATTGGACGGGCTAGGGCTAGGGTTAGGCATATATATAGCGAGTGGGTAGATTAGGGCTATTTGGACCCTCCGATTGAGATCGGACGGTCGAGAAAATTAGGCTAGGGGAGTCCAAACAAAGAACCGAAGATATTTTGGGGATATTTGGGGATGATCCTAATCCAATGGTGATGACTGAGCGGGTCGGGTTCGGGAAAGGTTTTCGGACTAGGTTGCAGAAGATCGTGGGTTGTGCAGAGAGGGTAGGCAATCGTGTGCGAGTGTGGTTGGTCCCGGTCAGCGATGACAACGGAGAGGACGGCAACTACGAGCGGATGCAAGTTTTGAAAACAGTGACGGCAACGGAGTGCCGATGCAATGCAGATCATGCGATGATGAAATGCAACAAACAAATAAACACACATCGGTCACGCAAAACATGGAAGGCGTCTGGAGAGTCGGTCTCGGGTTGTTACATAAAAGCTTTTACAGCCAGATATATAGCTCATAAGTATGTGGAGAAGATCAGAGCTGATGAGAAGATTACACTTAAGGGTTTAGGGTCACTAGTGCAACAAGAATGGAACATGAAAGTGAAGAGGGGAAAACTTGGGAGAGCTAGGAAAATTGCACACAACATAATATATGGAGATGAAATTGCACAATACAGTAAGTTATGGAACTATGGGCATGAGTTGAGGAGATCCAATCCAGGCAGCACTTTCTTTGTTGAGCTTGGCGATGATGGTTAGTTTCAGAAATGTTATTTCTCATTTGATGCATGCAAGAGGGGGTTTCTATCTGCTTGTAGGCCAGTCCTTTTTGTTGATGGAACCCATTTGAAGACCCAATTTGGTGGCATTCTCTTGACAGCTATTGGAATGGACCCCAATGACTGCATCTTTCCAATAGCTTTTGGTGTTGTTGAAGTTGAGAATACAAAAAGTTGGAGGTGGTTCTTGACTGCTTTGAAAGAAGACCTAGGCATTGTCAACACCTCCCGATGGAGCATTATGTCAGACAAGTAGAAAGTAAGATCATATGTCTCATGTATTTTATTAATGTTCACATGTATCTTATTTTTCAAATCAATTCGGCATGATTACATTGCTTTATCTCAACCAGTGATTAATTAGGGCTGTTAAGGAACTGTTTAGTGACTCAGAGCATAGATTTTGTGTTAGGCATTTGTGGCAGAATTTCACAAAAAACTTTAAAGGTGAAATCTTGAAGAACCAACTATGGAGATGTGCAAGAAGTACTACAACATGTCAATTTAGGGCCAACATGGATCAGATGTTGATTTTAAATAAAGAAGCTCATGACTGGTTGGATGAGTTAGATCCGAAAACATGGGTTAGAGCTTATCAAAGAGAATTCCCTAAGTGCGATGTGCTATTGAATAACAATTGTGAGGTCTTCAATAAGTACATATTAGAAGCAAGAGAAATGCCCTTCTTAAGCATGGTGCAGACCATAAAGGGGTAGATAATGGCGAGAGTTTATTCCAAGAAGGAAGAAGCAGGGAAGTGACATGGCACCATATGTCCAAAAATTAGGAAAAGACTTCAGAGGCATGTGGAAGCTGCTAATACATGCACGGCTGACCCGGCAGGACTTGGGATATTCCAAGTTAATGACAGAGGTGCAGATTTTGAAGTGGACATCAGATTGAGGACTTGTAGTTGCAAGAGATGGGATTTGACTGGAATACCATGTTGTCATGGAGTGGCTGCTTGTAGGCATGACCAAATACCTCCAGAAGAAATGGTGCACTCATGCTACTCCATTCGAACATATTTAAAAGCATATGAGCATATTATCATGCCATGCAAAGATGTGGCTGAGTGGCAGAGGATGTATGGAAGAGAAATACTTCCTCCACCAATTCTGAAAAAGAAGGGAAGGAGAAAGAAAAATAGGAGACAACAACCAGAAGAGAAAGAGGGAAGGGCAGGGCGAAAAATGGGTAGAGGAGGGGTTGTTATCCATTGCAGCTATTGTGGTGCTGCGGGCCACAATATCGGAGGATGCACTGATGTTAAGCTTGGTTTGAAACCAAATAAAAAGGGCAAGGTAGTTAAAGCTGAGCCACCGGTTTCCTCTGATTCAGAAAATGAGGATCCAGTCCTAACTTAGGTAATGTATATAATAGTATGTGTCATTTCCCATTATTTATTTAATTTCATGTATCATTTCCCATATATATAATTAATAGCAGCTGTCATTATTAATATAGGAGCAAAATATGCAAACCATGGGTATGAGTCAACCAGAACATACTACATATGAAGCAGAGGTCATTTGTACATTGATGGCTGAGGTTTGTTTGTATGTGCTTTCTAGTGCCATTTCTGTAATATTTATCTATACAACATGCATTGCTGAAATCCAATATTTAACATTGCAGACACAATCAAGCCAGAGACCGATTGTGCAACCAACTGCTTTACCAGAAAATGCTTTCATTCAAGGAAATGTCCAAATGCAGCCCCGTGTGCAAGAGACAACTGCCACAATCCATGGAAATGTTCATAGGAAGAGAGAGGTGTTAGCTTTGGCCAAATTGAAAGCAGCAGCCGAGAGTTG
This sequence comes from Thinopyrum elongatum, assembly GCA_011799875.1. Taxonomy (NCBI): domain Eukaryota; kingdom Viridiplantae; phylum Streptophyta; class Magnoliopsida; order Poales; family Poaceae; genus Thinopyrum; species Thinopyrum elongatum. The sequence continues at coordinate 423,318,449 of CM022301.1, forward strand.
CGGGCGGCACGCAACCATGCATTGACCTGCAGCTCCCGCCTACCGGAGGGCGGCTCGATGCCAATCAGCTTGCCGTGGAGCTCCTTCGGTACGCCCTTGACGAGTCCGTCTCCCACGCACTGTCGGCAGTACCTAAGCAGCACACGCCCATGGCAGTACCCAGCAGCACACGCCCACGGCAGTACTGCTTGGTCGTGGAGCCGACAGTAGCTTAGCAGCACACCCTCTTTCTCCAGTGCCGCAAGTAGAGCCGACAGTGCCACATCCGCCCTCCGCTCGCTGACGGCATTAGCTAGCAGCAGGCGCTCGCACTAGCTCACCTCCAGCGCGTCCGTCCAAGGCGTGTAAGCCAGGAGGACACGACAACTCTCCGGGCGGAGACATGGCTCTCCGCGGCGCCACACCTCCTGCGGGAATGCTCTACCGTGCACGCCGATGGTGGAGTCGCCGCCGCGGGCCACGGCTGGGAGCCTGGGACGGCTCCGCCTCCGCCTGCACAGCAAGCGGCGCTCCTGCTCCAGCCGTCGCGGGCCATGACTGGGATAGCTAAGCCTCCGCCCGCAGAGGATGCGACGCTCGCCGGTGCCGGCGCCGGAGACGGAGCTACTCACTCCCGCCGCTGCCACCGTCCATGGTTGTAGGCTAGGGATTTCAAACGAATTGGGGATCGAACAGGGGAATTGACCTGGTCTCGCTCGGTCCAGGGAAAACTGATTCGGCCCTCGTCTCGGGCCTTTTTTTTTAATTGAGTAGACGCGTACGTACAGCGAGCCGGCCCAGGACCGTCGATGGACCTTTCGCGAGTAGCAGGATCGTAGCGAGGCAGTTAGCGAGCTCCGGGACTGTTTTGGACCTAACCCACTAGTACCAGGACGGTACGTGCAGTTCACTCTATATATATATATGGACATGGCCATATAAGGCCTGTTTGTTTGGGCCATGATTCGAGTTCTTTAGGCCCAGCCCAACTCAAAGGGGCCTATGCTGTGAACCCTAATAAGCGATATGTTCCACGCAAATCCGCCGCCAGGGAACACGAACAATGGACATTCCGCTGCCGGGCGGCGGCGGCGGCGAGGTTTCGGAGGACTACTCCCCGGCGACCACCGTCGTGCCATTCGATCCGCCCCTCCCTCTGCTTCGCGCGCCAGTCCCTTCCTCTTCATCCGCCGCCGCCGACCCACCCGTCCTCGCCTTCCGCGACGCCGCGAGCTGGCGAGCCGCCTGGGAGGCTGCCGAGGCCAGTCTCTTCTCCCAGTGCGAGGTAACTCCCTACCAACCCATTCCCTCTCATCTCATATCCATCCTAATCTGTGTCTGTTTCACATGCCTGAATCATCACATGACTAGACGCCGATTGTTTAGACTTACTTGACGCCGGTTGTTTAGATCTGTAAGGTAGACGCTGATTGCAGATGGCAGTGCAGGTCCTAGCACCGGAAGCATTTGTCCTCTTTTTGTTCTTGCAGCTGGCCGAGCTGCCTTGCTCTAGTCAATGCCAGGCAGCAAGTTTAGCAGCTGCGTACATCAAACAGTAAAGTGCAGACAAGCTCCTGACTAGTACCCAAGATTACTTACTATTCGGGGTTTCCATAACATGGCATATATTCCGCGTGTGTATATTACTTCTGCGATTTTGCTGCTATTTCTCAGTCCACCGAGATTTTCTTGAGTCTCAATTGATTTCTCGGCCTATTGACCAGTTTTCTGTTCTTCCATGTCCGGGAAAATGAGGAGTGTTTACTTTTGCAGCTGGCCGAGCTGACTTGCCCTAGTTCTGCTTGTCGGTAAATTTCTCAGCTGCGCACAGTGAAGAGAGCAAAAACCACTTCATGGCTGCTTAGCTTTAGCTGTCTTGGTTGGTGATGTTCTACAGTTGAATTGGCAAATCAAGTGCACTTTTTGTATTGTTACTCTTTGTGTCGCCGTTTTGTTTTGTGGAGAAAGTGCTAATAATCAGATTAGGATCTTGCAAGTCTGCATCTATTATAGATGCCAAGATTAAATTGCATGTGGGGGTATAGTTATATGTTGCATTGTGCGATTAAGCGTTTGAAGTGCACCTTTCAGTTTTCACCTTGAGAGTTCTTACTGTCAGAATTCATTCTTGATATGACAAGAGTAAATTGGATTTAGCTGGAGCAAATCTACCGAGTATGCTTGTTAGCAGTATGCCAAGTGTATACATTGTGTATTTCATATACAAGTAGAAGCTTTGCTTCTTAAAGATCTCCAGTGGTCTAACCCATTTGGCTTGCGTTCATCATTCCTAATTGCATGCTGTACTTAATCCCCCTCACTGTGAACAATGGAGCTTTTCCTGCAAATGGAATGAACAGCGGATTGGTTCATCATTTTGCAGGCTGGTGCACGCTCCGGCTGTTCAATCACTGCAACACGGAAATGCAAGCCCCCCTGGTGGAAAGGTTTGTTTGGAGGTGCAACAACCAACTATCAAGAAAGAGAAGAATGCGAAGAACGAGAAATGGCTTCTTGTCTTGAATCAGCAAAGGAGGCTTGCATTAAGTTTTCAAAGCAAAAATGTAATGCACCATTCCAAGATGCAAGGATTGCCTCTGAAGGTCTCCTTGAAAATACGGATTTTGTTGTCTGGGATGCTGGGCGTAACAACACAGCGTCAGCATACTTGTCTGTTGCAAACAGCCGCTACTCATCCAATCCTGGGCTTGGTGGCACAAACTACAAAGGAAGTGACTTGCTAGACAGGTTAGCATCTGAAGGCAGTAGCAACTCAGGGCGATGACTTATCAAAGGCACCACTGTGGTCAGCGCCCAGGAGATCGCACATATTATTTGGAGCTGGATTCATCATCAATGAAATAAAGGTATGGCATTGTCGAGGCTTGTGTTCTCCTGTTATTTGGTTTTCTGTTGCTACAGTTGGCTCCGTGGCAAGAAAAACAGTGAACAACTAATTGATAGAAGAAGACCGTGGCTGTGAGGCTTGAGATTGAATGGCTAGCATTCTGAAGTCTCGCTTGACCAAGAAGATTAAGAATATTTGGATATTGTTTCCTGCTACTGTCTTGGCCGTTTCTGTTGATTTTGATGCTAGGCAAAGGCGACACAAGATGCATAGGGTGTACATCAAATGCACAAGGGGTGTAATGTGTAGCAGTAGCAGTATCGATGAATGTGTAGTATATGTTGATCATTTGTTGCTGTAAATAAATCATGCCCAGCTGAAGTCGATGAAAACCACACTATCCAAGATGCTCATATACCAAAGGCAACATTCTGAAACAACCGTGGCTGCCACTTGCCACTGGCTAGTCATTCTTAAGATGGCAAATTTTAGAAATTCTCCTATTTTACATCGTTTCGTGTGAGCTGGAATTACTACGGGCGCAATTTCATGTATGATCAAGTGTTGGCTCTAACCTGGAAGCCTAGTGGGGGTTTTCAAGATATTTCCAACCCCGCAAATATCAAGAAAAACATGCTTCCAATTGCTCAAACGGGTCGCGCGAACAGGGTGCTATGAAGATATTTAGAAGTTGGTCTCATACAGAATTTCTGGTTCCTAAAGTTCATCTGCCAGTCATCAGTCTAATATGGGTGAAACAGAGAACACGCTGATCGACCCTGATTCAGTGAAGACTAAGGTAAGAAAATAAGCTCCGCAAATAAGTTGAACGGTAGAAGCAACATGAGCTGATACACTGGTTTTAAATAGCGTGCTATAGCTCCGCTATAGCATTTAGAAAAGGTCCTGCGCTAAGGGTCTTTTGTTCAAACACAAGAGCAAACATTTTAAATAGCGCGCTATAGCATTTAGAAGAGGTCCGCCGCCAAGAGGTTTAGCGCGCTATTTAAAACTTTGGTTTTTAGCCAATCACAACAGAGAAAGGGGCACCGACTTACCGAGCTTGCTCAGGAGAAGCAATTTTTTGGTTCCAATAGGCTTGCATACACCGTACTTGCTCTTATGCAATTACAGCGAATGTCCATCTTGTAATGTTATCTGAAACCAGACATATTGCATAGTACTTCCTTCGTAAAGAAATATAAGAGCGTTTAGATCACTATAGAGGAAGTATAAATCAATGTTGTTCAAGCATGGCACTAAACCACTAAAAGATGAGAATATTTCACCTGCAAAAGCCTTCATCTGCTTAAAACAGACATCAGAAGTCTTCCCGGCTTTCCTCTTCACCAACAGTTCTCCTATGTATGTCATAATCTTAAGATTTTCACCCAAGGCATATGCAGCTTTCTTCCTGATAAAGTGCATTGCATGAAGTTGTTAGATCACATAGTCATCATTACATGACATGCATCTCGTCAAGATTCAAGACTGTTTATTCAGCTGTCTCAACCTTGTGCCAAAGGGCCAACGGATATACCAATAATATTTGTGATACAAAAAAGACCAAGCTATTTTGATTCTTAGAACAGAGGCGCAAAGTTCGGTCCATTTGGTATTCTAGCACGTAGACCAAAGGATAAAAGAGTTCAGAAAATCGTCACTAAAAACTTTAAGAAAGAAGCAGAACTTAGCTAGCGAGGTAGGTCTGTCCAAGAAACAAGCTCTCGCTCCATGGTGTAGCATCGGGTGCCACCCTGAGCTGACGATGAACTAGCAGCCGAGAACAACTCATCATGCCGTGTACCGGGACTAGCACCAAAATAATTTGAAGGTAACAATGGCACGGCTTCATTGCTCATCTCTAACTCATGGTTTTTCTTCACTACCATCTTCCCTCTAAGGAGCTGCAGCCTTAGCTCCACTTCTTTCATGGTAGGCCTCTCTTCTCCTTTATGCCTCAAGCATACTCTCGCTAGGGAGGCCATTTTGTCGATCTGTCTACCGTTACCTTCCTCGACAATCTGAGTGTCAATGATCTCCATCATAGTGTTATCTTGTAGACTTTGAATGAAGTAGTGGCACAGGCTTTGCTTTTTGCCACAGGAATCAAGGAAGATTGGCTTCTTCCTTGTAAGGAGCTCGACGATCATCACACCGAAACTATAAACATCGCTCTTCTGAGTTAGCTGGCCTGTAAGGTGATACTCAGGATCCAAGTATCCAAATGTACCCTGCACTGTAGTGACAACACGAGTTTCGTCGACGGAAATAGATCTTGAAGCACCAAAGTCTGCAACCTTCGCAGTGAAGTTATCAGTCAAGAGTACATTGGCAGACTTCACATCTCTGTGAAAGATTGGTATGGAAGCAGCGGAATGTAGGTAAGCAAGAGCACTTGCAGCCTCGCTAGCAATTCTGATACGATCATCCCATGTTAACAAGCATCTAGCACTCACCTGGTCACCATGAAGATGTTCAGACAGTGTGCCGTTGGAGATGAACTCATACACGAGCAAAGGCACCTCCGACTCAAGGCAACACCCAAAAAGTTTTACCACGTTTCGATGATTGATTTGCGACAAGATTGCAAACTCGTTGACGAATTGATCAATCTCTCTTTGGTCTACCATTTTGGACTTCTTTATGGCCACCACACGTTGATCTGATAAGATTCCCTTGTAAACGGTGCCATGCCCTCCACGGCCTAGAATGCGCGTGGAGTCAAAATTGTCTGTTGCCTTCTCTAACTCGTCCAATGAAAAAAATTTAGTGCTATGTGTAGCATTTTCATCGGATGAGATCAATTGCTCCAAGAGGAGGCCTCTGTTTTTCCTGAAGTGTGCTTTCCGAACTCTCTTTTTAATGCTTCTCTTCCACATCCGGACCAACAATATTGAAATTGCCGCAAGAAGCAGAACTCCAATTCCAGAGCTTAGTCCAATAACAACTCCTACAGAAGTGTTCATATATAATAGTTAGATGAATAAAGCCTTCCCTTTTGTAAGTAACTGCTTTTCTTTTGTTTGTGGTGATAGTTGCAATTGCATCATTTCATTTTTAGAAACAAAGGCTTAATACGCTGGTCCCAGTCTAAGTTAAAGAAAAAAAAAGTTTGCCGGTGACTGAAGAGAACAACAACTCTGATGCTCCCACAAAAACACAAAACAAATTACCAGACTACACAGCAAAGATGATTTTTAGAGTCTAAAACGGTGCATCATTGATTGTAAGATGAATAAAGCAAGGTTTTAACTTCTGGTGGTTTACCTGTTAAACGGTTGGTGCACGAGTTTGTTTCCTTTCGAAATTGCTGACAAAAGGACATGAACAATAGTACCCTCCAACTGTGTTTTGGCAAGTTGCAGATTCAGGGCAGGGGCTTGGACTCTGATCACATTCATTGACATCTACAGAAAAAAAAAATCCTTCTAAGCTAATATAGTAAACAGATATGTAGATTGAAGTACGAGTAGATTAAAATAAAAATGACACTTGATCTAGAGTTCTTTTTCTAAGAACTGAGTTGCAATTCTACTGGAATTAACATCAAGTCAAACTGTCAAACTGAACAGTTAAGCACAAAGGTATTGTCTGCACCATTCTTTAATCAACGATTGAAGAGAAATAGCATTCAATATGGAAGGCAAGTCTAATAAGCATAGCAATTCAACATAATATGAGTACAATAGATTGTTTGTATAATTGTTTGCTCTCCTTTTCCTTTCTTTAGGCTGTTTTTTGTATAATTGTCTACTACAAAACTATTTGTAAAAATTGATCTGTAACCCCCATTATTAAAGAGACAAGTCCACGCAGTCTAACCCCTGATTTTCCTTTCTCTATTTGGATTTTTTACATGCTTGAGAGGGGGAAAATACTAGTATCACACACATTTGTCCACTGCCGAAATCCTTTTTTTTTATTGATGTACAAACATTCTTACGAACTAAAGATGCATGCGGAGCAAGGGGAGGAACTTGCCTGTGCATCCACCGGAGAGGTAAGGATTCCCTTGGTATCCGCTGGAGCGGTTGCAAAGATACCCTGGACCATTGGAAGAATCCACGCACACGGTGTTTCCGCTACGGCACGCATAGGAAGACATGTTCCTGCGTGCCTTCTCACATGTTGCATTCCCTATCACCCAATCAAGCACTACCGGTTGCCGACCCTTGTAGGTATCATTGAACCTTGTAGTTGTTACATAATCGGAGCTGAAGAAAAATGCCTCTGTTTCCACCAAGCCGGCGTAGCTGCATGGGTTGAAGTACCAACTATTTGAAGTGTTGACATAATCCACATCATAGAAATAGACGTTGTAGCCCATTAAGCCCTTGGGAATGACATTTTGACAGCAGCCAACATCAACGCACGAGCCATTTCTCAGGTCTTGTGGGTTCCCGTACACCGATGCACATCCTGTTGCATCCCTTGTCCTGCCATTTGTGTTGTAAATGTACCCAATTGTGTTGCAACCAATGCTTATGAACTTGTTGTGCACATGCGAAAACCGACAGGGCCAAGTTAATTCGAAACCCCAAATTTAGGCATCCATTTCTCTTGTACTGGAATTGTAGCAATATGTCGGGATGGTCATCAAAGCTCGGGATTGACCACGGGTCACCGAGATGTTTAGAATCTCCCGCTGATGAATGGTTGGCCTCTCGATTCCATCGGCAGTCCTGCTGCAGTTGATCTCGAAGCCCTGTTCGATAGCACAGCCGATACCAATGCCAAATGGATAAGGGACCTCTACGTCACCGCAGTGTGTTCTGCATCCATGGTGCCGCTGCGCTGATGATATGGATGATAGGTTCAACATGACGGCAACAGCGGCAAGCAGTAGCACTGATGCCATATTAATTATCTGAAATTGGAGTCGTGAAATTAAGCAAGTATCGGATGAGCTAAAAGGAGAGGAAAAACATCATGAACGGAGTATAGAACGTTAAGCAGAGAAACCCAAGAACCTTCTTTTTTTTTTTTAAACTGCAAGAAACCCAAGAACTTATACTAGCAGAAGAGCATGTATAGTGGAGGAAGGGGGCAGAAGTGAATCCCGAACGCGAGCACGTGTATGTGGCTGACAACCTGCGCAGCTTTCAAACATGGTGGCTCCTTTTGGAAAAGGCTCGGCGTGGAGACCCCAACCGTGTCACTCGTGTCATACACTCATACTTATGCAACTTGACAAAGGGCTGCGAGCTTTACCCCACAGACGTGTTGCGTGCACATTTTGTTTTAACAAATTTGAGATTTTATCTTCTTTGTTTGGATTTGCAACTTTTATCTCATTTTAAATATATTCATGTATGTTGTCAATACAGTCCAGATTAATATATAGTCTGTTTTTCTCAATAAGTAATATGACTTCCGCGCATGTACGGCAGTGCACACACGACACAGTATATGCCCCCCTGGAGACCGACACCAGAACAACAGTTCCACAAAGCATGAGCACACTTCAATTCAGGTGTGAGTGTGACCACTCCCATTCCTGTCACGTACAAAGAAGAAAACTCCCGTTTCGTACAGAAATTCCATGAGAAGCAAAATGGCGCCACGCCGTATTATTTGTATTCTTCGTTCTACGAATCAGCAAAACCAGATCACGACTCGACACGATTCACATGGAGCACCTATCTCACGCTTTTTCGACGCGGTAGCCAGGCTGCCTCTCTCTTTCTCATCACTTATTTCTACCATGGAGGCGGTGGTCTCCATCAGGCTGTAACTTTCTTCGACGTCACTGAGTTGCAGATGGTGGCAAAGTCCGGACCCTGCACAACACCCAAATATTTTGCTTAGGAGATTTGAGATGATAAAGCAGAAATACACAACAAGTGACAACACATGGCATTAGTTTTCTACAAGTTCATCTCTTTTGTCTTGAATAAAAATTGATGCCAATTTCTCATACCTTCAAAGAGGCACCGCCAACAAGGAAGCCATCGATATCTTCCTTCTTTGCTAGCTCAGCACAGTTTGCTGCATTTACGGAACCTGCAATGGAAGCATAGGACAATGGTCATATCACAGGATCCACAACTCATGTTAGCCATACCCAAAGTATTAGGGTACTAGCTTGCTAGGAGGTAAGTTCATCTTCCAGTCATCAGTTTAATATGAATGTACCAAAGAAGACCAAGAAAAGAAACAAACCTCCGTAGATAATTCTAACGGTAGAAGCAACATCAGCTGATACATTGGTTTTTAACCAATCACGGACAGCGGCATGAACTTCTTGGGCTTGCTCTGGAGAAGCAACCTTTCCAGTTCCAATAGCCCACACAGGCTCGTATGCAATTACAACATTTTTCCAGTCTGTAATATTATCTGAAAGCACACATTTTGCAGATAAATCAATGCTGTTCAGGCCAATCACTAAACTACCAAACATGACAAAATTTCACCTGCAAAAGCCTTCATCTGCTTAAAACAGACATCGAAAGTTTTCCCAGCTTCCCTCTCTTCCAACAGTTCTCCTATGCATGCCATAACCTTAAGATTTTGACTCAAGGCATATGCAGCCTTCTTCCCAATAAACTGCATTGGACAAACTTGTTAGATCGCAATCCCAAACTAAATTACTGCATGACAGCAGCAACTATACATCTCAAAGTCAACTTCAGACTCTAGAGAAATGGACAAGAAAGAGAAGTAGAAATTCAGCAGCATCTGCAACTACCTGATCATCTTCACCGATAACATGTCTACGCTCAGAGTGACCAAGAATAACCCATTGGCAGCCAATGTCCACCAACTGCTCCGCACTGGAGTTTTCCAATGAGAAAATAAAACTCAGAAGAAAGCCCAAAAGGAACAAAAATAAATAAATAGAAACAACATTTTGTAACCCTCATTACTCAGTACATTCCAATAAAGCAAAAGCTTTTTTGGTCATCAGCGTGACAGAAGAATTTGCGACCTGTGTACCAGGAAAAGACAAGGTCAACAAGTTTAACTTGCAGTATCCAACCTGATCTCTCCAGTGAAAGCTCCTCCTTTTCCAGTCCATGTGTTTTGAGCAGACACCTCAATACGGTCAGTTAGTGAACTCTTCACCTGGTCGATATAGATGAATGGCGGTGCTACGACAACATCTGCACCATGTCCACAGCTCCATATATTAATATATTGCTGAGTTATTGAGACAGGCAGCTAAATATCTTAAAATAAAACATAATCATGTTTACAAGATGGAACACATTAGCATCAGAAGTGAGCAGCTATAGTAATCTGAAACTCACTGTTCTTCATAACAGTAGTCTAATAAAAGTAGTAACCGAATTGGTGCAAGCAAACTACTTGTGTCTTCCACGATGAAAATTTACCTTTTGGTGGTAATTTGGGACCCACGGTGTAAAATTCCCAGATGATAATAAACAATCATGCATAATGATACGGTGGAGCATGTAGTAGAAGCTAATACGCTATGCCTTCTTTTTGGCCAACTTGGTAACCAACTAACAACCAGGAAGAAGTGCTTCCATGACACTGATGCTCATACATGATGTATGCGTCATATATGGAATTTCTTTTTTTGCTGGACAAGGGGAGCAAGACTGGCTAAAGAGTAACTATCAGTTTTGAACTTAAAAAATAATAGGCAAACAGGTTGGGGCTAATATGGGGTATAGACTTCTGGTGATAGCACTACTATACAAGAGCAAATGTACTAGTAAATAATTTACATAGGTATAGAACATAGCTGGTAGAAGGTACATAATATATTCAGGGAAATGTCCATACTAAATGGAAACAGGCACCATTGACATGATGTATACCAATTAAACACGCACACCTATTGCACAGGTCAAAACGGAAGGAAGCTTAGGATACGCGTAGAAGAAGCAAATGTGCTTACCTACATCGCTTTCGAGTGTGGCAGCATTCAAATCAGAGACAAGCTTAGTAATGGATTCCTTTGTTCCATTCTAGAGTCAGGGACAAGAAGAGAAATCAGATATTAATCCAAAAAATTCCAAGATACCTGACCGAAACATTAAGCAATGTAACTTTATATGGTCAACAAAAGCTCCCTATAAATTTGAAGCAAAATCAGAGACATAAGCATAGGAAGGCTCCCCCCAATCATGTACACGCCGCCGCCTTAATACATTCGCATGGCAACGATCAACACCCTAGCTGCTGGAACCCCTTACACTGATTGATGGCTGCCCCCTGCTGAATGCCTTAATCTATGGCATCTCTTATCTCATGATTAGGACAACATGGTGACATAATAACTAGCAACATCCCTCTGGTTCTTAAGTCTTGCATCAAATGCCCCTCAAATCTTTACATCAAGGAATCTGATGAATGTTGTCAAGGGGCAGCAAAGACGGAAGTTGCAAAACTTGGCCGCACGAAAAGCAACTCCAATCCTAGAAGACGGCCCCAGTACGGTGTATAGCACGATGCCTGCGTGAACGAATAGGGACAAACAAAATCCCCTCAAGGCGACAACCACAATGCCGCCGTGACGACTAAAAAAACGTCACGCAGTGCGCAAGGGGAATCTCCACCGCCACCGCCGTACTCGAGATTCCCCATCGGCGCGGTGCTGACGCCTCTAAACCCGCGCGCGCAAAGCCGGTGGGGGTGTGAAGGGAGCGGGGGTACTTACGCACTTCCAGTTGCCTCCGACGAAGAACTGCAAAACGACATGAGAGCAGAGTAGGAATCAGGCGCGAGCAATAACCTTCCATCGGGGAAACAGCACGGGTAAAGGGGGGAAGATGGCGGGGATTGGGTGCGCGGCGGTACCTTGCCGGATCCGGCCATGGCGACGAGGCGCTGCGCGCGGCGGCGGGAGCAGCCGAGGCGGAGCTGGTGGTTCTGGTGGTGGTGCTGCGGGGCCGGGGCGGCGGCGGCGGCGAGGCGGGAGGAGGCGAGGGACGACGGCGCCGCCATTCTCGCTGAATCAAATCTATGCGTCGCGCGCTCTGTGGTGGTGTGGTTGGTGGGCGAGAGAGGAGAGGCTCTGATGATGATGCGCGCAGCAGCCACCACACCGCACCAACCAGGAGGAGGAGGGGAGGCGCACGGGAGACCCGAGGGAAAGTGGAGAGCGAGAGCGACCCGTATGGCCGGCCGCCTCCGCCCGCGCCTTATCGGCCCACGGATAGGGTGCCGAGGGCCGAGCATTCCCCTACGCTCTCGCAACGGCTGTACCTACCGGGGGCGGGCCGGGCCGGATCGTGAGGGCGACAGGCCACCGCGCGCCCTGGCCCCTGAAACCCACGCAAGGATGAAAGGAACTGCTTCTGCGTCCGTCCACCTCCGATGCCTACGTGTCCGGCAACGTACGAGGTAGAGGCTCAAACTTGGGTGTCAGAGAGACGATGGTTAGTTTTTTTTTTCTTGAAAAAGCATCTCATCAGGGTTCAAGGCTTTTGGCGTTGGTGCTCGCATCTTTCTGGATTTGTTTAAGATTTTTTGGCGATGTTCATTCAGTGGGAGAAGACGTTTCCATTGACTACAGAGACAGAAAACTTGGTGTCAGAGCTCCTGTGATGAAGCTGAAGTTTGGTTTGATTTTTATGTTCCTATATTGCATCCAAATACATGGTCACAGGGGATATGCTTTGTGACAATCGTTTCACCGACGGGTTAAGATTACATCAACCATGTGGCCTACTTGGTACTCGAGAAATAGATGGACTCACTAGGAAGAACACACGAGCATTTATACAACCATTCTGTAGGTTGTGGCTGAAGACCTACGGGGTAAGGATGAGTCAAGATCGACTATGATGCTACAATAAGTTCGGAAATTAGTAAGGAGGTGTTGCCCCTTCACCATCATCCTTGCTCGATGTATCATGTAAACCCAATGAAGGTGTGATAGATCCAATGGTTGTTGAGACAATGCCTTTACGAGATGGAGTGATATTTGCAAAACTCAGGGTTTTCACACATGTGATCTTGAGGATAGCTAGTCTCATGGCCAATTTTGTGCTAAGTGTGCTTGCACTGATGGAAACTAAGAGCTGGCTGGACTTTGAGCCTCATTTCCTGATCTGCAGCCAGATGGCTGACTGTCCTGGGAGTACTTTTGTTGAATAAAGCTCTCGAAATTTGGCACAAAAAATGTACATATATAGATTTTTTAGGGAGAAAATTTACAGACTGAGGTGGAGTGGTAGGGTAAGATTTAGGGGAATCCACCATCAATGGGAGAGGACACTTACCCCATACGGACTAATGGGGTCTACTTAGGTCCCTCTGCTATGGTGCTTCAGGGTACTGACAATTCAGAAACATTAGAGATGTTAACGTGTTATGAGGCAGTGTCTCTGGATAGGGATCTACATCTAACAATAATGAGAAGAAACAACGATGCATATCTATTATAACCAGCCTGAAAGATGGAATTTGGGGTTAGTATGCTCATCCAGGAAATTCATGCTCGGACACAGGAGTTTGTCTCTCCGCACAGTTTTGTCATGAGAAGAAAGAAAGGGGCGAGCAAGCCCATGACAAAGGGAGGTAGTGAATCCCACTTATGTCGCGGCATCCATGCCCGCATCGAATGGAGGCCATGGATCCTCCCGCCAGAAGGGGCGAGGGGGCAATGCCAGGGTGCACTGGTGCAAGGCATGGGCAGAGGAAGGGAGCATGGGAGTTTTTTTTAAACAGATGCATGAGAGTAATTACTGGAATTGGGTTAGATAGATGCTTAGTGTAGGGTAACGCAGCAGAAAACAAAAATTTTCCGACCTACGCACCAGCCCAGGACCACTATGGAGACTGCATACAAGGTTTGATCATTTTCGTTACCGACCCGTAGCGCAGCGAAAGTAGAGTCGATGACGATCGGTGGTGCAGATCCCCGCAGCTAGGATTTACAACCTCCCAACCGCGAGGATGTATACCCTCGTCTTCCCTTCGGACAGCCCTCCGGGAGGCAGTCGAACAGTCCCCCGGACGGTGTCGCGGACAGCCCTTCGGGAGGACCTTCGAAACTCGAACGGTCACTCGGACAGCCCTTCGGGAGGACTCACAGAACTCGGACCGTCACTTGGACAGCCCTTCGGGAGGCACTCACGAACAGCCCCTCGGGCACTAAGATCGAAACTACGACCTCTCTACAGAGTTGCACACATACGGTGTCAACTATCCGGCAGGGCTTCGCCGTCCAGAACTAGTTCCCACCGGAACCTAGACAGCCTTTCGGCTCTACGAAACTCTTTTCGTGGGAGGGAGAGAGAAGCCAGATCATTGCATGGCACTTGTATGTGAGAAGGAGTGAGTCTTTAGGCAGCCCCCTCCACCCCTATTTATAGGCCAAGCCCAAGGGTGGCTTCTCCAAGAAGCCAAGGGGAAAAATACCAAAGGACCCTCAAGGTGGCTTCTCCAAGAAGCCATCCAAAAAGCACTTTCACTATTCACGACGACATTTTTCAGCGTCCGTTCAAACTGAAAATATTTATGTGGGCTTAGTACATTTCCAGTACCCACTAAAATAATTTTCAATGCGTTCTGGAACAATTCCAGTTTAGTGATTTCATCTGCGAAAAGCATCTGAAGCGGTTCCGGCAGCCCCGGAACATTTCCGGTTTTTCTTCCAGAAAATTCCCAGAAGTTTCCAGAATGATTCTGGCATCCTCCAAGAATTATCAGGCATGTGCCGAAACCAATTTGACTTAATGGTATCCCCTGAAACAACTTTTCAGTTTCACCGGAACTCATCCGGTGACCTCTCTCTGCGGAACTTTTCCGCTGTCCGAAACTTTTCGGTGTCCGAAACTTTTTCGGTGATTTTCTCTCAGACTCCCTGTCTAGTATTCAGCAGATAGATGACCCTTAAGCGTGTGACCCTATAGGTTCGGTGAAGTATAGACATGACCTGGAACCCCTTCCGATCAATGATCAACATCGGAGCCGTGGACACCCATATTGACCCCTATACCCACACGAATGAATATTCGAGTGAACCTCCAGTTGCCGTGTGCTATTCCTGTTGCTTCACGATATGTTACAAATACCCAAGGTTAGACATGTTGGCATCCCCGTGGATCAACAACTTGTCCACTATGCCAGTTACCCCGTTATCGGTATTGTTCTCTTTTCTCGTTACCGTGTTCCGGCATCCCCGTGATCAAATCACAAAGTGTCTGGCCAGACGATGATGGATACCGTAACACCGAGAGGGCCCAGAGATATCTCTCCATCGCCGGAGGAGCAAATCCCAATCTTGAGCTATCAAGTTACTTGACATACTTTCCCATGAACCCGTAAGCCGCCGTAATAGCCACCCATTTATGGATGACGTTTAACAAACCCCAAAGTTCATGAAGCAAGCATGAAGAAACTGGATACTCTCATGGTCTGAGGAATCATGCAAACGTTAACCATCTCTGTGCTATTAACCATTAACTTGTGACGAATGTATCTCATAGCATAACATCAATCGGGTCGATTCAACACAAATGTTCTTCTAACATTTGTGCCCTCAAAGTTGCTGGCATAGACATGCCCATGATTGGAAAAACATAATCATCATGCAACACTTGAGCTAGTCTTAGAGGCACGACTAGGAATACATTTTACCGTTTATTGTACCACACGTGCACATGGGTTTTCCCCAGAGCCTTTATGGATATACGGGCTCGGGAACCATAGTAGTTATAGCATGGAATATAAACTTAATTATGAACAGGGAGATAATTAATAACATTTATTATTTCCTCTAGGGCATATCTGCTACAGACTCCCACTTGCACTAGAGTCAATAATCTAGTTGATGCTAATGCACTTTACACCTGTGGCACACCGGTGTAAATATACTTCGCTTGTGGTATAGCCTGATGTCCAACGGATCTGACGACTTCAGCTCCGTGTGTATCTTTGCATATCCTCGCGTTTTCACGCCTTCACAAAATTCATATTTTGTGTGGACTTGGCTTGGTATGTATGTGAATCACAGGTCGAACCTGGATTCCTCAGACTGAGTTATGGAGCAACTACTTGCAGTAGTGTCCCATGATTCAACATCTTCTTTGTCGCTTTTAAAAGCGGCAACATACTTCGCCTCTGTTATAGAATTCGCCACAGTAACTTGTTTGGAACAATTTCCAACTACCGTGCCACCATATTGTGTTTTACACAAAACCCTCAAATTAAATCAAAAATCGCTTGGAGCATGGATGAAGACTGTATCGATGTAACCCTTTACAACGAAATCTTCATGATCTCCGCTTGCGAGAAAACATGTCATCAGTGCTACTATAGTACTCAATGACCCTTTTTCACTGTTGTCCCATGATCAGAACTTTTGATCACCTTGGTATCTATACTCGCAACAACTTTGGAGTATTGGACATATCTGGTTGTTTTTACATACCATGGAATACATGATTAATCCAAACACAAGAGTGTGTGGAATCTCCATCATGTATTTTGCTCATTAGTGTTTTGGGACACCGAGTCTTGCAAAAACTCTTTCCATGTGACTTCGGCAAGAATCACTCCTTGACGGTTTTTAATGCTAAAAGGTTTTAGCATTTTGTCAATATGTATCTTTGCTCAGCCCCATCAGGTAAATCTATCTCCATAGATCATCATGCCTAATATTAAGGCTATTTAGCCCAAGCACTTCATCAAAAAACCCTTTTTAAATGAAGTCCTAATTCGTGTCAAGAAATTTAATTCCAATTAACAATGTGTCAAGCACACAACGTTTTTAGAAATATTATTATGCTCCCACTTACTTTCTTGAATCACAAGCATCTTCGTTACCCATTGATGAAGTCAAAACCCTTTTAACCATTTCATCAAAACACAAAGATTCCAACTCCATTTTGCTCTCTTCTGTCCATTGCTGGAACTCTGAAGTTTGCATACTTACTAGCATCCTCTGGATTGACAAAATACCTTGGACTGTAACACATGCAAGTCCTTGGTTTCATTTCCATCAGGTGGAAATCCTTTTGTCATCCATTGTTTTATATCTCATGATATGAAATATGTATTAATTGCTAGTTCAACCCGAACCGACTTTAAGCATCGCTACGGTGAAGCAACCTCATCGTAGTCAACTCCTTGAACTTGTATATTGCAACAAGTCGAGCTTTCTGGATAAAACATTTTTATTCGTATCAGTTATAGTTCCATAAATATTCGTCAGACTCTAAGTCTTCCGAAAGGTGTATCAAGGTTTTAATCTTGAATCACTTATATGGAAACTAACTCGGATTGTATTGGCATTTAGCCAATTATGGAGTCAGGGCCCATCAATGCTTCCTTGTGTATTGTAGGTATACTGTTGTCTAACAACAATATCTCGTTTGCGCACCTGAGAGGTTTGCACGAGCCTTGCCCACGTGGTTCAGCTGCAAGTTCGATCGAAGTCCATACATTTTATTGTAGAGACTTCCGTATCAGTCGCAGTAGGAAACTCTGGAATCACTTCCAAGGTCTCTTTCCTTTGAACTGATGACGAAGATACTATTTATCCCATCGAGTTGCATTGTTCTCCCACTCACCTTTTTGAAAGAACCATTTTCTTCAAAAAGCATACCGTTCTTTGTGGCAAACCTATTTGCCTCGGTATAGTGAGGGAGGAATACCCAATGACTTGGGATAACCTACAAAGTAGCACTTGTCTGATTTGGAATAGGTTTGTAACCTTTTACACAAGCCCCATATTCCAAATGTTAAGAAAAGATATGACATGGTTGGGCATACCATACCATGGTGTCATTTCAACAGACCCTGATGGAGCTCTTTTCAGTGTAAAAGCGGCAGTCTCTAAAGCATCATCTTTTAAAAGGGATAATGGCAAATTTATTTATGTCATCTTTGATCTTACCATGTCATAAATGGTTCGATTACATCTTCACGGACTTTCCACTCACAGTGGTGTTCCGGGAGGTGTAAGTTATGAAACTCTTTTCACAACTCATCAGACATTCGCTAAACTTGTAACTCAAATTTTTTTTTTCTGCAATCGAATTGTAGAAACATAATTTTCTTGTTACAATAACTTCTACTTCATATTTGAAAACCTTTCGAATGATTTCAAAAGATCCAGACTTACGTCTCATCAAGTAAATATCCATATATCTACTTGAGTCATTTCTGAAGATAGATAAATCCACTACTTGCAACAACATTTATTGAACTACACACATCAAAATGTATGATCACCAATAAGTTTGTTGCTCATTCCTTATGGCCTGTGAACGGTATTTCAGTCACTTCACTTTTCGGAGGAAAGTTGCAAGTGTCAGATGATTCAAAATCAAATGACTTCAAAATCCATCATAATGGAATTTTCCATGCGGGTTTCTCCAATGTGACCAAATGCAGTGCCACACTTGTGTGGTATTCTTTTAGTCTTGCGACATTTAGCGTCAGTGTTATGGATGTATCATATTACCATCAATATTCATAACATACATCCCATCTGGATGGAAGCATGGCCCTTCATGTTATTCATAATACTGAACAACAATTGTTCTTTTATGAACAACCCTTTTGCAACAAACATTTTGCAATGGGCTAGAGTGTATGAAACTCTAAAATGAATTATGAAAGTAAATCTAGAGGTAATATATTAATATCATTATTCATAACATACATCTCATTCTCAATGAAAGTATGGCCCTTATGTTATTCATAACTTCGAACATCAAAAGTTCTCTTATGAACAACCTTCTTGCAAGATACCTTATGCAATGGGCTAGAGTTTGTGAAACTCCAAACGAATTATAAAAATAAATACAGACGGTAATACACCGATGGAAGGTATAGTAACATTTACTATGTTCCCTGTGTATACCTAAACCTCATTTCTGGCTAGTCTTTTAGGCCATAGTAGTTCTTACATCGAATTGCAACAGAATGCAATCGAGCGGGTATCTTTGTGATTGTCTCACAATACCCAAGAATTAGTGATTAACATGTTTAACCATAATTCCCAAGAACTATATCTTTTACCAGCCTTCTATACATCAAAAACTTGTATGACATTCATACATGAGCTGGATATTCCAGTCTTCTTTCTTTTTGCCTTTATACTTCTAACAGTTTAACTTTCAGTATTTCTCCTACTCTCAGAAGAAGCATCCAACTTAAGAGTGGCGTTAGCCCCGGACTTCCTAGGCGTGAAAGTTTCACTAACACCCTTCGGACACTTCCATTCTCTTTAAGTTGTTTGTTTTATTCACCTTTTATCATATGACAGGCGTTCTACTGGATCCCTCTCTTATTAGTCTAATGCATAGTAAACTCCTTTACTAATAGTTTGCAAACAAACATTGCTTTGGATATCTCATATCTTTTAGCCTTTGTCTGTCTCTGAAAATGATTTTCAGATTCCATGAATATCACATAACTATCCAAACTTTCGAAGTTCGGGTCTCATGGAAGCAAACATATTGCACTTGACTAAAAATGGAATTCTAGCTTTTGGATCGAAGGACGAGAGTCACATGATCCATAGCATAAGCGAGAGAATACCAAAAGTATGCGATAGGACAAAGTCCTTCTTGGCACTCTTGAGGACAATCCTCACATTACGTTACCAACCGTAAAGTTTTAACCAGATATTTAACAGCTATTCAATTTTAACAGGGAAGGTGGAAACGCGAGCCATTATTCTACAACTATTTTGCAAATCACACTTAGACAGAGTTCATAATTAATTGCACTGAGAATTAAACAAGTTAATTCAACAGTGCACTCCCACTCAAATCAATATCTCTCATAATAGATTGTGAGTGATTCAAGATCCGCATTTCAATTCAACGCCATTGACGGGTTCATCACTGATGACGTGAATTTCAATCGGTAGGCCAACTTGCCAATCACATCTCTATGTGACTCTTGTCCATCTTTCGATGCGTGTGTTCCGAGCTCAGGACTGTCCTGCCTGAACGTCAAGACAACCAAGTGATCACGCAGTGAGGTCTGACCTTCACCCGCCTTACACCTCTCTAATCGTTCGTGCTCATGTGTACATGGCGCACCCCGAAAAGATACGTGTTGTAGACGGTGCTACACTTGGGAGAACACTAACTACTTGATATTTTGTGAGAGATCACCCTAATAAAAGCGACTACCGCGCAATCAAGAAGGGTGCATCATAAGGGATAAACATCTCAGGCAATTCATAATTAGCATGATATGGTATAGCCCTTTCTGATGGAGAAGTCTTGTATTTCTTCGTCTCCGGCATTCGCGTCGGTGTTCACCTTCACGAAGATTGCCACCACCTTGTCGATGCAGCAGATAATATTGCTATCTCTATAGCTAATAAAATAATGCATTACACAAGGTTGACACACAGGTCATTTAAAGTGCAATCATATGGCTCCAGCCATCATGCCGAATCATGACACGCAGGTCATGTTAATCAATTTACATCATATAGTCATCTCATACATAATCAAATTATTATGAGCACTGCTATACCACATCACATGCACATGCAAACCCTCCTGCAAAACCAAGTTAGACGCCTCTAATTGGTTCATGCAAAAACTTGTTTTACGTGGCTTCTAAGGTTTCGAAACAAACCGAAGCTACCAACGTCCATCATCAAGTATGATAATCCAAGTCGCTAGATTAACTTTCCAGGTTGTATGAAAACCGAGATAATAAAATCTCGAGCCCCATACTAAACTTCGTCATACGCATGACCCCCGTGCAGATCATATCTGCATTGCCCTTTCGTTTGCGAAATTTCATCTTTCTTTTTAACTACGGTGGAATTCAATGAACTGTTAGCACTTCGTTGATCAATCAGGATCGCGGATTGCCAGAACCTTGAAACTCCACCATACTGTAATCAAGATCAGAAATATGCAAATTTCAGGGAAGCAACAAGAACATCAGGTAACAGATTTCATCTGCTACCCGCACAAATAATTTTCAGTAATAGAACTCATCTACTACCTAATTATTTTGTGCAACACCCATACATCTCCATGTATTCTAGATCGCAACCTGCATCTACGCATAGCACGGCTCATGATGCCACTGTAGGGTAACGCAGCAGAAAACAAAAATTTTCCGACCTACGCACCAGCCCAGGACCACTATGGAGACTGCATACAAGGTTTGATCATTTTCGTTACCGACCCGTAGCGCAGCGAAAGTAGAGTCGATGACGATCGGTGGTGCAGATCCCCGCAGCTAGGATTTACAACCTCCCAACCGCGAGGATGTATACCCTCGTCTTCCCTTCGGACAGCCCTCCGGGAGGCAGTCGAACAGTCCCCCGGACGGTGTCGCGGACAGCCCTTCGGGAGGACCTTCGAAACTCGAACGGTCACTCGGACAGCCCTTCGGGAGGACTCACAGAACTCGGACCGTCACTTGGACAGCCCTTCGGTAGGCACTCACGAACAGCCCCTCGGGCACTAAGATCGAAACTACGACCTCTCTACAGAGTTGCACACATACGGTGTCAACTATCCGGCAGGGCTTCGCCGTCCAGAACTAGTTCCCACCGGAACCCAGACAGCCTTTCGGCTCTACGAAACTCTTTTCGTGGGAGGGAGAGAGAAGCCAGATCATTGCATGGCACTTGTATGTGAGAAGGTGTGAGTCTTTAGGCAGCCCCCTCCACCCCTATTTATAGGCCAAGCCCAAGGGTGGCTTCTCCAAGAAGCCAAGGGGAAAAATACCAAAGGACCCTCAAGGTGGCTTCTCCAAGAAGCCACCCAAAAAGCACTTTCACTATTCACGACGACATTTTTCAGCGTCCGTTCAAACTGAAAATATTTATGTGGGCTTAGAACATTTCCAGTACCCACTAAAATAATTTTCAACGCGTTCTGGAACAATTCCAGTTTAGTGATTTCATCTGCGAAAAGCATCTGAAGCGGTTCCGGCAGCCCCGGAACATTTCCGGTTTTTCTTCCAGAAAATTCCCAGAAGTTTCCAGAATGATTCTGGCATCCTCCAAGAATTATCAGGCATGTGTCGAAACCATTTTGACTTAATGGTATCCCCTGAAACAACTTTTCAGTTTCACCGGAACTCATTCGGTGACCTCTCTCTGCGGAACTTTTCCGCTGTCCGAAACTTTTTCGGTGATTTTCTCTCAGACTCCCTGTCTAGTATTCAGCAGATAGATGACCCTTAAGCGTGTGACCCTATAGGTTCGGTGAAGTATAGACATGACCTGGAACCCCTTCCGATCAATGATCAACATCGGAGCCGTGGACACCCATATTGACCCCTATACCCACACGAATGAATATTCGAGTGAACCTCCAGTTGCCGTGTGCTATTCCTGTTGCTTCACGATATGTTACAAATACCCAAGGTTAGACATGTTGGCATCCCCGTGGATCAACAACTTGTCCACTATGCCAGTTACCCCGTTATCGGTATTGTTCTCTTTTCTCGTTACCGTGTTCCGGCATCCCCGTGATCAAATCACAAAGTGTCTGGCCAGACGATGATGGATACCGTAACACCGAGAGGGCCCAGAGATATCTCTCCATCGCCGGAGGAGCAAATCCCAATCTTGAGCTATCAAGTTACTTGACATACTTTCCCATGAACCCGTAAGCCGCCGTAATAGCCACCCATTTACGGATGACGTTTAACAAACCCCAAAGTTCATGAAGCAAGCATGAAGAAACTGGATACTCTCATGGTCTGAGGAATCATGCAAACGTTAACCATCTCTGTGCTATTAACCATTAACTTGTGACGAATGTATCTCATAGCATAACATCAATCGGGTCGATTCAACACAAATGTTCTTCTAACATTTGTGCCCTCAAAGTTGCTGGCATAGACATGCCCATGATTGGAAAAACATAATCATCATGCAACACTTGAGCTAGTCTTAGAGGCACGACTAGGAATACATTTTACCGTTTATTGTACCACACGTGCACATGGGTTTTCCCCAGAGCCTTTATGGATATACGGGCTCGGGAACCATAGCAGTTATAGCATGGAATATAAACTTAATTATGAACAGGGAGATAATTAATAACATTTATTATTTCCTCTAGGGCATATCTGCTACACTTAGCACTAAGCAATTTTTTTTTGAAAGAAACATAAACTTTATATATTAGAAATAATGGTTACATCGTTAGTAAGCAAAGGTACAATATCATCCATAGGCTTCTCAAACCAATCCCTTGTTACAGAAAATTTCGCTAACCTAGTAAGTTCTTATTTGCTTCCCTATTACACTGTTCAAACCTAGTAAGAGAAAATCACATGCCATATAAATAACAATCATCGAATATGGGGGCCTAGAGGATTGGATGGAGGCGTAACGGTTGAAATAGTTTTGTTTTCTCTACTCTTCGTGTTTTCGGAGTTTCAAAAGGCAATGAATAAAGCCACTGAATTAACTAAACAAACTGATATAAGGAAAGTAAAAGTAAAAATTGCGGGTGAAAGGAAAAGAAATTGCACGTGGTGAATCCATAAAAAAGGGCAGACTTCCTCTCCTTTTTTCTAAAGACCAAAAATGGTGAGGCGAGCTAAAATTGATTATTGCCGCTATCCAATTCGAACTATCTATGGAGTATTAGGTGTAAAAATTGGATATTCGTAGAAGAGAATTTTTTTTCTACAAACAATACGTGCACACAAAAAAAACCTGATAGCGCACTTGCACCATCTTGTCACGTACTTACAAAAAAGAACTGAAATGCACCAAAATCATACATAATCCTAAAAAATATTACTAGCACTATACGTTCTTGCGTCTTGCATTATCCTCACCGAATATTACAACTAGAAAAGAAGATTTAGTTCTTAAGTCTCTCCCAAAAGTCCTTCAAGTAGCCCTGAACGGGAGATTCTGATCGCATCTGGAGGACGAGGACATCATAGCGGAGGCGGAGGCGGTCGTCGTCGACGTGATCCTCCGCCCACTTCAGGAGCTCATCCCTTTTGACGAAGTCGTGCACGTCGACGCTCCACGACGACCGGTCAGGGTAGATCATCCCGTGAACATCGCGCGGCTCGATGAGGCGGCTGAACGCCGGCACCCCCGCGCGGTCGATGATGCTCACCTGGCACATGGCGGTGGCATTCTTGCCGGAGTTGTTGGTCCCGGCGAGGTGGAGCCCAACGCCGACGCAGAGGCCGCGGGCGTGGGGGTGGTAGGCGGCCTGCCAGTCGATGCCGCCGACGCGGAACTTGCGGGACTTGATGGAGGAGCCGTCGACCATCCGGTGCACGAGCTTGTAGCCGTCGATCTGGAAGAGGTGGGTCCCGGTCACCGGCCGCGCGCGGACGGAGGAGGAGGAGAAGGAGTGCACGGCGCGCTGGTAGGCGCCGCGCAGGGCCGGGATAATCAGCTCGGTGGCGGCGGCTCCTGTCATGGCGATCGGTGGTGGATACGATGTACGTATGGGATGTATATATGCATATGCATGGGCTACGGTGAGATCGGTGTTTCTCAAGATTTCCTTGTGATATTCCCGTCAACATTTCCTACGATTTTTCACATGGAAAATCCTAAACTTACGCGAGGGGTGGTTAGGTTTACGGAGCCCTCTCCCCTAATCTAATTTTCATTTGTGGTCCCTTCGTCCTCTCTAATGTCCAACCATAATTTGACATGTTCCGTAATACTAACTTGTAATAGACCTGGATTCAAATCCTGCTGCTCGTATTTATTTCTGGATTTATTTTAGAATTTTCGGCAATGCACATCGAAAATATAAACCTTGGTAGACTACCCGCATAACCAGAGGCATCGAGCGCGCGCGATGTTTTTTGACCGCACGATCGAGTTACTGGTGCAGCGACAGTGTATTTTTTGTTTGCTGGCGTCTGGCCGGCCGTCGGTCTTTTTTTATGTTCGTGGTTGCTTCAACAGTCGATGGCGGGTGGACCTGGTTACCTGTTCCATCGAAAGAACGAAGTGGGTTTCGCCTCGTTTCGGTGCGATTGGATTACCGATGGAGATGAACATATCTCACGCCCTCCTCGATTCCTTCCACTCCCCCATGACCCCGCAGCCGCGCCTCCTCTCCTGCAGCCGCCGCCGCGCCACCGCAGCCGCCTCCTCTCATCTCCGCCTCCTCTCCTGCTGCCCCCGCCGTGCCACCGCAGCCGCCTCCTCTCATCTCCACCTCCTCTCCTGCTGCCCCCGCCGCGCCACCGCAGCCGCCTCCTCTCATCTCCACCTCTCCTGTTGCCCCCGCCGCGCCAGGGCCTCGCCTCGCCCTCACCGTGCACCGGCGACCTCCCAGCCCTTGTTCTCTGCCTCGTCGCACTGGCCACCTTGAGCTCGAGCCGAGGAGCGGCCCGTGTCGCGTGGTGGCCAGATGCGGCCGCCCCGTGCTCAGGCGCGGTGCTGGTGAACGTGAGGAGCAGCAGCCGCAGAAGGAAGCGGTGGTCCGTGCCGTCGCCGTCGCCCTCGTCCTCCGGTAGAAGGTCAAGCCAAGATGAATCAACAACGCTACAGTGGAAACGACCATAGGTCCTGCAGCCGAGGTAACCATGGACGCAGCTTCGGTGCCTTAAGGCACCGAAGCATCGTCCGGTAACCATCTCATCCCCTTCCTCCATTCTCATTCTTTTGATTTAATCCCCAAAAATCTCATCTTTGTTTGTTCTATGCCTACAAGGTGTTCGTTAAAAGCAAAATGGCGGATCTATCACTTCTCTCCTCGCCGGTCAGAAGGAGCAGCGAGATGGGAGCTGAGGAGAGCCGGAGTCGGGGACAAGAAGCAGCAGGGACCGGGCTCCCGCTGCAGTGGAGTGGAGCTGCAGGGAGAGGAAGGAAGCACCAGACTTGTTAATTTGCTTCTGCACTCACCAGGGATGTAGATCTCCGGTTCCAGAGGCCGGATCACCCCTTTCCTCTGAACCTTGTTCTGGAGCAAGAGCTGCAACAGAAGATGGGATGATTAACACATGTTTCTTTCTGATGCAGGTGCAGGATGTCTGTGTGTTATGTGTTGTGCTTGGAGTGCAGTAGTACCAGGGCTCCTATCGCTGCCAGTACCCCAACGGTGAGGGCCATGGCGGTGGTCGACCTGCTGTTCTCGATCTTTCAGAACTCCAGCTGCGTCGCTTGGTTCTTCTCGGTGGGTCGCCTGTCGGGGTACTCTACCTCGACTTCATGGTGGAGCAGTACCATATCCTGAATCGTGGGAGCAAAGCAAACATTTAGCTCATCATGGTCCAAGTAAGCCAGATTCTTTTAATTTATTCTACAAGCCTGTTTATGATTGAGATACGGTGTTGGAAAGCAATGTGAGATGTAGAAGTACAGGTTGGTCATTAAACTGTCAATCTACAACATTAATAAGTCTCTGCGCGTGAAATTTGGTGCTGCCGGATTCTCAGTTGATTATGTCAAAAATGATAAATGAAACTATTAGTATTGAGATCTTTGCCTCTTAACATTCTGTGATTCTCTTCTCTGATAAGAAAACAGAGGTCACAGAGGCAGGAAAAAACAGAGTAGTGCTTCTGTTATATTGTTTGTACAAGAATAATTTCTATAGCTATATGCAATACATGAGATATAACGACGATGAAAGATAATAAGTCTCACCTGCTCATTGTGGCCATAGGCCATTCTCTGTTCGGAGTCGGGGACAAGAAGCAGCAGGGACCGGGCTCCCGCTGCAGTGGAGTGGAGCTGCAGGGAGAGGAAGGAAGCCAGCGACAGAAGAAAAGAAGATGCCGGCTCTGGTTCATCATGGAGAACACAGCTGCTCGCCCTCCTCCGCCTCTTCTTCCCTAACCATGGATTCATGGTACGTCTCATGTTCTCTGTCCAGCATCTACTAAGCAGCTCCTAGCAATTTGGACCTTGAACTTGTGAAAAACAAGTGCTCGAGGCTATTATTTTAACAGTTCGTAGTTCATTTTTTCTGCGAACTCGTGATGATTTCTTAAAGGACTTGCTGAGATTGGTGTGTTTACTTATTAACTAGCTGAAGAAGGAAGACAGTTGGAAAGAATACGAGATGCATAAACTCCTGGGTTTAAATCAGAAGCAGAAAATGGTTAGTTTTCTCATTTGTTTCTTTTCTTGTTGCTTCCAATTAACTTGGTAGTTAAGATAGCCTAGTCCATGTAGGTTTTAGAGCGAAAAATTGGAGTATGGCCACTTTTGTATCAAGGTAAACCACATGGTTTCCAATTTTTTTATTTGTTTCTCGAGAAGTGCAAGATCCTAGGTGATCATTTGATGTTACTGATAGTTATCAATTAATAGTTATATGCTTGGTCATTTGTTGATGACCACTAAATTTGTCGAAGTGGGCTTTTAGAATTTTCATATGTTGGATAAAATTGTCCGTATGATCTTTGTGTGCACGATGGTTTTAGATGATTTCTTTTTTTTTTAATGCTTTCACAATTCTACTCTCTCCATCTACTTATGTCTCTTATGTTATCATCTTGTGTTTTGTTTTGTCCTTTCAGTACCAAATTATGTAGCTTGCTTCTGATCCATGTGCTCATTACCTCCGTTTCCATGTCTTCCTTATTTTTTTCAGAGACAATGCCAACGTATTGACGGTCACGGGTACTGAATCACTCTCATGTGAGGTAATTTTAACTTCTCAGTTGGATATTAGTCAACATCCTTCAAGTTAGGAATGTTCAGTATCCCCATATCTAATTTATCTTCTTGGCTACCCTTGCTCCATGTTCCTCTGCTCCCCCCTTGCGTGTCGACAATGGAGGCTTTACATCACAGTGCGAGGCAGTGGTGCTTGCAATAGGTGTAGATGACGAGGAAGAGCTGCATCCACTAGGTCTCTTTTCCATGGTCGTTGTGTTCCCAAGCCCATGTGAACTTTTTATCCTTTTTATTTCTTCACTTCCACTTCTCCACTTTTCTAGGCCAAGAACCGTCTTCACTTTTCAGGTTGTTCCTGCTACAAATCCAAATAGTTATTTTGTTATCCATGGTGCTTCTCAATGTTCAAAAAAGCAGAAAGCTTAAGCGGAGCAGAAGGCCACAACTCAGAGCAATGGGTGGTTAAGCGTAAGCACATTTAAGCTTTTTTTAAATTGGCCAGAATCTGACTGTTTCTGAGTAATATGCAAGGAAAATAGGAAACTTCTCTCTTCTACTGATGCAGTAGCACCATCATCATTACTAGCATTATCTCCTTTGTAAATTGGAGTTGTTATTTTTGCTTCGAAGTGAAGTTGTTACCTTTGTTTCTTTTAATGCCATGTTAAACCTGATGCACCTTCTAGCCCATGATGTCTTTGTTAGTAAGTGTAAATATAAAATTTGATGTCCATATTTTTTGCAAATGATGTCTCCATCGGGTACGGGTGTTTTCTTTTGCCATTTGCCAATTATACTTGCCCCCTTTTGCTACTCAAATGCCAATGATGAATTAAAAAATAAGATGCACTGGATATGGGTCTATACAGTACCTAAAGGATGTAATAGTTTTCCATTGGTTCAAAGCGATGTGATTATATTGTGATTTTAGAATTGCTACTCCAATTTTGTTCACCATTCATAGAACAACACTCTGCTGGTCTTGCTATTCGCCATTTTCCTCCCCACTATAGTGCTGCCACTCTGTGATGCCTCGGCAAGAAGGCCAATCGCAGGGAGATGCGCCATGGCATGTCCTGAAGAGGCAATCAGGTGCTCTCTCTTCTCTTCTTACTTTCTCAAGTAGAGTATGAAATTGCTTTTATTCCATGGCTTTGAAAATTTCTAGCTTACTACTCAACAATTTTTATTGCCCTAGCCCATCTCAGAATTTCTGATGCTTATGTCAAAATATCAAACAATTTCTTATTTGTTTGTCAACTCAATCGAGTAATACAATGACCATTATTTCTTAATCATTCTTGGGTCTAAATGAGAAACCTTCATGCTGTGTTTCCTACATTCCCAATCTGTTTAGCAATCCTTGAGAAAGGCTCGACGGACGAGACATGATTTTTTCCCTTGCCATCTACGTGTGCTATCAATTACCGCTGTTCGATCATTTTACTGTTGCTTCTTTTACCTCTCTGTTGACTGCTGGGCCGTCTATTTTTTTCTACACGCGCTAGCAATTACCGGCCCATGCATGTCTTGCCGCCTACTGTGTGTTCGTTCTGACGGTTATTTGTGGGGGGAAACGGCCTTGTATGCTTGTACTGATCCTGGTTCTTAGGTCCCGCTTATTGCTTTGGGAGGCCTGCGTGTGTTCGTTTAGATTCACGAAATGCCTGTGCGATGGCCTTTGTTTTTGGTAACCGGTCTGGTGTGTTTGTTGCCCTGTGGTTTTAGCCTCCGGTGGCTGCTGCATGCAGGTTAGTTGTAGGGTTCATTTCCTATTTTGTTGGTCTCTGGAACGTGCATGTTAGTTGCATCTCCAAGAAAAGTGTCTCTGTGTTTCAGGGCGTAACTAGGCTGGATCACATGGTTAATTAGCAAAGAGAAAGAAAAGCCTATGCTTACTTTGTTTGTAGTCCAGAGCGGGTGCGCCAGTTCTTTGTTCCTCTCAGTTGGCGGTTGTTTCATTTTGTCTACAACAATGGGGTTGCTTCCTCTGCTCCGTTCGTGTGGTTGATGTTTGTTCTTCTTCCATCCTCTTCATGATTTTTTGTTCTTTCTATGTGAAATATTTGAAAACCAGATACAAATCATTGCGATACTTAACCTTCACTACTTATAATGCACAAATATAAAATTATACTCCCTCTGTTCCTAAATATAAGTCTTTTTAGACATTTCAAATGGACTACAACATACGGATGTATGTAGACATATTTTAGAGTATAGATTCACTCATTTTGCTCCGTATGTACTCACTTATTGAAATCTCTAAAAAGACTTATATTTGGGAATGGAGGGAGTATATTGTTATGATGTTCTTCTATCCTAGAATTATTTCCCTTATCTGCCTATCTTGATCATGAAATTAAGTCAATTTCTTCTATTATCTTCATGTGTTTGGGGATAGGATTCTGAAAGCTTATAAACTTATTTGCAAAGCTTGCATAATAATTTAATCATATAAGCTGAAATTCAGTAAAACATTCCCACTTGACATTTCTGTTCTTATTCCCTTAAATGTTGATCCAAGTGTCATAAATGACACAAGATGCTTAGCTTTTAATGGCATGTCAATGACGTCATGTTATATACATTTTCGAGATGGAACATATTTCAGCAGATTTCTCTATTCGTGCTCCGGGTGGAGATTTCAATGTACTATGCACCTAAATTTTGATTTGACATGCACCAGATATTTCGGTGGCCTCAAGCCCTCAACCCTCTGGATCATCCGTCCGTTGTGCGTGCTCTCATCCGGGTTGCCGAGGGACACCTCCTCCTGCCGCGCTCCTGTCCAATATTTTGTTTATGTAAAAAATTCTTACCATCGCCTCACCTATTTGGACAATTAGGTGAGCTCTGCAATTTGGTTCTGTATCCTTAAGAGGGAACACATTTTTACTGAGTTAGTCATGCTACCATAGTAACATAAACTCTAACTCCATAGTTACAATCCCTAAATTGTGGTGAGATGTAATGCTAAGCAAATGGAAGAGAACAGTTTGTACCGGCAAAAGTCCAATTACAGTATTTTGCCCCATTAAAAGAGATGGATATTAGCATTGTCCGTGGTGCATTTTGTTTGCATTTTCCTGTGATAGAAATGTGTGCATTTCGTTTACATTTTGCCATGCTGGATTATAGATACGATGTTGATGCCTACAATTCTTTTTACTGAATTTATGTGGCAGATGAGAACTGATACATTACTGCTCTCAATCCTTGTGCTTTTCTGTATATTTAGGAACATGATACTACACTTGATCTTTTCGTAAAATAAAAACTGCTTGCAACAGAGATGATGCCTGTGATTTTAGTCAGCTAATGTTGATGCTATATGGGATTTTTTTTGTATTGAAGGAACTGTGTACATAATGAACCATATATTACTTACCCAGTGATGTATGCTCATTACTAATATGATGTGTTGTTTTCTTGTGATGGACGTTGTTGCATTTGTTGTCCATTTTGCCATCATGAGCTTCAGGTAACTGCTTTATGTGGAAATATGCCAATGGATAATATCCTCCGGATTAACAAGTTCCTGTGTGCTGCTGCTCTTATTATCTACCTGGTAGTCTGGTCTGACACTTCTATTAATGGCTTTTTCCTCTGGAGTACCAAGAAAAATAGCAGGTAAAAAAATTTCTCTTTTTGTGACTTCTTAAATGTTTGTTTCTTGGATGAGTCCACTCATTTGGTATTTCTCTGTGCTATTGAAAGTTCTGTGATGCTTACTGTCTAGCTGATTTTTTTGTAGACCATTAGTTAAGAAGGTTGTTGATTATAGAAATGGCACCATAATCTGTCATATGGTGGTAGGAAATGTGGTTGCATGGAATTCTGTATCTTCTTAGATAAAGAACTATTATCAAATAAAATCTGTATATGAATTTCCGTGTCTCTTGGTTATTTTATATGTACGTTATATTATTCCTAACCAATTTCTTAGCATTACTTAGGGTTTGTTTGTTTGGGCTGCAATTTTCATGGCTGCAGCTGAAGGAGCGGCTATAGCTGGTGATGAAGAGAGGCACTTTGCATTTGTCCACCAGAAGTATAGATCGGTAAAGTACAGAGAAGCTTGAGAGCATGATAGCATTGTTTATGAGAAGAATCCACGACGGACTGATAACCTACTTCTTCTTGGAGTTATCTACTGTCAGTTTATGACTTGGTGCTAGCCGGAGCTTCTATTTTCTACCAAAACTGCTATTAACAAAAGAACTCTAGCGATCCAGGATTTTATCCTAAGCTGCTATTAAACTCACAAGAGGGAGCATTTTAATAACAAAAGAACTCTACCCGTGCTTTTTGATATACTACGCATATGTATGATGTACTAGCAGTTCCTATTTTTTAACTATTGCGTACGAGAGAATTGAATTGGCTATGTCTGCATAAATATGATGTATTAAATTATGTCATGAGAGGGATTTGTTCATTTTCAAAACTAAGTTGGATGAGCTTAAAGCACTTATTCACCAGTACAAGTTAAATATGATTTTAAAAATTTAAATACATGTACTTTTTTAGAGTACATCATCTTTTATTTTTAAAGGAATACCGGATATGCTCATTTCTATGCCGACAGTACAAGTTAAACCATCCCAACTCCATAGCAGTACTACTCCAAACAAAACTGGAATGATTATATTTTTTTATGGATTTTACAAATTCAGCAGGTTGAGCATTTTTTTTAGTGATTTTCATAGTAAATCAAATATTAGAGTAAACTTTCGTACTCAGCGACAACTTGACTTAGCATAATATGTTGGTTTCTGAACTTGGTAGATCAAATCACCCAGGAAAGCTACGTGTGTGCAAGCTAGCTAGACAAGCACACAAGCAAACTGTTGGATTGATGAACAGTAGAGTTCAACATAATATAGTACTCCTACTCTGTATAGCAAAAGGCTCTCTCTTTCTCTCAAGTACAGGCAGCCCACGAGCAGCAGCAAGCAGAGCAATAGCGAGCAGCCAACAAACAGCAAACAACAGAAGTAGCAGCAGTAAGCAGCAAAAGCAAGCAGCAACAAGCTCCTGGACTAACCATGTTGGCCCGGACCAAAATGGTCTCAGGAGGCATCGGCCAGAATGAGAAAAAACGACGCTGACAAAGAAAAGAAGGCACGAGAAGGTAGTGGCGGCTTCTCACCCTGCTGTTCGTGCGAGGCCGGACGGCACGGGGATGGATGACAGCAAATTCAGGACGGCAACAATGGCAGTCAGTGTCGAGGAAGAAGTAGGAGAGACCCGCGGCTTCGAATCCTTGGTCCAGAGGAGACTCGGGCGGCGTCGCAACGACAGCTGATGGAACAGAGGAAGGCAGCCTCGGTCCAAAAGTTTGATGCATGCTCGATGTCCAGGAATCGAATCAGAACGACGACCAGAGCTGGACAGAGTTAGGGAAACTACCTAGAATCAAGGACTCACTGAAAAATGAGGCGATTCATGGCGGCGTCCAGCGGGAATGAGGCGATTCACGGCGGCATCCAGCGGGCCTGCATGTTGGACCCTGGGGCGTGGACGTCGAGCCGGACAGAGGGCTGGTGGATCCCGCCCGTTCCTACGGCTGGAGTTGCAGCGGTGAGCAGCGGCGTCCCCGACGAGCTCGACCAGAAGGAGGATCCAGGAGGAAGAGCAAATTGATTGAGGAGGGAGGTAGTGGAGTGGAGTAGGGGTAAAACATGAAGGGGCACGGAGTTGCGGGCGCGTGTCCCGCGAGCTGGCGCTGCCAGCCTGACTGGTGGGTTCGCCAGAAGGACCCATTGGTCAGTAGCAAAGGGAGAGGTTGAAAGAAAAATAAAAAAATGAAAATGGCTGGAATATCTCTTCCTCCTCTACTCCCTCATAATATACTCAGGATTAATTTCAGTGCTCAAAACTCAACAGAAATATCTTGGAAAATTTCACGTATGCTACTACTTATATAATATAACTCTGTGAAAATGTCCAAGACTTTTCAGGAGTATTTGACTGCCCGTATTCATATTTGAATTCAAATATGCCCCGAGTTTGGGTTTGAACTGTAAGCCGATGATATGAAATTCTGAAATTCATTAACCTTTTACTAGAGTTTGTAAATAACACATGACTCCGAGATATAGCATGGAGTATGACTTAGACGTGTCAAACTATTTTAAAAATTTCTTTGCAGATAACTCTTGGTTTGGATCAGTTTTTTGCGTCTTAGAAAACATGTATCATCACGAACCATCTATCTATCATCAATCCGTACTTATTTCCATACGTTTCATTCCGTGTCTACATATTTTAATGCACACTCTTCTAATACTTGGCTTGCACTCGGCCTTTGCGCCATTGGTGCAACGGGTCATCTAGTATATACAGTGGGAGGAGACGTTCCCGTCGACTATGAGGAGCCTTTGATCACTTCGTCAATGTCAAAATGATATGCTGGCCCAGTCACTCGAAGATGCTCATAGGGGTAGGATGTGCGTGTGTGTCCATAGGAATGAGTGCATGCATGTATATATGAGTGCATGCGGCTGTACTGTGTTTAAAAGAAAAACTTATAAGAGTTTGTTCCATGCAAAAAAAAAAAACTCGTAAGACTATGTCCGTAGGTGTAGCACCTCTCTTGTCACAATACCTCGAGTTTTGCTACACTCACCAAATTTTCTTCTATTTATGGACTAGGTTTACAGTATTACGTGGATGGATTAGATAAAATTTAGTGACAACTTGTTAGAGTTTTTTTTAAATGGCACCTTGGATTTATATAGGCTCAATTTTTCTCTAATACATGTTCTCTCCCATTAGCAGTAGACTTATCTTTCCTAATCAATCTGCCTTTATTAGGGATAGATTTATCCTGGAAAGTGTTGTCATGGCCCATGAGGTTCGACATGAGATTAATAATTAATAGGAATAGTTTTGAGAAGCTTATTTTGAAACTTGATTGTGAGAGAGCATCTGACAGAATGAGATGGGCTTTCCTTTTGGGAAATGCTTTCTTGCAGTGGTTTTTGTGAGAAGTGGATTGGTTGGATACTGATGACCCCTATTTTACTTGGGGCAAAGGTCTCAAACCGGGTGACCCCCTTTCTCCTATCCCATTCAACTTTGTGGGTACCTAGTTTTTTCTTCTTCTAAAATGTTGTACAAAGCTGCCAACCATGGTTTAGTTTTTAGGCTTTTACCCAATGTCATTTCTGGTGGTTTGTTTTTTGCCGTATGCTGATGACACTTTGCTATTTGTTGATAATTCATTTGATAAGGCCAGAAATTTAAATGGACCTTATCCAGTTTTGGAAGTTTATCTGGTATGAAAATTAACTTTCATAAGAGTACCTTCTAACTATCACTAGTAGAAAACATGGCTTTGGTTGAGGCTAGGATAAGGGCATTAATCCCGGCTCACTCACGAACCGGGACCAAAGGGGGGCATCAGTCCCGGTTCGTGAGGCCAGGGCGCCGGCCGGGCCTCGGGGGCCATTGCTCCCGGTTCGTCTGACCCCTTTGGTCCCGGTTCCAGACACGAACCGGGACCAATGGTCCTCGCTCCTGGCCCACCACCTTTAGTCCTGGTTGGTGGCTGGAACCAGGATCAAATGTTGTCCTTTAGTCCCGGTTTTAGCCACCAACCGGGACTAAAGAGAGGCGTATATATACCCCCGCCCCTGCCCGCGAGCAGAGCCATTGCTCTGTTTTTTTGGTCGGCCGTGGGAGAGCTTTGTGTTGCTCTAGCTCACCTCCTATGCACATGAGGTGTTCGATGAAATGCCCGAGCCACACTTAAGCTTTCTCCTCTCTAAGCTCCTTGTCCAAGCTCCATTTTCCTCAAGATTTGTCTAGGTTTGGCGGTCCGTCCTATCCCATCCCCGTCCTCACCGCCGTCGATCGCCCGCGCCGATCTTGTCGCCGGCACCACCGTGGTGAGCCTCTTGTTCTGATCTTCTTTCTAAAAGAAAAAAAATTCTTACTTGTATGATTTAGGTAGATACTTGTATAATTTTTTTACTTTTATTATTGTTTGTTATTATATAGTGTGATGGTTTTGGTATCCGCCCCCGTCGGCCCTCGTCCTGTCTATGATTCGGATGTGGTATATATTATCTTTTATAACTATTTGTTTCATTTAGTGTTTATGACAATTATGCCGACCAACGTGACATAGATGTTTTTATCTAGGAGGTATGTGAACCGGAAATTCCAACCGACCCTCTTGTCGAGAGGTTAAATTTAGTTGAAAAAGAAAACAATTACTTGAAGAAAAAATTGAAAAGAATTGAGGACGAGAAGATGGAATTGGAGTTGCATGTTGCGGATATCGTCGATGATCACAAGATCAATATGGATAAAATGCGCTTGAAGAATAGAAAGATTAAAAAATATGCCATTCATACTGAGGCTTGGTATCATTATGCCGTTGGATCAATGGTTACCTTAGTTGCGATTATGATCGCATTTGTTGTTGCATTGAAATGGTTTACATAGTTTCAATGTATGTTTTAATTAGATGCTCTAGAGAGCTATATGTTGTTCAATGAGAACTATGTATGAACTTTATTTATTTATTTTTTCAGTAATAACATTTGATCACTACTGTACTTTGGTTTTAATGTGATGATGAACTTCTATTAATTTGGTCACTTCTCTATTCATGATGTTCTGTAATGGTTTTTGACACACATAATTATATATAATGCATGCAGATGAACCGGCAATGGATGTACGATGACAGACGCACCTCCGAGTACATTAAGGGCCTGCATAATTTTCTTGAAGTGGCTGAGACAAACAAGCAGAATGGTTTTATCTGTTGTCCATGCCCTATCTGTGGGAATACGAAGGCTTACTCTGACTCAAAAACCCTTCACATACACCTGCTTGAGAAGGGTTTCATGCCACACTATAATGTTTGGACCAAGCACGGAGAAAGAGGGGTTATGATGGAAGACAACGAAGAAGAAGAGGATGATGACAACTATGTGCCCCCTGAATATGGTGATGCTGCAACGGGGGAAGCTGAAGATCAAGAGGAACCAGACGATGTGCCCGATGATGATCTTCGCCGGGTCATTGTTGATGCAAAGAGACAATGCGAAAGTGAAAAGGAGAAGTTGAAGTTCGATCGCATGTTAGAGGATCACAAAAAAGGTTGTACCCCAATTGCGAAGATGGCAACACAAAGCTCGGTACCACACTTGAATTGCTGCAATGGAAGGCAGACAATGGTGTATCTGACAACGGATTTGAGAAGCTACTAAAAATATTGAAGAAGAAGCTTCCAAAGGATAACGAATTGCCCGACAGTACGTATGGAGCAAAGAAGGTTCTATGCCCTCTAGGATTGGAGGTGCAGAAGATACATGCATGCCCTAATGACTACATCCTCTACCGCGGTGCGTACGAGGCTTTGAACGTATGCCCGATATGCGGTGCATTGCGGTATAAGATCAGACGAGATGACCCTGGTGATGTTGACGGCGAGCGCCCCAGGAAGAGGGTTCCTGCCAAGGTGATGTGGTATGCTCCTATAATACCACGGTTGAAACGTCTGTTCAGAAACAAAGAGCATGCCAAGTTGATGCGATGGCACAAAGAGGACCGTAAGAAAGACGGGAAGTTGAGAGCACCTGCTGACGGGTCGCAGTGGAGAAAAATCGAGAGAAAGTGGGGGGACTTTGCAGGTGACGCAAGGAACGTATGGTTTGGTTTAAGCGCGGATGGCATTAATCCTTTTGGGGAGTAGAGCAGCAATCATAGCACCTGGCCCGTGACTCTATGTATCCATAACCTTCCTCCTTGGCTGTACATGAAGCGGAAGTTCATTATGATGCCAGTTCTCATCCAAGGCCCTAAGCAACCCGGCAACGACATTGATGTGTTCCTAAGGCCATTAGTTGAAGAACTTTTACAGCTGTGGAATGGAAAAGGTGTACGTGTGTGGGATGAGCACGACCAGCAGGAATTTGACCTACATGCATTGCTGTTTGTAACCATCAATGATTGGCCTGCTCTCAGTAACCTTTCAGGACAGTCAAACAAGGGATACCACGCATGCACGCACTGTTTAGATGACACCGAAAGTATATATTTGGACAAATGCAGGAAGAATGTGTACCCGGGGCATCGTCGATTTCTTCCGACCAACCATCAATGTCGAAAGAAAGGCAAGCATTTCAAAGGCGAGGCAGATCACCGGAAGAAGCCCGCCGTCCGTACTGGTGATCACATACTTGCTATGGTCAATGATTTACAAGTAATCTTTGGAAAGGGTCCCGGCGGACTATCTGTTCTGAATGACGCTGAGGGACGCGCACCCATGTGGAAGAAGAAATCTATATTTTGGGACCTACCCTATTGGAAAGACCTAGAGGTCCGCTCTGCAATCAACGTGATGCACGTGACGAAGAATCTTTGCGTGAACCTGCTAGGCTTCTTGGGCGTGTATGGGAAGACAAAAGATACACCGGAGGCACGGGAGGACCAGCACCGTGTGCACGAAAAAGACGGCATGCCTCCAAAGTAGTATGAAGGTCCTGCCAGCTACACTCTTACCAAAGAAGAGAATGAAATCTTCTTTGAATGCCTGCTCAGTATGAAGGTCCCGTCTGGCTTCTTGTCGAATGTAAAGGGAATAATAAATATGGCAGAGAAAAAGTTTCAGAACCTAAAGTCTCATGACTGCCACGTGATTATGACGCAAGTGCTTCTGGTTGCATTGAGGGTGTTGGGTAACGTAGCATGCAATTTCAAAAAAAATTCTACGCTCACGCAAGATCTATCTAGGAGATGCATAGCAACGAGAGGGGGAGAGTGTGTCCACGTACTCTCGTAGACCGAAAGCGGAAGCACTAGCTTAACGCGGTTGATGTAGTCGAACGTCTTCGCGATCCAACCGATCAAGCACCAAACGTACGACACCTCCGAGTTCTGCACACGTTCAGCTCGATGACGTCCCTCGAACTCTTGATCCAGCAAAGTGTCGAGGGATTGTTTCATCAGCACAACAGAGTGGTGATGGTGATGGTGATGTGATCCGCGCAGGGCTTCGCCTAAGCACTACGACAATATGACCGGAGGAGTAAACTATGGAGGGGGGCACCGCACACGGCTAAGAGAATATCTGTTGTGCTCTAGGGTGCCCCCTGCCCCCGTATATAAAGGAGGGGAGGAGGAGGCCGGCCACCAAAGGGGGCGCACCATGGGGGGGGAGTCCTACTAGGACTCCACTCCTAGTAGGATTCGCCCCCCCCTCACTTTTCCTTTCTCCGGAGGTGGAAAGAGGGAGAGGGAGAAGGAAAGGGGGGCGCCACCCCCTTCCCTAGTCCAATTCGGCCTCCTCCCTTGTGGGGGGCGCACCAGTCCCTTGTGGGCTGGTTAGCCTCCCTCCTATGGCCCATATGGCCCATATCTTCCACCGGGGGGTTCCGGTAAACCCTCCGGTACTCCGGTATGTACCCGATACACTCTGGAACCCTTCCGGTGTCCGAATACTACCTTCCAATATATCAATCTTTACCTCTCGACCATTTCGAGACTCCTCCTCATGTCCGTGATCTCATCCGGGACTCCGAACAATCTTCGGTCACCAAAACACATAACTCATAATACAAATTGTCATCGAACGTTAAGCGTGCGGACCCTACGGGTTCGAGAACTATGTAGACATGACCGAGACATATCTCCGATCAATAACCAATAGCGGAACCTGGATGCTCATATTGGCTCCTACATATTCTACGAAGATCTTTATCGGTCAAACCGCACAACAACATACGTCATT
This sequence comes from Thinopyrum elongatum, assembly GCA_011799875.1. Lineage (NCBI taxonomy): Eukaryota > Viridiplantae > Streptophyta > Magnoliopsida > Poales > Poaceae > Thinopyrum > Thinopyrum elongatum. The sequence goes on from CM022301.1 coordinate 423,357,521, forward strand.
CCCTTTGTCATCGGTATGTTACTTGCCCGAGATTCGATCGTCGGTATCATTATACCTAGTTCAATCTCGTTACCGGCAAGTCTCTTTACTCGTTCTGTAATGCATCATCCCATAACTAACTCATTAGTCACATTGCTTGCAAGGCTTATAGTGATGTGCATTACCGAGAGGGCCCAGAGATACCTCTCCGATACTCGGAGTGACAAATCCTAATCTTGATCTATGCCAACCCAACAAACACCTTCGGAGACACCTGTAGAGTATCTTTATAATCACCCAGTTACGTTGTGATGTTTGATAGCACACAAGGTGTTCCTCCGGTATTCGGGAGTTGCATAATCTCATAGTCAGAGGAATATGTATAAGTCATGAAGAAAGCAATAGCAATAAAACTTAACGATCATTATGCTAAGCTAACGGATGGGTCTTGTCCATCACATCATTCTCCTAATGATGTGATCCCGTTCATCAAATGACAACACATGTCTATGGTTAGGAAACTTAACCATCTTTGATCAACGAGCTAGTCTAGTAGAGGCTTACTAGGGACTCGGTATTTCGTCTATGTATTCACACATGTATCAAGTTGTCGGTTAATACAATTCTAGCATGAATAATAAACATTTATCATGATATAAGGAAATATAAAATAACAACTTTATTATTGCCTCTAGGGCATATTTCCTTCAGTCTCCCACTTGCACTAGAGTCAATAATCTAGTTCACATCGCCATGTGATTTAACACCAATAGTTCACATCTTTATGTGATTAACACCCATAGTTCACATCGCCATGTGACCAACACCCAAAGGGTTTACTAAAGTCAATAATCTAGTTCACATCGCTATGTGATTAACACCCAAAGAGTACTAAGGTGTGATCATGTTTTGCTTGTGAGAGAAGTTTAGTCAATGGGTCTGCCAGATTCAGATCCGTATGTATTTTGCAAATTTCTATGTCTACAATGCTCTGCATGGAGCTACTCTAGCTAATTGCTCCCACGTTCAATACATATCTAGATTGAGACTTAGAGTCATCTAGATCAGTGTCAAAGCTTGCATCGACGTAACTCTTTACGATGAACTCTTCATAACCTCCATAACCGAGAAACATTTCCTTAGTCCTCTAAGGATAATTTTGACCGCTGTCTAGTGATCTACTCCTGGATCACTATTGTACCCCCTTGACAAACTTATGGCAAGGTACACAACAGGTTTGGTACACAGCATGGCATACTTTATAGAACCTATGGCTGAGGCATAGGGAATGACTTTCATTCTCTCTCTATCTTCTTCCGTGGTCATGCTTTGAGTCTTACTCAACTTTATACCTTGAATACAGGCAAGAACTCTTTCTTCGACTGATCCTTTTTGAACTCCTTTAAAACTTTGTCAAGGTATGTGTTTTGTGAAAGTCTTATTAAGCGTCTCGATCTATCCCTATAGATCTTGATGCTCAATACTTAAGCAGCTTCACCGAGGTTTTTTTATTGAAAAATTCTTATTCAAGTATCCTTTTATGCCATCTAGAAATTCTATATCATTTCCAATCAGCAATATGTCATCCACATATAATATCAGAAATGCTACAGAGCTCCCACTCACTTTCTTGTAAATACAGGCTTCTCCAAAAGTCTGTATAAAACCATATGCTTTGATCACACTATCAAAGCATATATTCCAACTCTAAGATGCTTGCACCAGTCCATAAATGGATCGCTGGAGCTTGCACACTTTGTTAGCACCTTTAGGATCGACAAAACCTTCTGGTTGCATCATATACAACTCTTCTTTGAGAAATCCATTAAGGAATGCAGTTTTGACATCCATTTGCCAGATTTCATAACCATAAAATGCGGCAATTGCTAACATGATTTGGACAGACTTAAGCATCGCTACGAGTGAGAAAATCTCATCGTAGTCAACACTTTGAACTTGTCGAAAACCTTTTGCGACAATTTGAGCTTTGTATATAGTAACACTACTATGAGCGTATGTCTTCCTCTTGAAGATCCATTTATTCTTAATGGCTTGCCGATCATCCAGCAAATCCACCAAAGTCTACACTTTGTTCTCATACATGGATCCTATCTCAGATTTCATGGCCTCAAGCCATTTCGCGGAATTTGGGCTCATCATCGCTTCCTCATAGTTCGTAGGTTCGTCATGGTCTAGTAACATGACTTCCAGAACAGGTTTACCGTACCACTTTGGTGCGGAACATACTCTGGTTGACCTACGAGGTTCTTTAGAAACTTGATCTGAAGTTTCATGATCATCATCATTAGCTTCCTCACTAATTGGTGTAGGCATCACGGGAACTATTTTCTGTGATGAGTTATTCTCCAATTCGAGAGAAGGTACAATTACCTCATCAAGTTCTACTTTCCTCCCACTCACTTCTTTCAAGAGAAACTCCTTCTCTAGAAAGGATCCATTCTTAGCAACAAAGATCTTGCCTTCGGATCTGTGATAGAAGGTGTACCCAACAGTTTCTTTTGGGTATCCTATGAAGACGCACTTCTCCGATTTGGGTTCGAGCTTATCAGGCTGAAGCTTTTTCACGTAAGCATCTCAACCCCAAACTTTAAGAAACGACAGCTTAGGTTTCTTGCCAAACCACAGTTCATACGGTGTCGTCTCAATGGATTTAGATGGTGCCCTATTTAACGTGAATGCAGCTGTCTCTAATGCATAACCCCAAAACGATAGTGGTAAATCGGTAAGAGACATCATAGATCGCACCATATCTAATAAAGTACGGTTACGACGTTCGGACACACCATTACGCTGTGGTGTTCCAGGTGGCGTGAGTTGCGAAACTATTCCACATTGTTTTAAATGAAGACCAAACTCGTAACTCAAATATTCGCCTCCGCGATCAGATCGTAGAAACTTTATTTTCTTGTTACGATGATTTTCCACTTCACTATGAAATTCTTTGAACTTTTCAAACGTTTCAGACTTGTGTTTCATTAAGTAGATATACCCATATCTGCATAAATCATCTGTGAAGGTCAGAAAATAACGATACCCGCCGCGAGCCTCAACACTCATCGGACCGCATACATCGGTATATATTATTTCCAATAAGTCATTGGCTCGCTCCATTGTTCCGGAGAACGGAGTTTTAGTCATCTTGCCCAAGAGGCATGGTTCGCAAGTATCAAATGATTCATAATCAAGTGATTCCAAAATCCCATCTGCATGGAGTTTTTTCATGCGCTTTACACCAATATGACCTAAACGGCAGTGCCACAAATATGTTGCACTATCATTATCAACTTTGCATCTTTTGGCATCAATATTATGAATATGTGTATCACTACGATCGAGATTCAATAAACCATTTATATTGAGTGTATGACCATAGAAGGTTTTATTCATGTAAACAGAACAACAATTATTCTCTGACTTAAATGAATAACTGTATCGCAATAAACATGATCCAATCATATTCATGCTCAACGCAAACACCAAATAACATTTATTTTGGTCCAACACTAATCCCGAAGGTAGAGGGAGTGTGCGATGGTGATCTTATCAACCTTGGAATCACTTCCAACACATATCGTCACCTCGTCATTAACTAGTCTCTGTTCATTTTGCAACTCCTGTTTTGAGTTACTAATGTTAGCAACTGAACCGGTATCAAATACCCAGGGGCTACTATGAACACTAGTAAAATACACATCAATAATATGTATATCAAATATACCTTTGTTCACTTTGCCATCCTTCTTATCTGCCAAGTATTTGGGGCAGTTCAGCTTCCAGTGACCATTTCCTTTGCAGTAGAAGCACTCAGTTTCAGGCTTAGGTCCAGACTTGGGTTTCTTCCCGGGAGTAGCAACTTGCTTGCTATTCTTCTTGAAGTTCCCTTTCTTGCCCTCGCCCTTTTTCTTGAAACTAGTGGTCTTGTCAACCATCAACACTTGATGCAATTTCTTGATTTCTACCTTCGCCGATTTCAGCATCGCAAAGAGCTTGGGAATCGTTTTCGTCATCCCTTGCATATTATTGTTCATCACGAAGTTCTAGTAACTTGGTGATAGTGACTAGAGAAATCTGTCAATCACTATCTTATCTGGAAGATTAACTCCCACTTGATTCAAGTGATTGTAGTACCCAGACATTCTGAGCACATGCTCACTAGCTGAGCTATTCTCCTCCATCTTGTAGGCAAAGTACTTGTCAGAGGTCTCATACCTCTCGACACGGGCATGAATCTGAAATACCAATTTCATCTCTTTGGAACATCTCATATGCTCCATGGCGTTCAAAACGTTTTTGAAGTCCCGGTTCTAAGCCGTAAAGCATGGTGCACTAAACTATCAAGTAGTCATCATATCGAGCTTGCCAAACGTTCATAATGTCTGCATCTACTCCTGCAATAGGTCTGTCACCTAGCAGTGCATCAAGGACATAATTCTTCTGTGCAGCAACGAGGATATTCCTCAGATCACGGACCCAGTCTGCATCATTGCTACTATCATCTTGGAAATTAGTTTTCTCTAGGAACATATCAAAAATAAAAACAAGGGAGCTATACGCGAGCTATTGATCTACAACATAATTTGCAAATACTACCAGGACTAAGTTCATGATAAATTAAGTTCAATTAATCATATTACTTAAGAACTCCCACTTAGATAGACATCCCTCTAGTCATCTAAATGATCACATGATCCATATCAACTAAATCATGTCCGATCATCACGTGAGATGGAGTAGTTTTCAGTGGTGAACATCTCTATGTTGATCATATCTACTATATGATTCACGTTCGACCTTTCGGTCTCAGTGTTCCGAGGCCATATCTGCATATGCTAGGCTCGTCAAGTTTAACCCGAGTATTCCGCATGTGCAAAACTGTCTTGCACCCGTTGTATTTGAACGTAGAGCTTATCACACCCGATCATCACGTGGTGTCTCGGCATGACGAATTGTCGCAATGGCGCATACTCAGGGAGAACACTTATACCTTGAAATTTTAGTGAGGGATCATCTTATAATGCTACCGCCGTACCAAGCAAAATAAGATGCATAAAAGATAAACATCACATGCAATCAAAATATGTGACATGATATGGCCATCATCATCTTGTGCCTTTGATCTCCATCTCCAAAGCACCGTCATGATCTCCATCGTCACCGGCTTGACACCTTGATCTCCATCGTAGCGTCGTTGTCGTTTCGCCAACTATTGCTTCTACAACTATCGCTACCGCATAGTGATGAAGTAAAGCAATTACATGGCGATTGCATTTCATACAATAAAGCGACAACCATAAGGCTCCTGCCAGTTGCCGATAACTTTTGCAAAACATGATCATCTCATACAATAACGTGTATCACATCATGTCTTGACCATATCACATCACAACATGCCCTGCAAAAACAAGTTAGACGTCCTCTACTTTGTTGTTGCAAGTTTTACGTGGCTGCTACGGGCTTCTAGTAAGAACCGTTCTTACCTACGCATCAAAACCACAACGATTTTTCGTCAAGTGTGTTGTTTTAACCTTCAACAAGGACCGGCCGTAGTCAAACTCGATTCAACTAAAGTTGGAGAAATAGACACCCGCCAGCCACCTGTGTGGAAAGCACATCGGTAGAACCAGTCTCATGAACGCGGTCATGTAATGTCGGTCCGGGCTGCTTCATCCAACAATACCGCCGAATCAAAGTAAGATGTTGGTGGTAAGCAGTATGACTATTATCGCCCGCAACTCTTTGTGTTCTACTCGTGCATATCATTTACGCATAGACCTGGCTCGGATACCACTGTTGGGTAACGTAGCATGCAATTTCAAAAAAAAATCTACGCTCACGCAAGATCTATCTAGGAGATGCATAGCAACGAGAGGGGGAGAGTGTGTCCACGTACCCTAGTAGACTGAAAGCAGAAGCATTAGCTTAACGCGGTTGATGTAGTCGAACGTCTTCGCGATCCAACCGATCAAGCACCGAACATACGGCACCTCCGAGTTCTGCACACGTTCAGCTCGATGACGTCCCTCGAACTCTTGATCCAGCAAAGTGTCGAGGGAGAGTTTCGTCAGCATGACGGTGTGGTGACGGTGATGGTGATGTGATCCGCGCAGGGCTTCGCCTAAGCACTACGACAATATGACCGGAGGAGTAAACTGTGGAGGGGGGCACCGCACACGGCTAAGAGAATATCTGTTGTGCTATAGGGTGCCCCCTGCCCCCGTATATAAAGGAGGGGAGGAGGAGGCCGGCCACCAAAGGGGGCGCGCCATGGGGGGGAGTCCTACTTGTAACATCCCCAGGTTACCTCACCCTAGTTAAGCTACTTAACTTGCCATGTCATCATGATCAATCTAAATAAATTGCAACTAGGAAATAATCCAACTCAATTCAATTTAAAAATGCAAGTCAAATAAATATTTCCTCAAACAACAAAATTAAAATGTACATAATGTTGCAAATATTTCAGATGCAATTATAAGATTGTAATCCACATTAATAAAATTAGTTGAGTAACTCTAGCAACCTCAAACAGTAATAAACAGCCCTATTAAATGCCATATTCATTTTTGAGAAATTCAAATCAGTACTAAAAGTCCCCAAACTTTTTGTGGGAGTATCTAAAATCACCAGGGAATTATTGGGACCTTTCCCATATTTTTCCTAAGTGATTAGGATGCCTAAATAAGTCATTCTCTCTCTCTGCTTATTAATAAAAAGAAAAACAGAAAAACAGAGAAAAAGAAAAGGCCAGAGGCCACTTACCTGTCGAAGCCCAGCGCGGCCCAGCCCAAACCACCGCTACAGCCGTCCTCTTCCCCGTGTCGACGCCGGAGCCGCTCCGATCAACGCCGCCGCACGCGTCAGCCATCCGCGGCCCTCTCCGGAGGATAAGGCCGCGCCCTGCCCTCGTCCCCCTCGAATCCTAGAGCCCCCCCCCCCAGATCCCCTCGCTCTCTCCCTTCGCTCCCTTCCCTCGATCCAGAGCAGCCCCGATGCGATCGTCGCCGTGGTCCGGTCGATCACGCGTCCACCGAGCCCCTCTCGCCTCATCGCCGTGACAGCTCGCTCCGCCTCTGTCCGCTGCATCGTCCGCGCCAACGACCTCGAGACGGGAGACTCCGCAGCGCCTTCCCCGCCCTCTTCTTCCCCTGCGGCCGCCGCGACCTCGCCGTCGACTCCGGCCACCCCGCGCCTCCCTCGAGCCCACTGCCAGCCCCTACGTCCCCTTGGTGAGCTCCCGCTGCTCCTCTTCCTCTCCTCAGTAGCTCGCTGCACCACTAGCTAGACCTCCCGCGACGCCATGGCCGCACCGCCGCCCTGCTCCATCGCCGCCGTGGCGACGGCTCGTTTCCGCATCAGCCGGGCACGGGCGTGTGTTTAGGACCTCGCGGCGAAGCCGCCCGTGCCCTCTATTTGTTCCCCGCGTTCCCGCAACACCGAGTGCGCCCGATCCCGATGTCCGGCGCTGCCCGTGGTGGTCGCCGTCGACGTTCCCAACCTCCTCGCGCGCTGCAACCGCCGCCATTGGACGCGGCGTGCTCCCAGCGTCCCGTGGAGCCCAAGTCCGACCCCAGCCGAGCTCCGTACGTGTTTTCCGGCCAACTCCGGCGACACGCCGCCGTGCGTGTAGGTCGCCGGCGTCACTCCAGTCGTCGGAGCTGACCTGGCCGCCACCTGGCGCGCCTCTGTGCCGCTGCCAGCGGGCCCCATGGCCTGTTGACTGAGTCAGGGTCGCTGACTGGACCTGGTCCAGTCACTAACTGGTGGGCCCACCCTATTTAGTTAATTAAAGTGCTAAGTAAGCTAAGCTGATAATTAAGTTAGACACTGACAGGTGGGTCCTGCTAGTTAATTAGGTTAATTTAATTAGAGTAACCCCTGTTAATTAGTCCAGTCACTGACATGTGGGTCCCACTGGACCCCACATGTCAGGTTTGACTTCGGTCAGACGCTGTTGACTTGCTGATGTCAGCATTACCTCATGCTGATGTCATAATTCAATTCTGCTAATAAATATAATTCCAGAAAATCAATTAATCTTTGAAAATTAATAACTTTTAAACCGTAGCTAGGATCGAAAAAGTTAAAACATGAAAGTTGCTCAGAACGACGAGACGAGTCTGATCGTGCCGTCTGTTTCTTTGTCAGAACCCCCTACGTAGGAGAACTCGTAACTCCGAACCCGTATCTGATAGATGAATAGTGCCTAATCACCGGTTAATAAATCCAACACTAATCCTAAGATAACTAAAATGACTTAGGCATGCGTCAGGCAACCCTGCACTGCATCATAGTCGTAGCATACCCTGTATTGCATCGTTGATGTGTATTTATTTGTTTCCTCCCCCTCTTCTCTCTCGGTAGACCCCGACGTTGACGTAGCTCCTGAGGCAGACGCCGCTACGGAGTACGACTACGTCCCCGACGACCCTGCCCTTGTCGTCGAGCAGACATGCAAGCACCCCCATTTTGAGCATTCCGATATCGCCCACTCTCTTCTCTCTTATGCTTGCATTAGAAGTACTGCTGCTACTGTTGTCCTATATCTGCTGCATAGCCTGTTTTTATTGTAGCCTACTTTTGATACCTGCCTGTTCTCCTAAACTGTTTAGTATAGGATGGGTGGAGCCTTATCAGAGACCCACTTGTCCCGACTGCCCCACTGGACTCTTAGAAGAGCCGAGCAACGGGATCGAAGAGCAGACCCTGGCACCGCACGTCACTTCCCCTAAGATGCCCGACTCTACTGGGTTACTATCGAGTGTCGAGGGTGATACCTCGTCAGCACTTCTGATGATAACCTTGTAGGTTAGTTATTCGGTCGTGGTAAGCGAGGGTGATTCCTCCTACACCACCCCCGATAACGACGTCGTCGTGCAACTTCTCAAGTGTGGACCTCGAGGGTGATTCCTCATTCGTTCACCTTGACGATAGCATCAAGCGGGAATTCCATCGAGGGTGATTCCTCAGGGTTCCCCCTTGGTGTCAGACACACGGAGACTTGGTTACTATGTCCGAACACTGAACCATGATAACATAATACTAAAGACGGGTCGGCCCTGAGGGGTACCTGCGCGAGCATGAATGCGAAGTGATGTGGAATCGGGTTGACCTGAGAGGTGCCCGCGAGATAACTACGAGGCGTGGCCGGGCATTCTTAGCCCTTGCCGCAACTCCTCGAGACGGGGCGACGGGGTCACATCGATCGTGAGTCTCTGCTCGTTTCCGCGCGCTCCTAAACCACTAAACGGTTTGGATATTTGATCCGAGGGGCCTTTGGCCTGATAGCACTAACCATCACGTGGGCATAGTATGGGCGTTCTATGTCGTATACATCAGCCGAAGCTCTATTGACGTCAGCGAGGAGCGGCCCATTTCGGATTGGACTGGGAACGCAACTGCGCTTGTATAAGGGGTTGCTAGGTCTGCTTCCGAAACGTCCTCGCAACATGTAGGGTTCCCAGGGCGAAGGCCCAAGACCCCTGGGGGCATAGGTTAGTCCGGCGTGCTGACCTCTCTTTAGAGCCCAGGTCGGGTTGCGGCGTGTTGCTTAGCCGAGGCCGAGCATGACCCAGAAAAGTGTGTCCGGCTGGAGTTAAGCGAGCGTGGTGGGTAAGTTGGTGTACCCCTGCAGGGAAGAAACTTCTATCGATAGCCTGTCCTACGGTAACGGACACTCGGAGTTGTATCCCGATCGGTACAACTAGAACATGACCTGAGATGAGAACTGGATAGTATGGCTCTGGGATTGCTTTCTCGCGGGGAGTCGAGGAAGAATCTCTGGCCGAGGATTGATGACACTACTATACCTTACATTATGTTATTCTGCTCTCTTCTAATGCTGCAAGACTGATGGAGATGCTGAAGATGCTAGTCTTCGATAGGACTAGGCTTTTGCCCTCTACTCTGGCATTTCTGCAGCCCAGTCCACATATACAGCCATCCTTTGAAAATGTTGCATATGTAGTGTAGATCCTTGCTTGCTGAGTACTTCGGATGAGTACTCACGTTTGCTTTCTTTTCCTTTTTCCCCCTTTATCCCTTTGTCGCATCCAGACGACGGAGCCCCGGAGACCAGGAGTAGGATTCGGAGGGTCCAGGGCAGGAGGCCTACGCCTTTCGATCGTAGAGTTTTATTTTGCCCCGCCTCTGTGAAGGCTTATCTCTCTGTTCTGTAATATATCTGTACCCAGATATCTGATGCTTCCGCTGACACTTGTATGCCATCGAGCTATGTATTCGAGCCCTCGAGGCCCTGGCTTGTAATATAAAGCTTGTATGATTTTATTTATGTTTTAGAGTTGTGTTGTGATATTTTCAAGTGAGTCCTTAGGCTTGATCGTGTGCATTTGCGTGTATGGTTAGTGCACGATTAAGACGGGGTCATCACAGGTTGGTATCAGAGCCGACTGCCTCTAGGAATCCCCCTATCCAATTCCTTGGCCGAAGTTGAGTCTAGACGTCAAAAACTGTTTTACTAACTTGGCTGTGTGGCTTACGGGCCACGTCGCCAACTGGGTGGTATTAGGATCTTTTATTCCTCATCTTTACTCTGGGACTCTGATCTCTCTTCTATTCGGGTTAAAGATTTTACTAACTCTGGCATTAGGAACTCGTAACCATTTCCTCCCGGAGAGCCCCTTTCACTACAGATGATCGTCTGCTTCATCAGAAGATTCTGAAGATACTCCTCGACGTTAACCGAGACCTTGTCCCACTACTTTGCAGTTCCTGACTACCGATAAACTACGATGGATAACTACTTACACTCGTCGTTCATAGATTCATTTCAGTTACTCCCGGGTTTCATCCGACATATCGAAGTACTATCCGACATTTCGAGAATTCTCTGAACCTACTGCTTTGCAGTCCCTTTCTGCCTGAACACACCTACGAATAAATCCTCATACTACACGGGATCCGTTCATTCCCAGTTATTCGAGTGCTTTCCAGAACGCATTGAATTACTATCTGATCTCCCAAAAATCCTCTACAGTCTATTGCTCTTGAAATTCTTGCCTGCTTGCCTTATGGTTAATTCTATATGTCTGGCAATAATCATTTGTATCCTTTGACACCGTCATTTTGGTCTTATTGATTCAACATGAGTGCAAATGCTTGCAATCATCAGTCGATTCCTAGAACTAGTCCTTCCGGCTCAATCATCAATCCGGACATGAGCTGGTTCTCGGTCAATCAAGTATTGATTGATTGTCCAACTAAGCATGTACAAATCACTCGTCCCTCTGCCTAGGTGAACTGATTGTCACTCCTGGCTTTGGAAATCGTGAACCCTCTGAATTTTATACTTGGGTTGTTCAAGTGCTTCCTTAATTTGAGGTGCTTGCCCCCATCCTTTCTCGGAGGACTCTCAGGTGGAACCAGTTGTTTAAACCTTACCCCGTTAGTTCTCACGGATCACTTCATTCCTCTTGTGGATAATTATCCGACCGATTCTTCTCTATTCTAAGAACCTTATCGGTTCCTTCCCCGTTGACATTGCCTTTGGCACTGAAGCATTCTCTACTTCTTACCGTCTGTATATCCGCCCAGCTTGCATGGCCCGGAGAGGTAGTGCATTCCTTCTCCTTATTGACTTGGGACTGACTACTGACCAGGACATGTCCCATAACCATGGGTGGAGATCTCTGCAAGACGGAACGCTAAAGTTTTCCATCTAGTTCTATTCAACCTACTCGTCCCTTTGATCAGAGCTTTTGCTTCTACTCCTTCGTTTCTGAACCATAACTCCTTTGTACTTAAACGTCGGATTGTTCCGATGTTTCTAAAATTTTATGCCGTCACATCCTTCTTCTTTTGGTTGAGTACCGCTACTCACGTCAGATCCCTTGTCGTCTACCTGATCTTTTGTTGGATTATTATCCGACAATGTTTTTCATCTTCAAATCTTTGAGAGTTCTTCCCCTGTTACAATTGCCTTCGGCAATGTGGTATCATTTAATTCTTTTTCTTCCATATCCAATTTTGAAATGTAGTCTGTTGCTTCTATAAGCGTGTGGTATAGATCCGTAAAAATGCCCCTATGGGTAGTGTCTATGCCTTCGCTAGCTGAGAGAACCCTCAAGGCTTCATGTGCCATACCTTCTGATATTCCACCACTTAAACTTACAAACTCTAAACCTTCTTAACAAAGAGAAGTGAATGAAAGGTTATGCATTGAAGAAGTGGGAGTCGACCTTGAACCTTTGTGTTCATGCCCATGGACCCGATGTAGAACTTATCATGGAAGCTGCTCGTAAAAAAACATATATATTTCCCTGGTACAAGCTCATCTTGTATCTATGAATTGATCCTTTGCAATCGTGGTTCCGACCATATTTCCTCCTTGATTCCATTTCCCGGATAAGTTAAATACTTGTCCTCTGCGGATCATTTCACCCGTCCAACCTCTACTCTGACTTACCTTCCGGTATTACCCCTAGTACCTGTTACCGGGAAGTTTAATACCCCATCACATCATTCCTAGCCTGATTGGCTATATTTTTATCGCGCCAACTTTTAACTGTGCTACCTGGTCCTTATGCCTGGAGCAACTTCCGGCGATGAGCTAAGCTTACGTCGATCTTCCTCATCTTGTCATTTCACCTCGAACAACAAGCTTGATTTCGAGCTTGTGTCGAATCCGTGGCTTCAATAACCTTTCACTTCATTCCCCTTTGTCTAAGATGCCATCGCCGATCGATTTCATCTTCTTTAAATCTTTCGGCAAATGTGTCGTGATCACCAACAGTATTTTGGCTCCCTCGAAGATGTCCATTGAATTCATGGCTAGAAATACCATCCCTGCCCCTCGATGATTTGAGATATCATCGATGACATCCTTGACTTCCTGCCAACACAAACCTGGTCGTGTTTGGTTAATCCCTACGTCCCGAGATACCCTTCTAATTGTTTCTCGGTATCTCTTGAGATCTTCGAACCCAATCTTTACTTGACACCATAATCATTGCTGCCTCGAAGCATGACTGTGTTATTCCGAACTCCAGCATGAACATTGGAAGCACAATGCCAAACGTGTCTCGATCAATTGACCAAAGCATCGTTGTATGGGTAATATCATGATTCTTCCCTCGTCCCTTTGACTAGATACTTTTGAACTTGTTGTCCCATCATGTAAATCATGCTCCGCTTTTCCTTGGGAAGAATATACTCCCAATACTTGTGGTAAACACATTTTTCCCTTTCCATTGTTTTGTTTAACCTTTCTTGTGATCTATGTGATGTAAGCAGAAATAATTCCCTGCTTATAAAACACCTTGGTCTACAACTCCGTCAGTAAGACCCTGTTACTATTGTTGATGACATTCCGGTAACCACCGATGGACGTGAACTTTGCCTATTGGTCCGCCTCGTTCAACGAGCAGGAAAATGGTTCTCTTCGTCCCTCGCCCTTGGTACCGACGTTGTTGCCGACATAGTGACAGACTTTCCTCTGACATACCTTGTTGTCGTGACCGGTAAGATGTCACCATTCTCCCTACTTTGATCGACACCCCTCCACAGTTCCACAGGATCGGAACCTGACTCTCCTATAACATCCTTGATTCTGAAGCATCCTTTACCCTTGACTTTGTGTGTTATCCCGAGCCACCCCTCGAGAGAAGATCTACTCCCGATACCCTGAACCCCTGTTCACACTTCGTTCAGGTATCGATCGAATGTCCATTCGATTGATATTTCTTATTGTACTTTCATACTTGCTCTCGGTGTTCTCTTAAGTTTCAACACGAGAGCTACTTCTACCACATTCCCTGAATTGTTCATCAGATAATTAACCCTATAAGGGTCAGTTCTCCCGAAGTCGCTGCTTATTTCCCCACTTAAATCTCGGGACAAGATTTCTTGTAGTGGAGGAGATTTGTAACATCCCCAGGTTACCTCACCCTAGTTAAGCTACTTAACTTGCCATGTCATCATGATCAATCTAAATAAATTGCAACTAGGAAATAATCCAACTCAATTCAAATTTAAAATGCAAGTCAAATAAATATTTCCTCAAACAACAAAATTAAAATGTACATAATGTTGCAAATATTTCAGATGCAATTATAAGATTGTAATCCACATTAATAAAATTAGTTGAGTAACTCTAGCAACCTCAAACAGTAATAAACAGCCCTATTAAATGCCATATTCATTTTTGAGAAATTCAAATCAGTACTAAAAGTCCCCAAACTTTTTGTGGCAGTATCTAAAATCACCAGGGAATTATTGGGACCTTTCCCATATTTTTCCTAAGTGATTAGGATGCCTAAATAAGTCCTTCTCTCTCTCTGCTTATTAATAAAAAGAAAAACAGAAAAACAGAGAAAAAGAAAAGGCCAAAGGCCACTTACCTGTCAAAGCCCAGCGCGGCTGTAACACCCCTATGTAATAAGCACTGTGACCTTCTGTTGAATATGCCAAGTCATCTTTATTTGCAGTGCCAAGTCATAGTGGTTGATCAAAACAATTCAAATTCAAATCTGAAATTCAACTCAAATCCAAGTGTAAAATAAATTAGCTCAAACCCTGCTGGAAAAATGTTCATTAGATAGCAAATAATCCAAAGGCAATTCTAAAATTAAGTTCAACAATTACAAAATTATCTAAGTGATTCAAACAGCATGAAGCAGAGTCAAAGCAGCAACTATAATGCCCAAATCATTTTTAATCAAATCTAAATGAGCACATATTCTGCCCAAATCAGTTTTTGGTGAAAGGTAATATTGCCCTGCAATAATTGGACCAACTCTCACATTTTCCAAAAATTGCACAAGTGGCCTAATCTTTTTGCAACAGAAAAGAAAACAGAAAACAGAACAGAAATAAAAGGAAAAGGCCAAAAGGCCACTTACCTGGCCACTGGGCCGTAGCCACAGCGCCGCCCAGCCCACTAGCAGCCTCGCCTACCTGCTCCCGCCGCCATGTCGCGCCCGTCGTGGCCAGACCTCGCCGCGCCGCCCGCTGCTCGCCACCGCACCAGAGTAGGTGGGCGAGGGGATAAGGGCGCCCCGAGCCCTCTCCCCTGGACCTCCTCGTCATTCCCTCTCCCTCTCCGTCGATTCCCCACTCGCTCCTCGAGGTCGTCCGAGCAAAGCCATGGCCGCGCCGCCGTGGACCGCGTAGCCACAGCGCTCCCCGCCCCTCGCCAGTACGTCCACGAGCTCCGTCAAGCTCCGCCGCATCCTCCCCGACCTCAAGCTCGAGCTCTGCGCCACCGCAGACTCGGATAGAGGCCGTCTTCCTCCTCGGATCACCGGCGCATCTCCGACGCACGCCGTCAACTCTGCGCTCCTAAGCCTCTCAACGGGCCTCCTTGTGCCTACACGGTGAGCGTCCCACCTCCGCTCTTTGCCTCTCCTTGTTTCTCGAGCGCTAGCCGCTGCCGCCATGAACGGTCGAGCCCAGCTCCGCCGGCAAGCTCCTAGCCGTCGTGTTCGGCCTCGACAAACCAAGCCACGGCCTCCATCGAGTTCCTGGAGGTCCGTAGAGCCCGCTAGTGCCATTTGTTAGCTCGAACGCAGCACATAACGTGGTTTCGGAGTTGCCCGTATTCCGGCGCCGCCCGCGGTCGTCGTAGAGCTTCACTCTGGCCGCCCCCGCACCTGGGACTGCGCCAGATCGACGCGGGAGGAGCTGCTCGTTTGATAGAACCTAAAAACACGCGAAGCCGTGACCCGTATGCGAAATCCGAAGGTCACCGGTGTTCGGCCGCCGCGAGGAGCTCGCCGGAGCTCATTCCGGCGCCGGCGACTGACGTGTCACGTATGGGGCCCGCTCGCAGACGCTGCCAGTGGGTCCCAGGCCGCGGTTGACCTCGGTCAACATAGCTGACATGGCAAGCTCCGCCACTAACGTGTGGGCCCGTTGCGGTTAACTACCCTAATTAACTGATTGCTAATTAAAATAAATTAAATAACCTAATCTAGACACTGACAAGCCGGGCCCACCAGCTAAACTCTCTGTTAGATTAAATTTAATCTCTGTTAAGTCCCTCTGTGGCTGACAAGTGGGACCCGCAGGTCAGGTTTGACCTGGACCGGGCGGTTTGACTTGCTGACGTCACAGAGACGTCATGCTGACGCAATAATAGATTTCTGTTATTTATTTAATTCTAGAATTTCAGAAAATGATTAAAACTTCAGAAAATCATAGAAAATAAACCGTAGCTCGGATGGAAAAACTTAAAACATGAAAGTTGCTCAGAACGACGAGACGAAGCCGGATACGCGGTCCGTTCGTCCGTCACACGTCCCTAACTATCCGAACATGGAACCGATCCCCTCCGGTCATCTGTCCAACAAATGTCCGGAACCGGGAAAACATTCCCGGATGGATTCCTCCTTCCTCGGTGACATGCAACCTTACGGTAGGACACACCCGACGCTGCATATTGTCATGTCATACATTGTGTAGCACTTGTTTGCTTTATATTTATACTGTTTCCTCCCCCTCTTCTCTCTCGTTAGATCCCGGTACCGACGTAGTCTCCGAGACCGACGCAACTCTGGTGATTGGCTGCACTTCTGACGACCTTGCCTTTGCCGCCGAGCAACCAGGCAAGCCCCCCCTTTGATCATCCCGATATCGCCTATTCTATTTTCTCATGCTTGCATTAGAATTTGCTACTGATACTGTTATCCTATATCTGCTGCATAGCCTGTTTATTGTAACCTGTTTTTGTTACCCACCTGGATATCCTAGACTATTTAGTATAGGTTGGCTAGAGACCCCTTAGTGACCCCTCTTATCCCGACTACCCCGCTGGAGTATCAGAAGACCCGACCAACGGGATCGAAGACCAGGACCCGTCACCGCACCTCACTTTCTCCTTAGTTGCTCGACACTACTGGGTTACTATCGAGTGCCGAGGGTGATACCTCGTCAGCACTTCTGATGATAACCTTGTAGGTTAGCTAATCGGTCGTGGTAAGCGAGGGTGATTCCTCCTACACCACCCCCGATAACGACGAAGTCTAGCAACACCTCACGTGTGGACCTCGAGGGTGATGCCTCTTACGTCCATCTTGATGTTACATCAGGTGGGAGTCCAACGAGGGTGATGCCTCGGATTCCCCTTGATACGGTGACCACACGGATGCCTTACATTATTGTTGATACTGATACTTGAGAAGGCGGGTCGACCCTGAGGGGTACCCGCGGATGATGGATAGTTACCCGTGAGTTATTCCACGAGGCGCGGCCGGGCATTCTTAGCCCTTGCAGCAAGTCCTCGAGACGGGGCGACGGGGTCACATCTTTCGTGAGTCTCTGCTCGTTACCGCAAGCCACTAGGACACTACGATTTGGATATATGATCTGAGCCGGCCTCTGGTCGGATAGCACTAACCATCACGTGGGCATAGTATGGGCGTTCTGCACCGTAGCATCAGCCGAAAGCTCTGTCAGACGTCCAGTTCAGCATTGCGGCCGGGCTGGGCCGGCACCATCCGGTAGTGGTGGAGCCTGGTTCGCCCTGCACGCAACGACTCGGAGGGTGAGGGGCGATGGCCCAAGACCCCCTTGCGCTTAGGAGGTAGACCGGCGGGGACCTCTCTGCTGAGCTGTAGGTAGGGTTGCGGTGTGTCATTTGGCCGAGGCCGGGCATGACCCAGAAAAGTGTGTCCGACCGGAGTTAAGCGAGCGTGATGGGTAAGTTGGTGCACCCCTGCAGGGAAGAACACATCTATCGATAGCCGGTCCTACGGTAAAGGACACTCGGAGTTGTATCCCGATCGGTACAGCTAGAATTGAGATGATACCTGGATAGGTGGCTCCGGGATCGCTTTCTCGCAGGGAGACGAGGAAGGATCTCTGAGCGAGACTGTTGCTTGTTACTACCACTACTACTTTATACTATGCTGCTCTGTACTCTTCTAATGATGCAAGACGCTCGAAGATGCTGGAAGATGCTTGAAGATGCTAGTCTTCGATAGGACTAGGCTTTCCTCTCTATTCTGGCATTTCTGCAGCCCAGTCCCCATATACAGCCATCCCTTGATAATGTTGCATATGTAGTGTAGATCCTTGCTTGCTGAGTACTTCGCAGTACTCACGGTTGCTTTGCTTTCCTTTTTCTACCTTATCAGCTGTCGTAACCGGATGACGGAGCCCCTGAGATCGCTGCCCCACCATCGACTATTTCTACCACCCCGAGGACGACTACTACTTCGAGTTGGCTGTCGACCAGGAGTAGGTTCGGAGGGACCCAGGCAGGAGGCCTACGCCTTTCGATCGTAGTGTTTTATTTTTGCCCCGCCTTTTTAAAGGCCTTTCTGTTTTCTTTTATATCTGTACTCAGATATCTGATGCTTCCGCTGACGCTTGTATGCCATCGAGCTATGTATTCGAGCCCTCGAGGCCCTGGCTTGTAATATAAAGCTTGTATGATTTTATTTATGTTTTAGAGTTGTGTTGTGGTATCTTCTCGTGAGTCCTTAGGCTTGATCGTGTGCATTTGCGTGTATGATTAGTGCACGATTAAGCCATGGGCGTCACAGGGCCCAGCCCAAACCACCGCTACAGCCGTCCTTTTCCCCGTGTCAGCGCCGGAGCCGCTCCGATCAACGCCGCCGCACGCGTCAGCCATCCGCGGCCCTCTCTGGCGGATAAGGCCGCGCCCTGCCCTCGTCCCCCTCGAACCCTAGAGCCCCCCTCCAGATCCCCTCGCTCTCTCCTTTCGCTCCCTTCCCTCGATCCAGAGCAGCCCCGACGCGATCGTCGCCGTGGTCCGGTCGATCCCGCGTCCACCGAGCCCCTCTCGCCTCACCGCCATGACAGCTCACTCCGCCTCTATCCGCTGCATCGTCCGCGCCAACGACCTCGAGACAGGAGACTCCGCAGCGCCTTCCCCGCCCTCTTCTTCCCTTGTGGCCGCCGCGACCTCGCCGTCGACTCCGGCCACCCCGCGCCTCCCTCGAGCCCACTGCCAGCCCCTACGTCCCCTCGGTGAGCTCCCGCTGCTCCTCTCCCTCTCATCATTAGCTCGCTGCACCACTAGCTAGACCTCCCGCGACGCCATGGCCGCACCGCCGCCCTCCTCCATCGCCGCCGTGGCGACGGCTCGTTTCCGCATCAGCCGGGCACGGGCGCGTGTTTAGGACCTCGCGGCGAAGCCGTCCGTGCCCTCCGTTTGTTCCCCGCGTTCCCGCAACATCGAGTGCGCCCGATCCCGAAGTCCGGCGCCGCTCGCGGTGGTCACCGTAGACGTTCCCGACCTCCTCGCGCGCTGCAACCGAAGCCATTGGACGCGGCGTGCTCCCAGCGTCCCGTGGAGCCCAAGTTCGACCCCAGCCGAGCTCCGTACGTGTTTTCCGGCCAACTCCGGCGACGCGCCGCCGTGCGTGTAGGTCGCCGGCGTCACTCTGGTCGCCGGAGCTGACCTGGCCGCCACCTGGCGCGCCTCTGTGCCGCTGCCAGCGGGCCCCACGGCCTGTTGACTGAGTCAGCGTCGCTGACTGGACATGGTCCAGTCACTGATTGGTGGGCCCACCCTATTTAGTTAATTAAAGTGCTAATTAAGCTAAGCTGATAATTAAGTTAGACACTGACAGGTGGGTCCTGCTAGTTAATTAGGTTAATTTAATTAGAGTAACCCCTGTTAATTAGTCTAGTCACTGACATGTGGGTCCCACTGGACCCCACATGTTAGGTTTGACTCCGGTCAGACGCTGTTGACTTGCTGATGTCAGCATTACCTCATGCTGACATCATAATTCAATTCTGCTAATAAATATAATTCCAGAAAATCAATTAATCTTTGAAAATTAATAACTTTTAAATCGTAGCTCGGATCGAAAAAGTTAAAACATGAAAGTGGCTCAGAACGACAAGATGAGTTTGATCGTGCCGTCTGTTTCTTTGTCGGAACCCCCTACGTAGGAGAACTCGTAACTCCGAACCCTTATCTGATAGATGAATAGTGCCTAATCACCGGTTAATAAATCCAACACTAATCCTAAGATAACTAAAATGACTTAGGCATGCATCAGGCAGCTCTACACTGCATCATAGTCGTAGCATACCCTGTATTGCATCGTTGATGTGTATTTATTTGTTTCCTCCCCCTCTTCTCTCTCGGTGGACCCCGACGTCGACGTAGCTCCTAAGGCAGACGCCGCTCTGGAGTACGACTACGTCCCCGACGACCCTGCCCTTGCCGTCGAGCAGACAGGCAAGCACCCCCATTTTGAGCATTCCGATATCGCCCACTCTCTTCTCTCTTATGCTTGCATTAGAAGTACTGCTGCTATTGTTGTCCTATATCTGCTGCATAGCCTATTTTTATTGTAGCCTACTTTTGATACCTGCCTGTTCTCCTAAACTGTTTAGTATAGGATGGGTAGAGCCTTATCAGAGACCCACTTGTCCCGACTGCGCGCGCCATGGGGGGGAGTCCTACTAGGATTCCACTCCTAGTAGGATTCGCCCCCCCCTCACTTTTCCTTTCTCCGGAGGTGGAAAGAGGGAAGGAGAGGGAGAGGGAGAAGGAAAGGGGGGCGCCACCCCCTTCCCTAGTCCAATTCGGCCTCCTCCCTTGTGGGGGGCGCACCAGTCCCTTGTGGGCTGGTTAGCCTCCCTCCTATGGCCCATATGGCCCATATCTTCCACCGGGGGGTTCCGGTAACCCCTCCGGTAGTCCGGTATGTACCCGATACACTTTGGAACCCTTCCGGTGTCCGAATACTACCTTCCAATATATCAATCTTTACCTCTCGACCATTTCGAGACTCCTCATCATGTCCGTGATCTCATCCGGGACTCCGAACAATCTTCGGTCACCAAAACACATAACTCATAATACAAATCGTCATCGAACGTTAAGCGTGCGGACCCTACGGGTTCGAGAACTATGTAGACATGACCGAGACATATCTCCGATCAATAACCAATAGCGGAACCTGGATGCTCATATTGGCTCCTACATATTCTACGAAGATCTTTATTGGTCAAACCGCACAACAACATACGTCATTCCCTTTATCATCGGTATGTTACTTGCCCGAGATTCGATCGTCGGTATCATTATACCTAGTTCAATCTCGTTACCGGCAAGTCTCTTTACTCGTTCTGTAATGCATCATCCCATAACTAACTCATTAGTCACATTGCTTGCAAGGCTTATAGTGATGTGCATTACTGAGAGGGCCCAGAGATACCTCTCCGATACTCGGAGTGACAAATCCTAATCTCGATCTATGCCAACCCAACAAACACCTTCGGAGACACCTGTAGAGTATCTTTATAATCACCCAGTTACGTTGTGATGTTTGATAGCACACAAGGTGTTCCTCCGGTATTCGGGAGTTGCATAATCTCATAGTCAGAGGAATATGTATAGGTCATGAAGCAAGCAATAGCAATAAAACTTAACGATCATTATGCTAAGCTAACGGATGGGTCTTGTCCATCACATCATTCTCCTAATGATGTGATCCCGTTCATCAAATGACAACCCATGTCTATGGTTAGGAAACTTAACCATCTTTGATCAACGAGCTAGTCTAGTATAGGCTTACTAGGGACTCGATATTTTGTCTATGTATTAACACATGTATCAAGTTTCCGGTTAATACAATTCTAGCATGAATAATAAACATTTATCATGATATAAGGAAATATAAAATAACAACTTTATTATTGCCTCTAGGGCATATTTCCTTCAGAGGGGGCTTCTACCGGAAAACGTTCGACTAGCCATTGTGAAGCTATGTGCATTCCTCAATGCAATCTCTCAGAAGGTGATCGATCCAGAAATCCTACCAAGTTTAAGGAGTGATTTGGCGCAATGTCTTGTCAGTTTTGAGCTGGTGTTCCCACCATCCTTCTTCAATATCATGACGCACGTCTTAGTTCATCTAGTCGACGAGATTGCCATTCTGGGCCCTGTATTTCTACACAATATGTTCCCCTTTGAGAGGTTCATGGGAGTCTTAAAGAAATATGTTCGTAACCGTGCTAGGCCAGAAGGAAGCATCTCCACGGGCCATCAAACAGAGGAGGTCATTGGGTTTTGTGTTGACTTTATTCCTGACCTTAAGAAGATTGGTCTCCATCAATCGCGGTATGAGGGGAGACTGACTGGAAAAGGCACGCTAGGAGCGGACTCAATAATATGTAGGGACGAGCATTCTTGGTCTCAAGCACACTACATAGTTCTACAGAATTCTACCTTGGTGACCCCGTAAGTCAATGAACACAAGAATATTCTGCGCTCCAAACACCCGGAGGAGTGTGACGACTGGATTACATGTGAACACATCAGGACTTTCGGCAGTTGGTTGCAAACACGTCTCATGGGTGACAACACTATTTCTGATGAGCTGTACTCGTTGGCCAAGGGACCATCTTCGACTGTATTGACTTACAAAGGGTACGAGATAAATGGGAATACATTTTACACGATCGCCCACGATTAAAAGAGCACCAACCAAAACAGTGGTGTCCGCTTTGATGCAGCAACCAAGAGGGGAAAGGACACATATTATGGTTACATAGTGGACATATGGGAACTTGACTATGGACAGGATTTTAAGGTCCCTTTGTTTCAATGCAAATGGGTCAATCTGTCAGGAGGCGGGGTACAGGTAGACCCACAGTACGGAATGACAACAGTGGATCTGAACAATCTTGGGTACACAGACGAACCATTCGTCCTAGCCAATGATGTGGCGCAGGTTTTCTATGTGAAGGACATGTCTACCAAACCGAGAAAAAGAAAAGATAAGGAAGCGAATACATCATACGATGAGCCAAAGCGCCACATAGTTCTTTCACGAAAAAGAGACATCATGGGAGTGGAGGGCAAGATAGACATGTCTGAAGATTATGAAAAGTTTCATGAAATTCCTCCCTTCAAAGTCAAGGCTGACCCAAGCACCCTATTAAACGATGAAGATTATCCATGGTTACGGCGCAATAAGCAAAGGACACAAGCGAAGAAAAAGTGAAGACTTTCTCTCCACAACTATTATGATGATGCCTTTGATCTAGAATATCACTGTAGTTACATGTGAAGAAATGAAATGCCTTTTGTAACATATGACTTTTCGTATGAAACCCTGATACTTCGAAAGAGATTGTCCATTTTGTACACGAAGTGCATCCAGCTTTTGCCGTAACCCTCTCAACTTTTTAGCACATGCTATGTGGGTGAAATGATGATACCATGCCAACTTTCAACCTTTTCAGAGTTCATTTGTAGTGCTTTTCAATTTCAGGGTCATTTAGCTCAAAAAAATCAGTAAATGCATGCAAAATACCAAATGAAGTCAGAAAGGGTTAAAAATTGATGATGTGGCTTTGAATGGTGCATTTTGAACACACAAAAAGTCTGGAGTTCAAATAAGTTCAAAAAAAATGAAATCCCTTTATAACAGATGAGTTTTCGTCCGAAACCCTGATACTTCGAAAGAGATTGTCCATTTTGTACACGAAGTGCATCCAGTTTTTGCCGTAACCCTCTCAACTTTTTAGAACATGCTATGTGGGTGAAATGATGATACCATGCCAACTTTCAACCTTTTCAGAGTTCATTTGTAGTGCTTTTCAATTTCAGGGTCATTTAGCTCAAAGAATGAACTAATAGCAAAAAGAATGAACTAGAAAACTTTTATGAAACTCTAATAGCAAAAAGAATGAACTAGAAAACTTTTATGAAACTCTAATAGCAAAAAGAATGAACTAAAAATAATCAATTAAAATATTCTGTTATGATCAACTAAAACTAAACTATAATATTCTTCAATAGCAAAAAGAATTAACTAAAAAGCTTTTATAAAACTCTAATAGCAAAAGGAATCAACTAAAAAGATTTTATAAACCTCTAGTATTTTTTAAACTAAAATTATATAAAATTTATGCAACTAAAATTATCAAAGTATTTTTTGTTCAAAATAATAGCAAAAAGAATTTTCATAAAGAATTTTTTTGTTGGAAACTTTAATAGCAAACTAAAATAACAAAATTTGTTTTTGATTAAAACAAACTTTAAAATAACCTAATTACCAAATTGAATATAATGATAAAACTAATGGCACTAACAGAAAGTTTATAATTTTGTGACATAAAAGCAAAAAGAATCACTGGAAAACTGTAAGTATTTAGTTGTAAGTAGAAACAAAAAAATAAAGCAAAAAACAAAACAAAAAAATTAGGAAAAAATTAAAAAAAATGCCGCCTACTGGGCCACCACGGCCTGAATATGACTAGAAACCCAACCAGCTGTTGGGACAGGATTCAGGCCCGTAGAAGGCCTAGTAGGCCCACGCACAGAGACACGTTTAGGCCAGTAGGCCTGCAGTTGAGAGGAGCTCAAAGTGGCTGGCGCAGCGGCGTTATAAACCACTCCGAGCCCCTCTCAGCTAGCGAGGTGGGACTAAACTTTTGGCCCTGGGCAGCACCCCCTTTCGTCCTGGTTGGTGGCACAAACCGGGACCAATACCATTCTTTGGTCCCGGTTTGTGCCAACAACCGGGACCAATACCCACCTTTGGTCCCGGTTCGTGCCACAAACCGGGATCAAAGGTCTTGCTTCCCGCTCTTTGGGCTGCTGTGAAAACTAACCTTTGGTCCCGGTTGGTGGCAAGAACCGGGACCAAAGGTGGGTATTGGTTCCGGTTGGTGGCACGAACCGGGACCAAAGGTTGTTGTATATAAGGCCACACTTAGAAAATTTTCACCAAATCTCCATTCTCTCCCCGATGGCCGAACCATAGCACGACGCCGCCAGGCTGTCTGCGTCGAAGATCGCCGTTGCCGAGCCCTGCCCCGACGCGCGCCCTGCCCCGACCTCGCCGCGCCCTGCCCCGACCATGTGTCTCCTCCTCCTCCCCCCCCGCGCCCAACGCCGCCGCCCACCCGACGCGATGCCGCCGTGCTCCGGCCGCTCCAACGACCGCCCCCTTTTCTTTTCTTTTTCTTTTCTTTTCCTTTGTTCATGTTGAATTATGTAATGGAGATTATTGGAGATTATGTAATGCTCTGTATATGCTCTTTTTAAATTTTAGGTATATGCTTGTATATGCTCTTTTTTTCATTTTTAGAAAAATATTGGAGATTATGTAATGCTCACAAAAAGACTATTTTTTTGTCATAAATTTTTTATGTATGTATGGATATATGCAAAAGTTACATTTAGAAAAAAAGAAAATGTATGTATGGTCATATGCAAAGAATATGCAAAAGTTAGAATTTTTTATGTTCATAGAATTTTTTTTTGGTGATATTGAAGAATATGACATTTTGAATAGGATGGAGGATGGATGAACATTTTGTTAGAAATGTGTTTGTAGTATATATATGAAAACTTGGTCAATTTTTTTGTAGTAGATGATGATGATGAAGATGATGATATGATGATATATGAAAACTTGGTCAATTTTTTTTGTACTAGATGATGATGATGATGATGATATGATGATATATATATGAAAACTTGGTCAATTTTTTTTGTAGTAGATGATGATGATGTTGATATGATGATACATGAAAACTTGGTCAATTTTTTCTGTTGTAATTTTGTTCGATGAATGTTTTCTGTTAAAACTCATATTAAGTTTGTTCGATGAATGTTTCATGGGAGAGAGGGAGTAAAAACTCATCAGACATGAGGGGGGAGGAGTCCCCCTCCGGTTCATCTGTCCGAACATTCCCGGATGTTATCCCCCTTCACCTATATATCGTGTCGTGCCGCGTTAGAACACCCCTAACTCTCTCGGGAATTCAACATATATTCAAAATTTACCAAGTTACTAAGTTAAAATGTTCATATATTCAAAATGAGTTAAAAGACTCATACATTCAAAATTTACTCCCGGTCCGCTCGCCCGACTAACTCTTGAGGCCACCCAAACCCTAGAAGAAAGAGCGTTGTCGATCTCCTACCCCCTCCCGCCCCTACACGATAACTTCGACATGAGGGGGGACGTCGGACATGCATGAGAGAGGCGGTCCGCAACTAATCCATTGCTCATATATGCATATGATTCCTTGTTGTGATATTAGCTAGGTCTATGTTTGCCACTAATATATCCATCTCTCATGTTTGTATATTGCCATGTTGTAATATTTGCAGAAACTATGGTGTGACGACCCCGGCTTAATCGTGCACTAATCATACACGCAAATGCGCACGATCAAGCCTAAGGACTCACTTGAAGATATCACAACACAACTCTAAAACATAAAATAAAGTCATACAAGCTTAATATTACAAGCCAGGGCCTCGAGGGCTCGAATACAAGCTCGATGACATACAAGCGTCAGCGGAAGCATTAGATATCTGAGTACAGATATATTACAGAGAGAGAGATAAGCCTTCACAGAGGCGGGGTAAAAATAAAACTACGATCGAAAGGCGTAGGCCTCCTGCCCTGGACCCTCCGATCCTACTCCTGGTCGTCGAACGGCTCCTCGTAGTAGTAGTACTCGCCAGGCGGATAGTAGTACTGGTCGTCGGCTGGGGCTTCTGGCTTAGGGGCTCCGTCGTCTGGTGGCATCAAATGGAAAATGGGGGAAAAAGAAAATAAAGCAAACGTGAGTACTCATCCGAAGTACTCAGCAAGCAAGGATCTACACTACATATGCATCATTGTCAAAGGAATGGCTGTATATGTGGACTGGGCTGCAGAAGTGCCAGAGTAGAGGGGGAAAGCCTAGTCCTATCGAAGACTAGCATCTTCAACAATCTTCGACAGTCTTGCAGCATCAGGAGAGAGCAGATGAACATAATGTAAAGTAGTAGTAGTAATATCATCAACCTCGACCTGAGATCCTTTCTCGACTCCCTGCGAGAAAGCAATCCCAGAGCCGTACTATCCAGTTCTCACCACATGTTCTAGTTGTACCGATCGGGATACAACTCCGAGTGTCCGTTACCGTAGGACAGGCTATCGATAGAAGTTTCTTCCCTGCAGGGGTGCACCAACTTACCCACCACGCTCACTTAACTCTGGCCGGACACACTTTTCTGGGTCATGCCCGGCCTCGGCTAAGCAACACGCCGCAACCCGACCTAGGCTTATAAGAGAGGTCAGCACGCCGGACTAAACCTATGCCCCCAGGGGTCTTGGGCCATCGCCCCGGGAACTCCTGCACGTTACGGGGCCACCGAGAGCAGACCTAGCAACCCCTTATACAAGCGCGGTTGTGTTACCAGTCCAACTCGGTGTGCGCCGCTCCTTACTGACGTCCAACAAGCTTCGGCTGATGTGTACGACGCAGAACGCCCATACTATGCCCACGTGATGGTTAGTGCTATCGGGCCAGAGGCCCCTCGGATCAAATATCCAAACCGTAGTGGATTAGGAGCGCGCGGAAACGAGCAGAGACTCACGATCGATGTGACCCCGTCGCCCCGTCTCGAGGACTTGCGGCAAGGGCTAAGAATGCCCGGCCACGCCTCGTAGTTATCTCGCGGGCACCATCCAGGTCAACCCGACTCCACATCACTTCGCGTTAAGCTCGCGCGGGTACCCCTCAGGGCCGACCCGTCTTTAGTATCATAGTTTAGTGCAAGTCATAATATCCAAGGTAACTGTGTGTCTGACACCGAAGGGAACCCTGAGGAATCACCCTCGATGGAATTCCCGCTCGATGTTATCATCAAGGTGAACGAAGGAGGAATCACCCTCGAGGTCCACACTTGAGAGGTTGCGCGACGATGTCGTTATCGGGGGTGGTGTAGGAGGAATCACCCTCGCTTACCACGACCGAGTAACTAACCTACAAGGTTAACATCAGAAGTGCTAACGAGGTATCACCCTCGGCACCCGATGGTGACCCAGTAGTGTCGAGCACTTAAGGGGGGGAAAGTGATGTGCGGTGCCCTGGACTGATCTTCAATCCCGATGATCGGGTCTTCTGATATCCAGCAGGGCAGTCGGGATCAAGTGGGGGTCTCTGTCGTGTCTCTACCCATCCTATGCTAAACAGTTTAGGATAACAGGAATGTATCAAAAGTAGGTTACAAGTAAACAGGCTATGCAACAGAGTAGGATAGTAACAGCAGCAGTATCATCTAATGCAAGCATAAGAGGGGAGAGAATAGGCGATATCGGAATGCTCAAAATGGGGGTGCTTGCCTGTTTGCTCGGGGGCAAGGGCAAGGTCTTCAGTAGTATCGTCGGGGACGTAGTCGTACTCCTGTGCGGCGTCTGCCTCGGGAGCTACATCAACGTCGGGGGCTACCGAGAGAGAAGAGGGGGAAGAAACAGGTAAACATAATGCAAACAAATGCAACACGGTGCGTGTGATGCTATGATGCAGTGCAGGGTTGCCTAAATATGCATCTAAGTCATTTTAGTTATTTTTAGAATTATTCTGGGATTTAATATCCGACGTGTGTGCACTATTCATCTGCCGGATTCGGGTCCGGAGTTACGAGTTCTTCTACGTAGGAGGTTCCGATGGAGAAACAGACGGCACGATCAGACTCGTCTCGTCGTTCTGAGCAACTTTCATGTTTTAACTTTTTCGATCCGAGCTACGGTTTAAAAGTTATTAATTTTTAAAGATTATTTGAATTTCTGGAATTATTTTATTTAACAGAAAATGAATTATGACGTCAGCATGACGCGCTGCTGACGTCAGCAAGTCAACAGGACGGTTGACCAGTCAAACCTGACATGTGGGTCCAGTGGGACCCACATGTCAGCCTCTATTTCTTTAATCAGTGATTCAGTTTAATTACCAGGATTAATTAGGGGGTGGACCCCACCTGTCAGTGAGACATTAGGTTAATTAGTTTATTTTTATTTCTAAAATGTTTTAACTAATTAATCAGGGAGGTGGGGCCCTCGTGTCAGCGACTGGGCCGGTCCAGTCAGCAGGGCTGACCGGTCAGCTGGCCGGTCGGGCCCCTGGGGCCCACGGGTCAGTGACCCAGGGCGACCCACGTGGCGGCCACGTCGGCGGCCGGCGCCGGAACTGCTCCGGCGACCAAGGCAGCGGCGGCGCGTCGCCGGAGCTCGCCGGAATCACGCTAGGAGACACCGTTTCGCGCGCGGTCTGATGCATTCGAAAGCTAGAAAAGCGCCGCGTCGACTGGTGGCCTTGGACCGACCGGAGGTGTGTTAGTTCGACGGCGGCGAGCGGCGAAACGGACGCCGGAGCTCGGGCTTCGTCGGGTTCGACGCTATGCGGCACGGGGAGAGGTGCTAGAGGCTTTGCTGGACTCGCACGAGCTCCAGGA
This sequence comes from Thinopyrum elongatum, assembly GCA_011799875.1. NCBI lineage: Eukaryota > Viridiplantae > Streptophyta > Magnoliopsida > Poales > Poaceae > Thinopyrum > Thinopyrum elongatum. The sequence goes on from CM022301.1 coordinate 423,386,712, forward strand.
GCTCGAAGCTGGGCTCAGTTGCGCATGACGGCGGCGTTGGCCACGGCAGCGAGCTCGTCGGCGGCAGCGGGTTCGGGCTCCTCGGGTGCGGCCACTACGGCGACAGAGAGGTGCGGATCAAAGAGGGGAAAGACGAGGGGGAGCTCACCGGGTGGCTAAGAAAAGCCGGTGACGGTTTAGGAGCAGCAGCCGTCGCCGGATTTGGAGAAGATCGCCGGCAGCCGAGAGGAAAGGGGGCGGCGCGTAGTAGTCGTTGTGGTGCTCCCCGGCTCGATCTCTGGCTTCCAGTCGAAGGAGTCGACGAACCCGGAGCTCGTGGTCACGAGGATGGAGCCGGAGGAGCTCGGTGGCCACGGCGGTGCTAAGACGCGGCGACGGCGGCGTTCGGTGGCGGATCTGGAGGAAGGGTGGAGGCGCGGAGCGGCGAGGGAGAGGAATGGGGAACGACTAGGGTTCGGGTGAGGCCGCGGGGCATCTTATTCCCCTACGCGGCGGCAGCGGCGCCGGAGGATGGTCGACACGCGCCGCGCTCGTCGGCGTGTCGGCGCGCGCGTTTGACAGCGTGGCGAGGAGGACGATGGGGAGATGGGCTGGGCCGGTTGGACCTCAAATCGGGGCACTGTGCACTAAGGCCCAGTGCACAGTGTCCCTTTTAATTATTTCTCTGATTCTGTTTTCTTTTTCTTTTATTTCCTTTTCTGTTTCAAAATGTTTAGGGCACTTGTGCACTTTTGAAAAATGTGGGAGTTGGCCCAAATATTGCAATGCAATATTATCTCTCACCAAAAAGTGGTTTGGACAAATTTGGATTCCATGTGAGTTTGATATTAATTTAATAGATGTAAATAGTCTGTTTTGAGTGCTGTTTCAGGTTGTTTCACTCACTTAGCTAACTCCAAAAATAATGATTATGATTTTGCCATGACCACTGGATTATTTGCTAATTAAATAACATTTCTCCAGCAGAGTTTGATCAACTTCAATTTGCACTTTGGAATTTAATTTGATTTTCAGATTTTGAATTTGAATTGGATTATTAACCCAAATGTTTTGGCACTGCAAATGATCATGACTTGGCAGTTTTAACAGAGTGTCACAGAGTTTATTACAAGGGGGTGTTACAAGTTCTCCTCCTCTAAAAGAAATTCTCGTCCCGAGAATTTAGGAGGTGGAAGGGAAGAGCTCGGGATATTCTTCCCGAAGATGATCCTCGCGTTCCCAAGTGGCTTCATCTTCAGTATGATTCGACCATTGCACTTTCAGGAACTTGGTCGTCTTCTGACGAGTACGACGCTCAGCTTCGTCGAGGATGCGGATCGGATGCTCCTTATAGGAAAGATCATCTTGTAGCTCGAGCATCTCATGATCCACTGCACGGTGCGGGGATTCCTTGAAGCACTTACGGAGTTGCGACACGTGGAAGACATCATTAATATGAGAGAACTGTGGCGGCAACTCCAATTTATATGCCACATGTCCACGTCTAGCCATGATACGGAAAGGACCAATATAGCGAGGAGCTAGCTTGCCCTTGATTCCGAAACGACGGGTGCCCTTCATTGGAGTGACACGAAGATAAGCTTGTTCATCAGGTTGATAGATCACACCCCATCGCTTGCGATCATAATTACTCTTCTGACGGTCTTGAGCTGCTTTGAGATTCTCCCGGATAATTCGGACTTGTTCTTCGGCATGCTGAATAATGTCCGGTCCAACAAGAGGTCGTTCCCCAGTTTCTGACCAATTCAGAGGGGTTCGACATTTACGTCCATAAAGAACCTCAAATGGGGCCATTTTTAAGCTGGCTTGATAACTGTTGTTATAAGAGAACTCGGCATACGGGAGAGATTCCTCCCATTTCTTACCGAAGGATATAACACAGGCTCGTAGCATGTCTTCAAGCACTTGATTAACGCGCTCAACTTGGCCTTGGGATTGGGGATGATAAGCTGAACTCCAGGTAATATGAGTACCCATTGCTTTCTGGAAACTTTCCCAGAAATGGCCAGTGAAAATACTGCCACGGTCTGAACTGATTTCCTTGGGAATACCATGGAGAGAAACAATTCTGGCAATGTAGAGTTCTGCTAGCTGGCTAGCGGTGATAGTCTCCTTAACAGGTAGGAAATGAGCAACCTTGGAGAGTTGGTCGACGACGACAAGAATGGCATCGTGACCCTTCTGAGACTTGGGAAGACCAGTGATGAAGTCCATTTGCACTTTATCCCACTTCCATAGAGGAATAGGGAGCGGTTGCAGAATTCCAGCAGGTTTCTGATGTTCTGCCTTCACGCGACGACAAACGTCACACTCGGCAACATAACGAGCAATATCCTGCTTCATCCTAGACCACCAGTACCTTTGACGAAGATCTCGATACATTTTGGTACTACCCGGATGGATAGACAGCGGTGTATCATGGGCCTCCTTCATGACTTTGTCAGTCATCAGCTCGAAGCGAGGTACTACGATGCGGTCTCTGAAATATAATGTACCATCTTCAGCAACTGAGAAATCCCGATACTTAGCAAGGTGAAGCTCCTTCTTCATCAAGTCAATTTCAGCATCTTTGGCTTGCGCTTCTTTACAGCCTTCAGAAGGTCTGGCTGTACCACAAGGTTATTAAGAGAACCCTGGGGAACAATTCGCAGATTCAGCTGAGTCAGTTCTGCGTGAAGACGAGGTTGAGCTTGCCTAACCATGAGGTTGTTGCAATATGACTTGCGACTCAGGGCATCGGCCATTACATTAGCTTTGCCCGGGGTATAAGAAATACCGCAGTCATAATCCGCAATAGCTTCTAACCATCGTTGTTGTCGGAGATTAAGATCCGGTTGAGTGAATAAGTATTTCAGACTTTGGTGATCGGTATAAATTTCACACCGATTACCCAGAAGGTAGTGTCGCCATAACTTCAATGCATACATCACTGATGCAAGTTCAAGATCATGCACTGGATAATTCTCTTCATGTGGACGCAATTGACGTGAAGCATATGCAATTACTCTCCGCTCTTGCATTAGGACGCAGCCTAATCCCTGACGAGAGGCGTCGCAATATATGACAAAGTCCTTGCGAGAATCAGGAGGAGCAAGCACTGGAGCAGAAGTGAGCTTGTCCTTGAGGGTTTGGAAACTTTCCTGACACTTGTCTGTCCACTCAAACTTAACGCCTTTGTGGAGCAGATTAGTCAGGGGCTTGGCGATCTTGGAGAAGTTCTCGACGAATCGGCGACAATAGCTGGCTAGACCGAGAAAGCTTCGGACCAGCTTGGCATTCTTCGGAGGAGTCCAGTCAAGGATAGCCTGAACACGCTCCGGGTTAACGGCAATACCGTCCTTGGAAATCACATGTCCAAGGTAGGTCACTTCAGGAAGCCAGAATTCGCATTTAGAGAACTTGGCATATAATTGGTGCTCTCGAAGTCTCTCCAGAACTAGTCGAAGGTGCTCAGCATGTTCTTCTTTGTTCTTCGAATAAACCAGAATATCATCCAGATATACCACGATGAATTTGTCGAGGTAATCCATGAATATGTAATTCATTAGGCGGGAGAATGTAGCTGGAGCGTTTGTTAAACCAAACGACATGACTGTGTACTCGTAAGAGCCATAACGAGTAACGAATGCAGTCTTCGGAATATCCTCTTCGCGAACACGGATCTGGTGATAACCCAACCTCAAGTCGAGTTTAGAAAACACCGAAGATCGATCAACTTGCAGGATCCTACTCTCCGTGTGCACTCTGATGCAGAATACGGTCTTATCGAATGACAACTCGGAGTATAATACAACTCGGAGAGAAAGGTTAAACAAAACAATGGAAAGAAAAATGATTATCAGACTAATCAGATCAACGACAGGGAAATCGCACTGAATCCAGCTCTCCGGGTGGATAGAATTAACGAGATCCTAAATGTCGGTGTTAGTAAATTTTATTAAACCCGAATAGATGAGAGATTAGAATCCCAGAGTAAAGACGAGGAATAAAAGATCCTAATACCACCCAGTTGGCGACGTGGGCCCTTAAGCCACACAGCCAAGTTAGTAAAACAGTTTTTGACCACTAGACTCAACTTCGGCCAAAGAGTTGGAAAGGGGGAATCCTAGAGGCAGTCGGCTCTGATACCAACCTGTGACGACCCCGGCTTAATCGTGCACTAATCATACACGCAAATGCGCACGATCAAGCCTAAGGACTCACTTGAAGATATCACAACACAACTCTAAAACATAAAATAAAGTCATACAAGCTTAATATTACAAGCCAGGGCCTCGAGGGCTCGAATACAAGCTCGATGACATACAAGCGTCAGCGGAAGCATTAGATATCTGAGTACAGATATATTACAGAGAGAGAGATAAGCCTTCACAGAGGCGGGGTAAAAATAAAACTACGATCGAAAGGCGTAGGCCTCGTGCCCTGGACCCTCCGATCCTACTCCTGGTCGTCGAACGGCTCCTCGTAGTAGTAGTACTTGCCAGGCGGATAGTAGTACTGGTCGTCGGCTGGGGCTTCTGGCTTAGGGGCTCCGTCGTCTGGTGGCATCAAATGGAAAATGGGGGAAAAAGAAAATAAAGCAAACGTGAGTACTCATCCGAAGTACTCAGCAAGCAAGGATCTACACTACATATGCATCATTGTCAAAGGAATGGCTGTATATGTGGACTGGGCTGCAGAAATGCCAGAGTAGAGGGGGAAAGCCTAGTCCTATCGAAGACTAGCATCTTCAACAATCTTCGACAGTCTTGCAGCATCAGGAGAGAGCAGATGAACATAATGTAAAGTAGTAGTAGTAATATCATCAACCTCGACCTGAGATCCTTTCTCGACTCCCTGCGAGAAAGCAATCCCAGAGCCGTACTATCCAGTTCTCACCACATGTTCTAGTTGTACCGATCGGGATACAACTCCGAGTGTCCGTTACCGTAGGACAGGCTATCGATAGAAGTTTCTTCCCTGCAGGGGTGCACCAACTTACCCACCGCGCTCACTTAACTCTGGCCGGACACACTTTTCTGGGTCATGCCCGGCCTCGGCTAAGCAACACGCCGCAACCCGACCTAGGCTTATAAGAGAGGTCAGCACGCCGGACTAAACCTATGCCCCCAGGGGTCTTGGGCCATCGCCCCGGGAACTCCTGCACGTTACGGGGCCACCGAGAGCAGACCTAGCAACCCCTTATACAAGCGCGGTTGCGTTACCAGTCCAACTCGGCGTGCGCCGCTCCTTACTGACGTCAAACAAGCTTCGGCTGATGTGTACGACGCAGAACGCCCATACTATGCCCACGTGATGGTTAGTGCTATCGGGCCAGAGGCCCCTCGGATCAAATATCCAAACCGTAGTGGATTAGGAGCACGCGGAAACGAGCAGAGACTCACGATCGATGTGACCCCATCGCCCCGTCTCGAGGACTTGTGGCAAGGGCTAAGAATGCCCGGCCACGCCTCGTAGTTATCTCGCGGGCACCATCCAGGTCAACCCGACTCCACATCACTTCGCGTTAAGCTCGCGCGGGTACCCCTCAGGGCCGACCCGTCTTTAGTATCATAGTTTAGTGCAAGTCATAATATCCAAGGTAACTGTGTGTCTGACACCGAAGGGAACCCTGAGGAATCACCCTCGATGGAATTCCCGCTCGATGTTATCATCAAGGTGAACGAAGGAGGAATCACCCTCGAGGTCCACACTTGAGAGGTTGCGCGACGATGTCGTTATCGGGGGTGGTGTAGGAGGAATCACCCTCGCTTACCACGACCGAGTAACTAACCTACAAGGTTAACATCAGAAGTGCTAACGAGGTATCACCCTCGGCACTCGACGGTAACCCAGCAGTGTCGGCAACTAAGGGGTAGTGATGTGCGGTGCCAGGGTCTGGTCCTCAATCCCGATGATCGGGTCTTCTGATATCCAGCAGGGCAGTCGGGATCAAGTGGAGGTCTCTGTCGTGACTCTACCCATCCTATGCTAAACAGTTTAGGATAACAGGCATGTATCAAAAGTAGGTTACAAGTAAACAGGCTATGCAACAGAGTAGGATAGTAATAGCAGCAGTAACATCTAGTGCAAGCATAAGAGGGGAGAGAGTAGGCGATATCGGAATGCTCAAAATGGGGGTGCTTGCCTGTTTGCTCTGGGGCAAGGGCAAGGTCTTCAGGGGTGTCGCCGGGAACGTAGTCGTACTCCGGAGCTGCGTCTGCGTCTGGAGCTACGTCTGCGTCGGGGTCTATCGAGAGAGAAGAGGGGGAGGAAACAGGTAAACAATATGCAATCATATGCCACACAGTGCGTGCTATGCTATGATGCAGTGCAGGGTTGCCTGAATATGCATCTAAGTCATTTTAGTTATTTTTAGAATTATTCTGGGATTTAATATCCGACGTGTGTGCACTATTCATCTATCGGATTCGGGTCCGGAGTTTCGAGTTCTTCTACGTAGGAGGTTCCGATGGAGAAACAGACGGCACGATCAGACTCGTCTCGTCGTTCTGAGCAACTTTCATGTTTTAACTTTTTCGATCCGAGCTACGGTTTAAAAGTTATTAATTTTTAAAGATTATTTGAATTTCTGGAATTATTTTATTTAACAGAAAATGAATTATGACGTCAGCATGGCGTGCTGCTGACGTCAGCAAGTCAACAGGACGGTTGACCAGTCAAACCTGACATGTGGGTCCAGTGGGACCCACATGTTAGCCTCTATTTCTTTAATCAGTGATTCAGTTTAATTACCAGGATTAATTAGGGGGTGGACCCCACATGTCAGTGAGACATTAGGTTAATTAGTTTATTTTTATTTCTAATTTGTTTTAACTAATTAATCAGGGAGGTGGGGCCCACGTGTCAGCGACTGGGCCGGTCCAGTCAGCAGGGCTGACCGGTCAGCTGGCCGGTCGGGCCCCTGGGGCCCACGGGTCAGTGACCCAGGGCGACCCACGTGGCGGCCACGTCGGCGGCCGGCGCCGGAACTGCTCCGGCGACCAAGGCAGCGGCGGCGCGTCGCCGGAGCTCGCCGGAATCACGCTAGGAGACACCGTTTCGCGCGCGGTCTGATGCATTCGAAAGCTAGAAAAGCGCCGCGTCGACTGGTGGCCTTGGACCGACCGGAGGTGTGTTAGTTCGACGGCGGCGAGCAGCGAAACGGACGCCGGAGCTCGGGCTTCGTCGGGTTCGACGCTATGCGGCACGGGGAGAGGTGCTAGAGGCTTTGCTGGACTCGCACGAGCTCCAGGAGCTCGAAGCTGGGCTCAGTTGCGCATGACGGCGGCGTTGGCCACGGCAGCGAGCTCGTCGGCGGCAGCGGGTTCGGGCTCCTCGGGTGCGGCCACTACGGCGACAGAGAGGTGCGGATCGAAGAGGGGAAAGACGAGGGGGAGCTCACCGGGTGGCTAAGAAAAGCCGGTGACGGTTTAGGAGCAGCAGCCGTCGCCGGATTTGGAGAAGATCGCCGGCAGCCGAGAGGAAAGGGGGCGGCGCGTAGTAGTCGTTGTGGTGCTCCCCGGCTCGATCTCTGGCTTCCAGTCGAAGGAGTCGACGAACCCGGAGCTCGTGGTCACGAGGATGGAGCCGGAGGAGCTCGGTGGCCACGGCGGTGCTAAGACGCGGCGACGGCGGCGTTCGGTGGCGGATCTGGAGGAAGGGTGGAGGCGCGGAGCGGCGAGGGAGAGGAATGGGGAACGACTAGGGTTCGGGTGAGGCCGCGGGGCCTCTTATTCCCCTACGCGGCGGCGGCGGCGCCGGAGGATGGTCGACACGCGCCGCGCTCGTCGGCGTGTCGGCGCGCGCGTTTGACAGCGCGGCGAGGAGGACGATGGGGAGATGGGCTGGGCCGGTTGGACCTCAAATCGGGGCACTGTGCACTAAGGCCCAGTGCACAGTGTCCCTTTTAATTATTTCTCTGATTCTGTTTTCTTTTTCTTTTATTTCCTTTTCTGTTTCAAAATGTTTAGGGCACTTGTGCACTTTTGAAAAATGTGGGAGTTGGCCCAAATATTGCAATGCAATATTATCTCTCACCAAAAAGTGGTTTGGACAAATTTGGATTCCATGTGAGTTTGATATTAATTTAATAGATGTAAATAGTCTGTTTTGAGTGCTGTTTCAGGTTGTTTCACTCACTTAGCTAACTCCAAAAATAATGATTATGATTTTGCCATGACCACTGGATTATTTGCTAATTAAATAACATTTCTCCAGCAGAGTTTGATCAACTTCAATTTGCACTTTGGAATTTAATTTGATTTTCAGATTTTGAATTTGAATTGGATTATTAACCCAAATGTTTTGGCACTGCAAATGATCATGACTTGGCAGTTTTAACAGAGTGTCACAGAGTTTATTACAAGGGGGTGTTACATATGGACAGAGACTTAGAACAAGAAGAGTTGTTGGGGGGTATAATCCGCGACGGAGGTGATCCCTTGTCGTTTCTCAACGACACCGATGGTCAGGAAGGAGAGGATGACGACTCCGGTAATCCAACAATGGAGGAGGAAGGAGATCATGACGGCTCCGGTGACCGAATGGAGGAGGAAGAAGACCATGATGACGGCTCCGGTGACCGAACGGAGGAGGGAGCTGTTGCAAAGTCCGGTGAGGTATATATATTAATTAAGCATGTGCTGACTTGATGCATTAATTGTTTTGGTATGTACATATATTAACGCTTCTTTCTTCTTTTATAGCCCTCCGGATCGAGCAAAACTTCCGTAAGGAGACAAGGCCCGAAGAAAAGGTTGCACCAAGATGAAAGGTTCACGATCACAGCAATCGCAGACGATGGCCAACCGATTGAACCCAAGCAGACCAAGGACGCATTTGTACATCAGAGCGGAGCTATTGTTAGGGACAGCGTCCCGATCAGCGTCCAGCAATGGAATAAGAGTAAGAACGACCCTGAAGTTTCTTATGTCCAGGATAGACTGAAAGGTGATCTTTGGACCTCGCTGATGGCAAATTTCAGCGTACCGCCAGAGGAGGATCCGAATAATCCAGTTATAGAGCCAAAGGTCAAGGCGTTTGCTCTTAAGAAGATGGCAGATCTATTCAGGAACTGGAAGAAAGAGTTGAACACAAAGTTTGTCGACAAAGGGAAGACTCCAGAATTCACCGGCCGATATGAGAAGATAAGAGATCACTGGCCCGCATTTGTGGCCTACAAGAAATCGGATAAGGGTAAGAAAAGGTCAGAGACAAACAAGAAAAATGCTGCAAAGAAGAAGTATCACCATCACACGGGGTCAGGTGGCTAGTACAAAGCCCGGACGTTGTGGGACAAAGCTGAGCAAGACCTGCTTGCTAAAGGGGTCCAACCAGCGACAATGAACTGGCCAGATCGGTGTAGGACCTGGTTCTTCGGGGTTGGGGGAACTTTGGACCCAGAAACAGGGGAGTGTCGTTGGACGGACGAGCAACTTGTAATACCCTTCAAGAAGCTTCAGCAATATATCAGTGCAGCGCAGGAAGGGACGTTCATTCCTGACAGAGAGAAGGACGAGCTGACTGAGGCCCTCGGGAATCCTGAGCACCCTGGACGAACACGAGGCACACCAGGCTCTGTTCCATGGGTGGTTGGGTTTCCCGGCAGCGGTGGTTACAGAAGCCAAGAGAGAAAGAGGAAAGCGGAAGTGAGCGAAATGCAGAAGCTCAATGCAAGAATAGCAAAGCTAGAGGAACTTGCAGCTGCTGGCCGACCATCTCAGCGGCACGAAGATCCTTCCTTCGACGCTGCCCCAGAAGCTACCCCACCATCTCAGCAGAGAAGCAGCGTGGCTTCCACGGAGCTCGTTCAGCCTGATTTCATGGCTCCTCGCCATCCCGTGGATACTATCACGGAGGCTCAACATTGCGAGCTAATGACGAAATGGCAGAACCTCACTTTGAAGGCGGCTGTCGGCTCTGTTGCACCTTCTCAAGCTGACGAAACTTTTCTCTGTGGTCCGATTCCACATGGCTATGCTATTGTGACAGTGGATGAAATAATGGAGGGATTTCAGGAGTTGGAGCTTGACCACCCTACAGGTGAAGGGAAGAATCATCTGGTTTATGCTTTGAGGTGTACCTGTCTATGGAGGAAGGAGTACATCAAGCTTCCAATCTGGACGCCTCCTCCTCCTCCTCCTCCGGCGAGTCAGGGCACTCCGCCTCCTCCTCCGGTGAGTGATCAGGGCACTCCGCCTCCTCCTCCGCCTCCTCCGGCACGTGAGGGCACTCCGCCTCCTCTGGCACGTCGGAGCACTCCGCCTCCTCCTCTGCCTCCTCCGGCGTGTCAGCGGACTCCGCCGCGTCAGCAACGGCGAAAGAGAGACGACGCCGCTCCGGCGGCTAGCAGTACAAGAGGCGGGAAGAATTTCAAATACGGTCCAAGCCTCAAGCCTCTGGAAAAGTTACCATATGAGAGGACCGACGAGGAAACCGCGGAAATCAGTGCTGCCGAAGTGGAGGCCCATTTTGCACGGAAACCTCCACCTCCTAAGGAAACAATAGATCAGGTGAAAGTGAAGCGCACTCTGCGTGCCCTTAAGCGACCACCACCATCTCTGCCGCAATCTAACTATGAGCGCATTATTGAAAGGACATATAAGAAAGCGGAGCGGTCGGGAAGTACTTGCAGTGCTGCAAGAGAAGCAAAACGAAGAAGTGGGAAAACAATTCCCCAGCTCGGCGAACAGGCGAAGCAATCGTGCCCCCCGCTCAAGGTGTCTAGCGATATCATCGCTAATCATCCGGGGCTAGTGCCTGGTACCAATCCTGTTGATTACCTGGCCGATGATGTACAGTTTGAAATGTTAGAGGTAATAGATATCTTCAGATACGAGTACGAGAAGCCTCTCGTCAAACCTGATCATCCTCCTCTAACAACGATGATGCGAAGATTGCATGAATGGTACATGGATACCTGCAGGAAGTCTGGGAAGGATAGTTTGATGCTGGCAATTAAAGAGGAGCACGACCTCGTTGGAACTGAGGTGATGCCTGTTGAATTTGTGGAGTTATTCCAGTTATTCAATCAAGACGCCCTCGACAAACAACTCATGACTTGCTACTGTCTGTAAGTATTACTTCTGTAATTAAGTCTCTATAGCTCAGCTCTTTCATTGCATGTATATATAATTATCCTCACTATATTATGCAGACCGAAGATCGTCGAATGCAAAAAAGCACAAATCTATGACATTGGGTTCATTAACCCAAATACCATAAATGAATGGTCGGTTAAAAACAGAGTCGAAGATACCGAGGAGAACTTGCTACAATCGTTGCTTCGAAATCAAAACAAAGGGAAACTACTCTTTCCTTACAATTTCAAGTGAGTGTTACTGTCTTGTGCATATTCGGTTTCGCTTACTCGAGGTTATAGTAATGTAATTGATGAGTTATGCATGCGTGCGCAGCTTCCACTTTATTCTGCTAGAGACTAAGCTTGACCGGGGAGTAGTAACTGTCTTAGACTCGAGACAAAAAGATCCCAATACGTATGCGGACATGACTGCAATGCTCCAGAAGTAAGTTCAATCGATCATTATCGCTTATTGGTGCGCACCATATCATATCGGCAACTTTGTTCATTTCCGGATATCAAGTAATTATTTTCTTTGTCTGGCAGGGTTTGGAAAGAGTTCACCGGAATCGTTCCGGGACTGCCGAGGGAGCTGCGATTTACACACCCGAAAGTAAGTAGTACTAGCTAGTTCCGCGCATCTCCCATTGATTCTAGTTTCATCAATACCATTTATCATGCTTGATTATCAGTTTGATTGAACCCTATTCTCGTAAAGTGCTTGTGGCAGGAAGGCGGGAATAATTTATGTGAATACTACGTTTGCGAGTTCATCCACAGCGCGACCTCTCAGCGGGGCTACTCTGACAAACAATATGAAGTACGTAAACAATAATATTCACAATTTTATTTTATTACCATCAATTGTGTTGAGTTTCATTCATATATATATATATATATATATATATATATATATATATATATATATATATATATATATATATTGACTCTCTTCTTTAAATTAGATGTGGCAGATGCGGGATGAACTCCTACCACTTGATCGCATACGAGCAATTCAAGAGGAATTGGCGGGATTCTTTCTTGACCACGTCATACATAAAGACGGAGAATACCATGTGGAAATTGAAGCTGACTTTCGGTAGATGATGTCAGGGATCGTAAGATATGTTATATTGTATATATGTAGTAGCGTCGGATAGAAATACGAAAACTTGTTGTTCGACTAATCTCGGAGAAAGAGGTAACTTCTCTCTGTATATGTTCATGACGATCTTGTGTAATTAATGGTTCCTTCATGTGCTTAGTAGCGTCGAGTTCTCTCTATATGTAGTAGTTAGCGTCGACCAAGCACGGAGAAAGAGAGGTCACTTCTCTCTATATGTAGTAGCTATAGCTAACACAATATGAAACCCCTAATTAAACCATCCAAAACCCCTAATAAACCCCCCCTTTAAAAAAAAACCCCAGCGCCTGCGAGCTGCTGACGCGTGGCAGCCTTTTGGTCCCGGTTGGTGTTACCAACCGGGACTAAAGGTCCACCTGCCTGGGCGCCCCGCAGCGGCCACGTGGAGCCCCTTCTGTCCCGGTTCGTAAGCGAACCGAGACCAAAGGTTTTGGGCTTTAGTCCCGGTTCCAGAACCGGGTCTAAAGGCCCTCTGGAACCGGGACTAGTTCCCTGTTTTCTACTAGTGTATCCATCCTGGTGAGGTGCCCAAAATCTTTTGTTCTAAAATTGGTTCATTTCCCCTCGAGTATTTGGGAGTGCCTTTGCACTTAGATAAATTGAGGAGAGAAGACTTACGACCTATCATTTATAGGATCATTAAGAATATTTCAGATTGGATGGATAAGACTTTGCCTTTCCAGGGTAACTTACTTTATTATATGTTCTTGTATTATTGTCAATAATTCTGCTTATCTGTTGCCTATGATTAAATCTCGCAAATGGGTAATTAATGCCATTAACTCTCGAATGGCACACTTCTTCCGAGGGAATATGGGTGATTCTAACAAGTACCATTTGGCCCATGTGGGTTTGGTTTATAGGAAGAAGAAATTCGGTGGTCTAGGTGTCTCTAATCTTAGGGATTTTAACATGGCTTTACTTGCCTCTTGGGGTAAAAGATATTTTGAGACTGATGATAAAGATTGGAAAAAGATTTTGGATTTTAAATATAATAGTGCTAGTCCTACCTTTCCGTTGTTTAAACCTTGGCAATGGTTCTCCTCTTTGGAAGAGTGTTACGTGGGTTGTGAATGCTTCTAAGACCTTTTACGGATGGACTATGGGTGATGACGAAAACATTAGCTTCTAGCATGATCTTTGGGTTGGGGATTGTCCCAGCAGTGCGCCTTGCCAGGATCTCCACCAGCAGCTGCAACCGGTGCTCCGGCATCAATATGGTGTAGGTGGTGATCCTTTGCTGGGCCATGACTAGCGGCTATGATGAGCGGATGGAAGCTGGCGGCGCAGGTGGAAGGGAGAGGGAAGGAATGGGGACGAGCTAGGGTTGGGGTGCCGTTGTCGGGCTTAAATAGCCGGACTTGCTCCCTCGAGCGGCACGCCGGAGCAGCGCCACGCGGCGCCATGAATGCGTTTGCACCGAGAACCAGAGGAAACACACGTCGGACCGACGGTCTCTGCGTGTGACTGCGTGGGCCCTTGCGGTCAGTCCTACGTGACGGGCACGTCCAGGCGTCCCCATATCCGCCCCAGATATAGGCAGTGCCGGTCAGTCCGGACGCTTGTGCCGGATTTAAGCGGTGCGGTTGGGTGTGAGTTGTGAACAGGCAGTCTGCCCAGACGTTTGGGGTTGGTATGAGGGATCCGGTTGTAGATGCTCCAAGCCTTAGCCCTGGAGGAAAGCATGAAAAACAAAAGCAAAAGAATACACGAAAACCCGTACAATCTTGCATTACCCTCACAGAATATATTACTAGTAGTACTTTAAAAGGTTTTTTTTTCATAAGAGCATCTCCAACGGACGCGCTTAATATGAGGCGCGCGCGGGAAACAACACTTTTAGCGCGCGCGGAGCGCTTTCGCGCGCTCCAGCTGGTGCGAGAAATTTCAGCGCGCGGCAAAGAATCATGCGAGCGGGGATAAAACGGGTCGACACGCGCTAATTTTGGCGCACCGCGTCCTGCGCGCTCTATAAAACGCGCGCGTCCGATGGTCTCACCGCACACTCGAGCGCCGCCGCCCCCTTCTTCCCCCCGCCGCCCTCTTCTTTCTCGCTCCCGGCGCCCCGCCGCAGCCGCTCCCGACGCCGACATGCCCCCGCACCACCGAAGCATCTCCGGCTACCGCGGCGTCCGCGTCCGCCCTTCCGGCGCGTTCTATATGCGGAGATTCGCTCCGGTGGCGCGCGTCTCGCTCTCGGGACGTTTGAAACCGCGCACGAGGCCGCCCGCGCGTACGACGCGGCGGCGTGGCGCCTCAGGAGGCCTCGCACACAGATGAACTTTCAGGACGTCTGGACGTGCAAGCAGGCGCAGGCAGTCGCCCCTCCGCCGCGGATAGTAACTGACGCCGACCGTGAGGAACACCGTCGGCAGTAGCGCCGCCTCCTCATCGCCGAGGCGGACGAGCGAGCCATGGCGGAGTGGCGCCAACGCCACCCGGAGGACGTCGCCAACGAGAACGCCTTCTGGGCGGAGAGGAGGGCAAGGCGGCGCGCGGAACGGGCGGACAGGCGTCGTCGGAAGGCACTGGCGATATCGCAGTGCGATCTGGGACAGGCATCATTCTTCTCCGACAACGACGATCGGTGGGAGGATGTGTTTCTTGATACGTCGGACGACACAAGCGAAGAGGAGGACGACGACTCGGAGTAGTTTCTAGTTGCACCGTAGTTTTTACCTCGGACTAGTGTCTTTTTTTTACCTATCTACGCTATGATGAACTATCTATGTATCGCTTTTTGTCTATGTCTATGTTTTTTATTTGTTTTAGAGTGCATAGCGCTGTTTTTTTTTGCAGCACCTGCTGGAGCGGATCCGGCTCGCTATATTTTGGAGCGACCGCTGAAGCCAGCGAACCGCGGCGCGCAAAAACTCGCGATTCCGACGCGCTAAACTGTTTTTTAGCGCACGCGCGGCTGTTGGAGATGCTCTAATAAGCCTTTCAAGTAGACCTGGACGTGAGACCCGGGGTACGCTGCATCCGGAGGACGAGGACGTCGCAGCGGAGGTGCAGGCGGTCGTCGTCGACGTGGTTCTCCGCCCACTTCAGGAGCTCCTCCTTGCTAACGAAGTCGTGCGCACCACCACAACCGGTAACTGTGGATTTGATCGCGCGGCTCGATGAGGCGGCTGAAAGCCGGCACCCCCGCGCGGTCGAGGACTCTCAGCTGGCACATGGTTGACACGTCCTTGCCGGTGTGGTTCGGGGCGGCGAGGTGGAGGCCAGCGCCGACGAAGCCGCCATGGGCGTGGGCGTTGGGGTTGTAGGCGACCCGCCGCTCGAGGCCGCCGACGCGGAACTTGCGGGACATGATCGGGCCGTCGACCATCCTGTGGGCGAGCCTGTAGCCGTCGATCTGGAAGAGGTGGGACCCGATCGCCGGCCGAGCGCGGACGCCGGAGGAGGAGAAGGAGTGAGCTGCGCGCTGGTAGGCGCCGCGCAGGGCCGGAAGCATCAGCTCAGTGGCGGCGGCGCCGGTCATGGCGATCGACGGTGAGTACGAATATGGTAGGAGTATTGCTTAGCTAGATACGTGCGTACGTGCTAGAGGGGTACTGTTCGTGTGTGTATTATATATCCATGGTCTCCGGTGAGATCGGTGTTTCTCAAGGTTTCCTTCATGCTCCATTCCTTGTAATATTCCTGTAGATATAGGTTCAAAAGGAAATGTACGTTTACCGGTGGAATATTTTCCTTTTTGAGGTGTTCGGAACAAAGGAAATAACGGTAGTAGGAAGAGTTCTTTAGGAAAGAAATCATTTCCTAAATTTTTGACACAATACCACGGGATATTTAACATCCGATGCGAGCTCATTTTTGGTTGTTCAAAAAAGTTTTTTCCCTCTTTATTAATAGACGAGGTAAAGCTTATGCCTTTGTTTCAAAAAATAATAACCAGGGTGTATTGCGCTATGCTAAAAAAAAGTTGTATTGCGCTTTAGTGCCATTTCTTTCTTACGAGAAAACTTCTAATTTTATCTTTAATCATTGCAGTACAACGAACACCAGAAATAATAATAAATACATTCAGATTCATAGATCACCTAGCGACAACTACGAGCACTGAAATCAGTGCCACTTCTTTTAGATGCATCTAAATATGAAAATGCCATTATTTTTTGAAGAATTTAGACCCGGCTCCTAGGGTGACTCCCTTAGCCTCACGCGCATTCAGCCCCCCCACCCACCCCTATACACGCTCCTCCTGTTGCATCTTCCGCCGTGCGTCCTAGCCGCCCGCCATACTCTCGCTTGCCGGCCATAGCGCAACGTCGTACTGGCACGCCTGAGTCTCCAAAGCCGTCGCCCCCGAACACCCCACACACACACACACACATTTCATTAAAAAAACGAGGCAACAAAGCCAACCTAAACTGTTTCCAGCAGCTGAAAAAGGGAACTACAAGTTCACAATAAACCATAGAAGATCAACTACGCTAGCAAGCCAGGAGGGTAATATAACAGACACACATAGCTATCATGTTACAAAGATCATCGGCTGTCAGCCGGAATGCACGCGTAGAGAGAAGCCTTGGTGTCCCCCTCGGAGGTTTGACAATTCAATCTTACATTTGCTGCTCTTTGCAAAAAGTGAACACGTTTCTTTACCCTGAAGAATGCCCATGATATCTTTGGCTGTATGTTTTGCACTAGGTCTTTAGTTTCTTCTGGGTGATTGGACTGTTGGAACCCTGCGTATGTTGCTGCTTCATTAGTTCTTGTTCTCCCGATCATGCCGCCCGAGTTCACGCCGGCGAAGCCCGGGCTGTGGGCTGTGACGGCGGCGGCGGGGACTTCTCCCCCGCGCGCGGTGGTGTCTCCATCTGGCGTAGACGACATGGACACTCCGGTGATTCGGCGGCGCGGTGCGGCGGGATCCCGGCGGCGGATGTGCCGGCGACGACAGCGGCAGTGCGGCCTCCCGTGATGGAGGCGCCCCTGTGGCGGTGGCCTGAACCTCGGATCTCGCCGGGCCCAGATGGGCTTAGGCGGGTTGACGGATCTGGTGCGCGGCGGCAGGCTGGCGCGGTGGGCCTGACGTAACCGGCTGCTCTGGCACCGTGGTGATGTCGTGGCCAGTCAGGCGGCGGCGGCGTGGTCCTTTTGGTCCGGTCCCCGACATAGAAGGTGGCGATCCGTGCACAAAAAGCTGGATGGAGTTCTTCGAACAGATCTGGGTGAAAAACTGCTCTCGGCTAGATGCCAAGACCGACGATGGCGGCGCTCTTTGGTGTCGTTCCCTTCTTGGAGGCATCGCCGTGGAGAAGTTCCAGGCCAACAGCTGCTATCTCCGGGGGAAACCCTAGATCAGTAGATCGGAAGACGGCGGCACTCTTGTGTCATTTCCCCCCTGGGGGCGTCGTTCTTGAAGGTGTGCACGGGCTCGAGGGACCAGTGGACCATAACTTTGGTGGAGCGGTGCTTCATCCTACACATTGATGGCGACGGATCTCGACGGCGTGGCGCAGTGCAGATTCGGCGTCCGATGTGCGGGGATGGACTCGCGCAGAACGACGATGTTGTCTGGCGTCGTGGTGGCGTCGATGGTAGAGAGGCCTGACACGGTCGATGCGTCAGTTTTTGCTCTGAAGATGGATCGATGGAAGACGGTGGTGTCGGGCCTTGCAGGGTGCGTGTGGTGCCCGCTGCGAGTGCGCCGGACCGGTGTGTGACCCAGTCCCGGTATGTGGCTAGGCTGGGGCATCCGGCGTTAGATGTTAGGCTTTGGTGCGATCTCTGTTTGGTATTAGGCTCGGACATTCGGCACCCCTTCATCAAAGGGATAGGTGTTGAACATGTACATACGTGTATAGGTCTGAGTTTTGTACGTTGCCCTGTCGCGTCTCTCCCCCCTGTAACTAGTTGTATCTTGGGAGACAAGACACCAGGCGCACCCCTTGTACCTATATATGTGCCTAGTGCACGATCAATGAGAATTATCGATGCACACAATCCCTTTCTCCCAAACTTACATGGTATCAGACGCCGTATCGATCCCTGCCTAACCCGCTTCCGCAACCCTAGCCGCCGCCGCCCCGGGCCGCCGCCGCCACCACCTCCTGCCGCCGCCGCCGCCCCGGCCACCGCCGCCACCAACCTCCCACGCCGCTGCTCCTCCCCTCGCAGCCGCCCCACCCACCAGCCGCCGCGTCGGCACCCCTTGCTGCGCCGCCGCTTCTCCCTCCCAACCCTAGCCGCCGCCCCCTCTCCTTTCCCTCGTGCGCCGCCACCTCTCCCCCACCATGTCCGTCAACTCATCCATCTCCAACCCCTTCGCCGGTCCGGACCCCGCCGAAATTTGTGACATCAACATCCATGACCGCGTTCCCGTGATCCTCGATGCCACCAACTCCACGTACTACACGTGGAAGACCTATTTCTCGCTCCTCTTCTGCGAGAACAATCTCGTGGATCACGTCGACGGCACCGTTGACTCTCGCGCCATGGTGGACGACTCCGAGTGGACCGCGATCGACGCTACGCTCATCCGGTGGTTCTTCACCACCATCTCCAAGGACCTGTTTCACACGGTCGTGAGCGATGGTGATGACGCACGCGCCGTGTGGGTCAAGCTCAATGGCCTCTTCACCGACAACAAGCTTCAGCGTCGCGTTTTCTACAGCAGGAATTTTTTGACTGTCATCAGGATGATCAATCCATCGATGACTACTGCCGCCGCCTCAAGACGTTGTCGGATGAGCTCCGTGACATCGGTGCCAAGATTGATGATGACCTCCTCCTCAACACGCTCACCGCCGGCCTCAACGAGGACTTCGGCAACGCCGCCGCCAACCTCACCTTGATGTCGGAGCCCTCCTTCCCCAAGTTTGTGGCGTACTTGCGGTTGGAGGAGCGCCGGATGAAGCAGGTGAAGAAGCGCGTGCAGCACCACGCCCTCGTAGTCAGCACCTCTCGTGGCGCTCCACCACCACCCGCCCCACCCGCGCCACCGGGGTACTACCCCCTCCCGCCCGAGGCCCCCGCTGTTGGGAATCGTTGCATGTAAAACAAAAAAAAATTCTAATCACACGCAATGATCTATCCATGGAGATGCATAGCAACGAGGGAGAGAGTGTGTCTACGTTGAAGGAAATATGCCCTAGAGGCAATAATAAAGTTGTTATTTTATATTTCCTTATTCATGATAAATGTTTATTATTCATGCTAGAATTGTATTGATCGGAAACCTAAATACATGTGTGAATACATAGACAAACACTGTGTCCCTAGTGAGCCTCTACTTGACTAGCTCGTTAATCAAAGATGGTTAAGGTTTCCTGACCATGGACATGAGTTGTCATTTGATAACGGGATCACATCATTAGGAGAATGATGTGGTGGACAAGACCCATCCGTTAGCTTAGCATAATGATCGTTCAGTTTTATTGCTACTGCTTTCTTCATGTCAAATACATATTCCTTCGACTATGAGATTATGCAACTCCCGGATACCGGAGGAATGCCATGTGTGCTATCAAACATCACAACGTAACTGGGTGATTATAAAGATGCTCTACAGGTATCGCCAAAGGTGTCTATTGGGTTGGCATAGATCAAGATTTGGATTTGTCACTCCGAGTATCGGAGAGGTATCTCTGGGCCCTCTCGGTAATGCACATCATAAGAAGCCTTGCAAGCAAAGTGACTAATGAGTTAGTTACAGGATGATGTATTACGGAACGAGTAAAGAGACTTGCCGGTAACGAGATTAAACTAGGTATGAAGATACCGACGATCGAATCTCGGGCAACTAACACACCGATGGACAAAGGGAATAATGTATGTTGTCATAACGGTTCGACCGATAAAGATCTTCGTAGAATATGTAGGAGACAATATGAGCATCCAGGTTCCGCTTTTGGTTATTGACCGGAGAGGTGTCTCGGTCATGTCTACATAGTTCTCGAACCCGTAGGGTCCGCACGCTTAACGTTCGATGACGATTTTGTATTATATGAGTTATGTGATTTGGTGACCGAATGTTGTTCGGAGTCCCGGATGAGATCACGGACATGACGAGGAGTCTCGAAATGGTCGAGAGGTAAAGATTGATATATAGGACGATGGTATTCGGACACCGGAAGTGTTCCGGAGGGTACCGGGTACATATCGGGTCACCGGAAGGGGTTCCGGGCACCCCCGGCAAAAGATATGGGCCTAATGGGCCAAGAGGGGAAACGCAGCAGCCAGTAGAGGCTGCTGTGCCCCCCATATGGGCCGAACCAGAGGAGAAGGAAAGAGGGGAAGAGAGAAGGAAGGGGAGGGATTCGGCCTCCCCCTTCCTTCCCTCCTCCATCCTCTTTCCTTCCCCCTCCGGCACTTATGGAAGGGGGGAGGCCGAATTGGGGAGGACCCCAAGTAGGATTCCTCCTACTTGGGGTGCCCCCTTGCTGCTCCCCTCCCTCTCCCACCTATATATACATGGGGAGGGGGCGCCTAGAACACATAACATCAACTGTTAGCCTTGTGCGGCGCCCCCCTCCATAGATTACACCCTCGGTCATATTCTCGCGGTGCTTAGGCGAAGCCCTGCGCGGATCACTTCACCATCACCGTCACCACGCCGTCGTGCTGACGTAACTCATCTACTTCCTAGACACTTTGCTGGCTAAAGAGTTCGAGGGACGTCATCGAGCTGAACGTGTGCAGAACTCGGAGGTGCCGTATGTTCGGTGCTTGATCGGTCGGAACGAGAAGAAGTTCGACTACATCAACCGCGTTGTCAAACGCTTCCATTTTCGGTCTATGAGGGTACGTATACACACTCTCCCCCCTCGTTGCTATGCATCTCCTAGATAGATCTTGCGTGAGCGTAGGAAATTTTTTGAAATTGCATGCTACGTTACCCAACAGTGTCATCCGAGCTAGGTCTATGCGTAGATGATATGCACGAGTAGAACACAAAGAGTTGTGGGTGGTGATCGTCATACTGCTTAGCACCAATGTCTTATTTTGATTCGGCGGTATTGTTGGATGAAGCGGCCCGGACCAACCTTACATGACCACGTTCATGAGACCGGTTCCACCAACAGACATGCAACTAGTTTTGCATTAAGGTGGCTGGCGGGTGTCTGTTTCTCCTACTTTAGTTGAATCAAATTTGACTGCGACCGGTCCTTGTTGAAGGTTAAAACAGCAAACTTGATAAATCACCGTTGTGGTTTTGATGCGTAGATAAGAACGGTTCTTGCTAGAAGCCCGTAGCAGCCACGTAAAACTTGCAACAACAAAGTAGAGGACGTCTAACTTGTTTTTGCAGGGCATGTTGTGATGTGATATGGTCAAGACATGATGTGATATACGTTGTTGTATGAGATGATCATGTTTTGTAAAAAGTTATCGACAACTAGCAGGAGCCTTATGCTTGTCGCTTTATTGTATGAAATGCAAATGCCATGTAATTGCTTTACTTTATCACTATGTGTTAGCGATAGTTGTAGAAGCAATAGTTGGCGAGACGACCACGACGCAACGATGGAGATCAAGGTGTCGAGCCAGTGACGATGGAGATCATGAAGATGCTTTGGAGATGGAGATCAAAAGCACGAGATGATGATGGCCATATCATGTCACATATTTTGATTGCATGTGATGTTTATCTTTTATGCATCTTATTTTGCTTAGTACGGCGGTAGCATTATAAGATGATCTCTTCACTAAATTTCAAGGTATAAGTGTTCTCCCTGAGTATGCACCGTTGTGACAGTTCGTCGTGTTGAGACACCACGCGATGATCGGGTGTGATAGACTCTACGTTCAAATACAACGGGTGCAAGACAGTTTTGCACATGCGAAATACTCGGGTTAAACTTGACGAGCCTGGCATGTACAGACATGG
This sequence comes from Thinopyrum elongatum, assembly GCA_011799875.1. NCBI lineage: Eukaryota > Viridiplantae > Streptophyta > Magnoliopsida > Poales > Poaceae > Thinopyrum > Thinopyrum elongatum. The sequence continues at coordinate 423,408,759 of CM022301.1, forward strand.
CCTCGGAACACTGGAGATCAAAAGGTTGAACGTGAATCATATAGTAGATATGATCAACATAGAGATGTTCACCATTGATGATTACTCCATCTCACGTGATGATCGGACATGGTTTAGTTGGTTTGGATCACGTATCATTTAGATGACTTGAGGGATGTCTATCTAAGTGGGAGTTCTTAAGTAATTTGATTAATTGAACTTAATTTATCATGAACTTAGTCCTGATAGTATTTGCATATCTATGTTGTAGATCAATGGCCCGTGCTACCGTTCCCTTGAATTTTAATGCGTTCCTAGAGAAAGCTAAGTTGAAAGATGATGGTAGCAACTACACGGACTGGGTCCGTAACTTGAGGATTATCCTCATTGCTGCACAAAAGAATTATGTCCTTGATGCACCGCTAGGTGAAAGGCCTGCTGCAGGAGCAGATGCTGATGTTATGAACGTCTGGCAAGCTCGATCTGATGACTACTCGATAGTTCAGTGTGCCATGCTTTACAGCTTAGAATCGGGACTTCAAAGACGTTTTGAACGTCATGGAGCATATGAGATGTTCCAAGAGTTGAAGTTAATATTTCAAGCAAATGCTCGAGTTGAGAGATATGAAGTCTCCAACAAGTTCTATAGCTGCAAGATGGAGGAGAACAGTTCTGCCAGTGAAAACATACTCAAAATGTCTGGGTATCATAATCACTTGACTCAGCTGGGAGTTAATCTTCTAGATGATAGTGTTATTGACAGAGTTCTTCAATCACTGCCACCAAGCTACAAAGGCTTCATGATGAACTATAATATGCAAGGGATGGAAAAGACAATTTCCGAGCTCTTCGCAATGCTCAAAGCTGCGGAGGTAGAAATCAAGAAGGAGCATCAAGTGTTGATGGTTAACAAGACCACTAGTTTCAAGAAAAAGGGCAAGGGAAAGAAGGGGAACTTCAAGAAGAATGGCAAACAAGTTGCCACTCCCGGGAAGAAGCCCAAAGTTGGACCCAAGCCTGAAACTGAGTGCTTCTACTGCAAAGGGACTGGTCACTGGAAGCGGAACTGCCCCAAGTATTTGGCGGATAAGAAGGATGGCAAAGTGAACAAAGGTATATTTGATATACATGTTATTGATGTGTACCTTACTAATGATCGTAGTAGCACCTGGGTATTTGATACTGGTTCGGTTGCTCATATTTGTAACTTGAAACAGGAGCTACGGATTAAACGAAGATTGGCTAAGGACGAGGAAACGATGCACGTCGGGAATGGTTCCAAGGTCGATGTGATCGCCGTCGGCACGCTACCTCTACATCTACCTTCGGGATTAGTTTTAGACCTGAATAATTATTATTTGGTGCCAGCGTTGAGCATGAACATTATATCTGGATTTTGTTTAGTGCGAGATGGTTATTCATTTAAATCAGAGAATAATGGTTGTTCTATTTATATGAGTAATATCTTTTATGGTCATGCACCCTTGAAGAGTGGTCTATTTTTGTTGAATCTCGATCGTAGTAATACACATATTTATAATATTGATGCCAAAAGATGCAAAGTTGATAATGATAGTGCAACATATTTGTGGCACTGCCGTTTAGGTCATATTGGTGTAAAGCGCATGAAGAAACTCCATGCAGATGGGCTTTTGGAATCACTTGATTATGAATCATTTGATACTTGCGAACCATGCCTCATGGGCAAGATGACTAAAACTCCGTTCTCCGGAACAATGGAGCGAGCTAATGACTTATTGGAAATAATACATACCGATGTATGCGGTCTGATGAGTGTTGAGGCACGCGGCGGGTATCGTTATTTTCTGACCTTCACAGATGATTTGAGCAGATATGGGTATATCTACTTGATGAAACACAAGTCTGAAACATTTGAAAAGTTCAAAGAATTTCAGAGTGAAGTGGAGAATCATCGTAACAAGAAAATAAAGTTTCTACGATCTGATCGCGGAGGCAAATATTTGAGTTACGAGTTTGGCCTTCATTTAAAACAATGTGGAATAGTTTCACAACTCACGCCACCTGGAACACCACAGTGTAATGGTGTGTCCGAACATCGTAACCGTACTTTATTAGATATGGTGCGATCTATGATGTCTCTTACCGATTTACCACTATTGTTTTGGGGTTATGCATTAGAGATAGATGCATTCATGTTAAATAGGGCATCGTCTAAATCCGTTGAGACGACACCATATGAACTGTGGTTTGGCAAGAAACCTAAGCTGTCGTTTCTTAAAGTTTGGGGATGCGACACTTATGTCAAAAGGCTTCAGCCTGATAAGCTCGAACCCAAATCGGAGAAGTGCGTCTTCATAGAATACCCTAAGGAAACAATTGGGTACACCTTCTACTACAGATCCGAAGGCAAGATCTTTTTTGCCAAGAATGGAACCTTTCTAGAGAAGGAGTTTCTCTCGAAAGAAGTGAGTGGGAGGAAAGTAGAACTTGATGAGGTAATCGTACCTTCTCTTGAATTGGAAAGTAGTTCATCAGAGAAAACCGTTCCCGTGATGCCTACACCAACTAGAGAGAAAGCTAATGATGATGATCATGAAACTTCAGATCAAGTTACTACAGAACTTCGTAGGTCAACCAGAACACGATCCGCACAAGAGTGGTACGGGAATCCTGTACTGGAAGTCATGTTACTAGACCAAGGCGAACCTACGAACTATGAAGAAGCTATGATGAGCCTAGATTCCGACAGATGGCTTGAGGCCATGAAATCTGAGATAGGATCCATGTATGAGAACAAAGTGTGGACTTTGGTGGATTTGCCTGATGAACGGCGAGCCATAGAAAATAAATGGATCTTCAAGAAGAAGACTGACGCTGATGGTAATGTTACTGTCTACAAAGCTCGACTTGTCGCGAAAGGTTTTCGACAAGTTCAAGGAGTTGACTACGATGAGACTTTCTCACCCGTAGCGATGCTTAAGTCTGTCAGAATCATGTTAGCAATTGCTGCATTTTATGATTATGAAATCTGGCAAATGGACGTCAAAACTGCATTCCTTAATGGATTTCTTAAAGAAGAGTTGTATATGATGCAACCAGAAGGTTTTGTTGATCCTAAAGGTGCTAACAAAGTGTGCAAGTTCCAGCGATCCATCTATGGACTGGTGCAAGCATCTCGGAGTTGGAATATATGCTTTGATGAGGTGATCAAAGCATATGGTTTCATACAGACTTTCGGAGAAGCCTGTATTTACAAGAAAGTGAGTGGGAGCTCTGTAGCATTTCTAATATTATATGTGGATGACATATTGTTGATTGGAAATGATGTAGAATTTCTGGATAGCATAAAAGGATACTTGAATAAGAGTTTTTCAATGAAAGACCTCGGTGAAGCTGCTTATATATTGGGCATCAAGATCTATAGGGATAGATCGAGACGCTTAATAGGACTTTCTCAAAGGACATACCTTGATAAAGTTTTGAAGAAGTTCAAAATGGATCAGTCAAAGAAAGGGTTCTTGCCTGTGTTGCAAGGTGTGAAGTTGAGTAAGACTCAATGCCCGACCACTGTAGAAGATAGAGAGAAAATGAAAGTCATTTCCTATGCTTCAGCCATGGGTTCTATCATGTATGCTATGCTGTGTACTAGACCTGATGTGTGTCTTGCCATAAGTCTGGCAGGGAGATACCAAAGTAATCCAGAAGTGGATCACTAGACAGCGGTCAAGAACATCCTGAAGTACCTGAAAAGGACTAAGGATATGTTTCTCGTTTATGGAGGTGACAAAGAGCTCGTCGTAAATGGTTACGTCGATGCTAGTTTTGACACTGATCCGGATGACTCTAAGTCACAAACCGGATACGTATTTATATTGAATGGTGGAGCTGTCAGTTGGTGCAGTTGCAAGCAGAGCGTCGTGGCGGGATCTACGTGTGAAGCGGAGTACATAGCTGCTTCGGAAGCAGCAAATGAAGGAGTCTGGATGAAGGAGTTCATATCCGATCTAGGTGTAATACCTAGTGCATCGGGTCCAATGAAAATCTTTTGTGATAATACTGGAGCAATTGCCTTAGCGAAGGAATCCAGATTTCACAAAAGAACCAAACACATCAAGAGACGCTTCAACTCCATCCGTGATCAAGTCAAGGAGGGAGACATAGAGATTTGCAAAATAAATACGGATATGAATGTAGCAGACCCGTTGACTAAGCCTCTTCCACAAGCAAAACATGATCAGCACCAAGACTCCATGGGTGTTAGAATCATTACAACGTAATCTAGATTATTGACTCTAGTGCAAGTGGGAGACTGAAGGAAATATGCCCTAGAGGCAATGATAAAGTTGTTATTTTATATTTCCTTATTCATGATAAATGTTTATTATTCATGCTAGAATTGTATTGATCGGAAACCTAAATACATGTGTGAATACATAGACAAACACTGTGTCCCTAGTGAGCCTCTACTTGACTAGCTCGTTAATCAAAGATGGTTAAGGTTTCCTGACCATGGACATGAGTTGTCATTTGATAACGGGATCAATCATTAGGAGAATGATGTGATGGACAAGACCCATCCGTTAGCTTAGCATAATGATCGTTCAGTTTTATTACTACTGCTTTCTTCATGTCAAATACATATTCCTTCGACTATGAGATTATGCAACTCCCGGATACCGGAGGAATGCCTTGTGTGCTATCAAACATCACAACGTAACTGGGTGATTATAAAGATGCTCTACAGGTATCTCTGAAGGTGTCTGTTGGGTTGGCATAGATCAAGATTAGGATTTGTCACTCGAGTATCGGAGAGGTATCTCTGGGCCCTCTCGGTAATGCACATCATAAGAAGCCTTGCAAGCAAAGTGACTAATGAGTTAGTTACAGGATGATTTATTACGGAACGAGTAAAGAGACTTGCCAGTAACGAGATTGAACTAGGTATGAAGATACCGACGATCGAATCTCGGGCAAGTAACATACCAATGGACAAAGGGAATAACGTATGTTGTCATAACGGTTCGACCGATAAAGATCTTCGTAGAATTTGTAGGAGCAAATATTAGCATCCAGGTTCCGCTATTGGTTATTGACCGGAGAGGTGTCTCGGTCATGTCTACATAGTTCTCGAACCCGTAGGGTCCGCACGCTTAACGTTCGATGACGATTTTGTATTATATGAGTTATGTGATTTGGTGACCGAATGTTGTTCGGAGTCCCGGATTAGATCACAGACATGACGAGGAGTCTCGAAATGGTCGAGAGGTAAAGATTGATATATAGGACGATGGTATTCGGACACCGGAAGTGTTCCGGAGGGTACCGGGTACATATCGGGTCACCGGAAGGGGTTCCGGGCACCCCCGGCAAAAGATATGGGCCTAATGGGCCAAGAGGGGAAACGCAGCAGCTAGCAGAGGCTGCTGCACCCCCCATATGGGCCAAACCAGAGGAGAAGCAAAGAGGGGAAGAGAGAAGGAAGGGGAGGGATTCGGCCTCCCCCTTCCTTCCCTCCTCCCTCATCTTTCCTTCCCCCTCCGGCACTTGTGGAAGGGGGGAGGCCGAATTGGGGAGGACCCCAAGTAGGATTCCTCCAAGTAGGATTCCTCCTACTTGGGGTGCCCCCTTGCTGTTCCCCTCCCTATCCCACCTATATATACATGGGGAGGGGGCGCCTAGAACACATAACATCAACTGTTAGCCGTGTGCGGCGCCCCCCTCCACAAATTACACCCTCGCTCATATTCTCGCGGTGCTTAGGCGAAGCCCTGCGCGGATCACTTCACCATCACCGTCACCACGACGTCGTGCTGACGGAACTCATCTACTTCCTCGACACTTTGCTGGATCAAGAGTTCGAGAGATGTCATCGAGCTGAACGTGTGCAGAACTCGGACGTGCCGTACATTCGGTGCATGATCGATCAGAACAAGAAGAAGTTCGATTACATCAACCGCGTTGTCAAACGCTTCCGCTTTCGGTCTACGAGGGTACGTAGACACACTCTCCCCCCTCGTTGCTATGCATCTCCTAGATAGATCTTGCATGAGAGTAGGAATTTTTTTGAAATTGCATGCTACGTTACCCAACATACGTACCCTCGTAGACCGTAAGCGGAAGCGTTTAACAACGCGGTTGATGTAGTCGAACTTCTTCGCGCTCCAACCGATCAAGTACCAAACGTACGACACCTCCGCGTTCTGCACACGTTCAGCTCGGTGACATCCCTCGCCTTCTTGATCCAGCAAGACGTCGAGGTAGTAGATGAGTTCCGTCAGCACGACGGCGTGGTGACAGTGATGGTGAAGTGATCTCCGCAGGGCTTCACCTAAGCACTACGAAAATATGACCGGGGGTGTAAACTGTGGAGGGGGGCGCCGCACACGGCTCACAATTGATCTAGGTGTGCTAGGTGCTCCCTCCCAAGTGGCGCCCCCCTGCCTTATTTGTCGGAGGGGGAAGGAAAGAGGGGGGAGGAGGAAGGAAGGGGGAATCCCATTCCCTTTCTTTCCTTTCCTCCTTCCCCTTTCCTTCTCCACCTTGGCCGGCCCATATGGGGGGCGCACCAGACCCTTGTGGCTGGTGTGTTTCCCCTCTTGGCCCATAAGGCCCATATCTTTTGCCGGGGGTGTCCGGAGCCCCTTCCGGTGAACCGATAAGTACCCGGTGACCCCCGAAACACTTCCAGTACCCGAATACCATCGTCCTCTATATCAATCTTTACCTCTCGACCATTTCAAGACTCCTCGTCATGTCCATGATCTCATCCAGGACTCCGAACAACATTCGGTCACCAAATCACATAACTCATATAATACTATATCGTCAACGAATGTTAAGCGTGCGGACCCTACAGGTTCGAGAACTATGTAGACATGACCGAGGCACCTCTCCGGTCAATAACCAATAGCGGAACCTGGATGCCCATATTGGCTCCTACATATTCTACGAAGATCTTTATCGGTCGAACCGTAATGACAACATACGTAATTCTGTTTGTCCATCGGTATGTTACTTGCCCGAGATTCGATCGACGGTATCTTCATACCTAGTTCAATCTCGTTACCGGCAAGTCTCTTTACTCGTTCCGTAATACATCACCTCATGACCAACTCCTTAGTCGTTTGCTTGCAATCTTATGATGTGTATTACCGAGAGGGCCCAAAGATACCTCTCCGAAACTCGGAGTGACAAATCCTAATCTCGATCTATGCCAACTCAACAAACACCTTTGGCGATACCTGTAGAGCATCTTTATAATCACCCAGTTACGTTGTGATGTTTGATAGCACACAAGGCATTCCTCTAGTATCCGGGAGTTGCATAATCTCATAGTCGAAGGAATATGTATTTGACATGAAGAAAGCAGTAGCAATAAAACTGAACGATCATTATGCTAAGCTAACGGATGGGTCTTGTCCATCACATCATTCCCCTAATGATGTGATCCCGTTATCAAATGACAACTCATGTCCATGGTCAGGAAACCTTAACCATCTTTGATCAACGAGCTAGTCTAGTAGAAGCTTACTAGGGACACGGTGTTTGTTTATGTATTCACACATGTATTATGGTTTTCGATTAATACAATTCTAGCATGAATAATAAAACTTTATCATGAATAAGGAAATATAAAATAACAACTTTATTATTGCCTCTAGGGCATATTTCCTTCACCCGCCCCTCCCGCTGCACCCCAGCAGCAACCGCGAGGCGGCGGGCGGCGCGACAACCGCCGTGGGGGCGGACGCCCGAAGCAGCAGCAGGCGAACGGGGGGGGGGGGGGGGGGGGGGCCTCGTCAGCAGCAGCCCACTCCGCCGTGGACTTATGGCACCAACCCGTGGACTAGTGTCGTCCACGCGTACTCGATGCCGGTCCCCCGGCCTCCTGGCCCGGGCATCCTCGGGCCTCGTCCGGCGATCCACCAGGCGTACCTCGCCGCCCCCTACCAGGCCCTTCCTGCACCGCCGGTCGCGTGCGGCTATGGTGCCGCTCCAGCGCTCCCTTATGGCGGGTTCTACCCGCCCCAGGTGCCACCACCGTGGGATCCCGCACTGCTCGCCGCCTTGCACTCGCCTCCGTCACCCAGTAACTACGGTGGTGGAGGTGACTGGTACATGGACTCGAGCGCCACTGCTCATATGACATCTCGTCCCGGTAACCTCACATCTTCCACCCCCGCTCATACTCCCACTCGCATCACCGTTGGTAACGGTTCCTCTTTACCCATTACACATGTCGGTCATATGTCGTTTCCGTCTACTTCTACTCCTATTAACATGTCTAATGTTCTTGTCTCTCCTGACTTAGTCACGAACCTTGTATCCATTCGTCGCCTTGCTCGTGAGAATCCTATTACTATCGAATTTGACGATGTTGGCTTTTCTGTGAAGGACGCCCGTACTCGGATGGTACTCCACCGATGTGATAGCCCCGACGAGCTCTACCCGGTGCACCCCTCCGGCACCACCGCCACCCATCCAGCCGCCCTCGCCGCCAGCATCGATCTTTGGCATGCTCGTCTCGGTCATCCCAACTCCACAGTTTTGCGTCAGATTCTTTAGAGTTTTTCTTTCTCATGTAATAAGTTTGATAACCACACTTGTGAAGCTTGCCGTCTCGGCAAGCACGTTCGTCTTCCCTTTAGCGCGTCTACAACTATTTCCACTTTTCCATTTCAGTTATTGCATAGTGATGTTTGGACGTCCCCGGTTGCAAGCAACACGGGCTATCTATACTATTTGGTGATATTAGATGATTTCTCTCATTATGTGTGGACAATTCCTCTTCGTCGCAAGTCCGACGCCCTTGCCACACTCACCACTTTTTATTCCTACGTCACCACACAGTTCGGTCGTCCTATCCTTGCATTACAAACTGACAACAGAAAAGAGTTTGACAACATCGCTGTCCGTAACCTCCTCGCTTCTCACGGCACCATCTTTCGCCTCACTTGTCCCTACACGTCCCAACAAAATGGCCGCGCCGAGCGTGTCATTCACACTCTTAACGACTGCGTCCGCACGTTACTCTTCCACTCCAACGTGCCCCCTCGGTTCTAGCCGGATGCTCTCGCCACCGCCAGCCTCCTCGTCAACATCCGCCCGTGTCGCCCTCGCTGGAACTATGCTCCTCACCAGCTCCTATTCGGTGCGGCCCATCTTATGATGGCCTTCGCATCTTCGGGTGTCTCTGTTATCCTAGCACCGCGTCCACCACTCCTCACAAACTCACTCCACGGTCGGTTCCTTGCATCTTTCTCGACTACCCTCCTAACACCAAAGGTTACCGGTGCTATGATCCAATGTCCCACTGCGTTTATACATCGCGGCACGTGTACTTTGATGAGCTGGTGTTCCCTTTTCAGCAGGTACCATCCTCCACTGAGCAGCCTACGGCTCCTCTCGCGGCGCGGCTCGCCCTTGCCACCACCTATGGCGGGCCGCCCCCTTCACCGAGCACCGCCCCGGCCCCGGCCCCACCCGCACGCCCCGCGCCCTCTGGCCCGGCGTTTCCCTCGGGGGGCCTCCCAGACGCCGCGGGTCCGGCTGCCCCCTCTAGCGGCGCCCCGGGCGTGGCCGCCCCCTCGGGTGCCCCTGCCGCCGCGGTCTCCGGCTCTATCCCGCCGGGTGCCGCCTCTCCTGGCCTTGCGGCTACGGGCTCTTCAGCGGCCTCGCCTTCGGCGTCCTCGGAGACCGGCTCGACCCCCTCATCGTCGGTCTCCCCTTCGGCTCCGCCGTGGGGGGCTGCACCCCCCACTGGTGTAGTCACTCGGGCTCGGACCGGGATGTTTCGTCCTAGCACGCGCTACACCTCCGACGAGTACGCGTGTGTTGCGTCTACCTCGGCACCGTCTCTGCTACCCACCTCCGCTCGCGCAGCCCTTTGGGATCCGAACTAGCTCGCTGCGATGCGTGAGGAGTTCGACGCCCTGCAGCGCAACCGTACGTGGCAGCTTGTCCCGTGGCCTCCCCACGCCAATGTTATCACTGGCAAGTGGGTTTTCCGCCACAAGACTCGCCCCGACGGCTCCCTCGAGCGCTATAAGGCGCGCTGGGTGGTGCGCGGTTTTTGACAGAGCGTCGGCGTGGACTTCACCGACACCTTCGCCCCGGTTATCAAACCGGGCACGATTCGCGCCGTTCTCCAGCTAGCTGTTTCTCGCGCCTGGCCCGTTCACTAGCTCGACGTGTCCAATGCTTTCTTGCATGGTCTCCTCGATGAGCAGGTGTTCTATCAGCAGCCCACTGGTTTCGTCGACACCACCTATCCGGACCATGTGTGCTTGCTCTCCCGTTCTCTTTACGGGTTGAAGCAGGCACCTCGGGCCTAGTACCAGCGTATTGCGGCCTTCCTTCAGCAACAGGGGTTTTGGTCCACACGGTCCGATGCCTCCCTGTTTGTTTATCGTCAGGGCGCCGCTACTGCGTACCTCCTCCTGTACGTCGACGACATCATCCTGACTGCATCCTCGTCAGCGCTCCTTCAGCAGATCACCGCTCGACTTGGCACCGAGTTCGCCCTCAAGGACTTGGGGGCTCTCCACTACTTCCTCGGCATCGAGGTCGTTCGCCGTGCCACTGGCTTCTTTCTGCATCAGCAGAAGTACGCCTACGAGCTACTGGAGCAAGCCGGCATGCTTAATTGCAAGCCCGCTTCCACGCCTGTCGATACAAAGGCTAAGGTGTCCGCCGTCGAGGGTTCTCCGGCGTCCGACGCTCCCTTCGACCGCTCCATCGTCGGTTCTCTTCAATACCTCATGCTGACGCGGCCGGATCTTCAGTATGCTGTTCAGCGGGTGTGCCTTCACATGCACGCCCCCCATGACACTCATTGGGCTCTGGTGAAACGTATTCTCCGGTACATACGTGGCACCACGGCTATGGGCCCTGACGGCGTCCTCCGACACCGACCTCGTCGCCTACTCCGACGCCGACTGGGCCGGGTGCCCCGACACTCGACGCTCCACCTCCGGCTACTGCGTCTACCTCGGGCCCTCTCTGATCTCATGGTCGTCTAAACGACAACCCACGGTTTCACGATCGAGCGCCGAGGCCGAGTACAGGGCTGTGGCTAACGCCGTCGTGGAGTGCTCCTGGCTCCGACAGCTACTTCAGGAGTTGTTATGTGAGGTTCCCAAGGCCACGATTGTCTACTGTGACAACGTCTCCGCGGTCTACCTCTCTGCCAACCCTGTTCATCATCGCCGGACGAAGCATATTGAGCTCGACATCCACTTCGTCTGGGAGCATGTTGCACTTGGCCGTGTTCGAGTCTTGCATGTACCCACCGATCAGCAGTTCGCCGATGTCATGACGAAGGGACTGCCTACCTCGACTTTCGAGGGCTTTCGGTCCAGTCTTTGCGTCTCCGCCGACGCTTCGACTGCCGCCGGGGGGGTGGGGGTGTGTTGAACATGTACATACGTGTATAGGTCTGGGTTTTGTACGTTGCACCTGTCGCGTCTCTCTCCCCCCTGTAACTAGTTGTATCTTGGGAGACAAGACACCAGGCGCACCCCTTGTACCTATATATGTGCCTAGTGCACGATCAATGAGAATTATCGATGCACACAATCCCTTTCTCCCAAACTTACAATAGGAGTAGCAACATGTGTTGCCTGGACGGTGGCTTTAGACGTACTGATGTATTACTTTATAAGGTCTTTATGAATAATTAATAAAATGGTTGCATGCATCGTCCAGATGCAGAGGCCGGGGTACATTCTCCTTTAAAAAAAAAGTTCTTTGTTCTGGCTGCCGGGCGGGTGAATCCTGGTGATGCAATGCTACGGAGCCTCTTTTGATTGGAAAAGAAAAGATCAGATGTGCACTGCCACTAAATGGCATGCATACACCCTTCCCGATGGATGATGCAATGCCAAGGCCGCCTTGCGGTGTTTGATCGATCCGCCCGGCGTGCGAAACCGCTTAATCTCCGTAGCGTATCCGACCGCGACTCTCCGCTCTGGGTTCCGTTGGGGGCAAGCCAAGCCAACCACCCGATGCTCCCTCCTTTTAATACTCGAATCGCAATCTCAAAGGCAACGGCACTAGCATCGTCGCGCGCGCTCGCTAGCTTGGTGCAATCGATCGTTCGATCCCCGCCCGGTACGTACCCATATGGCGCCGCCGGCCGTCGTGGGTTTCTCCGACCTGCCGACGGAGGCGCTGGACGAGATCGCCCGGCGCGTCGGGCCCCTCGACAACGTCCTCTGCTCCGCCGTCTGCAGGTTCTGGCGCCGCGCGCTCAGGACCGCGCGCCTCGGCCGCCTCGAAGAGCCGAACCGCCCGCACAGCATATTCCTGCGTACCAATGCGCGCGAGGTCGTCTCGGAGGTCAGCTCCATCCATCGCCGCGATTACGAGGACGCGCCCTCTGGACGGCTACGGCTACGAACCGTGGTGGACGGCAAGATCGCCAACTACCCGTCCATCAAGATCATAGGGGTCTCCTACGGTTGGATCGTGGCCGTCTACAAGCACGATGACGGCAGCGTCATCTACCTCGTCGACCCCTTCACCGGCCGGCGGTTCCCGCTGCCTCGCTTCACCGACTTGTCACGCAGCTGGAGGCAGGAGGAGGAGCTCCGGACGGCGCTTCTCTTCAAGCACAAGGGCATGTTCCACAAGGCGGCGCTCGCTCCCGGGCGCCGGCTGGGCACCTACGCCGTGATGCTGATCCACAGCGACGGCCGCGGCCTGTCGTTCCTGCGGCCCGGGGACAGATCCTGGAGGACGGTGCGCTCCGCGAGGGCCATGCCGCACAGGTACGTCGACGTCGTCTTCCACAAGGGCGCGTTCTGCACGCTCAGCTGCTTCGGCGAGGTGAACGCCTGGGCGCCCGACGGCGGGGGCGGCCTGCGGACGAGGCGGCTCACGGACCAGCGACCGGAGCAGCTGGCGTGGGCCGTCCTCGCCGAGTCCGCGTCCCGCCGCGACCTTCTCATGGTGAGCACCATGGATAGGCCGCCGTGTTCTAAACGCCGGCAGCACTTCGAGGTGTCCCGCTGCGACGAGCGCCAGCGCAGGTGGCTCCCCGTGAAGGACATTGGGGAGACGGCGATCTTGGCCGGGAGCCAGTGCAGCTTGTGTCTCTCCACGCGAGGCTCCCCTCGACTCGCCGGTAGCAGCAACCACTTCTACTTTGCTTCGGACTGTATGACGAGCAACATGAAGTGTGATTACGGAAACCCTGACTACTACCGGCTGCCGATTGCGGCCGAGAGCTTGGCGGGTAGGGAGATATCCGGCTGGACTTGGTTTCTACCTTACGTTCCACGATTAGATTAGGGAGCTTCTTGACATGCCAAAAAGAAAAAGGAAAGGTTTTTTTTAGAACCAAAAAACAAATTGAGTTTCTTGACGTATAGCGGGGCATTATGTACACGTTCTATTTTTTTAACACAGTACAGACGCAAGTGCTCATATACACACGCATACACTCACCTCTATGAACGCACACACGCACACACTACCCCTATGAGCACCTCCGAAAGACTGAGCCGGCATATCATCTTGAAATTTACGAAGTCACCGTAGGCACCTCGTCATCGACGGGAACGTCTCCTCCCACTGAATGCGCATCGCCGAAAATCCTGAAATAAATTCAGGAATAAATGCGAGCACCAGAACTTGAACCCTGTTGGGCTGGGGATACCACAGTCCCTCTAACCATCCAACCATGTTCTATTGATTCAGTCTGCAGATATTGCGTACTCTAGTTTTTCTTTTTGAGGGGTATTGCTAACTCTAGCTAATTGATTGATGTCCGTTGGATTCATGTGCCTTCCTACAAATTGTGAATCTGTGATTGGGAATTGGGAAATACTCCCTATGAGCCATAAACTAAAACCACGACACTTATTATGTATCGGATTAAGTACTCCCTCTGTTCCAAAATATAGTGCGCCCGTGCTTTCCGAGGTTCAACTTTGACCATAAATTTAACCCACGAGATCGACTGTGCCGGGAGCAAAAATTGTATAATTGAAAACTTCTTTCGAATATGAATTCACTGGTATAATTTTTGCTCCCGCCGCAGTCGGTCTCGTTGGTTAAATTTATGATCAAAGTTGAAGCGGCGGGAATCGATGATGCACTATATTTTGGAACGAGGGAGTAGTTGATTATTTAATTTCTTGAAATTCATCGCGTTCAGGTTAGTTTGTTTTGCTGCTCCAACTCCCGGTCGAGCGGTCCTTCCCAGGGCCTCAAGCGCAAGCTTGCCGGCGGGCCGCAGCCCAACCTCACACCAGCTCGATCGGTCACGCGCTCGCTTCGTCCATACGTATTTTTTTTCCTTTTTTTTTCTGCTATTGGCCTGGTAGGAAAAAGCGTGAATTTGAGAAAAGTTCATCAATTTGAGGAAAAAGCGTGAACTTTTTTTCTGCTATTGGCCTGGTTTTTTACATGTTGAAAAATTTGTCAAACAAAAAATGTTTATGGATTTTTGAAAAGTTCATCAATTTGAGAAAAAAAAGCGTGAATTTGAAAAAACAAAGTTCAAGAATTTGGAAATAGATTGCAAATTTGAAAAGTTCATGAATTTTAATATAGTGCATAAGTAAAGTTCACAAATTTGAAAAAGAAGTTCGCAAACTCAAAAAAAGTTCACCCACAATTTTAAGAAAAAGATTGTCAATTTGAAAAATGTTCATGAATTTGAAATGAATTCAGGAATTTGGGAAAAGATTGCAAATATGAAAAGTTCATGAATTTGAATATAGTGCATAAGTGAAGTTCACAAATTTGAAAAGAAGTTTGCAAACTCAAAAAAGTTCATCCACAAATCTAGGGAAAATATTTTGAAAATGTTCACAATTTTGAAATAAGTTCAGGAATTTGGAAAAATATTGCAAATTTGAAAAAGTTTATGAATTTGAATATAGTTCATAAATAAAGTTCACAAATTTGAAAAAGAAGTCACAAACTCAAAAAAAGTTTACCCACAAATTTAGGAATAAGATTATGAATTTGAATAATGTTCATGATTTTGAAATAAGTTCATCAATTTGATAAATGTTCATGAATTTGAAATAAGTTCATGAATTTGAGAAATGTTCATGAATTTGAAAGAGAAGGTCACAAACTCAAAAAAGGTTCGTGCATTTCAAAATATCACGCATTTCAAAGAAGTTGATGGATTTGAAAAATATTTGTGAATTTAAAAAAAATTCATGACTTTTTGCAAACTAAACAAATCACAGTATTTGAATAAGGAAAAAGGAAAAATAAAAAATAAAACCAAAAAAGACCAAATAGAGAACCAAACAGAAGCAGAAGTACAAAATCAATGAAAACTGACGAAACCTTCTAGAAGGTTCCCACAACCATAATGTGAGAAGAAGAAAAGATGAGCATGTGGTGTGAAGAATTAAATGGGGCAAAGACCAAGGTTGAACTAGGTATGCGCCTTCTACCAAAACAATAGAAAGTAGCACCTTAAGCGTTGAATACGGTTTGGCTTTCCGACCAGATGGGTTCCTGTCCATTATGTTCTCCTCCTAAACGGCACCTTCTGCGCAGGTTTTTTCTAATTTTAGCAAATGGCGCGCACCCCCCCCCCCACCACCCACCCCACATCGCCCCCCCCCCGGAGCGCTGGGCCGGCCCGTTTACACCTTTTCTGCTTTAAACCTCAAAAAAGTCCGCGTGATGTGTGATTCGAACCCGCACCTTCCTCGATTAGTGTAAGGCGACATAACAAACCGGCCACCATAGCTTGTGTGATTACTTACATCTTTTTTCATATTTTCTTTTTTCTTTTCTTTTCTTTTCTATTCCGTTCTCTTTGTTTCAAAATGCATGAACTTTTTTTTATCAAATTATGAACTTTATTTCAATTCGATGAACTTTTCTTTAAAATCAATAAACCTTTTTTCAAAATTGATTAAGCTTTTTTCAAATATGATGAACTTTTTCAACATTGATAATATGTTTTTTTAAAAATTGATGAATTTTTTTAAAATTGGATGAACATTTTTCAGAATTGATGAACTTTTTCCAATTTTTTGTTAATTTTTTTTGGAAAACTGATGAATTTATTTTCAAAATAGATGAAGTTTTCATGAATTTTGTGAAACTTTCTTTCAAAAACTGTTGAAATTCTTCCCAAACTTGATGATTTTTTTAAATGGATAACCTTTTTCCAAAATTGATGAACTTTTTTCAACTGGATGAACTTTTTTATAAAATCCATAAACCATATTGGATTTCACATTTTTTTCATAAATATTAAAAAACCAGCCGATTTTTATCTACCAGATCAACAAGACAAAAATGAACAAAACTTGGTTTTTTAGAGATCGGCCGAGCGAGCGAAGCCAGTGGGGCAGAGGAGCGAACTTTGGTGGGCCGTGGCCCGCTTGGGGCGCGCTTGAGCGTCGACTCACATTTGTGGCGCTGAAAGCACCCTATAGGAGCACCCCTTATTGGACCGGCCTAGTTCAGTCAATGGTTGTTCCGTGCAGTTGGGCTGGGCTTGTTTGATACTAGTTGTGTAGGGCATAAAAACAGATAAAAAGACAATACATGCTTTCTAGTCGGGCTTGTTTTTTCTTGATCTTCTCAAGCTAAAAAGAGAGTACTGAAAACCTTTTGATGCTTCTTCTTCCTCCCTATCATTGAACGAGGGCGGCGCGTGCATGAGTAGTAATAAAAATGCTAGAAAAAGAAATATGATAAAAAACATAGTGTCGCCCGAGTGGGGCTCAACGCAACAATAGTTCGAGGGTAGGGTAGTCTACTGGAGCAAACTGACTCGGCAGGCAGTGTTTAAGCGGGGGACAATAAATTCACAGGTTGAAGTGAAAATCTCGAGGGGGAGCTAGCAACACTTGTATGATGCTAGATCTGGTCGAATCAAGTGTTAAGAACACTAGTTGTCAACATTGCTTACAACATAATCACATTGTGAAGGACCACACATAAATTTTGAACTATATTCATGTGGGTGTGTTGAGGCGCATGTGTCTGATAAGTGTGTAATGATAAAAAAATCTAGTGATGACCCACAAGTGTAGAGATCTATTGTAGAACGCGCCATGGTTTCTCTGCACACGAACTTGACAGAAGGTTTAGAGAGATTGGTTTTGTTATTTTGTGAGGAGAAGGGAGGCCTTGGAGCTGTACATAAGACGGTTAGGCTGCCGGATTTCATGAGATAACATTAGTAGAGAAATGATTAGCCACAACTTTAATTGGTGGCGTGCCATTTTCAATCCATGCCATCATAGTATTTTCGAAATAGTGGTGGCGTGGGCATATTTGGTACGCCACCTTTCCAGTGTTAGTGATAGCATGGCATTTTTTTAAGACGCCACAAGTTTGGGACTCCATGTGCACCGAGGCACAATGTAGTGTTGGCATGTGAATTATATACATCACATAGGTACTTAGACAAGCGCCACGAATAACCTAAATAAAATCTAAATTAAAACTAAACAGAAATAAAATATAAGCTAAAATAAAAATAAAAATAAATAAAATAAAATAAAAATAGAACCTAAATTAAAAGTAGACTTAAATAAAATGAAAATAAACATAAAGTAAAATAAATAAAGCTAAATTTTAAATAAAAATTAATACACTATAAAAATAATATAATTAAAAATAAATAAATAAAATGAAAATAAGCATAAATAAAAATAAAACATAAATTTATAATAAACATAACTAAAATATAAAAATAAACATGGGCCGAATAAAAATAAACCTTCTTTATGGGCTGAATTTTTGGGCCTGATATATCTATGGCGTCGGTTGCGTGTCGCATGCTGGTACCTCGGCCATTTTAACCTAGATAGGGCTTAGCCTCATAAACTCCTCCCTATCTTCCACTCACTCCTCTCCCTCTCTCGTAACCCGCCATCGCCAGAGCTCGCCCCCACGTCGCCACTGTCGGATCTCGCCGCTCATCGTCACCAAAGGTTCGAAGATAGCCCCTCTCCTTCCCCTCGCGCCACCCTTGTGAATCCAGTGAAATTTTTAGTGTAGACTCTGATTTGTAGTGTACAATCCATGGAATTTTTAGTATAGAATCCGATTTTTAGTGTAGAATCCATGGAATTTTTAGTGTGGTAGAATCATATTTGCCACCATGGATTGATTATGGTAAAAATAATGTGTACAAATTCTTTAGTATGTAATGATTGATTGATATCTTTTCCACCATGGATGATTTTCTTTATGTGGATTGAAATGCGTAGTATAGAATCCGATTGATATGTTTAGTGTAGAATTTTTTTAATGTATAATCCAATTAATATGCTTAGTGTAGAAATTTTGAAGTATTAATAATTCGATTGATATACTTTATGTGGTGCTCTGTATGAATGTCTAGTACATTTCCTTTGATCAATATTTAGCCATTGTACTTTCTTCTCTAATAGAAAATGACATGTCAAGTTTGCAAGTCAAGGTGCGCCACCCGCCTTACAACTCCCTCATTATTCTGTGTCTATTTCTGACAAGGCTTTGTACGTTCAGTGGTAACAAACCTTCTTCTCTAATAGGATATGTCATTTTTTTAGTGCTTTTACCATCAATGTATTGTGTTCTTTTTTGTTACACGGATCGTCCCATGCAGCGTAAGGTTGGAATACGATCAGCTTACAGAAGACAGTGTGATCATCGAGGCTCCTAGGGCCCCATACACTATTGAGCTAGAGAAAGGACCAACAATGACCCACATTGGAGGAGAAGGATGGGATCATTTCATCATCCACAATTGTCTAATTGGGGGTGAAATGATCAGTTTCTCCTTAAAAGGATGAAGACCCAAGATTTCTGTTATTTTTTCTAACAATGATGACGACCTATTTGATGATGACGTCTTTGCCTAAAGAATGAGGCTCAACGATGATGAGACCGATCACCTTTTCTACATACTTACGCCACGTGAGGACTACGTCGGGGCGCCATTTGTGACCCACCTAACATGGACCAATCTTGTCGGCCATGTCATGGTATGTTACTTAAAATCATTTATCTTAGTGTAGTATTTTTTAGTCTAGAATCTGATTGATATGCTTAGCGTAGAATTATTTTAGTGTAGAATTCGATTGATATGCTTAGTGTAGAATCCAATTGATATGCTTAGTGTAGAAAATTTTCAAGTGTAGAAATTTTGTTATTACCCCCAGTTGTTCGTAATTTTGTTATTGAATGTGAATGTGTATATGCTCTTTTTGATATTTGCATGTCATGGTATGCTATTTAAAGTCATTTATCTTAGTGTAGAAACTTTTTTAGGTACAATCGATATGATATACTTCCTGAGAGTATGTGTGAGGCTAGTTAATTGACATCATGCTATATATATATATATATATATATATATATATATATATATATATGGAAAATCCATCCTATCACCTAGGGGTAGTTACCCCACATGTCTCATATACTACCATATGGTATTCTATATACTACTTTATCATTATAAGTATGTTCATATATTATATATAAGATAATCCAAAGTGGGGTAACATGAAAAAATTGCAAGTTGGTCCATGATTTTTATTATATTTGTGAAATACGTATATATTTGTACGTAAAATGGAGCATACTGAAAATACAATGCATACTACCTAAAAAGTACTATATATACTACCTAAAAATTCTTATATACTACATACTACGCGTACATACTCTCCTATTTGATACATACTACATACAACATACAAATCTCAAGTGGTGGTAACTACCACTGGTGGTAGATAAATTTTGTCATATATATATATATATATTCTTCTGATCACGGGATCAGAATATTCTTCTGATCACAATCTGAACTTTCTGAGTTACACAACCTAAACTTACCTTTGTAGGAACCGGACCTTCGGGCTATCTTTGCAACCGTATCTCCCCGCGCGAATTATTCTGGTAAGTCGTGTTTTATGTGATGTAAGTGTAATCTGCAAACGGTTTTTAGCAACTAAATGCCCGTTTTAAATAGGAATCTCGCTCATTGGCGGATTTGCTCTCGGGTCGTGATGAACATGCGTCTGTTGCAATTTTACTGCCTGAGTTGTTCGACCTGAACTTCCCTTGGTGCTAGGTTGAACTTCCGCAAACATTGTCCAAATGGGGCTTGCGATATATCGTTGGAAAGCTATGGACACGAGTATCATGACCCGAGTTAATTTTTTTGCAAAATGTAAGCCGTTTAAGAGCAGTTTTGAAAACCGTTTTTTCTTCATACAAAAAACGTGAACCGTATTTTCGATCCAATTTCTAAACCGTTTATCGGAATGAGGCAAATAATATGGCGTTGGAAATCTGCTGCAAATCCGCTCCTTCCACATGTAGAAAGTTTTCTCTAATTTCATATGGTTAAAGAGTAATTTGAAAAATCGTAGAATTTTGCAAACCGAACAGCCGAGTTCGTATTTTCGATGCCATTTCTAAACGGCTAACCCAATTGAGGCAAATGATATGGCGTTGGAAAGCTTATGAAAATGCGCTACTTTTTCATGTTCACAATTTTTTCTAATTTTGAACGGTTGAAAAGTAATTTAAAAAACGGTCCAAGTTCCACCGAGCTCGTATTTTTGAGTTAATTTTTTAACCGTACGTCCGAATCTAGCAAATAATATGGAAACCTTGAGGAAGTGCGAAACTTTTTGGTAGATATTGTTTCTCCCAATTCTTTACGGTTTTAAGTCAATTTTGAAAATGGCTAAAAACGTTTTTTGGCCGTAATTTCTACAAACTTTATCGAAATGGAGCAAATAATATAGTGTTGAAAAGCCACGAAAATGCGAAACTTTTTCATGTAGATGGTTTTCTCTAATTCCTAGCCGTTTTTAAGTAATTTCGAGAATGGCCAGATCATGCGGTCTGCCTTTATCGCGAAACAGATTCTTCGAAAATGCACCGCATGAAGAACTTGAACTTCTCGGCATGTGTACTTGAACTTCACTATGTTTTTCATGGGCTTTTTTTGCTCGTAGCTCTCCATCCACTCACCGGAATTGAGCAAGTGATATACCGATGGAAAGCTGCTGTAAACACGCAACTTTCCCTTGTTGATCATTTTTTCATACTCGCGACGATTTTAAAAGTTTTTCATCTGAAATTCATTCAGTGCAGTAGTTGAACTTCCTGTTGTTTTCACGTTGAACTTCTGTGACGTATTTTCGTTTATAATTTTCTCATCCATTCGTCAGTGTTAAACAAATGATATTCCTTTTGTACATACCTCTCTCACAATAATTTTTTTAACTTTCTCCGACCGAGGACTTGAACTTATAACAACAAAAAATTTGGACCTTGCCTTTTTATTCATTTTTCTCGTATTAAACACACACCATGTAGTACATGAACTTTTTCGATTTTTATAATTTGAATTTTTTATTTTCTTTTTGAAATCAAATTGCTCCCAAATAATAACTGAACTTGTTTATGGATTGAGAGAATTATTTTAAAACGCAAAAAAACAATTTTTTTTTTGTGTTTTCGAACATGGAAATACAAGGTGAACCTCTCTCGCAAGAATTTTTGAACTTCCCTGGACAGAGCACTTGAACTTCTTTCAACAAAAATTTTATCCTTTGCTTTTTCATTCTTTTTTTAATACAAAATGCACACCGTGTTGTACGTGAACTTCTGGTAGTTATCAATCTGAACTTCTCTCGGTTATGTGAAAATATCTGGGGTTTTTATAGACATTGAACCGCTCTACCCTTTTTATTTGAACTTCATTGTGTATTTTTAGAAATGTGAAAATTGGAGGGTTTTTTAGAAACATCGAACTTCTTCAATATTTAAAATTGAACTTATTGGTTTTATTCTTTAGTAACTAGACAAATCTAATTTTTTAAATAAATATCAAATTGCTCCGCTTTTTCCAATTGACTTGGTTTTATTCTCTAGTATCGTGAAAACCTGAGTTTTTTTTATATACATTGAACTACTCCATTTTTTGAAATTGAACTTCTTGGTTTTAATCTTTTGCATTGGGGAAAATATGAGTTTTTATAAACATTAAACAGCTTCATATATTTTTTTGAACTTTTTGGTGTTATTTATTAGTAACGGGAGAAGTCCTAGTTATGTAATAAATATCAAACTTTTAGGGCTTATTTTTAAAAGAAGGAAAATCTATTTTTATAAAACTTTTGAACGGCTTGGTTTTTCAATTTGACCTTCTTAATATTGTAATAAACATTGAACTTCCCCATTATTTAAATTTGAACCTCTAGGTTTTTTTGTAGAACGGGGAAATTCCATTTTGTCTATAATTTTTGAGCTGCTCTATTTTATCAATTTGCCCTTCTTGGATTATTCTTTTGTAATGAGGAAAATTCTAATTTAATAATAAATATCAAACCATTCCTTTATTTAAATTTGAACTTCTAGTTATTTTGTTTGAATTTCTAGGGGTCTTGCTAGAAATGGGAGAAACTCTCTCTATTTAAAAATTGAACTGCTATATTATTTCAATTTGACCTTCCTGGTTTTATTTTTAAAAATGGGAAAAATCATTTTAATAAACATTAAGCCATTTTGTTAATTTAACTTGAACTTCTTTGTTCTTTTAGTTTGAGCTTCTAGTTTTTTAAAACAGGCAAAATCTATTTAAACATTTCTTAGTTGTTCATTTATTTTAATTTAAACTCCTTCATTGTATTTTTTAGTAACAAGAAAAAAATTCTAACTTTTTAAAAACTTCGAACTTCTTCGTTATTTTAATTTGAACTTCTAGGTTTTTTATTACCGAACTTCTGAATGGGGTGGGCTTATTCTTTAGGCAATTGCATTAGTTTTGTTTTTTGGTTAACATTTGGTAACTATTTTATAACATGTATTTTTCTAGAGATGAAAAAACCCTTCTCGGTTTAATGGTGAAAGCCCCCAAAAATGTGGCACGCTTGCAACAACTACGGAACTCTTTCTGTGATAGTTGTCGATGGTGGCATATTGTATACCACGGACAGAGTTCACTAAGTGACAAACATAAAAGAGTAGATGTTGAATCATATAGTACTTGGAAAATAGCCATACTAGTACTTCACGGCTACCAGCGTATAGCGGTAGTAGAACTTGGAGTATAGTCGTGGTAGAAATTCATTGTGCCTCTAAACGTCTCGCGGAGGCCCTTGGCGCTGAAGGCATGCGCAAGGTTGTGGACGCTGGCGGTGGCCGGCGACGGGGGGCCGTTGACGACATTTTTGGACGCCGGGGCGAGGCTGTCGAACTGGCCCTGCGGCACGGTGTAGTTGGGCCCGCCTTAGAGCACGATGGCGTCGCGGGTGGTGAGCGCCGAGATGTCGGCGCACGACACCGTGGCGTCGCAGGTCACGTGCACCTTGGCATGGATGTCCTCCACGAGCTGCAGTGCCCGTGCCTACAGCGTGGTGTTGGGTCCCATGGCCTGCTCCATGCCGCTGCCCTTGAGGTACACGGACGCGTCGCAGCCCTGCAGGAAACAGTCATGGAAGAAGATGCGGAGGAGGCCGACGGCGAGCGTGACCTCTTGCCGGAGCGTCTCCTGCATGTTCTGGCCTTCGTGACTGTCGCCGTGCTGCTCTCCTTGGCGCTGTCCCTCCCTATGGACGGCGCCGCTTTCCACTTGCGACGAGCCCGCAGCTGGAGAGCATCGTACTGTCCTCTAAACGTCTCAAAATTTAACTTTTACATGAAATTTGCCGAATCTGCAGAAACACATGCCTGCATTATTTCTATTTTTGTGCTGCCATAGGGCTCGCTCCACGGTCCCTGCAGTTCAATCAGTCAACACAGTTAAGTTCAGTTAACAAGTCCCATGTATAAATGAAGCATCAACTTTCCTGATTAATGGACATGATTGTTGGCCCGTTGCAGCTCTAGAATAGTTGGTAGATTTGTCGTTTCAGTTATTCATCAGTCTAATCAAACAACTTAGCTAGTTAGATGAATAAGGGAATAGGTGTCATGAACACCAAAAGAAAACTGCTCTGTTGAGGAGCATGGTGTGTTGTGCTACAGACGTTGCCGATGGCGCAATGCCCCTGGGCGGTGGCTTCGGGGAGCAGGGGCGCTGGTGCAGGGGGGCGGCGGGTCATGTGGAGCAGGGCGGCGGAGCTCGGGAGCAGTCCGACGGAGTTTGCTGGCGGGACGAGGCAGTCAGGCGGTGGTGGAATCTGCGGCGCCGTGCGCGGGGTGCAGGTGGGCGGCGGCGGTTGGATCCGCGGTGGAGCGCGCGGGGCTGCGCCGGTGGTTGGTCGGGCATGGGGAGGACGAGCGGCGACAGTAATGGAGGCGCGTGAGAGGTTTCCAGGGCCGGCGGCGGCGCGCCGGATCCACTGCCGACGGCGGCGTGTGGGTATCAAGGGCAGGCGGCGGTCCGGTCGTTGGATCGGGGAGGTTGTCGTGGTTGGTGGAGGGATCGGGGAACGTGGTGGACCAGTGGGTCATGGGTATTTTTTTGTCGCTGACACTTCGGGAGTTCGGGAGGATCTGCTCGACGCCTATATAGGGCGCGCCGTGATCCAAATAGTTATTCTAATCCTGGGATTATAATAGTGCTACTCTCTCTCTCTCTCTATATATATATATGTTGGTTTTTCAGAAATTTCCTAGGAAGGTAACTTTGAGCAGTGGCATTGCGGCTGATGAAGCAGGCCTTGCTGGAGTACACCTTTGAGCAAGGGGTGCCGTCACCACCTGTGCGTACGAGATGGACACGAACGGCCGCATTATCTTAAGAGTGGAAGGGTGGAAGGACTTCCTTATTGGAGAGAATCTCCAGGTTGAACATGCCGTTCTATTCACTATTAGGAACACCACACGCCCCAACTTGAGGATGATGGTCATGGCATCGTACATGTGATCGAGGTCAAGTCTGTGTGGCTAAGCCATCGATGTGACTTGTCTTAATTAAACTGCTTATTAGTTCACATGTGCTGACAATGACTAGCTAGCTAGTGTCCTTGAAGTTCTGAGATTGTTGGTTAACTATTTCATGCTATATGTATGTTTGGCCATTTGTTAAACTTAATGTTGTTCTGTTTTATACTATTTCATATATGCCACTGCCATGCAGGATGCGAAATGCTATGGTGTTGCAAAAAAAAATTGGCTGGAAAACACGTTGGTGGTGTGCATATAGCATGAAACACCGCTAGGTGAGGAATTACAGTGTTGGCGTGGGATATGTGGCACACCATCAGTACCTACATTACAACTGATGTGGACTGCAACGCCACCACTATGTTTTATCAGTGGCGCCATATTGGTGGCATGGGTGTCCAACCACCAAGACACTTTTTGCCACGTCGGGACTACACTTTTATGCACTAGTGTAAGGATGGTTGAAAAAGATTAGAGAACAAGCCAAACAAAATCGGGTAAAATCTACACAAAATCAATGTGCCCCTACGGAAGACGATGCACGGTACAAGCGTGTGCGGTCGTACACTCGCTCGTATCATCTATTTTTCTGTGCGTTCGAAACTTCTAGAGCATTTGCCGGCCTATGGTACGAACATGAGCGCTCATACCCTGGGTCATACTCCTTTTCGCCACCTACAAAAATATTTTTTGAAAGAAAAAGGCTTCAAACCCAGAGTGAAGGATGGCCAACGGTATGAGCATGAGCACTCATACTGGCGGTCATACCTCATTCAGGCTCGAGTAATAGAAGGTCCCAAAAACTAAGATGACGCCAATTAACCGGGCAATTCTCTTCTTCTTAATCAATAAAAATGGCAAATCTTTTGCCTCGTTTCAAAAAAAAACTGAGATGACACATGGTATGACTGGAGCGGTCTCACCACCTGGAAAAACTATTTTCCTGAACGGAATTGTCAACCTAAGTCAAATAAATAGAAATACCCAAATAATAATGCCCACACGTGTGGCATGTTTACACATCGCCCACACGCCTTGATCCACGTTGATTCTGTTTTGCACGAATCCTAAAGGAATCTGTTAGAATCTGAGTGCCACGTGGGCATCATTGTGTGTGTGGGCGTTGGAAAGTTCGCCCACACGCCCCGCAGCACGCGGTTTGCCAGCTGCGCTGTGTGGGCGAACTAGTTTCTGCCCACACAGCCACCACCTAGTCCACACGCGTGTGGGCGAACTGCTTTTCGCCCACACGACACTCGTACGTTGTTGGATGGCAACTGCAGTTGCGCGTACGTGACAACTATGTAAACACACATGGCAACTGTGATTAACCATACATGGCAACTATGGTTGGACCACACGTGGCAACTAGGTAAACACACATGGCAACTATTGTTTGACCATATGTGGCAAGTAGTTAATCACACACGACAACTATGGTTTGATTACACGCGGCAACTACCATAAATTAGACATGGCAACTATAGTTAACCAAAACAGAGAGAGTTGCCATGCTTTTACAACTGCATTTTCCATCCCGGATAACTACATCTGCCATCCCGGATGGCAACTAAATCGTCATCCCGCGGGTACCTAACGTAGCTGCGCCAGGACGTGTGGGCATATTTGCTTCGTGCCACACGCGCGGGGTGGGGATGAGTAGTACTTGTTGGGCGTGTGGCACGAAGTAGCTGTGCCCACACGTGTGGGCAATTCTAATGTTCGCCCACACACAGCCCGTGTGAGCTGCCTCCTGCTCACACCACACACGGTGTGTGAGCGGATGCCTAGTATGCCACACGTGTGGGCGTTATCAGGACCCTAGAAATATTTAGCTTTAGGGAAACCTGTACAGGTTATAAGGGTTACTTTTGCACTTCTCCCAAGACTTGTTCTTCAAGAATGCTTTGGTCCTTATTTTCGCCTCTCTTTTCAACGGATTCATCAAAGAATTTGTCCTCGCCAGCTTACTCGGGCATAAAATATTACGATAATTATTTATATCGAAGGGCGTACCTTTCTTACTTCACTTCCCAAGGAGATAATCATGCATAAATTGCAGGCGGGTCAGTATTCCTAGAAGTTCTTGTCGTAATCCCGTCTAGGGACATGGTATTACGATAAGGAATACATATCTTGCTTTCCTAATTGTTCACCTCATCTTGCGTTGTCAATTATACATCCACCTTCATGTCGTATATATATCTTGTTTCGATTTTATATCTTCATGTCGAACTCTTGCAAAAGGAGAGTCCATGGGATCCATCTTGGCTTTAAATCTTTCTTCGTGAGTACATCTTTCATAGTCTGACTATCTGTGTAGACTCTAACTTTTGTATTTGTAATTTAAGACCTGAACTTTTCACAAGAAAATATCACAACATAAAACTCTCCATCATCTTTAGCATAGTTTCTCTGAGCATCATTCAAAGTGTGACTTTCATAATAAATACTCCCTCTGTTCACTATTGTAAGACCTTTTAGACATTTAAGACAACACCCAAAACTGTTCAATTTCAGCTGTCTAAAACGTCCTACAAAAGTGAATGGAGGGGGTAACATTCTTCATGCTAGGCTAAGGCAACACTTACCGCGTTATCATCGGCCTGACGAATTATCTCAAAAGGTTCATCCCATTTAGGTGGTTTGATGATGGGTGTCACGATCAAAGCTTGGTTTAATTGTTCAAATGTCGATGTACACTCCTTATCCAAATTGAAAGGGACACTTTTCTGCAACAGGTTAGTCGATGGCTTCGAGTTACTAGAATTTTCTTTAATAAAGGGTATGTAGAAACATGCATGCCATAGAAAACTTTGTATCCCCTTTATGTCTCGTGGGTACGGTAACTTTTCTATGGTATCACTCTTAGCTCTGTCAACTTCAATGCCCTTTCTGGACATTTTGTGACCTAACACAATTCCTTCATTCACCATGAAATGTCATTTCTCTGACTTTAGGACTAAATTGGTATCTTCACACCTCTTCTAAACATTGTTAAGGTTGTGAAGGCAATCATCAAACGAAGTTCCATAGACAGAAAAATCATCCATGAATACTTCCATGATTTCTTCAACAAAATCAGCAAACATGGCAGTTATGCACCTTTGAAAAGTAGCAGGCGCATTACATAATCCAAACGGCATACGATGATAGGGATACATAGTGAAGGGTCGGGTAAATGTCGTTTCCTCTTGATCATCTAGATGAACTACAATTTGTGAAATCTGGAATATCAATCAAGGTAATAACAATGAGTGAGTGGCTAAACTTTCAAGCATTTGGTTGATAGAGGGAAGCGAGTACTGGTCCTTCCATGTTTCTTTGTTTAACTTCCTAAAATTAATACACATTTTAGACCCAACTGTTGTTATGGTGGAAATTAGTTCATTGTTTTTATTAGGCACAACTGTAAATCCTCCCTTCTTGGGTACATGATGAACCAGACTTACCCACTTACTTTCAAACATATAGTATACTATTCCTGCATCTAATAATAGAATTGCATCTTTTCTCACCACTTCGTTCATTTCTAGATATAGCTTCCACTGGTATTCTAGTACGGGTGTAGCAACCTCCTCCATGTATAACTTATGTGTGCAAATAGATGGGCTGATTCATTTAAGATCATCCATATAATACCTGAATGCCTTATGGTGATTTCTCAAGCTTTTCATGAGTTTGACTTCTCTTCTTCTAAAAGGTTAGCATATATAATAACGAGATATTTATTTGTACCATCTAAAAACTCATACCTTAATTCTTCTGGTAATGGTTTTATCTCCATCGGTGGGAGTTCTTCATCTCCTCTCTTTTCAAGAACTCATAAGTTTCATTCACTTGGGAGGTCCAAAGTAGGTGCTTCATCAAGATGTTGATCAATTTCTATCTTTCCATAATCTTCAGGCCTTTGTTCATACTCTATAAGGCTTCGCACCAATTCATCTTCTAGCGTCCAGAAGTAGATGACAACAAGTTTTATATAGTTTTATCCTCATGGTTACAATACTCACTTTGTTTGGGTTGATTCTTGAACCTGGAGAAGTGAAACCCTCTTCCTTATTCTCCATGTCGGGGAGAAAACACTTCTCTTTTACAATCTATTTTAGCTCATGTAGTGTTCAACAAAGGTCTCCCAAAAATAACGGGAGAAAAATCGTACTCAGGAATTTCCATAACAACAAAATCAATGGGGTAAGTGAAAGTTCTAGGAACAGTATGAGCATCTGGAAGAACATCATAAGTCTTCCTAAATGTACCATCCGCTGATCTGAAGTCCATATATGTGATTTGGAGTTTGCTAAAATAGATTTAATCACATATCTTAGCATAAAGATTATAAGGAATGACATTAATGGAGGAACCAATACCGCAAAGCCCATAATAAGAAGTGCTACTGACAGAGCATGGTACCATGGGTTGACTTGTATCCATAGCTTTTATGCATTCTTTAACAAAAGATGTTATCTTTTTCTATTTCTACCATGTTGTTGCTTGCAGGTTTTTGAATTTTTCCTTTCTTCACCGGTTGCGGCTTAGCTTGAATTGTACAAATGTTTCATTTTACCTCATGTTGTTGCACTAACCTTTCATGCCGAAATTCCAGTTGCACCGCTCTATTTGGAAATGGCAATGTTTCACGGGTTCATAACCATCCTCTATAGGTGCTTCTAGAGGTTCCATGGCAGATGTCTTTAAACCTCTCCCTCTGATCTTCATTATTGTAACAATCCCCCTTTTCTTTTGGAACCTGCAAAAACTCAACATGTCGTTTGATGATCTGCAACACAATGTCATGATCAAGATAAAAGTTAATTTATCTACCCTTCCCGATATAAGATAAGTTTTGATACAATCATAGTCTATCTCAACTCCTCCTTATCCTCCTTCATTGCTCCCCCAAGCTTCATGGTTGGCATGTATACTATCTAACAATTACCAATCTTTAGGTACTTCATCTTCAGTAAAAGCACCTCCAGAAGCTAGGTCAAATTAATTTTTTATTCATCCTTAAGCCCTCCATAAAAGAATTTAAAACTAACCAAGCATGTACATTGTGATGGGCACAATCATCAAGTTGAATACGATACCTTTGATATGTCTTTACTATCCTCTCACTTGGTCTCTGAGCAAAATTTATGATCCATCGCATGGCTTTATAAACTTTCCTTCCTGGATAATAGTGAGCCAAGAATGCCAGGCATAATTTATCCCAAGTGTCCAAGGTAATTGCGGGGTGAAGAAGTAACCATGCTTTCGCCTTGGTAGTTACTATTTGTCCAAACTACTTAAGTTTCATATCATCGTAGGTGAAAGCATTAACTTTAAACGTCCTGCATATTTCGTTGAATAATTGAAAGTGCTGGTAAGGGTCCTTATCATCATTGTGTTTAATTTCTTACCAGGCAATAATTCTAGTAGACCCGAATTAATCTCATAAGATACACCAGCAGGTCTTAGGCCTAAAAATGTAAAGATACTTCCAATACGTGGCCCCGAGAGCTTCATTGTGGCGAGTTGGTAAATATGCCCATACTCGGCCGTGGTTGCTTAGAACCTGCAAATAACTTAGTACACAAAAATAAACCAAACTAAAAAAATACCAAAAGCTGTCAGCTCCCCGGCAATGGCGTGAGAAAAATCTTGATGGCCTGCAAGTGCATAGGGTTTAGTTGTAGCCTTTCTGAAGTAAGTGTATCAATTCCACAGGAAGCACACGAAGTGGAATTTTTATCCTGTAGTGGTTTATGATATTGTGCATGTAAGTTAGTTGTAATCCAATGCAAAGCGAAAACAAAAGTTTGAAATACCACAAGGTTGTTGCAAACAAGGTAATAAAATGCAAGAGTAAAATAAAAAGAGCACAAGACGTAAAGTAATGGTTGTTGGAATCAAGAGGGCTAAGCATTCTCAGGGAGTGCAGATTCCCCAATAATATGTGTCTGGCGTAACCTACGCCTAAGCATAATTCGAAGTTTGGATTCCTAAGCCACTTTATATGTTTCTACAAGCGTACGAAGTCAAGTACAGATACATGCATGCATGTCGCAGCCTCATATCGCATACACCGCCACCGTTCATCCCCACTCCGGTTACCGAACGGTGATTTAGTGCCTTCCCGTGGACATAGCGAAGGTGGTCTCCGTTTATCCCCTGTTGCAATGATCAGGGAAGGCGGGATATACGCACTGTCACTACCGACCTCTGCATCCCACAATCACACCAATAGTAATGACCTTTCGTCCAAAGGAGGTATATGTTGGATGGTCGACTTGACCCAATATCGACAAGATCATTAACATAAACATATAAAGAGGATGTTAAATCCTATCAAAATCCAGTCCTAAGCATACTAGGATTCCTTCATATCCCCGAGAACTAGGAAGATTACTCGCGCATCGAGATCATAAGCATCATAGAATAAATCATGGTGAACAAGGATGAAATGCCAAAGTAATAAAAAAATGGATCCACACGGATTAATTTATTACAAAGAGATGGAGATGGGATGGCGATGAAGTAGATGAGTGATGATGATGCCTTCTCAACACGATGATGAGGCGGCGGAGTCCTTTATCAATTTCCCTTCTGAAGGCTAGGGTTCTTTGTTTTGGGCGAGATTATATGGTAGCTACGGGCGTCTGATCCTCGATCTGATTGCATGCGGGGGGGGGGGGGGGAGGGAGGGTGAAGCACTGGACCATGCGATGGAAGCGGTGCACGGTGTGATCCGCGGTATGAGCATGTGCGCTTGTACCATGCGTCGTCAGGCGCTCTGGACTCCTCCATGAGGCCTCTTTCTTCTCCCAAATGCTTTAATCTTTTATGGCAATCTTTTATCACATTAATTGACACGATTTTATCACCATAACTTGGCTTTCTTTTCTTAAATTCCCAAATGCTTCCGCAAGTGGCAACCTAATGAAAACTGATAAAAGAGGTGTGCGGACGAGGAAAAATCTAAAGAATCCTAACACTACGGAATGAAATAAGAGGTGCGAAATAACACAAATTTTGGACTCACCAGCTACAAATAATGTAGAAGCAAGGACAGTGGACATGGAAGTGGAGAAAGTGTTATCTAGTCAGGCCAGTTTGGACAGGCTTATGGATAAAATGCTATTTAACTGGATAAGTGGGGAACTGGATAAGCTGGATTTTACAACCAATGTTAGTACAAAGTGGACTGTTGGTGAGAGCATATAAAAACTAGCATAGGTGAACATGACAATGTGGAAAATCAGGGACTAGGTGACGAGCAACTTCTGGTTTATGAAAAACGGTGATTAGGCAGAGATTGAAACAAAGGATGTTGATTTTGCAGATGAGGATAGTTTTGCAAGAAAGGGTTTTAGTACATAAGAAATTGAACAACTCAACAAGGGAAATGAAACAGATGAAACTGATAGTAATGAACAAGAGAACAAAGAGGAGGGACAACTTGAGATTGTAGATGGAGTTGAGAAGAAGAACAAGAGAGGGCTCAAACAGAAAGATGTGCTGGTGAAGGATAAAAAGATCAGTAGCATAGTGGATATTGATCAAATGTAATGGAAAACTCTATGGCTGGGCATAGAGTGAAAAATTTGGACCATGCACAACATAAAGCCTGTTCTAAGTCAGATGCCAATCATGCACATATCTCTTTGATGAAATTAGTTGACTAATTAGGTGTGAGATTGGGCAGTATTAAAGATGTTATTAGAAATATTGCGTAATGTAGTTAAACAGCTAGAGAAAGCCGTATATGGTTTATTCATTGCTATGAAATGTCATGTAGATAGTTTACCTATGGACATGGGGCAGAGCTAGAACCATTGTACCTGAACCTAAATAGAACAGTTTGTAAGCAACGATGAATTTTCTATTAGTAGTGATAGTGGCGCAGACAATATTATTAGTTGTTCAGTTGGCTTATAAGGTAAAAGTGTTGGTAGATGTAGCAGAGGTAGAGGACTAGACGTAAGTAGTAAGCATGTAGTAGAAACTAGGAAATTTAGAGGTATCGATAGAATGTTAGTTAGACTAGGCTTTTTAATTCCTCTCATGTTCTCATATATGAGGTCTATTTTGGAATGTTAGGGAACCTGGAGAACCTAAGAAGAGGAGTAGCTCTTATTTCAAATGCTATAGGGAGTATAATCTTTAGTTTTGCTGGTATTTCTGAAATAAAAATGCAGGCTTACACTTCTCAATTCGTAGACAACATTTCTGGCGCTAGAATTTTTAAGTGGCTGTTTTGCCTGCTCCTGGTTTGTTAGGGGGTATTATTCTGGGTATGGATGTTGATTCTTATGATATTTTGGAGGAGGATATAGGCATTTTTATGTTAGAGCCTTGGTCATGTCTAAAATTACTGGTAAGTCCTTTACTTTTATGTCTGTGTATGGTGTTGTCCAGCCTAGAGATAAAGACATTTTCTTAATAGAACTGGTCCATGTGCTTAACAGTAGTACCTTATGTTATGTGGTGGGGTGACTTTAATATCAGTAGAAAAATCAGTGAGAGTGGTAGGAGGAAAAACTTTCTAAATGGTCTAATACAAAATAATGAGTTGGATGAGTTAGAGTTAGATGGTAGATGTTTCACTTGGTCTATTATCAGGAGAATCCCAGTATGGAAAAATCAGATAGGATATTAATTTCTATAGAATGGGGAATTTAATTTCCTATGGTATTTGTTAAAACCTTGCCTAGAATTTTGTCAGATTATACTCCTTTGGTCATGGATGTTAATACCACAAAAGTACAGAAAAATACTTTTTTTTTCTTGTTTGAATTATGTTGGTTTTTAGGCCTAATGTAGATGAAATTGTGGTTACATGTTGGAATAATAGTTTTATTTGGCAGAAGTAAATGGATAAATAGAAGTGCAGGAATAGAAATCTTAGGTGGGTGTTGAGAGGTCGAATATTAAATATGAAGCAACCTATAACATAGACGTGAAAAAACTTATAGAGGACGATATTGATGTAATATATAGATAAAAAGAGTGAGATATTTGTTAAGGAAGCATTTATACAATAGGCTAGAATGCACTCTTAGAGAGGAGGAGGTAAAGTGGATTCAAAGGACCAAAGAGCAAAACCTGCCGATGGGAGATGCTCTTACTTCATTTTTTATGGCCAAGGCTAATGGGACGATGGTAGATGCTCTTACTTCATTTTTTATGGCCAAAGCTAATGGGAGACACCGGAAGAATATGATTGCCATGTTTAAAGATGGTGATGAGGTGACTGAGGGGGAGAGGAACTTTTTGCTTCATACTATAGATTTTTATAAAAAAAATTGTTTGGCCCTATCGATTAAAATACTAAGATTTGCTTAGAAGTTCATGTTCCTAGTGTTTTAAATGAAGAGGATGTTTTCTGTTAGAATCTGCCTTTTTGTTTTCTTTAGAAGAGATTAAAGTGCTTTATTTTATATGAAACAAAACAAGGCTTATGTGCCAGGTGGCCTACATGCAAAGTTATATCAATGTTACTGCGAGCTCACTGGAGGAGCCATGTGACAAAACTATAAGGAGGTGCCGTGGAGATATACAAGAAGCCGTGCTCGCGGGGGAGAAGAACAACCGAGCTAACGGGGAAGAAGAAACAACCAAGATCCTTCGAGGTAAGGATAAGGGTAGAGAGTGGTCGCAGGGCCCGCGGGCTGCCGACACGTACTCGTCGTACGCAATGGCCGATCCGAGCCTCATTCCATCGCACTGAACAAGATGGTATCCTTTAATTAATGTCTCAGAGTCCAAATTTATTGTTTCGTGATAACCCATAGGCATGCAAATGGATGACCTAATGGGTACCCTCTGATCCATCCAGTACAATCAAATGAACTATAAATTCCCAAAGACACCTATTTCTATTTTTTTTTCTTTTTCTTTAAACTACTCCCTCCGTCCAAGTGTAGTGTAAAAAACACTCTTATATTATGATACGAATGGAGTAGCTAGGGACAAAGGGTATTCCAGGAGGAAGTTAGGAAGGCGGTTTTCCTGATGGCGCATAACAAAGCTCCGGGTCCGGATGGTTTCCCCGCTGAGTTTTATCAGAACTTCTGGGAAGTCATCAAAGCGGACCTCCTACTTTTGTTTAGCCACCTACATGTTGGACAACTAGAATTGTTTCGCTTAAACTTTTGTGAGATTATTTTATTACCTAAGGTTAATGAGGCTAAAAGGATACAACAATATAGACCTATCTTCCTCCTCAATGTTAGTTTTAAAATCTTCATGAAAGTTGCAACTATTAGGCTAAATTCGGTTGCTGAACATGTGGTTTGTCCTTCACAAACTGCTTTTATGCAAGGCAGACACATCCTAGATGGAGTGGTTATCCTTCATGAAACAGTACACGAATTACATCAGAAAAAGTTGAATGGGGTGGTTCTTAAGATTGACTTTGAAAAAGCTTGACAAAGTCAAGTGGCCTTTTCTTCAACAGACTCTCAGAATGAAAGGATGTTCTGCAGAGTGGTGTGCTATGATTCATAGGTTCATTTCTAGAGGTAGTGTTGCCATTAAAGTCAATGATGACGTTGGCGGATACGTCTCCAACGTATCTATAATTTTTGCTTGTTCCATGCTGTTATATTATCATTCTTGGATGTTTTACAATCATTTTATAGCAACTTTATATCATTTTTTGGGACTAACCTATTGACATAGTGCCCAGTGCCAGTTGCCGTTTTTTGCTTGTTTTTTACTTTGCAGAAAATCAATACCAAACGGAGTCCAAACGCAACGAAACTTTTTGGAGATTTTTTCTGGATCAGAAGGAACAACTTGGGCCGAAGAAGTACCAGAGCGGTGCCCCGAGGGGGGCACAACCCACCTGGGCGTGCCTGGGGGCCCAGGCGCACCCTGGTGGGTTGTGCCCACCTCGGTGGCCTCCCGCACCGCCTCTTTTCTCTATAAATACACCAATATTCCAAAAACCCTAGGGGAGTCGACACACAATTCCAGCCGCCGCAAGTTCCAGAAACACCAGATCCAATCTAGACACCATCACAGAGGGGTTCATCATCCTCATTGGTGCCTCTCCGATGATGCGTGAGTAGTTCATTGTAGACCTTCGGGTCCGTAGTTAGTATCTAGATGGCTTCCTCTCTCTCTTTTGATTCTCAATACAATGGTCTCTTGGAGATCTATTTGATGTAACTCTTTTTTGCGGTGTGTTTGTTGGGATCCGATGAACTTTGTGTTTATGATCAGATCTATTTTTATCCATGAAAGCCATTTGAGTTTCTTTGATCTCTTATATGCATGATTGCTTATAGCCTCGTATTTCTTCTTCGAATCCTTGGTTTAGTTAGGCCAACTAGATCGATTTTTCTTGCCATGGGAAGAGGTGCTTTGTGATGGGTTCGATCTTATGGTGCTCAATCCCAGTGACAGAAGGGGACATGGCACGTATGTATCATTGCTATTAAGGATAACAAGATGGGGTCTATTCCTACATGAATAGATCTTGTCTACATCATGTCATCGTTCTTATTGCATTACTCTGTTTCTCCATGAAATTAATACACTAGATGCATGCTGGATAGCGGTCGATGTGTGGAGTAATAGTAGTAGATGCAGGCAAGAATCGGTCTACTAATCTTGGACGTGATGCCTATATAATGATCATTGCCTAGATATCATCATGATTATTTGAAGTTCTATCAATTGCCCAACAGTAATTTGTTTACCCACCGTATGCTATTCTTCTCGAGAGAAGCCACTAGTAAAATCTACGGCCCCCGGGTCTATTCTTCTTTATATTTCCTTTCCGATCTATTATTTGCCACTTTTATTTTCAGATCTATTATTCCAAAAACCCAAAAATACATTGCTGCACTTTTTTGTTACTTCTTTTATTTCGCGTTTATTCGAGATCTATTTATCCAATCTATCATAATTTTTATCCCGTCCACGTGACAATTTCTGGCACTATTACCCGTTGAGGGATTGACAACCCCTCCTAATCGTCGGGTTGCAACTATTTGTTCTTTGTGTGCAGGTACCGTTTACATAGTGTTGCTTGGTTCTACTACTGGATTGATACATTGGTTTCATAACTGAGGGAAATACCTACCGTAGCTGTGCTGCATCATCCCTTCCTCTTTGGGGAAATACCGACGTAGTTCAAGCGACATCAAAAGGAATTTGTGGCACCGTTGCCGGGGAGACATCATCAACATCTATCAGGTTCCTAATCACAAATCTCATCTCCTTGCAATTTACATTATTTGCCATGTGCCTCTCATTTTCATCTCCCCCACTTCACAAAAAATTGCCGTTTTATTCTCCCTCTTTTTCGTTCGCTGTTTTCTCGTCAGATCTATTCTTGTGTGCAATCTTGTTTGCGTAGTCACGATGACTCAAGAAAACACCAAGTTGTGTGATTTTTCCAATACCAATAATAACGATTTTATTAGCACTCCGATTGCTCCTCCCGCCACTAGTGCGGAATCTTGTGACATTAATGCCGCTTTATTGAATCTTGTTATGAAAGATCAGTTTTCCAGTACTCCTAATGAGGATGACGCGTCCCATCTTAACACATTCGTAGAATTATGCGATATGCAAAAGAAAAAAGATGTGGACAATGATATTGTGAAGTTGAAATAATTTCCGTTTTCTTTGCGAGATCGTGCAAAATTTTGGTTTTCTTCTTTGCCTCACAATAGTATCGATTCTTGGGATAAATGCAAAATCATGAATTTTCCCACAAAAATTCATTACTAAGTATTTTCCACCCACAAAAATTATTTCCCTTAGAACTCAAATCATGAATTTTAAGCAACTTGAGCATGAACATGTTGCACAATCTTGGGAAAGAATGAAATTGATGCTAAGAAATTGTCCTACTCATGGTTTAAATCTTTGGATGATCATACAAAAAATTTATCGGGATTGAATTTTGTCTCTAGAAATCTTTTAGATTCCGCCGCGGGTGGTGCTTTTACGGAAATTACTTTGGGTGAAGCTACTAAATTGCTTGATAATATAATGGCAAATTATTCACAATGGCATACCAAAAGAGCTCCTAGTAGTAAAAAAGTTAATTCGGTTGAAGAAATAAATTCTTTGAGTGAAAAAGTTGATGCTCTTATGAAATTGGTTGCTAATAAAAGTGCTCCTGTTGATCTTAATGATGTGCCTTTGTCTACTTTGATTGAGCAAAATAGTGATGCCGTAGATGTGAATTTTGTCTCGCGAAACAATTTTAATAACAATGCTTATAGAGGTAATTTTAATCCTAGGCCTTTTCCTAGAAATTCCTCTAATAATTATGGTGGTTCCTATGGTAATCCTTCTTATAATAATAATAGGAACACCTCTGATCTTGAGAATAATATTAAAGAATTTATCAATGCTCAAAAAGTTTTCAATAATACGATAGAAGAAAGGTTGAATAAGATTGATGATATGTCTAGAAGCATTGATAGAATTTCTCATGATGTAGAAAATCTCAAGTTGAAAGCTTTTGTGCCTAAGGTTGAAGAATCAATTAAAGCTTTATATGTTTCTATGTATGAAAGCAAGAAAAGAACCGCTATGCTTAGAGCAAAAAGAGAATTTTTAGAAAGAGCGTTTTCTAGTGATTGCTTTCATAAAAATGATGAAGATCTTAAAGTGATTGGTGTTTCTTCTATTGATTCCTTGTTTAGTAAAATTAAAATTGATGATAAAGGGAGTGAAGAAGAGTCAACTTTAGCTAGAAGGCGTCCCGATAATTTGGAGGGTGAAAATCTTGATGAAAAAATTGATAAAAGTGGGTTTGGAGAGGTCAAAACTTTAACTGGTGATATGCCCACTCTTTTGGATTACAAAGACTTTAATTAAGATAGTTGCTCTTTGATTGATTGTATTTCTTTGTTGCAATCCATGATAAATTCACCCCATGTCTATGAACAAAATAAAGCTTTTACTAAACATATTGTTGATGCGATGATGAAAGCTTTTGAAGAAAAATTGGAATTAGAGATCTCAATTCCTAGAAAATTACATGATGAATGGGAACCCACCATCAAAGTCAAGATAAAAAATTATGAGTGTTTTGCTTTATGTGATTTGGGTGCTAGCGTTTCCACAATTCCGAAATCTTTATGTGATGTTCTTGGTCTTACCAATATTGAAGAGTGTTCTTTAAACTTGCACTTGGCGGATTCCACTATTAAAAAGCCTTTGGGAAGAATTAATGATGTTCTTATTCTTGCAAATAGGAATTATGTGCCCATAGATTTTATTGTTCTTGATATTGATTGCAATCCGTCTTGCCCAATTATACTTGGTAGACCGTTTTTACGTACTATTGGTGCCGTGACTGATATGAAAGAAGGCAATATTAAATTTCAATTTCCACTAAGGAAGGGTATGGAACACTTCCCTAGAACAAGAATCAAGCCACCATATGAATCAATCATGAGGGCATCCTATGGATCTAGAAATAAAGATGACAATACTTGAATCTATGCTTTATGCCTAGCTAGGGGTGTAAAACGATAGTGCTTGTTGGGAGGCAACCCAATGAATAAAATTTATTTTTGCCTTTTTCTTCCTGTTCTTGAGTGTTTGCACAATTATGCCTCTGTTATGATTGTGTTTTTTATGTTTTAATTAGTGTTTGTGCCAAGTAAAGCCTTTGGGATAGCTTTGGTGATAGTTGATTTGATCTTGATGGAAAACAGAAACTTTTGCATCCAGTAAAATAATTGTCTAAAATCACTGAAGTGACGAAAAATTCTGAATGGTTTACACAAGATTGATATACAAATTGCCTCTGTTGTCCTAATTTTTCAGAACTTTTGGAGTTACAGAAGTATGAGAACAATTCGCATCTTTGCAGCTGTTCTGTTTTTGATAGATTCTATTTTCTTTGCATTGTGTGCTTATTTTGAGGAATCTATGGTTTGTATCGGGGGGGTATAAGCCATGGTAAAGTTAGAATACAATAGATATAATGCAATAACAAAATTTGAATGGGTTTTCTACAGTACTTAAAGTAAAGATTGGTTTTCTTATACTAACGGATCTCACGAAGGTTTTGTTGAGTTTTGTGTGATTGAAGTTTTCAAGTTTTGGGTGAGATCACGATGGATGAAGGAATAAGGAGTAAGAGGAGCCTAAGCTTGGGGATGCCCCATGGCACCCCAAGCCATTATCCAAAGAGAAACAAGCAACTAAGCTTGGGGATGCCCCCGGGTGGCATCCCCTCTTTCTTCCAACGACCATCGGTGTTTTACTTGGAGCTATATTTTTATTCGTCACATATCATGAGTTTTGCTTGGAGCATCTTGTGCTATATGAGTCTTTGCTTGTTTTTCTTTTTAATTTGTGTCATCTATCCTTGCTAAACACACCTATTTGAGAGAGCCAAAATTATGTTATGATTTGTTAGAATTGCTCTTTATGCT
Source organism: Thinopyrum elongatum (assembly GCA_011799875.1). Lineage (NCBI taxonomy): Eukaryota > Viridiplantae > Streptophyta > Magnoliopsida > Poales > Poaceae > Thinopyrum > Thinopyrum elongatum. Next base: position 423,448,958 of record CM022301.1, read on the forward strand.
TCACTTAAATTTTTTTGAGCTATGGAATTGCTCTAGTGCTTCACTTATATCTTTTTTGAGCATGGTGTGCTTTAATATTTTTGAAGAAATGCTCTCATGCTTCACTTAGATTTATTTGAGAGTTAGTAATTTTGAAGAAATTCTATCATGCTTCACTTATATTATTTTGAGAGAAGAAAATTTTATGCTCATGTTCTTCACTTAGATTTGTTTGAGCTATGAAAAGCAACATATGAAATTAGTCCCAAAGTGATAGATATTCAAGAGGGATATAATAAAAACTTTCATGAAGATTATTGGACAAAATAAAGTTGATTCTTTGTAATAGTTTTGCGATATGATGATATAATATGTGAGTCATGTTGATGAGTAATTGTGCTTTAGTAAGAATATTGGTGTTAAGGTTTGTGATTCCGTATGAAAGCACGAAAGTCAATAGTTATGCAATGAAATTACATATTACTTGTGGTGCATTATTCGGTGTTAGTTATGCTTAATGCTCGCTTATGAGATTTTTCGTTTCTTGGTTGGATGCTTCTCAATCTTTTTGCTAGCCTTCACTTGTACTAAGTAGGAATACTACTTGTGCATCCAAAATCCTTAAACCCAGTTTTGCCATATGAGTCCACTATACCTACCTATATGCGGTATTTCCGTGCCGTTCTAAGCAAATTTGTATGTGCCATCTCTAATTTTCAAAATAATTTTCCTTTTTGTGTGCTCGTACCGCTCATGAAACGGTAGGGGGTGGCTGATATTTTTTCATGCTAGATGTGTTATTCTCAAGATGAGTGTTTATTCACTTGTCATTGCACGAGAGTACGACAAAGGTATTAGGGATGCCCAGTCCCGAAATGAAAAATGAATTTACTTTATGTTGTTAAATAATAAATTCCTTGAAAAGTGTTGGCATAAACGGCACCCGTGGATACGGCTAGCCGTGGAATGTGAAAGTATGGTGGAAAAAGGAATAAACTTTATTTTCTGTTTGGGAACCGCCTATGATATATCTAGCATGGAAAGTATTGGGAACTACTCGATCATTTTCGTTGATAGGAAACGCATGCCACCCAAAATGTTTTATCTCTATCTTTTTTCGCTTTGAGCTCTGGCACCTCTACAAATCCCTACTTCCCTCTGCGAAGGGTCTTTCTATTTACTTTATGCAATTTTTATTTTATTTGAGTCTCCATCTTCTCTTATAAAGCACCAACTAAGGGGCACTATGATCGTACTTGAGCATTGGGTATAGCTAATATGTGAGTGTGTTTCTTGAATGGATCAATGATTGAGCATAATGGGCTAGGGATAACTTGCTTTAGTGTTGATATTTTGAAAGACATGGTTGCTTGTTGATATGCTTGAGTATTGGAATCTTCATGTCAAAACCAGACTATTGCTTTGAATCATATAAAAGTCCAAGTGTCTATGCTACAAAAGAAAAGAAAATGTAATGAACATGTTAGGCAGCATTCCACATCAAAAATTCTGGTTTTATCATTTACCTATTCGAGGACGAGTAGGAATTAAGCTTGGGGATGCTGATACGTCTCCAACGTATCTATATTTTTTGCTTGTTCCATGCTGTTATATTATCATTCTTGGATGTTTTACAATCATTTTATAGCAACTTTATATTATTTTTTGGGACTAACCTATTGACATAGTGCCCAGTGCCAGTTGTTTTTTGCTTGTTTTTTACTTCGCAGAAAATCAATACCAAACGGAGTCCAAACGCAGCGAAACTTTTTGGAGAATTTTTCTGGACCAGAAGGCCCAGGCGCGCCTAGGTGGGTTGTGCCCCCCTCGGTGGCCTCCCGCACCGCCTCTTTGCTCTATAAATACCCCAATATTCCAAAAACCCTAGGGGAGTCAATGAAACACAATTCCAGCCGCCGCAAGTTCCAGAAACACCAGATCCAATCTAGACACCATCACGGAGGGGTTCATCATCCTCATTGGTGCCTTTTCGATGATGCGTGAGTAGTTCATTGTAGACCTTTGGGTCCGTAGTTAGTAGCTAGATGGCTTCCTCCCTCTCTTTTGATTCTCAATACAATGGTCTCTTGGAGATCTATTTGATGTAACTCTTTTTTTCGGTGTGTTTGTTGGGATCCGATGAACTTTGAGTTTATGATCAGATCTATTTTTATCCATGAAAGTTATTTGAGTTTCTTTGATCTCTTATATGCATGATTGCTTATAGCCTCGTATTTCTTCTTCGAATCCTTGGTTTAGTTAGGCCAACTAGATCGATTTTTCTTGCCATGGGAAGAGGTGCTTTGTGATGGGTTCGATCTTACGGTGCTCAATCCCAGTGACAGAACGGGACATGGCACGTACGTATCATTGCTATTAAGGATAACAAGATAGGGTCTATTCCTACATGATTAGATCTTTTCTACATCATGTCATCGTTCTTATTGCATTACTCCGTTTCTCCATGAACTTAATACACTAGATGCATGCTGGATAGCGGTCGATGTGTGGAGTAATAGTAGTAGATGTAGGCAGGAGTCGGTCTACTAATCTTGGACGTGATGCCTATATAATGATCATTGCCTGGATATCGTCATGATTATTTGAAGTTCTATCAATTTCCCAACAGTAATTTATTTACCCACCATATGCTATTCTTCTCGAGAGAAGCCACTAGTGAAATCTACGGCCACCGGGTCTATTGTTCTTTATATTTGCTTTTCGATCTATTATTTGCCACTTTCATTTTCAGATCTATTATTCCAAAAACCCAAAAATACATTGCCGCACTTTTTTGTTACTTCTTTTATTTCGCGTTTATTCGAGATCTATTTATCCAATCTATCATAATTTTTATACCGTCCACATGACAATTTCTGGCACCGTTACCAGTTGAGGGATTGACAACCCCTCCTAATCGTCAGGTTGCAAGTATTTGTTCTTTGTGTGCAGGTACCGTTTACATAGTGTTGCTTGGTTCTCCTGCTGGATTGATACCTTGGTTTCATAGCTGAGGGAAATACCTACCGTAGCTGTGCTGCATCATCCCTTCCTCTTTGGGGAAATACCGACGTAGTTCAAGCGACATTGTCGGTGTCAAAACTGGTAGACCTCGGGGTAGGGGGTCCCGAGCTGTGGATCTAGGATCGATGGGGAACAAGGGACGACGAACACAGTGTTTACCCAGGTTCAGGCCCTCTCGAAGAGGTAATACCCTACGTCCTGCTTGATTATATTGGATGTATGATATGGTTTACAGAGTAGATCTACCTCGAGATCCGTATGAGCTAAACCCTAAGGTGATGAGGTGATGAATGTAGCTCTAGCCCTAAAGACTAAAAACCCTCGGTTTATATAGACACCGGTAGGGTTAGGGTTACCGAAGATAGATTACAATAAGGGTTTAAAGAGATCCTGCGCCTTCTTGACTTGGAGGGCACACCACGGCTTCATAGATCTCCTGCCATCGTACGACTCCACCAGTCCGGCCCATGCACAATGGGCCATCACCCCGAGGACCCCTTAGTCCATGAATCCCTCAGTAGCCCCTGAACTTGCCTCCAACGCCAAGACTTGTATCCGGTATCCATTCATCCGACCAGTATTCGGCTTGCGGGGCGAGTTCTTCAGTATGTCTCTCCCATGTTCGGAACCAAGCGATGTCTGGAATCTGAAATGGCGGCTTTGCTTAACACCGAAGGTGATAATAAAAATAACGCTCCAGCGCAAATGATGCCTCCATCTGTCAACTTTCTCTCTTTCCATAACGCCGAGCAGTTACTATTTCTCAAAGTGCGGCTCGAGGCTGACGCCACGTCTGGCACGTCCCCTCGAGGTGGAGATCGTGTCCCGCTTTTCGGGGGATATGGTTAATGATTTTGATTCCCCTCCCCGCTCATAATGTCGCGGGCATATCGGGAAGTGGAGAAGCCAATGGCGTGGAAAAAGGAAATCCCAGGCCTGTATTCGGCCTATAAAGGGGGGGGGGCTGTTATAGTCTGCATCCCACGCTTTCTTCCACCTCCCGCTCACGCAGATCCTAAGAGCTCCAGCGCCCCTTTCCTCTGCTTCCACAGCGAATCCCTCTTTGCCTCCTTCGACCATGGCTGGATCCGGAGCCAATGGGAAGTGGGGGGCCTCCAGCGTCACTGAGGGGGACATCTTGAAGCTGAAGGAGGCCGGCTATTTGCCGGCCAATGTTGCTCATCGGGCCCCCGAAGAGGGTCAGATCATCCCCACGCCCCAGCCGGGCAAGAGGGCCGTGTTTCTTCCCCATTTTCTTAGGGGGCTAGGATTTCCCCTGCACCCCTTCATGCGGGGGATGATGTTCTTCTACGGGCTAGATTTTCATGATCTAGCCCCCAATTCCCTCCTCCACATTTCGACCTTCATCGTCTTCTGTGAAGCGCTCCTTCAAGTTCAGCCGCACTTCGGTTTATGGCTGAAGGTGTTCAACGTCAAGCCCAAGGTGGTTGGCGGCGAGCATGCGGACTGTGGAGGGGCCATGATTAGTAAACTGACGCGGGTCCAGTGGCCGGACGACCACTTCGTCGACACCGTCCGGATGTGGCAAAAGGAGTGGTTTTACATCACCGAGCCGAGGGAGGCCGCATGGGGAGCAGCCCCCGCATTCAGGTCCGGACCCCCTACCAGATTGGCCCACGGACCACCAAGAGCCCGGACTGCGGGTGTGTCGCTCACACGAAGGCATTGCAGAAATGCGTCGACAGCATACTAGAGATCGGCGCGAAGCTGGTCGACGTTGTCCAGATCATGCTCCACCGCCGGCTTCTCCCTTGCCAGGAGAGAGCCAAGCCTATGTGGGAGCATGAGCCCGAGGATCCGGCCACCGTGCGACACCTCTACGGCATGACTCCTGACAAAATATGGGGCCAACTATTCCAGCCCCAGAAGGAGTGGCCGGTCGAGGGGAAGGACATCGGCCTCGACGCCGCGAACCCACCAAGGGAGGTGAGCGGCATTTTTCTTCGAGGAGTGTTCGGATATACATACCATGTTTGATTCGGTCTAACCTTGTTATGCGGATTTTACAGGGCTGGCTCGCCAAGGCCAAGAAGATCAGCGGCCCGGCGCCACTGCCGGAAAAGCCCCGATCAGAGCAGCTGGGAAAGCTGCTGGTCGTAGTGCCTTATAAGGCGCCCGTCAAGAAGGGGAAGAAAGAAGTGCCGGAGGCCAGGGAGGGTCTCCGTCTCAAGGTTCGTCCGGGCAACCGGTCTGGAGACGCTGCAGCCTCATCTGTACAGGAGGGGGATGAGGACGAGGAGGAAAGCGCCTCCTCGCACTCGAAGAAGAGGGCGGCGTCTAGCGACGTCGAGGAGGTTCAACCTCCTCAAGCCCAAAACAGACGGTGCCGGCCCAAGCTGGTTCTGTCCAACAGTTCGGACTCCGAGAAGGAGTCCAAAGCATCTGACAAGGTTCCGGAGAAGGACCCCAGGGTCAAGCCCCCAGCGGCCAGGTACGCACCGCGACGCCTTCAATTGCTTTATGCTTTCAGTAGTCCCTGATAGAACACAGATTGATTGTTTTTCTAATGGTGCAGCCCTCCGCGTGGCCACCCCGCCGAGGAGACCTCTTCGGGGACGTCTCTGCCCGCCGAACTGGCGAACAGTGGCTCACACTCGGCACCCCCTCCAATCCCCGAAGAAGTTGGGGAGGTGATGTCACGGAAGACCCCTCCTCCCTCGAACACGAGGGAGGAGGTCGATGCTACCATGGCCGAGGCCGACGCCTCGGTCATTGAAGACCAAGGGGACGATTCCCCCCTGGCCAACAAGGGGAGGGAGTCCGGACCATCCGGACCCCCTCAGCCGCTCGCTCCTGAGCCCCCAAGGCCATTGACGGCACATGCTCCCCCTTCCGGTAGCGAAGGGGTCGGGGAGCCAACGCCAGCACCGAACACCTCCACACGGGCAGCGGCTGGCTGGCCAGATGCGCTGGAGTAGTTGGTGAACAACTCCGTCATCGTTGATGGGCACCGCACTCTTATGAGTGCGGCCATGCAAGGTGTTCGGTCCATCCAGTCCAGACTGAACGATGATGTCCAAGGCCTTCTAACAGGCTTTGAGGTAAGTCAAGTAATGCTCTTTCCTCATAATGCGGTTGTAGTTTTATAGTTCGGGTAGGCCGTATACATAACAACCCCCGAGACTCTGCAAGAACTTCGAAGAAAAATTGCAGAGGATCAAATGCGGTAGGCCAATTAATGATGTCGATATTTATTTTGCTAATGCAGGCATCTTCCGTGACCGCGGCTGCTAATGCCGCGGTGCTAGAGGAGATGGATCGGAAACTCAAGCTTTCCGATAAAGAGCTTGACCTTGTCAACAAAAGGCTTGACGAGGCGCAAGGTAAGCCCTGTGAGAAGATGTGTATTTTGCTTGACGCCGGATATTGATGATCCGGACTGTATGCTAATCCTTTATCTTGATGATCCTGCAGCTGCTGCCGCCGGGGTCGAGGGCTTGAAGGAGGCCCTAAAGAAAGCCGAGACTGCGGCGGCCGCGAAGAAGACGGCCGCTGAGAAGGCGGTGGCCGAGCTTGAGAAAGCCAAGCTTTCTGCTGAGCAGCACGAGGCTCGAGTGACCGAAGTCCAAGTGAAGCTCCAGGATGCCGCCAAGAAGCTGGAGGCCCTTGAGAAGGGGTAGGAGGAGCAATCTTCCCGGCTATCCAAGGCGGAGAAGGAGCTCCAGGAGGCGAGGATTGACGCGCGAGGTGTCCGGGAGGAGCTCCGCCAAGCTACGCAAATTGCAAATGGTAAGAAATACTTACTGCAGAGTGTGTTCGGAGGCACCAGGTTTGCCCTGCTGACGTGGGTCTGGCGCTCCGCGGGCGTCTTCGCCGAACTTCCGAAGAATGTGGCGGCCGCAGCGAGGCACTATGCCACCCTCGAGGAGGACTCCACGCAACAGCTCTTCTGGTCACAGTTTCCGGACTCCGAGTGTCCTCCCCTTCTAAGCGATCAAATGAAGTAGCTGATGGAGATGCATCGGATGTCCGAGCTGGCCCTGAAGGACCTCTGTGTCAGTCTGTGGCCTGCCGAGCCCCTTCCGGACACCTACTTCGGCCTTGTGCAGAAGCTGTGGGAGGCGCCGCTCCGGATTGATGCCGTCAAGCGGTCAGCATGCCTTGAGGGGGCGAGGCTTGCATTCGCGAAGACCATGGTGCATTGGCCGAGGATTAATCCAATGGAGATGGCCACTGGTCCTCCGCCCAAGGGGAAGGAGCATCGCCGCCCCGAGCAGTATTTCGCGCAGGTGATAACCGATGCACGGGCGATAGAAGGCCAATGTTCGAAAGATGTAATGCTTGAGTGATTGTATTACGTGTGTGCCAAGTGGACCTTATGCTTTATTATGCATCTGCCTGACTTGTTTTATAGTGTCATGATTTAATTTTGACTCCTGTGTGGCCGTATGTTTATTCTGAAAGCTACCAGTCGTCGGCTTCAGCACCCAAGTGAATATCACGAGGGGTGTTTCGTCTCCGCACTGTTACCCTTAGCCAACGTCTTGGTGCCCGGAGGCGGTAGTGCGGGAGCGAAACCAGGCAATCGGGCTATTCAGTTTTATTGCTTTCGCTTAGCCGTAGGAGCTTGACGGTGGGGACTAGGGACTAGCCCCCGGTGTATTGTGATGTACTTGGGGATCGAAACCTGCCCCTTTCCGATCACATGGTTTGTGTTAAGACGAACCCTTCGTGTGACACGGCGAAATCGCCAACGATTTTTAGAGTCAAACCTCGTCATCGGATCGCAGACCAGTTCGCGCTTACTATGACGGTCAGTTTTCGGCTTTTTCCTCCTAAGGTACTTGACCGGACAAACCAGAAGTACAATCGCAGGGGTTCTCCCTTTGCCCTCTTAGCCGAACGTGCGAAACATAAGAGGCAAACACAGGAGCCGGGCAACCCAACTATTGACCCAAGACATAGTTCGGAACAGATGCATATAGTACAATATCCGAGACGCCGAGCACCCAGCAGAAAGCGGTGCCGGACTTGAAGATATTGAGCTGATATATAAATCGAACTCTTGACTAGTTAATATATTTTCATGCAGGGTTGTTCGAAGAGTGAGGGGAGAATCGGAAAGGGAATAGACAAATCGCAGGATGCGGATATCCGAACACCATAAAGGGTATTTTTATTTTTTTTCGTAAGCTTGGGACGTCTATCCATACAATGCAAACTGCGAAGGCAATACTTGTGAAAGAAAAAGAAAGTTTACAGAGTAAAGGTTGACGCATGGCCTTGATGCGTGAGTTGAAGCCTTCACTGTGCCCTGCTGCACGTATGCGCCTTTGCTTCTGATAGGTGGGGGTTGGGACCTTCGATGAGACCTTGATGGGCGAGGACCCTGCCGATGAAGCTTTATGCTTGGGGGTATCCGGAATTGGTCCCCGGGTCGTTCGAAGACGAAGTAATTCCGAAGTTCGGTTTAACCAAACATTCACTTCGGATTTATTGATATATGCCTCACGGCTGCCCATGGTATTTTGAGTGCGAAGTTGTGCTGACGAGGCACGTAGAGCATGAAGAATGTGGGCTTGTCGTGGGGTGCATATCCCTATTTGCGGCGAACACATGCGGGTTCCCATGACGGGGAATGGGTTCGAACCCATTCACTATTGTCGCCGGCCTTTACGGCGGGTCGGCATCTGGGCCTATACGGGCCGATGTGGTCTTCGCCCCTAGGGCCACAGTGTGCTCTTCGGTTCGAAGTGAGTGTTTTGTGTTGCCGTTGATAGTTATGACGCCCGAGGGGCCAGGCATCTTCAACTTGAGGTACGCGTAATGCGGAACGACATTGAATTTGGCGAACGCTGTTCGGCCGAGGAGGGCGTGATAGCCACTGCGAAAATGTGCAATATCGAAGATCAAGTCCTCGCTTCGGAAGTTATACAGAGATCCGAACACTACTTCAAGCGTCACGGTGCTCGTGCAGCAGGCCTCCACTCCCGGAATGACCCCCTTAAAGGTGGTGTTACTGGGTTTAATCCTTGATGGATCTATCCCCATTTTCCTCACTATATCTTCGTATATCAGATTGAGGCTGCTACCTCCATCCATTAGGACTCTAGTGAGGTGGAATCCATCGATGATGGGGTCTAGCACTAGGGCTGTGGACCCTCCATGGCGTATGCTGGTGGGATGGTCCCTGCGATCGAACGTGATCGGGCAAGCTGACCATGGGTTGAACTTCGGCGCTACTGTCTCGACGGAGTATACGTCTCGTAGTGCTCGCTTCCTCTCCTTCTTCAGTATATGAGTTGCGTAAATCATGTTTACCGTCTTGACCTCGGAAGGGAAGGGTTTCTGGCCTCCACTATTCGGCCTGCGGGGCTCATCATCGTCCTTGCTTCGTGGGCTTTTGCCCGAGTCTTCGGCTGTGAGTTTGCCGGCCTGTTTGATCACCCAACAATTTTGGTTGGAGTGGTTGGCGGGCTTCTCTGATGTGCCGTGAATCTGACAAGACCTGTCCAAAATTGTGTCTAGTCTGGATGGGCCGTCATTATTGCCTTTAGGGGCTTTCTTTCAGGGTCCGGACTTCTGGTTTCAGAATCCGGCATTTACTGCCGTATCCTTGCCCTCACCGTCATTGTGGCGATGTTTATTCTTGCTGCGTCGGGGCTTTCCATTTCCGTCCCGAACCTCGGAGGTACCGGGTGTGTCTGGGTTGGTGTTCTTGCGAGCAAGCCAACTGTCTTCGCCCGCGCAAAAGTGGGTCATGAGGGAAGTAAGGGCTGCCATAGTTCTTGGTTTGTCCTGGCCGAGCTGCCGTACGAGCCATTCGTCCTTAACACTATGCTTGAAGGCAGCCAAGGCTTCGGCATCCGGACAGTCGACGATCTGGTTTTTCTTGGTCAGGAATCGATTCCAAAACTGTCGGGCAGACTCTCCGGGTTGTTGTGTGATGCGATTAAGGTCATCAGCGTCTGGAGGCCGGACATAGGTGCCCTGATAGTTTGCTTGAAAAGCGTCCTCGAGCTCTTCCCAGCAGCCTATAGAGTCTTCGGGAAGGTTGTTCAACCAGTGTCGAGCTGGACCTTTAAGCTTTAGCGGCAAATATTTAATGGCGTGGTGGTCATCTCCTCGTGCCATGTGGATGTGGAGGAGGAAATCCTCTATCCATACGACTGGATCTGTGGTTCCGTCATATGATTCGATGTTCACAGGCTTGAACCCTTCTGGGAATTGGTGTTGCATTACCTTCTCCGTGAAGCACAAGGGGTGTGCGGTGCCACGAACTCAGGCTACATCGCGTCGGAGGTCTTCGGCCCTCTGAATCTGCTGCTGCTCCCGGATTCTATCGTTTTGGTTTAGCCGATCGTAGTATCCTTCCCGGTAAGCGGGCGTGTCTTCTCTGGGTCCGTAGATGGACCTGGTATGGCCTCCTCGAGCATCAAGGTCATGGCGGAGGTCATAGTCGTAAGTGGGCCACACTTGATCCTTGCCGTGATGGCGAGGTGGGGCGGCTGGGTGTTCGGCCTTGTCAGCTTCCCTGTCCCGCCCTCTAGAGGGGCGGTCCGGCTGTTCAGCGTTTGCATATGTCGGGCGTGTTGGCTCTACGGCCTCGTCGTCGAACTGGGGCAATAGCCTTCGCTTGGGATAATTCCTGGTTGGCTGTTCGCGGCCATATCCCTCTTCAGCAGCTAGGACTTTAGTCCATCGGTCGTTGAGGGTGTCCTGTTCGGCTTTGATTTTGCGCTTTTGTTTCTTTAGGCTGCGGGCGGTGGCTAAAAGCCTCCGCTTGAACCATTCCTGCTCCAGAGGATCTTCGGGGATGATGAAATCATTCTCCCCAAGACTGGCCTCCTCTTCAGAGAGTGGGAGGTAGTTGCTATCCTCGGAGTCGTCGGGGTTTTGTGAATTCAGCGGGTCCTCCTGCGCTGCGGGGTCATCCAGATGATGCTCATTGGCTGCGGCTCCGGCGGGGTAATCCGTATTATTCTCGGTGCCGTTTTCTGCAGAGTCCACGTTGCTCGCATGGCTGCGGCGTGGCTGTGATCGACGGCGTTATCTTCGGCATTTGGGCGGCTCGTCCGCGGGCTTGCCTCGGTCCTAATTAGGAGTGCCGTTGCCGTCCTTCGGGGTGTCCACCATGTAAATATCATAGGTGGACGTGGCCGACGAGCGACCGATGATGGGGGGGGGGGGGGGGCGACATCGGTACTGGCCATGGCTGCCCCATCCTCCTCCATGTATTCAGCGTCTTCCGAATTATAGTCTAGCATATCGGTTAAATCATCGATAGTGGCTACCAAGTGGGTGGTGGGTGGGACGCAAAATTCCCTATGGTACGCCTCGAAGGGTTGATGATTGTAGACGGAGGGCAGATCCTCCTGGATGGTCATGTTCTGGATTCGGTCCAGCGCCTCGTTTATCATTACGATGGTCGCCGAATTCAAGGGTTCTGGGCCAGATTCCGGCGTAACGGAGTGAGGGGCGATCAATGCCCCGGCCGGTCCTTGGTTTCCGCTGGCCGTGCTGAGCTCGGTTTGCGGAGCTGGATCCTTGAAGGGGTCCGGGCCGTCGCTGTAGGTTAGGGACGGGCTTTGGTCATTGCTTGTGGTTTCCCCGTCGGGGTTCGAGATCGAGCTACCTCAGGCTGGGGGTGACCCCTGGCCGTTGGCTGCCTCTTTGTCGTAAGGGCTCAAGGCCAGGCGAGCATTGTGAAAGGAAAGTTCGGCCGAGATTGACTCTTGGCCTTTGCCTCCTGATTCTACCTCGGAGGTCGAGGATAGGTCTTCCGCAGTCATGATGTGTCCGGACGGAGGCGGAGTCTGGCCCCGACTCGAAGGGGAGCTCTCCTGGCTCGAAGCTGTTGAGGCCGATCCACAGACCGGATGGGAAAGGGACTCCGGAGCGGGCGTGTCGAATGTGCGGGAGGGGGAAGTGAATCCGGTGAAAACCAGATCGCCCCGTGTGTCCGCAACATATTCCAGACCACCGAATCGAATTCGGTGTCTGGGGGCGCAGGTGTCAATCTGACTCAGACGACCAGTTGGGTCGGCGTGCAGCACGATGCTGCCAAATGCGAAGAGTTACCCAGGGACGAAGAAGTCCCCGGATCCGATGCCTTCTCCTATGGTCAGGCGAGCCATCGATCCTTCTGGCGACCCCACAGCGGAACTCTCAATGAAAGCACCAATGTCGGTGTCAAAACCAGCAGACCTCGGGGTAAGGGGTCCCAAGCTGTGGATCTAGGATCGATGGGGAACAAGGGACGACGAACACAGTGTTTACCCAGGTTCAGGCCCTCTCAAAGAGGTAATACCCTACGTCCTGCTTGATTATATTGGATGTATGACGTGGTTTACAGAGTAGATCTACCTCGAGATCCGTATGAGCTAAACCCTAAGGTGATGAGGTGATGAATGTAGCTCTAGCCCCAAAGACTAAAAACCCTTGGTTTATATAGACACCGATAGGGTTAGGGTTACCGAAGATAGATTACAATAAGGGTTTAAAGAGATCCCGCGCCTTCTTGACTTGGAGGGCACACCACGGCTTCATAGATCTCCTGCCATCATACGGCTCCACCAGTCCGGCCCATGCACAATGGGCCATCGCCCCGAGGACCCCTTAGTCCATGACTCCCTCAGACATCATTGGCCACTATTTCCAAACGAAGAAGGGATTGCGACAAGGTGACTCGTTGTCGTCCATGCTATTTAATATAGTGGTGGATATGCCAGCGGTCATGATTGAGCGTGCCAAGGCTGATGGCTAAATTGATGGGGTAGTAAATCATCTAGTGGATGGTGGTCTCTCTATCCTGCAATATGCTGACGATACGATTCTCTTCATGGATCATGATCTCGAGAAAGCGAGGAATCTGAAATTAATTTTATCAGCTTTTGAGCAACTCTCAGGTCTTAAGATCAATTTTCATAAAAGCAAATTGTTTTGCTTTGGCAAGGCTCAGAACAGGCCCACCTCTATGCTGACTTGTTCGGATGCGGGTTGGGCCAGTTTCCGATCATATATTTGGGGTTACCGATACATTATCGGAGACTCACAAATGCTGAATGGAAACACATTGAGGAGAGATTGCAAAAAAGACTGAGCAGTTGGAAAGGTAAACTATTATCTCTGAGTGGAAGATTGGTCCTCATAAATTCAGTACTAAGTAATATGGTACTGTATATGATTTCCTTCTTCCAGATACCGAAAGAAGTTCTACATAGATTAGATTACTTCCGATCAAGATTCTTTTGGCAAGGAGTAAGCGAGAGAAAGAAATATCGATTGGCTAAATGGAGTGTGGTTTGCCGTCCCAAAGACCAGGGCGGGTTGGGCATTCATGACCTTGAGGTCAAGAATAGGGCCCGTCTCGGCAAATGGTTGTTTAAATTACTGATGGAAGATGGTGTATGGCAAACCCTCCTAAGGTGGAAATATTTGGGTTCCAAGGCGGTATCCCAAGTATATTGGAAGCCTGGGTATTCTCACTTTTGGGCGGGTCTAGTGGCTACAAAGAAATATTTCTTCCGTTATGGGTCCTTCTCGATAAAGGATGGATCGGAAATTAGATTCTGGGAGGATAAGTGGCTAGACAATGCCACACTCCAGGAACAATATCCGGGTCTATACAACATTGTGCATCACAAGGGTGATACCATCGCCACGGTTCTGGAATCTTTTTCGCCAAATGTGACGTTCAGAAGAGATCTAATCAGACCTAGACTCCAATCATGGAACAACCTGCTCCAGCGGTTGTCCATGGTGTAATTGTCCCATGGATACGATGTATTCCGGTGGAACCTACATGGGAATGGACAATTCTCAGTGGAGTCTATGTATAGAGCTTTGCTCCAGTCCGATGTGCCACTCGATAATAATAAGAAGATCTGGAAGATGAAGATACCTCGTAAGAATAAGATCTTTGCATGGTATCTTCGTCGCGGAGTCATTCTTACTAAAGATAACCTTATTAAAAGGAATTGGCATAGAAGTACGCAATGTGTCTTTTGTCAACATGATAAGACGATAAACATTTAATCTTCCATTGCAAATTGGCTCGTTCTATATGGTCGGTCATCCAAATAGCTTCTGTCGTGTATCCTCCCTGTAGTGTTGCTAATGTATTTGGCAACTGGCTACATGGGATTGATCACAGATTTAGAACTCTTCTTAGGGTGGGAGCACTTGCCGTTATCTAGTCGCTTTGGCTATGTAGGAATGATAAGGTTTTTAACGATAAAAATACTTCTCTTATGCAGGTTATCTACATATGTACTGGAACTCTTCGTTTATGGTCATCTCTACAACGAGTAGAGAATCAAGACCTGTTTACGGAGGTGTGTACACGATTGGAGACTACAGCGAGGGATACTTTTATCCAACATGAATGGCAGCATGATCTTAGAATTTGCCCCGTGTGGTTTAGACGTATACGGACCTTACATGGTTCTTCGTATTTCGCCGTTTTTATTTTTCTTTCTGATGTGTGGACCTTGGTTGGCTGTGTGCATCCTAGTCATGCATAGGCCGGGTATAACGCTTAAATCTTTTACAAGTAATATAAAGCGTCCTTTTTTGAAAAAAATGATATGCCAACTAACTGATATGCCCGCAGAGAAGCATATGGAAATTTAGTGACCCGAACCCGGGTAGGATGCGATCGACACAAAGCGGTGGAAATAGTCGGTCTCTCCACGTTTCCACCACATCATATATTTGCCGCGACGGCGACGCAAACCCAAAACGTGTGCTGTGCTTTTCAATCCACCGCACCCAGCCCTGCCTCCCGATCAATCTGCGGTTGTCAACGCTTATCGGGAGTACATATGTACCTGCCGTGCACCACCGCTTTCTTCCCTAGCTAGTTCGCTTTCTCCCAAAGTATTATTTTCTTCACGGAGACAGAAAGAGAGGCCGAGATGAAGCTCGTGTGGTGCCCGGAGACCGCGTCCCAGGCCTTCATCGCCGGCGTCAGCGCGCTGTCAGACTCCGAGCACGGCCCCGCGGGGTCCGCGGGCGTCGCCGAGCTCATCTCCGCCATGGTCGGTGGATGGAACGCGCAGCTCGTCGTCGAGGCGCCGGAGGTCTCCGCTCCGGACTCGGCCACCATGAGCCTCGCCCTCGCCGCCGCCGCCGGGCGCACGGGAGGCCGCTACGCCCGCGTGCTACCGGACAGGGACGCGGACCGGGCCATGGCGGAGCTGGAGGGCGTGGACTTCTTGGTGGTCGACGCGCGGAGGCGGGACGGGGCGGCCGTGTTGGCGGCGGCCAGGCCTGGGCCGAGAGGGATGGTGGTGGTGCGCCACGGCGACGGGAGGCGGCCTGGCACGAAGGCGCTCGAAGCGTCCATGGCGGCAGGCACGAGGGTCGTGCGGTCCGTGTACCTGCCGGTCGATAAGGGCGTCGAGGTCCTCCACGTCGGCGTGGGAAAGGGGCCGAGCCTACAGTGCCGGCGCAACCAGAGCGCGTCGAGCCGTTGGATCCGGCACGTCGACCACAAAACCGGCGAGGAGCACCTCTTCCGCCGGCCGTAAATTCAATCACTAGCTTTCCTGTACATCAATCGGTTGTAGACTTGTACTAGTACCGTACCGTCCAAGGGAATTAGCTAGGTGGCCATGGTCATGGTGTCCAGATTCTTTGAATCTGCCGGCATGTTTAAGATGGAGGGAAACTGCGGTGAGCCATGGTGTAAATAAATAAAAATACCCCGCCAACTGCTTCCTAGCTCCAATGTGAATGATCTTCTTCTTGCTGCTCTAGAAATTAAGTCTTCCTGCTGCTCTAGAAATTAATTCCTTTGATGTGTGATACTGAATCATCCATCCATGTTGATGATTTCCTAAGTTCAACATCGTAGTTCATCGTTTGCTTTAAGTGTGTTCCTTGTGTTGAAGTTAGCGAAAGCATCTTCAAAACATAGTACAGTATAATCGATCGATCTAACTAGAAGGTGTCGCACGCTTTGCCGCGCCGCTCTTCGTTTGTAGCCAACAGCATAAGGGACCTCTCACTTAGATGAGCCAACATCACACACCCTCACCCCACCACACCAACCCAACAACGGCAAAAATCGATAGAGACCGGCATCGACCCTTTCACACACGTGTCAGCCATGCACACATGCAACTCACCACATCCCAACAATGCACGCATACTAGCACCGACACTTAAGATGCAAAGAACCTTTCACACACACGTGCCGGCCATGCACATAGGCAACTCACCACGTCTGAGCCGTGTACTCGTACCAGCATTGACACGTAAGATACAATGAGTCATACACACGCCACACATACTTGCAAGTAGGCACAACCCTACAGAGCTGATCACCCATTTACAGTAGGGCTCGGCGGTGCGCTATCCCAATGCACCACAAGGATCCCTTTCTAGGGGGCTTCATAGTTGAATCACATTTGAGAATTGACTGACATGATGGCTATGATAATAGATATCACCATAATTGGCTACCTTCCTAGCTCCACTTCTAGAAATTACGTGCATTTCTTCCCAAATTACAGTGTAACTGATATGAGTAGAAAGTGTCGCGTTTTGCCGCGCTGCTCTTTGTTCGTGGGCCCTTTTCATGTTGGCATATGTTTTCTTTCTTTTGTTTGAGAGGTGTTGACGACATAAGCAGACGAGCAGAAGGTTGGCGGCATAAGGCAACATCACATGACCGCCCCCATCCCCACTGTCGGTGTCAAAACCGGTAGACCTCGGGGTAGGGGGTCCCGAGCTGTGGATCTAGGATCGGTGGATAACAAGGGACGACGAACACAGTATTTGCCCAGGTTCGGGCCCTCTCGAAGAGGTAATACCCTACGTCCTGCTTGATTGTATTGATTGTATAACGTGGTTTACAGAGTAGATCTACCTCGAGATCAGTATGAGCTAAACCCTAGGCTACGGGGGGATGAAGATAGCTCTCCCCCTAATGATTACAACCCTCGGTTTATATAGACACCGATAGGGTTAGGGTTACTGAAGATAGATTACAACAAGAGGGAAAGAGATCTCGTCCACCCTTGACTTGGAGGGCACACCATGGCTTCACAGGTCTCCGGTCACCACATGGCTCCACCAGTCCGGCCCATGGACTCCTTAGTCCATGACTCCCTCAGTAGCCCCCGAACTTGCCTCCAACGCCGAGACTTCTATCCGGTATTCATTCCGACCAGTATTCGGTTTGCGGGGCGAGTTCCTCAGCAAGTCTTCCCCCTGTTCGGTACCAAGTGATGTCCGGAGTCTGAAACGGCTGTTTTACTTAACACCGAAGGTAGTAATAAAAATATCGCTCAAGCGCAAATAGTACCTTTATCTGACAACTTTTTCTCCTTCAACGAAGAGTTGCTTCCGGCCATAACGCCAAGCAGTTACTATTTCTCGAAGCGCGGCTCCAGGCTGACGCCACGCTTGACACGTCCCTTCAAGGTGGAGATCGTGTCCCGCTTTTCGGAGGATATGGTTAATGATTTCGATTCCCCTCCCCGCTCATAACGTTGCGGAGATATCGGGAAGTGGAGAGGCCAACGGCGTGAAAAAAGGATCTCTGGCCTGCCCACAGTCTATAAAGGGGGGGCGCTATAGTCTGCATCCCACGCCTTCTCCTACCTTCCGCACTCGTGATCCTTCAGAGCTCCAGCGCCCTTTTTCCCTGCTTCCATAGCCAATCCCACTTTACCTGCTTCGACCATGGCCGGATCCGGCGCCAATGGGAAGTGGGAGGCCTCCTCCATCACCAACGAGGATATACTGAAGCTGAAGAAGGCCGGTTACTTGTCGGCCAACGTCACCCATCGAGCCCCCGAAGAGGGCCAGATCATCCCTACGCCCGAGCCGGGCGAAAGGGTAGTTTTTCTCCCCCATTTCCTTAGGGGGCTTGGATTTCCACTTCACCCCTTTGTGCGGGGGCTAATGTTTTACTATGGGCTGGATTTCCACGTTCTAGCCCCCAACTCCCTCCTCCACATTTCGACCTTCATCGTCGTCTGTGAAGCGCTCCTCCGGGTCCAGCCGCACTTCGGCTTATGGCTGAAGGTGTTCAACGTGAAGCCCAAGGTGGTCGGCGGCGAGCACGCGGACTGTAGAGGGGCCATGATCAGCAAGCTGACACGGGTCCAGTGGCCGGACGGCCACTTCGTCGACACCGTCCGGATGTGGCAGAAGGAGTGGTTCTATATCACCGAGCCAAGGGGGGTTGCATGGGGAGCGGCCCCGCCTTTCGGTCCGGACCCCCCATCAGATTGGCCTCTTGGACCACCAAGAGTCCAGACTGGGGATGTGTTGCCGACGCCAAAGCGCTGCAGAAGCGCGTCGACAACGTAATAGAGATCGGCGCGAAGCATGTCGACGTGTTCCAGATCATGCTCCACCGCGGGCTCCTCCCTTGCCAAGAGAGGGCCAAGCCCATGTGGGAGCATGAGCCCGAGGATCCGGCCACTGTGTGGCACCTCTTCGGCACGACTCCTGACAAGATATGGGGCCAACTATTCCAGCCCCAGAAGGAGTGGTCGGCCGAGGGGAAGGACATCAGTCTTGACGCCGCGAATCCCCCAAGGGAGGTGAGTGGCATGTCTCTTCGAAGAGTATTCGGATATTCACATTACGTGAGATTCGATCTAACCTGGTTATGTGGATTCTGCAGGGCTGGCTCGCCAAGGCCAAGAAGATCAGCGGCCCGGCGCCGCTGCCGGAGGGGACCCGATTAGAGCAGCTGGAGAAGATGCTGGTCGTGGTGCCCTACAAGGCGCCCTCTAAGAAGGGCAAGAAGCAAGAGGCACCGGAGGCCAGGGAGGGCCTCCGCCGCAGGATCGGTCCGGGCAACCGGTCCGGAGATGCTGCGGCCTCATCCGTACAGGATGGGGGCGAGGAGGAGGAGGACGAAGAGGAGAGTGCCTCTTCGCACTCCAAAAAGAGGCCGGCGTCCGAGGACGCCGAGGAGGTCCAACCTTCCCCGGCGCCAAAGAGACGACACCGGCCTAAGCTGGTTATACCTGACAGCTCAGATGATGAGAAGTCTGAGGCGTCTGAGGAGCTCCCGAAGAAGGGATCCAGGGTCAAGCCCCCTGCCAGCAGGTAAGGTGTCTGTATTTTCAGCTATTATGCTTTCAGTAGTTTGTTTTAGTTGAAGGTTAACCCCTCTGAATTGCAGTCCCCCGCATGAGGGCCCCATCGAGCAAATCTCGGAAGGGACGTCTCCGCCCGCCGAGCTGGCAGACAGTGGGTCTATGGCGCACTCCGCGCCTCCTTTGGTCCCTGAAGAGGCTGAGGAGGTACGGTCCCAAAGAACTCCTCCTCCTTCGAACACAGAGGGGGAGGTAGATGCCATAATGGCCGAGGTCAACACCTCGGTCACCGAAGAACAGGAGGGAGCGTCCCTCCTGGCCGACGAGGGAAAAGAGTCCGGGCCATCCGGACCCCCTCCATCGACCGCTCCCGAGCCTCCGAGGCCCTCGACGGCACAGATTCCTCCCAGCGGGGAGGGGCCCGAGGAGCCAACGCCAGAGCCGAACACGTCCGCACGGGCGGTGGTGGGCTGGCCGGACACGCTGGAGGAGTTGGTGAGCAACTACGTCATCGTTGAAGGGCACCGCACCCTTATGGGTGCGGTTATGCAGAGTGTTTGGTCCGTCCAATCCGGACCGAACGACGCTGTCCAAGGCATTCTAACAGGCTTTCAGGTAAGTCAAGTAATGATCCTTCCTCATAATGCGGTTATAGTTCTTAGTTTAAGTAGGCCGCATACATAGCAGCCCCCGAGACTCTGCCAGGATCTTGGAAGAGACCTGCAGAGGATCAAATTCGGTAGGTCGGTTAACGATGTTGACATTTCTGATGCTAACGCAGGCATCTTCCGTGGCCGCGGTTGCTAATGCCGCGGCGTTAGAGGAGATGGATCGGAAGCTCAAGCTTTCCGATCAAGAGCTGGACCTTGTCAACAAACGGCTTGACGAGGCGCAAGGTAAGCTATGTAAAAAGATGTGTATTTGCCAGATAGGGACTGGCCGGACCATTGACTGATCATTTATCTTGATGATCTTGCAGCTGCTGCCACCGAGGTCGAGGTCGAGCGCTTAAAGGAGGCCCTTAAGAAAGCTGAGGCCGAGGCGGCCGAGAAGAGGACAGCCGCTGAGAGGGTGGTGTCCGAGCTTGAGCAGGCCAAGCGTGCTGCTAAGCAGCATGAATCTTGGGTAACCGAGGTCCAAGGGGAGCTCCAGGATGCTGCTGAGAAGCTTGAGGCCCTTGAGAAGGGGTGGGAGGAGCAATCCTCCCATCTGTCCAAGGCGGAGAAAGAGCTCCAGGAGGCGAGGAGTGACGCCCGAGGTGTCCGAGAGGAGCTTCGGCAAGCCGCATAAATTGCCAATGGTAAGAAATATTTATTGCAGAGTGTTGATGTCTACTACAACTTGTTCTTGTAGACTCGTGTTGGGCCTCCAAGCGCAGAGTTTTGTAGGACAGTAGCAAATTTCCCTCAAGTGGATGACCTAAGGTTTATCAATCCGTGGGAGGCGTAGGATGAAGATGGTCCCTCTCAAACAATCCTGCAACCAAATACAAGAAATCTCTTGTGTCCCCAACACACCCAATACAATGGCAAATTGTGTAGGTGCACTAGTTCGGCGAAGAGATGGTGATAAAAGTGTAATATGGATGGTAGAAATATATTTTTATAATCTGAATAAATAAAAACAACAAGGTAGTGAACGATAAAAGTGAGCACAAACGGTATTGCAATGCTTGAAAACAAGGCCTAGGGTCCGTACTTTCGCTAGTGCAATCTCTCAACAATGCTAATATAATTGGATCATATAACCATCCCTCAAAGTGCGATGAAGAATCACTCCAAAGTTCCTATCTAGCGGAGAACATAAGAAGAAATTGTTTGTAGGGTATGAAACCACCTCAAAGCTATTCTTTCCGATCGATCTATCCAAGAGTTCGTACTAAAATAACACCAAATAATTTCAGATTCATAATACTCAATCTAACACAAAGAACCTCAAAGAGTGCCCCAAGATTTCTACCGGAGAAACAAAGACAAGAACGTGCATCAACCCCTATGCATAGATTACCCCAATGTCACCTCGGGAATCCGCGAGTTGAGTGCCAAAACATATATCAAGTGAATCAATACGATACCCCATTGTCACCACGGGTATTCATAGCAAGACATACATAAAGTGTTCTCAGATCCATAAAAGTATTCAATCCGATAAAACGAAATCTCAAAGGGAAAACTCAATTCATCACAACAAGATATAGAGGGGAAAACACCATATGATCCGACTATATTAACAAAGCCCGCGATACATCAAGATCGTGACATCTCAAGAACACGAGAGAGAGAGAGAGAGATTAAACACATAGCTACTGGTACAAACCCTCAGCCCCGAGGGTGGATTACTCCCTCCTCATCATGGTGGCCGCCGGGATGATGAAGATGGCCACCGGTGATGATCTCCCCCCTCCGGCAGGGTGCCGGAACGGGGTCTAGATTGGATCTCGTGGATACAGAGGCTTGCGGCGGTGGAACTTCTGATCTAGGGCTACCCCCGAGGGTTTTGGAATATTTGACAATTTATAGGGCGAAGAGGGGGTACGGGAGGCCACCGAGGTGGGCACAACCCACCGGGGCGCGCCTGGGGGCCCAGGCGTGCCCTGGTGGGTTGTGCCCCCTTCGGGGCACCCCCCAAGTGCTGCTCTGGCCCATTGGATGTCTTCTGGTCCATAAAAAATTCACAAAAAGTTTCGCGGTGTTTGGACTCCGTTTGATATTGATTTCCTGCGATGTAAAAAACAAGCAAAAAAACAACAACTGGCACTGGGCACTGGGTCAATAGGTTAGTCCCAAAAAATGATATAAAGTTGCTATAAAATGATTGTAAAACATCCAAGAATGATAATAAAACAACATGAATACTTCATAAATTATAGATACGTTGGAGACGTATCAAGTGTGTTCGGAGGCAACAGATTCGCCCTGCTGACGAGGATCTGGCGCTCCGCAGGCATCTTCGCTGAACTCCCGAAGAATGCGGCGGCCGCGGCGAGGCACTATGCCACTCGCGAGGAGGATTCCACGCAGCGGCTCTTTTGGTCACATTTTCTGGACTCCGAGCGTCCTTCCCTCCTCAGCGATCAAATGAAGCAGCTGATGGAGATGCATCGGATGTCCGAGCTGGCCTTGAAGGACCTCTGTGTCGGCCTGTGGCCAGCCAAGCCCATTCCGGACACCTACTTCGACCTTGTGCAAAGGCTGCGGGAGACGCCGCTCCAGATTGATGCCGTGAAGCAGTCGGAGTGCCTTGAGGGGGCGAGGCTCGCGTTTGCGAAGACCATGGTTCATTGGCCAAGGATTAATCCAATGGAGATGGCCACTGGTCCTCCGCCCCAAGGGAAGGAGCATCGCCTCCCCGAGCAGTACTTTGCGCAGGTGACGACTGGAGCGCGGGCGATAGAGGGCCAGTGTTCGAAAAATGTAATGCTTGAGTAGATGTAGCAAGCTTGTACCAAGTGGGATTTATGCTTTATTATGCGCCCGGCAAAACTTAGTGATTATATTTTGACTCTTGTGTGGCCGTATGTTTAGTTCTGAAAGCTACCTGTTGTCGGCTTCAGCCCCCAAGTGAATATCACGAAGGGTGTTTTGTTTCCGCACTGTTACCCTTAGCCAATGTCTTGGTGCCCGGAGGCGGTAGTGCGGGAACGAAACCAGGCGATCAGACTATTCGGTTTTACTACTTTTACTTAGCCTTAGGAGCTTGATGGTGGGGACTAGGGACTAGCCCTCGGTGTATTTGTGATGTACTTGGGGGTCGAAGCCTGCCCTTTCCGATCACATGGTTTGTGTTAAGACAAACCCTTCGTGTGACACGGCGAAATCGCCAACGATTTTTAGAGTCCAACCTCGTCATCGGATCGCAGACCCGTTCACGCTTACTATGACGATCAATTTTCGGCTTTTTCCTCCTGAGGTACTTGACCGGGCGAACCAGTAGTACAATCGTAGGGGTTCTCCATTTGCCCTCTTAGCCAAACAAGTGGAACATAAGGGGCAAACACAGGAGCCGGGCAACCCAACTATTGACCCAAGACATAGTTCGGAACAGATGCATATAGTGCAATATCCGAGACGCCGGACACCTAGCGGGAAGTGGTGCCGGACTTAAAGATATTGAGCTGATGTATAAATCGAACTCGTAACTGATTAATACATTTTCATGCCGGGCTGTTCGAAGAGCGAGGAGAGAATCGGAAAGGGACAGAAAAATTGCAAGATACAGATATCCCAACACCATAAAGTGTATTATTATTATTTCTTGTAAGCTCAAGACGTCTAACCGTACAATTCGAACTGCGAAGGCAGTACTTGCAAGAGAGAAAGAAAAATAAAATTTACAGAGTAAAGGTTGACGCAGGGCCTTGATGCGTGAGTTGAAGCCTTCACTGTGCCCTGCTGCACGTCTGCGCCTTTGCTTCTGATAGGTGGGGGTTGGGACCTTCGATGAGACCTAGATGGGCGAGGACCCTGCCGATGAAGCTTTAAACTTGGGGGTATCCGGAATTGGTCCCCGGTCGTCCGAAGACGAGGTAATTCCGAAGTTCGGTTTAACCAAACATGTACTTCGGATTAATGTATGCCTCACGGCTGCCCATGGTATTTTGAGTGCGAAGTTGTGCTGACGAGGCACGTGGAGCGTGAAGAATGTGGGCGTGCCGTGGGGCGCGTATCCCTATTTGCGCGAACGCATGCGGGTTCCCATGATGGGGAACGGGTTCGAACCCGTTTACTGTTGTCGCCGGCCCTTACAGTGGGTCGGCATCCGGGCCTATATGGGCCGGTGTGGTCTTCGGCCGCTAGGGCCGCAGTGTGCTCTTTGGTTCGAAGTGAACGTTCTGTGTTGCCGTTGATAGTTATGACGCCCGAAGGACCAGGCATTTTCAACTTGAGGTACGCGTAGTGCAGAACGACATTGAATTTAGCGAACGCTGTTCGGCCGAGGAGTGCATGATAGCCACTGCGAAAAGGTGCAATATCGAAGATCAAGTCCTCTCTTCGAAAATTATCTGGAGATCCGAACACCACTTCGAGTGTCACGGTGCCCGTGCAGCGGGCCTCCACTCCCGGAATGACTCCCTTGAAGGTGGTGTTACTGGGTTTAATCCTTGATGGATCGATCCCCATTTTCTTCACTGTATCCTCGTATATCAAATTGAGGCTGCTTCCTCCATCCATTAGGACTCTAATGAGGTGGAATCCATCGATGATGGGGTCCAGCACTAGGGCTGCGGACCCTCCATGGCGTATACTGGTGGGATGATCCCTGCGATCGAACGTGATCGGGCAGGCTGACCATGGATTGAACTTCGGCGCTACTGGCTCAATGGAGTATATGTCCCGTAGCGCTTGCTTCCTCTCCTTCTTTGGTATGTGGGTTGCGTAGATCATGTTTACCGTCTTAACCTCGGAAGGGAAGGGTTTTTGGCCTCCACTATTCGGCCTGCGGGGCTCGTCATCGTCCTCGCTTCTTGGGCTTTTGCCCGAGTCTTCGGCTGTGAGTTTGCCGGCCTGTTTGATCACGCAACAATTTCGGTTGGAGTGGTTGGCGGGCTTCTCTGATGTGCCGTGGATCTAGCAAGGCATGTCCAGAATTGTGTCCAGCCTAGACGGGCCATCACTGCTGCCTTTAGGGGCTTTCTTTCGGGTTCCGGACTTCTAGTTTCGGAATCTGGCATTTACTGCTGTATCCTCACCCTCGCCGTCATTGTGGCGACGTTTATTCTTGCTGTGTCGGGGCTTTCCATTTCCGTCCCGAACCTCGGAGGTACCGGGTGTGTCTGGGTTGGTGTTCTTGCGAGCAAGCCAACTGTCTTCGCCCGTGCAAAAGCGGGTCATGAGGGAAGTAAGGGTTGCCATAGTTCTTGGTTTGTCCTGGCCGAGCTGCCGTACAAGCCATTCGTCCTTGACACTATGCTTAAAGGCAGCCAAGGCTTCGGCGTCCGGACAGTCAACGATCTGATTTTTCTTAGTCAGGAATTGGTTCCAAAATTGTCGGGCAGATTCTCCGGGTTGCTGCGTGATGCGATTTAAGTCGTCAGCATCCGGAGGCCGGACATAGGCGCCCTGGAAGTTTGCTCGAAAAGCATCCTCAAGCTCTTCCCAGCAACCTATAGAGTCTTCGGGAAGGCTGTTCAGCCAGTGTCGAGCTGGGCCTTTAAGCTTGAGCGGTAAATATTTAATGGCGTGGAGGTCGTCTCCTCACGCCATGTGGATGTGGAGTAGGAAATCCTCTATCCATACAGCTGGATCTGTGGTTCCGTCGTATGACTCGATGTTCACAGGCTTGAAGCCTTCTGGGAATTGGTGCTGCATTACCCTCTCTGTGAAGCACAGGGGGTGTGCGGTGCCCCGAACTCGGGCTACATCGCGACGGAGGTCTTCGGCCCTCCTACTCTGCTGCTGCTCCCGGACTCTAGCGTTTCGGTTTAACCGATCGTAGTATCCTTCCCGGTATGCGGGCAGATCCTCTCTGGGTCCGTAGATGGACCTGGTACGCCCTCCACGAGCATCTAGGTCATAGCGGAGGTCATACTCGTAAGTGGGCCGCACCTGATCCTTGCCGCAACGGCGAGGTGGGGCGGCTGGATGTTCGGCTGTGACGACCCCGGCTTAATCATGCACTAATCATACACGCAAATGCACACGATTAAGCCTAAGGACTCACTTGAAGATATCACAACACAACTCTAAAACATAAATAAATTCATACAAGCTCTATATTACAAACCAGGGCCTCGAGGGCTCGAATACATAGCTCAATGGCATACAAGTGTCAGCGGAAGCATCAGATATCTGGGTACAGATATATTACAGAAAGAGAGATAAGCCTTCACAGAGGCGGGGCAAAATAAAATACTACGATCGAAAGGCGTGGGCCTCCTGCCCTGGACTCTCCGAATCCTACTCCTGGTCGTCGGTCGGCTCCTCGTAGTAGTAGTACTCTCCGGGCTGGTAGTAGTAGTAGTCGTCGACAGGGGCGTCTGGCTCAGGGGCTCCGACGTCTGGTGGCATCAAAAGGGATATGGGGGAAAAGAAAGTAAAGCAAACATGAGTACTCATCCGAAGTACTCAGCAAGCAAGGATCTACACTACATATGCAACATTTTCAAAGGGGGCTATATATGTGGACTGGGCTGCAGAAATGCCAGAATAGAGGGGAAAAGCCTAGTCCTATCGAAGACTAGCATCTTCAATCATCTTCATCGTTCTTGCAGCATTAGAAGAGTGCAGATTACACAATGTAAAGTAGTAGTGGTGTATCATCAACCTCGGCCAGAGATCCTTTCTCGACTCCCTGTGAGAAAGCAATCCCAGAGCCGTACTATCCAGTTCTCATCTCAAGTTACCAGTTCTAGTTGTACCGATCGGGATACAACTCCGAGTGTCCGTTACCGTAGGACAGGCTATCGATAGAAGTTTCTTCCCTGCAGGGGTGCACCAACTTACCCACCACGCTCACTTAACTCCGGCCGGACACACTTTTCTGGGTCATGCCCGGCCTCGGCTAAGCAACACGCCGCAACCCAACCAAATACTTAACAGAGAGGTCAGCACGCAGGACTAAACCTATGCCCCCAGGGGTCTTGGGCCTTCGCCCCGGGAACTCCTGCGCGTTGCGTGGGCGGCCGGAAGCAGACCTAGCAACCCCTTAATACAAGCGCGGTTGCGTAACCAGTCCAATCCAGCGCGCGCCGCTCAGTCGCTGACGTCTATTAAGCTTCGGCTGAAGTATACGACGCAGAACGCCCATACTATGCCCACGTGATGGTTAGTGCTATCAGGCCAGAGGCCCCTCGGATCAAATATCCAAACCGTTTAGTGGTTTAGGAGCGCGCGGAAACGAGCAGAGACTCACGATCGATGTGACCCCGTCGCCCTGTCTCGAGGACTTGTGGCAAGGGCTAAGAATGCCCGGCCACGCCTCGTAGTTATCTCGCGGGCACCACTCAGGTCAACCCGACTCCACATCACTTCGCATTCATGCTCGCGCGGGTATCTCTCAGGGCCGACCCGTCTTTAGTATCATGTTTCAGTATAAGTCACAGTAACAACAGTAACCGTGTGTCTAACACCAAGGGAACCCTGAGGAATCACCTTGGATGGAGTCCCACCTGATGTTCTCGTCAAGGTGAACGAAGGAGGTATCACCCTCGAGGTCCACACTTGAACAGTTGCACGACGATGTCGTTATCGGGGGTGGTGTAGGACGAATCACCCTCGCTTACCACGACCGATTAACTAACCTACAAGGTTATCATCAGAAGTGCTGACGAGGTATCACCCTCGGCACTCGATAGTAACCCAGTAGTGTCGCGCAATTTAAGGGGGAAGTGACCTGTGGTGCCAGGGTCTGATCTTCGATCCCGTTGCTCGGGTCTTCTGAGAGTCCAGCGGGGCAGTCGGGACAAGTGGGTCTCTGATAAGGCTCTACCCATCCTATACTAAACAGTTTAGGATAGCAGGAAAGTATCAACAGCAGGTTACAAGTAAACAGGCTATGCAACAGATATAGGACAACAGTAGCAGCAGTAACTTCTAATGCAAGCATAAGAGAGAAGAGAGTGGGCGATATCGGAATGCTCAAAATGGGGGTGCTTGCCTGTCTGCTCGACGGCAAGGGCAGGGTCGTCGGGGACGTAGTCGTACTCCGGAGCGGCGTCTGCCTCAGGAGCTACGTCGACGTCGGGGTCTACCGAGAGAGAAGAGGGGGAGGAAACAAATAAATACACAGCAACGATGCAATACAGGGCATGCTACGACTATGATGCAGTGCAGGGTTGCCTAAAGATGCATCTAGGTCGTTGTAGTTATTTTAGGATTATCGTGGGACTCATTTACCGGTGATTAGTCACTATTCATCTATCAGATACGGGTTCGGAGTTACGAGTTCTCCTACGTAGGAGGTTCCGACAAGGAAACAGACGGCACGATCAGACTCGTCTCGTCGTTCTGAGCAACTTTTATGTTTTAACTTTTTCGATCTGAGCTACGGTTTAAAAGTTATTAATTTTCGAAGTTTAAATGATTTTTTGGAATTATTTATTTTAACAGAAAAGGGAATTATGACGTCAGCATGAGGTAATGCTGACATCAGCAAGTCAACAGGTCGGCTGACCAGTCAAACCTGACATGTGGGTCCAGTGGGACCCACATGTCAGTCTCTGTTATCCTAATAGTGAATTAAATTAATTAACAGGGTTAATTAGGGGTGTGGGCCCACATGTCAGTGAATGATTAATATAACTAATTTGTTTTTATTTAATTAATCGTTTATTAGTTAATTAGCAGAGGGGGTCCCACACGTCAGTGACTGGACTCGGCCCAGTCAGCATGTTGACCCGGGTCAACGGGGTCAACGGGACCCACCGGGGCCACTGGCAGCGACCCAGGGTGGACCCCACGCCTGGCCACGTCGGCGCCGGCCGGAGACAGCTCTGGCGACCTCAAACGCGGCAGCGCGTCGCCGGAGTGCGTCGGATTTGCTCTACACTTCACCAAATCGCGCGGTAACTTGCGTTCGAACGGCCGTAACGATCCGCGTCGACTGGCGGCGGCGCCGGACCGAATGGCCGCCGGAAAAGTGGCCGGCGACGAGCGGAGGCGGACGCCGGAGTTCGGGACCTCACGGATCCGGCGAAAAACAGCGCAAGAGCTCGAGCTGATTATCTAGGCAGCATCAAAAGCAATCCAGGAGCTCACCAGAGCCACTGGCTCGAGCCATAGGGTCTCGGGAGCGCGCTAATGGCAGCGGCGGCGGCGGTCAGAGCACGGCATCGTTGGCAGCTCGTCGGAGGCGCCCAAGTACGCGGGAAAGGAAGCAGGGGAAGAGGCGGAGCTCACCTAGCGGCGCACGAAAGGCCGGTGGAAGTTTAGGAGCAGCAGAGGGCTCGGGGTCAACGGAGATCGCCGGCGTCTGAAGCGGAAGGAGACGAGCTCGATCTAGGCGCTGCAGGACTCCTCGCTCCTACTGGGACCACCAGTCGTCGAGGTAGACGCGGGCGAACCTCTACGACATCTCGGTGGCTCGAGGCAACGACGGTGGCCGCGTTGGCGCGGGGCGAACGGCGGTGATTTCGCTCGGCACGTGCGAGCAGAGAGGGAGAGAGAGCGCGCTAACGAGGGAAGAGAGGGGGAAAGTGATGGAGGAGGTCCAGGGGGTGCTCGGCTCGTCCTTATCCCCCTGGCTGTCGGTGGCGTCGGCGCCGTCGCCGTGTCGCCGCCTGGCTAGCGCGCGCACGCGGCCATGGCGCGGCCGACACGGGGAGGAGGGAGAATGAGTTGGGCCAGGTGGGCCGCGGTCGGGGCACTGTGCACTTAGGCCCAGTGCACAGTGCCTCGTTATATTTTTCTGTTTATCTGTTTTGCTTTTCTTTTTATTCTTTTCTGTTTTGAAATAGTTAGACCAATTGCGCACTTTTGTAAAATATGTGACTTGGTCCAAATATTAACATGCAATGTAAACATCCACCAAAAATTAGTTTGAGCAAAGTTGGGCTTCTTTTGAAATTGATATGATTTTAGATGTATTATATATTGCTGTTTTGGTGTTGTTTCATATTGTTTGAATCATTTAACTAGTTCAAGTAGCATTAGTTATAATTTTAAGAGTGCTCCTGGAATATTTGCTATTTAGTGAACATTTTTGCAACAGTGTCTGAGAAATTTTATTTTACACTTCTGAATTTGAGGTGATTTCCCAGAATAGAGTTTGAATTATTTTGGTTAATCACTATGTTTAGGCACTGCAAATGATATGACTTGGCATTATTAGCAGCTGATCACAGTGGTAGTTACACAGGGGTGTTACAAGTTCTCCTCCTCTAAAAGAAATTCTCGTCCCGAGAATTTAGGAGGTGGAAGGAAAGAGGTCGGGATATTCTTCCCGAAGATGATCCTCACGTTCCCAAGTGGCTTCATCTTCAGTGTGATTCGACCACTGCACTTTCAGGAACTTGGTCATCTTCTGACGAGTTCGATGTTCAGCTTCATCAAGGATGCGGATCGGATGCTCCTTATAAGATAAGTCGTCTTGCAACTGAAGCATCTCGTGATCCACTGCGCGGTGCGGAGATTCCTTGAAGCATTTGCAAAGTTGCGACACGTGGAATACATCATGAATATGAGAGAATTGTGGCGGCAACTCCAATTTATAAGCCACCTATCCATGTCTGGCCACAATGCGAAAGGGACTAATATAGCGAGGAGCTAGCTTGCCCTTGATTCCGAATCGACAGGTGCCCTTCATAGGAGTGACATGAAGATAAGCTTGACCACCTGGTTGATAGGTCAAGCCCCATCGCTTGCGATCATAGTTGCTCTTCTGGCGGTCCTGAGCTGCTTAGAGATTTTCTCGGACAATTCTAACTTGTTCTTCAGCGTGTTGAATAATGTCTGGTCCCACGAGAGGTCGTTCCCCAATTTCTGACCAGTTCACAGGGGTTCGACACTTACGTCCATAAAGCACTTCGAAGGGGGCCATTTTCAAACTGGCTTGATAACTGTTATTATAAGAGAATTCGGCAAACGGGAGAGAATCTTCCCACTTCTTACCGAATGATATAACACAAGCGCGAAGCATATCTTCAAGCACTTGATTTACTCGCTCGACTTGGCCTTGGGATTGGGGATGATGAGCTGAACTCCATGTAATGTGAGTTCCCATAGCTTCTTGGAAACTTTCCCAGAACTTGGACGTGAAAAGTCCGCCGCGGTCCGAACTGATCTCCTTCGGAATGCCGTGGAGTGAAACGATTCTGGAGATATACAGCTCTGCTAGCTGGCTAGCAGTGATAGTCTCCTTGACAGGCAGAAAATGAGCAACCTTGGAAAGTTGGTCGACGACGACAAGAATAGCATCGTGACCTTTCTGAGACTTGGGAAGACCAGTAATGAAATCCATCTGCACTTTATCCCATTTCCATAGAGGAATAGGGAGTGGTTGAAGAATTCCAGCAGGCTTCTGATGTTCTGCTTTCACGCGACGACATACGTCACATTCAGCAACATATCGAGCAATGTCCTGCTTCATTTTGGACCACCAGTACCTCTGACGAAGATCACGATACATCTTGGTACTACCCGGATGGATAGACAGAGGTGTATCATGAGCCTCCTTCATGACCTTGTCAGTCATAAGCTCGAAGCGAGGTACTACGATGCGGTCTCTGAAATATAATGTTCCATCTTCAGCAACTGAGAAATCCCTGTACTTATCAAGCTGAAGCTCTTTCTTCATCAAGTCAATTTCAGCATCTTTGGCTTGCGCTTCCTTAACAGCCTTTTGAAGGTCTGGTTGTACCACAAGGTTATTAAGAGAACCTTGGGGAACAATTCGCAGATTCAGCTGAGTCAGTTCTGCATAAAGACGAGGTTGAGCTCGCCTAACCATGAGGTTGTTACAATATGACTTGCGGCTCAGGGCATTGGCCATTACGTTAGCCTTACCCGGGGTATATGAAATACCACAGTCATAGTCCATAATTGTTTCTAACCATCGTTGCTGACGGAGATTAAGATCCGGTTGAGTGAACAAGTATTTCAGACTCTGATGATCGGTATAAATCTCACACCGATTACCAAGAAGGTAATGTCGCCATAACTTTAATGCATAGATCACTGCAGCAAGTTCAAGATCATGCACTGGATAATTTTCTTCATGTGGACGCAATTGATGTGAAGCATACGCAATCACTCTTCGTTCTTGCATTAGGACACAGCCTAATCCTTGACGAGAGGCGTCACAATATATCACAAAATCTTTGCGTGAATCTGGAGGAGCAAGCACTGGAGCAGAAGTAAGCTTGTCCTTGAGGGTCTGGAAACTTTCCTGACACTTGTCTGTCCACTCAAACTTAACGCCTTTGTGGAGCAGATTAGTCAGGGGCTTGGCGATCTTGGAGAAGTTCTCGACGAATCGGTGACAATAACTAGCTAGACCGAGAAAACTTCGGACTTGCTTGGCATTCTTCGGAGGAGTCCTGTCAAGGATAGCCTGAACACGCTCCGGGTTAACGGCAATACCGTCCTTGGAAATCACATGTCCAAGGTAGGTCACTTCAGAAAGCCAGAACTCACATTTGGAGTACTTGGCATATAACTTGTGCTCTCGAAGCCTCTCCAGAACAAGGCGAAGATGTTCGGCATGTTCTTCCTTATTCTTCGAATATACCAGAATATCGTCCAGATATACCACGACGAACTTGTCGAGGTAATCCATGAATATATAATTCATTAAGCGGGAGAACGTAGCTGGAGCATTCGTTAGGCCAAATGACATGACGGTGTATTCATAGGAGCCATAACGAGTAACGAATGCAGTCTTTGGAATATCCTCTTCACGGACACGGATCTGGTGATAACCCAACCTCAAGTCGAGTTTAGAGAACACCGATGATCCAGCAAGTTGATCATATAAATCATTGATCCGGGGAAGTGGATATTTATTCTGAATGGTTGCCTGGTTGATAGGACGGTAATCTTGAACCAACCTATTCGTACCATCTTTCTTCTTGACAAAAAGAGACGGTGCTCCCCAGGCAGAGGAACTAGGACGGATGAAGCCCTTCCTGAATGACTTATCGATTTCTTCCTTAAGCTCAATAAGGTGATGCGGTGGCATCTTGTAAGGACGCTTTGCAATAGGAGTGGTGCCAGGCTTCAAGTCGATGACAAACTCGACAGCTCTAGCAAGGGGTATTTCTGGAAGTTCTTCTGGAAAAACATCCGGGAAGTCACAGACAACTGGGATGTTCTCGATCCCCTCAAGCGGAGAGGCATTCAACGCGTTCAAGGCATAAATCTGAGCCTCGGCGTTCTGAGTGATATGAGCTCGGTAGTTCACTAACTCATCAGATGGATGAAGGAGGTGTACAACTTTAGTGGCACAATTGATTGAGGCATAGTGAGCCTTCAACCAATCCATTCCCAAGATAAGGTCAATTTTTGAAGATTGTAGGATAATGGGGTTTGCATGAAAATGCAACCCTTCAATCTCAATAGTGACTCGGGGGCTGAATATAGAAGTTCGGCATCGTCCCGCGGGAGTGTTTACTACTAACGGATGTTGTAGCGTTTCACACTTAACTTCATGCAAGAGTGCAAAATGTTCTGACATGAATGAATGCGATGCTCCTGAATCAAATAAAATAGTTGCTGGTACTGAATTAACAGGAAGTGTACCCATCACAGTAGCTGGTTGATCTGGGTCTTCATTCATGTTGACATGAAAAACCTGCCCACGACCATAAGAAGGTCTGGCATTGTTGTTGCGCTGCTGAGGAATACCACGGCCAGTAGAAGGAAGAGTTAGCTGATTCTGACTCTGTGAGCAATCTCTGGCACGATGACCTGGCCGGCCACACTTGAAGCATAGTCCATTGTCAGGACGAGGTGCAGGAGCTCGAGGTGGTGGCGCTCGAAGAGGCTGCCTCGGTGGTGGAGGTGGCAGACGAGGTGCAGCATAAGATGGCCTGTTCACTGGAGCTGCTGGACGGTACATGCTCTGTGGTATGCAAATGCGGCGCTTCTGGGAGGACGAGCCCGAAGATGAGCCCGTCTCATGAGTGCGTCTGGTAGCTTCCTTGTGCTTCTTCAATCCAGTCTCGACCATGATAGCCTTATTCACCAAGGTGGCGAAATCAGGGTAGTCTTGAACAAGTAGGGCTAACTGAATGTCATGGTGCAGCCCTTCACGAAACTTCTCCTGCCTTCAATCATCAGTAGGAATGTCTTCTTCAGCATAGCGAGACAAGTCAAGAAAGTCGCGCTGATAAACTTCCACAGACTTGTTACCTTGAACGAGACTACGGAACTCGGCTTTCTTCCGGGCTATGACTGCTTGAGGAATATAGCGGGCACGAAAAGCAGTCTTGAACTCCACCCAAGTGACAATAGTTCCCGGAGGTAGAGTCTGTCTGTGAGTGGCCCACCATTGTGCTGCGGGTCCCTTTAGAAAGTATGTCGCGAAAGTGACATAGCTAAGGGGGGGGGGAACATCAGCTGACTCCATCTCATAAAAGATGTCACGCAGCCAGTCATCGGCATCCAGTGGATTAACAGTGTTGCGGAATATCGATGGGTTGAGTCGGACAAACTCTGGCAGTGTGATTGAAGCTGGCTGATAGTTGGCATTGGGACGGGGAAATTGTTCCTTAATCCCAGTCATAAACTACCGATTAAGTTCAAACTGTTGCATCATCACAGCCATATAGTCAGGCGGTGGCGGCGGAGGTGGATTGTTATCACCCATCCTGCTAAGTCAACAGGGGTAGTTTAGCATAAGCCAATGCGAGGGTTTAGCAACAAGCATGATGTAACACGCTGGAATTTAAGTAGTAGAGCAGATGCTTAATAGTAGTCATTAAGTCTTACAGGTCCATACAGAGTCGGTTACATTTGGGCAGCATAACGGCGCAAATTCAAAAGCTAGACATACTAGGCGGCGCGCAGGCTCGCGGTAAGGAAGTACACAACGAGACATAGCAAAGGCTACATCAACGTCGGAGAAAACCATTGAAACGGGGTAGCTGCAAGTGCGGACGATGGACGTTCGTCGCAGAAGGATCCTGCGCTCCATGCGCACTCTGATGCAGAACCCGGTCTCGAGCTGTAAGAAGAGGTCCACGTGCAGGCGTGTGACCTCCCACAGCAGGCCAATCGATCCCTGATGGCATCTCGGTCCTGCTCGGGTGGATAGAATTTACGAGATCCTAAGTGTCAGTGTTAGTAATTTATTAAACCCGAATAGAAGAGAGATTAGAGTCCCGGAGTAAAGGTCGAGGAATAAAAGATCCTAATACCACCCAGTTGGTGACGTGGGCCCGTAAGCCACACAGCCAAGTTAGTAAAACAGTTTTGGACCACTAGACTCAACTTCGGCCAAGGAGTTGGATAGGGGAATTCCTAGAGGCAGTCGACTCTGATACCAACCTGTGACGACCCCGGCTTAATCGTGCACTAATCATACACGCAAATGCACATGATTAAGCCTAAGGACTCACTTGAAGATATCACAACACAACTCTAAAACATAAATAAATTCATACAAGCTCTATATTACAAACCAGGGCCTCGAGGGCTCGAATACATAGCTCGATGGCATACAAGTGTCAGCGGAAGCATCAGATATCTGGGTACAGATATATTACAGAAAGAGAGATAAGCCTTCACAGAGGCGGGGCAAAATAAAATACTACGATCGAAAGGCGTGGGCCTCCTGCCCTGGACTCTCCGAATCCTACTCCTGGTCGTCGGTCGGCTCCTCGTAGTAGTAGTACTCTCCGGGCTGGTAGTAGTAGTGGTCGTCGACAGGGGCGTCTGGCTCAGGGGCTCCGACGTCTGGTGGCATCAAAAGGGATATGGGGGAAAAAGAAAGTAAAGCAAACGTGAGTACTCATCCGAAGTACTCAGCAAGCAAGGATCTACAATACATATGCAACATTTTCAAAGGGGGTTGTATATGTGGACTGGGCTGCAGGAATGACAGAATAGAGGGGAAAAGCCTAGTCCTATCGAAGACTAGCATCTTCAATCATCGTCATCGTTCTTGCAGCATTAGAAGAGTGCAGATTACACAATGTAAAGTAGTAGTGGTGTATCATCAACCTCGGCCAGAGATCCTTTCTCGACTCCCTGCGAGAAAGCAATCCCAGAGCCGTACTATCCAGTTCTCATCTCAAGTTACCAGATCTAGTTGTACCGATCGGATACAACTCCGAGTGTCCGTTACCGTAGGACAGGCTATCGATAGAAGTTTCTTCCCTGCAGGGATGCACCAACTTACCCACCACGCTCACTTAACTCCGGCCGGACACACTTTTCTGGGTCATGCCCGGCCTCGGCTAAGCAACACGCCGCAACCCAACCAAATACTTAACAGAGAGGTCAGCACGCAGGACTAAACCTATGCCCCCAGGGGTCTTGGGCCTTCGCCCCGGGAACTCCTGCGCGTTGCGTGGGCGGCCGGAAGCAGACCTAGCAACCCCTTAATACAAGCGCGGTTGCGTAACCAGTCCAATCCAGCGCGCGCCGCTCAGTCGCTGACGTCTATTAAGCTTCGGCTGAAGTATACGACGCAGAACGCCCATACTATGCCCACGTGATGGTTAGTGCTATCAGGCCAGAGGCCCCTCGGATCAAATATCCAAACCGTTTAGTGGTTTAGGAGCGCGCGGAAACGAGCAGAGACTCACGATCGATGTGACCCCGTCGCCCCGTCTCGAGGACTTGTGGCAAGGGCTAAGAATGCCCGGCCACGCCTCGTAGTTATCTCGCGGGCACCACTCAGGTCAACCCGACTCCACATCACTTCGCATTCATGCTCGCGCGGGTATCCCTCAGGGCCGACCCGTCTTTAGTATCATGTTTCAGTATAAGTCACAGTAACAACAGTAACCGTGTGTCTAACACCAAGGGAACCCTGAGGAATCACCTTGGATGGAGTCCCACCTGATGTTCTCGTCAAGGTGAACGAAGGAGGTATCACCCTCGAGGTCCACACTTGAATAGTTGCACGACGATGTCGTTATCGGGGGTGGTGTAGGAGGAATCACCCTCGCTTACCACGACCGATTAACTAACCTACAAGGTTATCATCAGAAGTGCTGACGAGGTATCACCCTCGGCACTCGATAGTAACCCAGTAGTGTCGCGCAATTTAAGGGGGAAGTGACCTGTGGTGCCAGGGTCTGATCTTCGATCCCGTTGCTCGGGTCTTCTGAGAGTCCAGCGGGGCAGTCGGGACAAGTGGGTCTCTGATAAGGCTCTACCCATCCTATACTAAACAGTTTAGGATAGCAGGAAAGTATCAACAGCAGGTTACAAGTAAACAGGCTATGCAACAGATATAGGACAACAGTAGCAGCAGTAACTTCTAATGCAAGCATAAGAGAGAAGAGAGTGGGCGATATCGGAATGCTCAAAATGGGGGTGCTTGCCTGTCTGCTCGACGGCAAGGGCAGGGTCGTCGGGGACGTAGTCGTACTCCGGAGCGGCGTCTGCCTCAGGAGCTACGTCGACGTCGGGGTCTACCGAGAGAGAAGAGGGGGAGGAAACAAATAAATACACAGCAACGATGCAATACAGGGCATGCTACGACTATGATGCAGTGCAGGGTTGCCTAAAGATGCATCTAGGTCGTTGTAGTTATTTTAGGATTATCGTGGGACTCATTTACCGGTGATTAGTCACTATTCATCTATCAGATACGGGTTCGGAGTTACGAGTTCTCCTACGTAGGAGGTTCCGACAAGGAAACAGACGGCACGATTAGACTCGTCTCGTCGTTCTGAGCAACTTTTATGTTTTAACTTTTTCGATCTGAGCTACGGTTTAAAAGTTATTAATTTTCGAAGTTTAAATGATTTTTTGGAATTATTTATTTTAACAGAAAAGGGAATTATGACGTCAGCATGAGGTAATGCTGACATCAGCAAGTCAACAGGTCGGCTGACCAGTCAAACTTGACATGTGGGTCCAGTGGGACCCACATGTCAGTCTCTGTTATCCTAACAGTGAATTAAATTAATTAACAGGGTTAATTAGGGGTGTGGGCCCACATGTCAGTGAATGATTAATATAACTAATTTGTTTTTATTTAATTAATCGTTTATTAGTTAATTAGCAGAGGGGGTCCCACACGTCAGTGACTGGACTCGGCCCAGTCAGCATGTTGACCCGGGTCAACGGGACCCACCGGGGCCACTGGCAGCGACCCAGGGTGGACCCCACGCCTGGCCACGTCGGCGCCGGCCGGAGACAGCTCCGGCGACCTCAAACGCGGCAGCACGTCGCCGGAGTGCGTCGGATTTTCTCTACACTTCACCAAATCGCGAGCGGTAACTTGCGTTCGAACGGCCGTAACGATCCGCGTCGACTGGCGGCGGCGCCGGACCAAATGGCCGCCGGAAAAGTGGCCGGCGACGAGCGAAGGCGGACGCCGGAGTTCGGGACCTCACGGATCCGGCGAAAAACAGCGCAAGAGCTCGAGCTGATTATCTAGGCAGCAGCAAAAGCAATCCAGGAGCTCACCAGAGCCACTGGCTCGAACCATAGGGGCTCGGGAGCGCACTAATGGCAGCGGCGGCGGCGGTCAGAGCATGGCATCGTTGGCAGCTCGTCGGAGGCGCCCAAGTACGCGGGAAAGGAAGCAGGGGAAGAGGCGGAGCTCACCTAGCGGCGCACGAAAGGCCGATGGAAGTTTAGGAGCAGCAGAGGGCTCGGGGTCGACGGAGATCGCTGGCGTCCGAAGCGGAAGGAGACGAGCTCGATCCAGGCGTTGCAGGACTCCTCGCTCCTACTGGGACCACCAGTCGTCGAGGTAGACGCGGGCGAACCTCTACGACATCTCGGTGGCTCGAGGCAACGACGGTGGCCGCGTTGGCGCGGGGCGAACGGCGGCGATGGCGCTCGGCACGTGCGAGCAGAGAGGGAGAGAGAGCGCGCTAGCGAGGGGAGAGAGGGGAAAGTGATGGAGGAGGTCCAGGGGGGTGCTCGGCTCGTCCTTATCCCCCTGGCTGTCGGTGGCGTCGGCGCCGTCGCCATGTCGCCGCCTGGCTGGCGCGCGCGCGCGGCCATGGCGCGGCCAAGACGGGGAGGAGGGAGAATGAGTTGGGCCAGGTGGGCCGCGGTCGGGGCACTGTGCACTTAGGCCCAGTGCACAGTGCCTCGTTATATTTTTCTATTTATCTGTTTTGCTTTTCTTTTTATTCTTTTCTGTTTTGAAATAGTTAGACCAATTGTGCACTTTTGTAAAATATGTGACTTGGTCCAAATATTAACATGCAATGTAAACATCCACGAAAAATTGGTTTGAGCAAAGTTGGGCTTCTTTTGAAATTGATATGATTTTAGATGTATTATATATTGCTGTTTTGGTGCTGTTTCATATTGTTTGAATCATTTAACTAGTTCAAGTAGCATTAGTTATAATTTTAAGAGTGCTCCTGGAATATTTGCTATTTAGTGAACATTTTTGCAACAGTGTCTGAGAAATTTTATTTTGCACTTTTGAATTTGAGGTGATTTCCCAGAATAGAGTTTGAATTATTTTGGTTAACCACTATGTTTAGGCACTGCAAATGATATGACTTGGCATTATTAGCAGCTGATCACAGTGGTAGTTACACAGGGGTGTTACATCGGCCTCGTCAGCTTCCCTGTCCCGCCCTCTAGGGGGTCGGTTTGGTTTTTCGGTGTTTGTATACGTCGGGCGTGTTGGCTCTATAGCCTCGTCGTCGAACTGGGGCAATAGCCTTCGTTTAGGATAACTCCTGGTTGGCTGATCGCGGCCGTACCCCTCTTCGGCAGCTAGGACTTTAGTCCATCGGTCGTTGAGGGTGTCTTGTTCAGCCTTGATTTTGAGTTTTTGCTTCTTTAGGCTGCGGGCGGTGGCTAAAAGCCTCCGCTTGAACCGTTCTTGCTCCAGAGGGTCTTCGGGGATGATAAAATCGTCCTGCCCGAGACTGGCCTCCTCTTCAGAGAGTGGGAGGTAGTTGCTATCCTCGGAGTCTTCGTGGCTTTCTGGATTGAGCGAGTCCTCCTGCCCCGCGGGGTCATCCTGATGATGCTCGTTGGCTGCGTCTCCGGCGAGGTCATCCGTATTATTTACGGTGCTGTTCTCCGCCGAGTCTATGTTGCTTGCGTGGCTTCGATGTGGTTTTGATCGACGGCACTATTTTCGGCGTTTGGGAGGCTCATCTCTGGGCTTGCCTCAGTCCTGCTCAGGAGTGCCGTTGCCGTCCTTTGGGGTGTCCACCATGTAAATGCCGTAGGTGGATGTGGCCGACCAGCGGCCCATGACGGGGGGACCGACCTCAGCATTAGCCACGGTTACGTCCTCCTCGTCAATGTATTCGGCATTCTCCGAATTATAGTCTAACATATCGGTTAAATCATCGACAGTTGCTACCAAATGGGTGGTGGGTGGGCGCAAAATTCCCTGTCGAACGCCTCGAAGGGTCGGTGATTGAAGGCGGAGCGCAGGTTCTCCTGGATAGTCATTTTCTGAATTCGGTCTAGCACCTCGTTCAAAATATCAAGGGTTGCCGGACTTGAGGGCTCTAGGCCGGACTTTGCGGTGACGAAGCGGAGGTCGGTCTGTGACTCAACAGATCCTTGGTCCCGGACGGATCTATCTTCAGGATTCGGGACCGAAACCTCGAGGGGCACCGGATTGTCCTCGGAAACTAAGGATGTGCTTTGACCCTCCTGTGCACCTTCCACGCCAATGTTTGAGGTCGGGTCATTTTGGGCCGGGGGTGACCCCTGGCCGCTATTCGCCGACTCAGGGTGCGGGCTCGAGGCCAGCAAGGTGTTGTGGGGGAGGAGCTCGGCCGAGATCGAATCTTGGCTTCTGACCTCTGGTTCTGCCTCGAGGGCCGGGGATAAATCCTCCGCCGATGTGAGTTCGGTTGACGGTGGGGTAAGGTCCCCTCTCGCAGGGAGTCCTTCTTGGCTCAAAGCCGTTTGGTGGACTAGGGCCGATTCACAGTTCGGATCGGAGGTGTACATCGGAGCAGGCGCGGCAAGGCCTGCGGGGGTGGTGAATCCGGTGAAAACCAAATCCCCCCGCGCGTCAGTAACGTACTCCAGATTGCCGAATCGAATCCGGTGTTCGGGAGCGAAGTTGTCAACCTGGTCAAGACGGCCGGTCGAATCAGCGTGCAATACGATGCTGCCAAAAGCGAAGAGTTGTCCAGGGACGAAGAGATCCATGGAACTGATGTCCTCTCCAAGGACTAAGCGAGCCATCGATCCTTCCGGTGATCCAACATCGGAACTCTCAATGAAAGCACCAATGTCGGTGTCAAAACCGGCAGACCTCGGGGTAGGGGGTCCCGAGCTGTGGATCTAGAATCGGTGGGTAACAAGGGACGACGAACACAGTATTTACCCAGGTTCGGGCCCTCTCGAAGAGGTAATACCCTACGTCCTGCTTGATTGTATTGATTGTATAACGTGGTTTACAGAGTAGATCTACCTCGAGATCAGTATGAGCTAAACCCTAGGCTACGGGGGGATGAAGATAGCTCTCCCCCTAATGACTACAACCCTCGGTTTATATAGACACCGATAGGGTTAGGGTTACCGAAGATAGATTACAACAAGAGGGAAAGAGATCTCGTCCACCCTTGACTTGAAGGGCACACCACCGCTTCACAGGTCTCCGGTCACCACACGGCTCCACCAGTCCGGCCCATGCACAATGGGTCGTCGCCCCGAGGACCCCTTAGTCCATGACTCCCTCACCCACCTACCCACCCAAAGCGGCGGCAAAAATCAAACATTACAAACTTTGATCATATTTATAGAGAAAAGTAGGTACATCTAGAATACCAAATGCACATCATTGGATACGTCATGAGTTATATTTTCAGAATATACATGTTTGGTATCGTAGATGTAGACAGTTTTCTCTATACACTTGATCAAAGTTGGCAAAGTTTGACTTCCATAAAAATCTATAGCACAGAGACAACTCACCACGTCCTAGTAGCGCACTTGTACCAGCGGCGCCACACTTTACACACGTGCCGAGCACAGAGGCAACTCACCATATCCCAGTAGCGACACGTGAGATAAAAAAGCCATATAAACGCGGGTAATGGGTCGGGTACGTCATGCCACACATATCCTCAAATATGCCCAACAACGCTACACGACAAGCCCATCCACTTATGGCTGGTCCGCAACCGGTGCCCAAGCCCCAATACACCATAAGGATTCCTTTCTAGGGAGTTTAGTAGTTGTAGTCATACGTTATCTAGGTTGGAGGATTTCCATGGTAGGATGTTATAAGGCTATCGACACCTCTTTGTGCGGGGTAAAAAAAAAAGACACCTCCAATTCTCAGAAAATACAAATACAGATCCCTACTTGCTAAGGAGATATTGAGAATGAGAGAAATTGACTAGTACTGTTGCTGACGGAAGTGTGGATATTTTGTAAGAACAGTAAGAATGAAAGCTTAGTGCAAAGGCTAAACTAACATCCAATGCTAAGAAAACTTATCTATCGAATATTATTTTAAGTAACAATATCTAAATAATAAATTAGCATCATGAGATCATGTACCTGTTTTGTGCAACAGTCAGATTTTCGGGCTCAAGAAGTAATAAGTGGGCCTTTGTGGCAAGGACTTTGAGTGATTTTAACCTGGTGCAATAATCCCCCAACTTTGGGAACTACATCCTTAAGCTTGCAATCCCTTGAACCCTCTCTCTCTCTCTCTCTCTCTCTCTCTCTCTCTCTCTCTCTCTCTCTCTCTCTCATGCAGTTTCCTTAATTACGAGGACACTATTTTAGAATCTGTCAGTTATAGTTGTTGACTTCCTCACATGAATATGAGAAACAGGTCGTATCCACTTTAAAGAGTAGAGAATTATGTTTTCCATTGTACATGTTTCTTTTTTGACTCCGCATGAGAAAATCATGCTGGTCCAAAATTTAGATCTCTTGGAAATTTGAATTGACTATAACTCTTCTTTCCTTCTATTTTCTTATCTATTCCGCCTCAACCCAAATTGTAACCCATCAAAGATGGCTTTGGTAGTCTCAAATGGTCATGTGAAAGCAAGATTCCACCAACACTTGGTGTACATGATCTGAATTTCTCAAGTACACCAATTTCTCGTTGTTATTCGAAACTCCTTGTGCAACCATCACCTCCAAGAACATTATTTCACAAGGTAGATCGTAATCATGCACTGTTTGTTTCATTTGATAGTAGACTCAGTACTTTATAATCATACATATGTCGATGCTTGAATATGTTTGATGTTGCTACCGACCTTCCTCTCTCTCCTGCTGCTGCACATGACTGCATGACCATGTCTCATCTTCCCCTTGGGCATGTAAAGCTCACAAGTATTCTACAAATATCATATAAAAAGTGTAGTAGAGGTGCTCCTTTATATTAACATGTACTCCCTCCGAACCAAAATAAGTGTCGTGGTTTTAGTTCAAATGAATTTGAACTAAAACATCGACACTTATTTTGGATTGGAGGGAGTAGTAAACAAGTTTTCATTGTCACTAGGCTTAGTATGACTTTTCAGCATATCTCTACTATTGAAGGGGGGTTGGCAGCATCGCCTCCACTTCCCTCCTGATTTTTCCTCCCACATTCCCCTACCCCCTTTGGTTTCATGTTGGTTTTTTAACCCTAACTGATGCCACACAAAATAAAAACCAACATAATTATATTAACTTGGAATAATCTAAACCAAATCGATACTTTCCCAAAACCTCCTCCTGCGTTAATTCAATCAAATCAAATCAAAGCAATCTTACCAAAATCTCAACTAAATCAAATTTTCCTTGCCTTCCTCTACCTATACTCCCATCAAATTAACTTTTACCAACATTGATGTAAGGTATATGTCGGACAAGATTGATGTTGAACGACTAGGATACGCGTAAGTTGCAACGCACGGACAATTAGCTAGTTATTATGAATGCTAGTGGACATGGTTGCTCCTGCATTATGTGCAAGGCAGGAGCTCTTCCAATTTCATTAAGATAAAACCCCCAAAAAATACACATGATGAGACCTAAAAGGGGCATGCCAAAAAATGCACCATTTTATACCACTCGATGCAGAGCTTGGGGTACCCCTTTTGTGGTGGCGGTGGGGGCGGGGGCGGGGGCGGGGGGTGCTTGCATGTTTCTTCTTTCAAACACTGTAATAATTCTTGCCAATTAAGTTCATGGATGACTAGATCGGGGTTTAAGTTTGTCTCTTTAAAATGTTTATAGCGTTCCAAAAAAATGAAATATTTTATAGCATGACGAAAAGATAACCATGAAGGCATGAATGCAGCGGGTACCAACTCACAAGGATGACTAGATCGGGGTTTAAGTTTGTCTCTTTGTGTAAACAACTGGGGCGGCCGGCAGCTAGACTTCCATGTCTTAGCGCTACATTTTCCCCTTTTTAATGAACTTCCAAGTTGCAGCTTACAATCGTCACAGGGAATCTTTCGTAACTTGTTTCATTTTTTTTAATAAACATACTACTAGCCAGAGAGGTAATAACTTGTTTCTCAGCACAAGAGTTTGACCTCATTACCAATATTAAAATTTCCATTCCTTGGTCTTTCAACTCTTTCGGCAGGTGGATTGTCATCCTTGTCCTTTGATTCTTTCTTGTGATATAGGCATGTACGGACAGCACATTGCTGCTTAAGAAAGGTTGGTGTGAGGAGCGTCTTGGAAGTCAATACATGCTGGGTCCTGGTTTTGGTGTGGCGGTCAGCATATATAGAGTACTAGATTGATACGTAAACCGTTACCACGTAAGTGCACTGCATTATTCTAGAGCTAATTGAATAGGGACATATATACTAGACTAGCTTTTAGTTGACCTTGAAAGACAAAGACATGAGAAACGCACGTTCTTTTGGTTGGCTCCATATCACATGCCGTCCGGCATCTGGTTAAGATAAGTACGGCATCGGCGTCACGCCCTGGATAGATACTGAAATGAACGGCCGGTTTATTTGTTCCTATCTAAGGCACGTAGTGAGAAAGAGGAGATGACCAAGCGCGTGGCCTGATGTCTGCCGCGGTCTATATGCAGGCGCCTACACGTGATCAAGAAGAAAAGACAAAGAAAAACACATTCACATAAACTGACTAATAAAACCGCAAGTACACACGGGACGGAACACAACCGATCCAACGGACATAGAGCTCACCAGTGTAGAGAATCTGATGCAGCCGAGGCCCGATCGGAAGATAGAGAAGGGGAGAACTATCCATTTGGTGAATTTTGATCTTGGTGGTCCGGCTATACTTTACTCGACAATACGCCTTGTCAATAGTTAAACTGGTCTCCGGT
Organism: Thinopyrum elongatum; assembly: GCA_011799875.1. NCBI lineage: Eukaryota > Viridiplantae > Streptophyta > Magnoliopsida > Poales > Poaceae > Thinopyrum > Thinopyrum elongatum. The sequence continues at coordinate 423,493,822 of CM022301.1, forward strand.
GATTATTGATTTTATCATAGGCACAATTAAACTGAACAACGAGGTTCAAATTCCTACAAACAATTAAAAAAACCTAGGAAGAATTCTAATATAGCAATCTGAATTGCGGATATAGATTAAGCACAAGATAATGGTGGGGTTCCTGGTAGAAATGAATAAGGCGATGCTAGAACCGGTTGTAGCGCTCAAGATGCGATTCTATCTCAATCACGTGATGAACTCATGATTGGGGCACAACCGCATTTCGAGCGCATAGCAAGGTGGATATCATTACAACATACCATGTACTGAATAGATAAGAATACAAGATATAGGCTTACACTCGTCACAAGTTACAACATGAATACAACAGTTCATCAATACATAGCAATCATCATACAGAGGAGCAGGATCCGACTATGAATGAAAACAAACGAAAAACAAGAACGACATCCACCCTGCTAATCCCAGGCTCCCGACCCGGAACCTATCCCTTGATTGAAAAAGAAGAAGCAGAAGAACTCCAAACAAGCAAGCATCGCACTTGCGTCAGATCATCGCATTACCTGTACCTGCAGCTGTTGTTGTAGTAATCTGTGAGCCACGAGGACTCAGCAATCTCATTACCATGGGTATCAAGACTAGCAAAGCTTAATGGGTATGGAATGGATAAGTGGTGAGGTTGCAGCAAGCACTAAGCATTTGTATGGTGGCTAACTTACGAGTACAAGAATAAGAAGAGAAACTACGCATAATGGTCGTAAACTAGTAATGATCAATAAGTGATCCTGAACTACTTATGAGTCAATCATAACCCCACCGTGTTCTCTTCTCGACCTCACTCGAAAAGAGACGGTCACGGTTACGCACGCGGTTGGTGTATTTTATTTCGAATCTGGTGTCAAGTTCTCTACAACCGGATATTAAAAATTCCCATCTGCCACATAACCGCGGGCACGGCTTCCGGAAAGATTAAACCCTGTAGGGGTGTCCCAACTTAGTCCATGACAAACTCTCACGATCAGCGGAGGAAAATCCTCCATCCCGGAACAACCCGATCAAACTCGGAATCCCGGTTCACAAGACATTTCGACAATGGTAAAACAAATCCAGCAAGACCTCCCGACGTGCCGACACCCTGATAGTAGCCGCGCGTATCTCGTCTCAGGCCACGATCGGATGAACACTACGTACGACAACCGAAACCCGAGTTGCCCCAGGTGGCGCCGCAAAAGGCTCTAGTTTGGACCAACAGTCATGAGGAGCACTGGCCCGAGGTTGTTAATGAATTATCCTCGGGGCCCGGGAAGTCCCTATGCAAGTTTTAGTTATTATTAGGCAAATGGTAAAACCAATGTTGAGCCTTGCTGGAAGAATTTTATTCAAAGCGAACTGTCAAGGGGGCCCATAAACACCGATCGTGTTAGGAACGCAAAATCAAGGAACATAACACCGGTATGACGGAAATTAAGGCGGCAAGAGTGGAACAAAACACCGAGCAAAAGGCCAAGCCTTCCACCCTTTACCAAGTATATAGATGCATTAATTAAATAAAAGATTTTGTGATATCCCATGATATCCATGTCCAACATGAAACAAGCTGAAACTGCACCTGGAACTAGCAACGCTATAAGAGGGGCTGAGCAAAGCGGTAACATAGGCAAACAACGGTTTGCTGGGATGGTGGAAAAGTTAGAGGCTTATCATGGCAATTTGGGAAGCTGACAAAACAAGTGGTAGGTAGCGCGACATAGCGATAGCATCGAGACAACTAGCAAAAGCAACGATAGTAGTGATATCCAAGGTAACGGTTATCTTGTCTGAAATCCCGCTAGGAAGAAGATCGAGTCCATGAAGTAGACGAAACAACGTAGTCGAATGGATCCTCACAATCGCAACGTAACCGGAACTATCAAGGAGAAGAACAACCGGAAAGAAGCAAACAATACGGTAAACCAAGAAGCATAAACATGGCATGATGCACAATCAAGTAGGATGCATGTCCGGATTAATGAGGCATGGCATAGTAAAGTGCAACAAACAATACTACAAATTAAGTGGAGCTCAATATGCAACGAGTTGCATATTGACGAAACACCACATTCATTTATTTAGTTCTCTCCCGTTTAATCTACTCATCAATATTAAATGTTGGTTAACATGGCAATAGGTGAAGCATATGCAAACTACCTATTTAGGCAAGTTTAAATGAGGCCGGAAACACAAACAACAATTCCGGAAAATCCCCATATGCATTTTTCGAATTTGGTACTGTTCTGCCCTATACATAATTTTAGAGTTGTTAAACATGCAAAATAAGAGCACCATGTTAATCTATGCATTTTTCTAGCCCATTTACATATAAAGTTTATTTAATTCCGAGTTACGGTTAATTAGTTATGAAATAAACCATTTTAGCATGTCATTTAAGCAAATTAAATGCAACAACATTTTAAACATTTTGAACATGGATGAAAGTTGCATTTAATGAAACTACATGAAATTCTAAGCATTTTACATATATGAAGTTTTTACATATGATGCATGGTTAGTGAGATATAATATGCATGAACATGGAGGGTTTTTCTGCAAAATTGGCGGTCTCTGGATTATTAGACAAATTCACAGCAAGGGAAAAAACATGCATCGGGCTGAACTGGATCTGGGCGAGGGGCAGCTCACCATGGGCTCTTGGCCCGGTCGGTGGAGGAGGCCCAAGAGGGGCGCGGGGCGCAGGCAGGCCGGCCTGGCGGGCGAGCTGGGCAGGCTGGGGAGGCGCGATGCGGCTGGGCAGGCTGGGGAGGCGCGATGCGGCTGGGCGGTCCAGCTGGTGGTCGCAGTCGACGCATGCAAGGTGGTCAACGGGCGCAGGGGCAGCGCTCGGTCGTGGAGCAGGGGAAGCAGAGGCCGGGGTCGAGCTCGTTCCCGAGCAGAGGACGACGGCAGGGGGTCCTGGCGACGGGGGAGCAGAGGAGTCTGCGTGCGGCGGTGCGGCGAAGCAGAGCCCTGCACGGGTCTCCAGCGGCAGAAGGTGAGGCCGGAGGGGTGCAGAACGGACGGGTCTGTCCGGGAACAGGGCAGAGGCGAGCTGGGCGTCGAGGGCTGCAGGCCATGGCGACGGCGCGGTCATGGAGTTCCTGTGCACGGGAGAGATGTGAGACAGAGAGAAAGAGAAGGGAAGAGGAGCTAGAGGAAAAGGAAGAAGGAAGAGGAGCAAGGGGCAGTCTAGTCCTGCGGGTCGGTCGCGGACGGTGAGGGCTTCGATGGCCGGCGAGGGTTGGTGGTGAGGTGCTCGGAGAGGAGCCGAGGAGTGCGCTGGTTCAGGAGCGAACTCTTCTCGCTCGGGCTCCGATCCAGACCGAGCGGGGAGGCAGAGCAGGCCCTCATGGCTGTTGGATGGATGGATTTGTGGATCTGGAGGTGAGCGCTAGTGGTTGGCTTGCTGGTGATCCCGAGGGAAATGGAGAGGGTGGCGGCGGCGTGGGAATTTGGAGGAGAAGGTGGAGGCTTGGCTGCGCTGGTTGGAACGAAGGGGATCTGGGAGAATCACGAGGAAGATGCAGCTAGCGGCGGCGCGAGACGGGATGGATGGGACATCTCCCTAGATTTTAGGGTTTGGTCTGGTTATATAGTAGGTGGATTAGCTTAGGGGCTATTCGGTTCCTCCGATCGTAATCGGACGGCCCGGAATAAATAGGTTAGGAAGTCCAAACAATGAACCGAAGATGTTTTAGGGAAGTTTGGGGATGATCCAGACCCATCGGTGACGACTGAGCGGTTCGGGTTCGAGGAAGTTTCGAACGCGCACGCAAGGGGGTTTTGTGCACTGTGCAGAGAGGTTTAAACGACCGGACAACAAAAGAACGGTTGGTTTGAGAAAGGTCAACAGAGACAAATGGGAAGCAGCACTATGAACGACTACGAGTTTTGAAAACATGACGGCAACGGAGTGCCGATGCAATGTAAATGATGGCATAATGAATGCAACAAACAAATGAAACATCCGGCAACAACGAAATAACTGGAAGGCTTCTGAAGCGTCGGTCTCGGGTCGTCACACCGGTGCTACTCGCGATATGGAGTTGTTGAATTTCCCCGAAGAGAAAGAGTGAAGCAGTATAGTAGCAGATAGTATTTCCCTCAGTTAAGAAGCAAGGTTATCGAATCAGAAGAAAGCAACACACGAACAAAGTAAACGGTACCTACACACACAGAAAGCAAATGTTGCACCAACAAAAGCAAGGGGGTCGTCACACCCCTTGTTCGTGCCAGTTGCAAAATTAAATCTGGTAGTGGAAGGCAAAACAATAAAAAGTAAAAGTAAACAAAATTAAACAACAAGGTAATTGTAGGATTATTAGTAATAATGAAAACCATAGCATCGGAAAATGGCTACATATGGGATCGCTTCGGAACAGAGGCTTGGAGCGGCGGAAAAATTGTTTGAATTTTTGTTTAAAAAGACCACCTGCCGAGTCGAATTGACGAAAAAAACCACCTTCAAAAAGAATTGACAGAAGAGACCAATTAGACCGTGACGACAGATATGCAATCTGACACGTGGCACCTGTCGCCACACGCAAAGGCGGCAACACCTGCCGCCACGGTGCCAGGCGGCAGGCTGCGCATTACTAGATTCGTCCGCGGCGCCTAAACTCTAACGGAATAGAGCAGGCTCATCGGGCCATGCCGCCACGCCCTCGGGCGGCAGCACGGGGGTCTAGGCTGAGCGGAGCAGAGCCTTGTATGCGAAGTACACGGGCGGCAACTGGAGTAGCTAGCATGCAATGCACTGGTCAGGTGTCGCTGAAAAGCTGATGTTTTTGTTAAGCGTTAACACAGGGTCAGGATGATTGATTGTTTCGGAGGATAATGGACGTTTGGTTCCCGGCCTTCATGGAGGCCTTTTTTAAAAAAAAATCAAAATTCAAATTTTTTGGTTTCAAAAAAATATGAAAAAAATTGTGCAAGTAAACAAGAATGTTATGTGTATGTGTGTAACATTTCAGAATGAAATACGTTGAAATGTGACCTGTACAAAAAAGACAAATTCATGACCTGGGAGGATGAATAGTATCATGTGTTAAAAAGCCCCAGATTTGTCTTTTTTGCACAGCCCTCATTTCAGCGTATTTTGCCCTGAAAATTTACACACATGTGTGTTATGCTTTCATGTATATCTGTAATTTTTTTCAGAATTTTTTGAAATATAAAAATACGAATTTCGATGAAATTTGAATTTAGAGGCCTCCATGGAGGCCGAGCTCCAAAGGCAATTTTCGGTTTCAGAGGTGCGTGTTTAGCATGATGTTGACGTGCAGATGTGAGCCATGATCGAAAAGGAAGGGAGAAAGTTAACCAGGCATGGAAGACTAGCCATATGCATGCATGCATAAATCACATGCAAGGGGCAGGCTCGTCGTTTGCATGAGCGGCCGCTCGTAGCACGAACAGAGGCTGCCGCATGAGGGCGTGGCAGCATGACCCACTGGGCCTGATCCGTTCCGTCGTGGTCGACGAATCCGGTAATACGTAGGCCTGTTTGTTTTAGCTTTGGAGCAGTTTTTGGACTGAAAAAAACTGAAACTAAAACAAACAGTTATTTTAGAACAGTTGTGGAACCACAACCCAAAACTGTTTCGGACTATTTTCAGTGTAACAGCCCAAAGCATGTCTCAGGATACTTCACAGCCAAAACTGTTTTCCTAGCCCTCTCTGCTTTTGGCGTTTGGTCGTAATTATGTCATAAATGTCGCCGCAGGCACGACCTATCTCTCCCTTCGCCCCTCCTCCTGAAACATAGCGTTTTCACCAGCCCACAGTCGTTTCCACAGCTACGTTGCCAAACAGCTAACCTTCACTGCAACTGTTTTCTCAGCACAGTAGTTTTGCCAGCACAATAAGTTCACAGCTGAATCTGTCGAAACTGAAGCTCAAACAAACACAGCCATAGCCTGCCGCCTGGCACCCGTGGCGGCAGGCGGCCCAGCTGGTCTCTTCTGTCAATTCTTTTCAGAGGTGATTTTTTTTCGTCAATTCGACTCGACGGGTGGTTCTTTTGGACAAAAAATCGAATTGTTTCGGGTCTCACTTCGAGGGTTTCATAATATATGAGAATTTATAGGCCAAAAATTACGGCAAACGGAGCTACGTGGAGCTCACAAGTCAAGGGGTCGAACTGGCTTGTGGGGCCCACGTGGGTCTTCTCATCCTTCCCGGAAGCTTCCAGAGTCTCTTATATTTCAGAAAAAATCACCGTAAAGTTTCATTGTGTTTGTACTTCAGTAGGTATGTTTTTTTCTATGAAACAAAATACAGGAACTGACACTTGACACTAAGTTAATAGATTAGTCCATACAAATATAGAAAATGGCATATAAAGTGGGGATGGTGTTTTGACTCCCAGGAGCATTTGCTCCCGGATGAACAATACCTCACATAAAGTGGTAAAATATTAAAAAAAACAGAATTTTTTTCTGGACGTTCATGTTAGTGTCGCAAGCATGCTTGGCAATTTTCATGCGACATGAAGCAGTAGTGTTTCGTAGTAAAATAAATAAATTTGGGATAGCATTTTTGGTAACATTTGGTGTTTAATTTGTTTTTTTACAGGACAAAATGTTTAACCCTTTTGCCTAAAACTTTACAGGTAGCATTTGAATGTGACTATGAATACATAAAAATTTGGTAGGGATTTTTTTTTTTGGCATTTTAAAAATCATTTTCCGCGTGCAGGAGCACGTGCTCCCGGGAGCCAAATTGGATTTCCGCATATAAAACATACAAGAGTGATAATATAATTACATGAAACAATTAAAAATTCTATATACGTTGGAGACGTATCAACCCATGCTGGTTGAAGTTGTGACCGACGCCTGTCAGGGCTAGAGAAGATCCGCCCGAATGCCGCTGTGCTACAACCCGTGCTCGCCATTGCTGAAATGGTGGGCACCATTTGTTGCAACTGGCCGGCGCCGGAGGCGACGACACTGCGTGCTGGAATCAACCATCACCCTCGGCAACGGCAAAAAATTACAACCATTGACGGCCAAAGCTGCAACCTCCCGACAGCGATGCTGGAACTGGGCTGAAGTTGCGTCGGGACTACCATCTGTCAGTAACAGAAGCCACAACTGTGAGGGCAGGAGCTGCAGACCGGCGATGATTGTGCTGCAACCATTGGCGGCCGCGTTCAAGGGCAACGACTGAGATGCTACGATGAGGTCATTCCGAAACCGACAAGGATGGGTGCTATGAGGGCGGCAAGCCGGCGTGCTTCGAGGACAGTCGCCGCGCCCGTTGCTTGCTCTCTCCCTGCATGCTTTGTCTGTGATTTTTTGGGCAAAAAAAATGATGGGAGGGACTGATCCGACGGCTGAGAAACAACGCAATCGCGAGCCTCTCTCATCTTCCTTCTTCTGCCGATTAGGGTTGTCCCCAGCGCCGCCGGCCAGCTACTGGCACCCGCGTGGTACCTCGTCCCTGCCGGCGCACCGTCGGCCGCCTCCATCCCCCGATACACCTCCGTCGCCAGAGCCTGTCCGCTCCGCCGCCACCCTCATCCCGAGGACTTCCTGATAGCCGCCGCCGGCAAGAAAGCCCGAGGACCACCACCTTTTCGTGACGAGGCCACTGTCTCCGCATCGTCCACTGTTTCTCCACTGCTACCGCGTCTCTGTCATCTACTTCAGTGTCTCTAGGTTTGTTGCTCCAGCCTTTCTAATTGATTTCTTGTTGATGAACTGTATATGCAATTGTTGATATCTTAGAAATTTGGTGTACTTTATGGCTTGATGCTTTCTTTTGAACTAAATTACAAGTGCGCAGATCCTCTAACTCGAGTCACCAAAGCATCTGCTTGTATTGGGTCGTTTCATACAAGTTTTTTTTTTTTTGAGCACGGTCGTTTCATACAAGTGCCTGACAGGGGCGGCGGCCCACCCTGGGATTTTGGACTGAGTTATATCTATGCATATTTAGATGGGCCTGAGAAGAAAAAAACAAGCCCAACTTCATATTTGATCCAATAACAGCACACAAACACACATCGATCCAACCTAGTTCATCCGTCCCCGACGGCCGACTCCCGACTGCTTCGCCGCCCCATCTCCGCTGCGGCGCTGCCTCGCCGTTCCTCGCCGGCTCGCCGCCTTCGCTGGTCGCCGGCCGGAGCCCAGCCGCGAAGGAGGGCCCTTCCTCTCCTTACCACCCGACTGGCCCTCACCGGCAGCCACGCCCTCCTGCGAGCTGCGACCCTGCCCTATCCCCGACCGTCTGCCCCCCTGCAAAGCCGGCGGCAGCCGCCCGGTCACCAGTCCGGCACTTGGCTGGCAGCAAGTCAGCAACCCTGCCCCAAGTAGCCTGATTTAAGGTACCCTACTTACCCATTCCCCAATTTCTTATTTAGCCATTTAGGGTTTGCTTTTTTGCTGTGCTATGTTATCCAGTACATGAAGTTCATGACATGAACTGAACACACACATAATTTTGGACATCACTTCTGCCTCAAGTAGCCTTATTGATAGAAAGTAAATTCTTATTGCAAAATTGTTGAAGGATGAAGAGGACCGGAGACCAGTGGACTTTTAATGAAAAATTGGTCTAATACAAAGATATATACACAAGTTTTTCTTTGAGCTCCCATCAAGCTCTGCCACTGCTGGAGACATTGCCTCTTTTAAATAGACATGCTTTCAAAATAGGGAATAAGGAAGGGGCCATGCCGGATGTTGTCGAAGAGCACACCGGAGATATAACTGATACTCTATATGTACAATGTTATGCAAAACTGAGAATTTTAGTAGGATTGTAAGACCATATTGATCTATTTCTATGTGGTATTGATAAGTGATAACTACTTCGAACATTCACATCACATGTCATTTTGTTGGCAAAAAAAATAGGACCACCCTGGTTTCAAATCCTAGTACTGCCACTGGTGCCTGGTCAAGTGCCAGTGTAAACTGAACACAATCACATAAGTTTACCTGGAAACCTAGCGGTGCCTTCATCGCAAATTTATTTACCTCAACAATTGTTCTGTGTGCATCTAGATCCGCCCCGGCATCATGTCTTCAGAGGAGCTCACAACAAGCTTGTTAGGTTTGGCGGTGGCTTCGCAGGCCCCGATGGCCAGCCAAATTGGTTCTTCAGGTGATCCGTCTTCTGAAGGTGGGGTGCAGGTCACTTGTTTCAGTGAGGACCTGCACGACGTCACGCTCCATTTCCAGATCATAAGGTTCTCTAAACAGGTAACCACAAGGTTTCACTTGTAACTTATTGCCAAAATACTCACAACTCAAAAGGTTTGATGGGGCTTCCAAATAAACTGAAGTCGCGTAAGTTCTGAAATGTGAACAACGTTTGGTTGGTGACTCTCGTCTACAGTTTTAGAGCTGTTTGCGTCGTGCTGACTAAAAATTTCATTGTTTGTGTCGAGCTCTCATGAAAATTATCTAATTGAGGCATTGCTTGGTTTGTGTCCCCAGTTGCTCACTTCTGGATTTGGGCATTGGACCAAATTTTGCCTCAAAATGTAACTCAAACAAAGACATTGGAGTAGAGATCTTACCTACGAGACTGGGTGTGGGGGGTCTTCCAAGGCTGTGTTTCTTGGGACGCAGTTTTCAGACAGTCTATCGAGGTGTGGAAGAAAAACAAAACATGCCATAAGCTGTCAAAGGGATGTTCTACTAGATGTGCCACATCCCAGCCCCGGCACCTGAGCATGACCCCTCTGTTATGGACTGGTGGCTGCGTGCGAAGGACGCCACGCCGCCGACGCAGCGAAAGGCCCTCCAATCTGTTGCACTACTTGTGCCATGAATGATCTGGAAGCAAAGGAATGAATGCGTCTTCGACAAAGCGATGCCTTCCATCGCTGGTCTCCTCAACAAGATCAAGGATGAGATCCGATGCTGGGCTAAGGCAGGGGCACAAGGCCTGCGGGTTGTTCTGCCCCAATCCTGGGATGTCCACTGAGTTGTATGATGTACTGTAAAACTAACCTCCTAGGAGGACTGTAACTTTTCCCCATCTTTTCAATGCAATGAAACGCAAAGGTCTTTTGCGTTTTCTCGAAAAAAAAGGTCATGGAGAAAAATCATATCATTTGTAAAGCTGCCAAAGGAAGATGTGCTAGCAGGTGTCCATGTTCGGTTTCAGTTAGTAAAGTGAGTAATTTTTTAACATGAAGCTAAACTTGCCTTGAGCATTTGTTGTAACATGATTAGATGAAGATGCAAGTGTATGTGTTTGTTATCATCCCCGTGTGAGTTAAGCTTGATTCATTTCTACACAAACTTGGAATTTGGGTAGCCATATTTTGGATGAGTATTTTTCTTTGATCATATACATATTTATCCACAATGTGGTATGATCTCCATTCTGCTGTTTGTCAAACATTCATGTGTTATCTATTTTTAGCCCCTCTTTTTTTTTTCAATGCAGATCTATGCATGGATAGGATGCAATAACTCAGCAAAGTTTGGCCATTTATATGCTGCTGCAACCACTCGGCTGGTATTGCAATCAATATAACCTTAAGAACTGGTGTATATTTATTTCTATTGAGACTGATCATTGTACCATCATGGCCGTTGCAGGGTGATGGAGTGAGCGTCACATCTGTACTTGGAGGAACATCTGATAACACTGGATCAAGCATGGCCCGCCGCTTAGGTACTTCAATTTCTGCTGCAATTGACCCACCTCCATCATATTGGTATGAAAAACAGCAAGCTCATGTCACCTCATATTTCAGTGCTGAAGACAGGTCTAAATATAATTTTAGCATGTAACATTCCGAAAGACAGCCCCATGCTTGAGGTACTATCCGGAACATCTTTGTGTTAGAATTGCCAAGTTTCTGTGTCTGATGGGAGCACTGTTTTCAGGCTGCTGCAGAGAGGAAACTTGTAGAGAAGCTGAGAAGTTTAGGCTATATCAGATCTAAAACAGGAGAGGCTAATGCTTCCACGACACGCTGATGGATACTTGTGAACTGTCAAGTCACTCGTAGAGAAAGTCACTACTCTTATGTGTTTCAAACATTTGAATGGTTATGAAAGCTCAGCGGGGCCTTACTGAGTGTAGGCATGATGATCTGAATTTTTTGTGCGCGACTGTGAACTGCTTCATGTTCGCTGAATTATCAAACATGTGGCAAGTATCACATCTGGCATGTTTTCTACGTCTGCATCTTCAGAGGTTGTGCGCCATCTACTATTTCAGTGTCTCACGTGTGGAACCCTACATTGAGGTATTTGTTGCTCACAGAAATGAGCTTTGCTGGTCGTGTTTGAGCCGTGCCTTTATTGAATTGGCAATGTTTCTAAAAATTCTTGATTAATTTATTCAGTATGTTGTGCTATCTGTCTTAAGTATCTCTGTTATTTGATTTTCACTATAATCGCCGCCAACCTCGGAGGCCTCAGTTTTATTAAGAGGATCACGAGTATATTTTGATGCAATATCCTTGCCTTTTACCCTATACACATTATGCTTTAGAAGAAGAGGTTAACATGGATATGTAATCCCCGCAAAAAAAAAAAACATGGATATGTAAGTTAGGTGTGCTAATTCTATATAGTGGAGTGTGCTATTAGGCAGAAATTAATGTTCTATTCTTTCCCGCAACACATCGCAGTTTTAGCGAACACAGCAAATCTCAATGAACTTGAACTCATGTCACCTTTTAACACGAGGATAAGTGAACTATAGTTATTGTAGTAAGTCTGGAAAACCAATTCGGCTCCGGGTTGCACATGCTCTTGCACGCGAAAATGATTTTTGGAATGTCAAAAAAATCTCCACAAAAATTCAATGTATTCTTACTTCTTAGTCATACCCAAATGCTACCTGCAAATTTTTAGGCAAAAGGTTAAGCATTTTGGCATGTGCAAAAAAAAAAACAAATATCACCTCAAATTTGTTTTTTCACCGACGAAAAAATGCTGCTCCGTTTCGTATGAAATCTGTCAACCATGCCTGCCACACTCACACGAACATCTACAAAAAATTCAGAATTTTCTGAAAACATTTAGTATTTTTTTTTCAGTTTACTGTTCAACCGGGAGCAAATGCTCGCGGAGCCAAAATGTCTGCCCAATCATTTAGTATTTTTTTTTGGTTTACTTGTTCATCATGTCTTTTCATCGATAGCGAACTATAGTTGTAATAAGTGAAAGAATATGTGTTGCCCCTATGTTTGGTTTTGGTAATTGATGACAATCTTTATGGACTAATGGTTGCCTTGAGTTATATTTGAAGGGTTTGTCCATAGGACTTTCTTGTAGTCCTTGTGTTGGTTTCAAGGAGTTTTTGAGATGACCAAGGTGCTATTCAAGGAATTATCCAAAGATTGGTCATGTAGAAGAGATGATACAAGGTTGATCAAGACTAAGTCAAGTGTGAATCAAGTTGATCAACACGCAAAGCATAGAAGATGTACCGAAAGGGATCAAGTGATCCCATGGTATGGTAAGCATTGTCCATTATGCTTTGTGTACTAACCCATGGTTTTCGTGAGAGTTCTATGTGGGGTTAGGTATGTTTCCATGGGCTTGCGTCAAGAGAAAGATCTCATACAACCCATAGAGGATGACATCAAGTGGTGATCGTCATCAAGATTGCGGTGTGCAAGTTTAAGTGGAGCATCGCGAAGAGATCATGCTTGAAGCTTGCCGTCCATTATGGTGACAAGCTTGAAGCTTGCCGTCCATTGTGGTGACAATGGACTTGTGAAGATGTTCCGAAGAGTGGCTCACCCATAGTGGAGTATGGGGGAGCAATTTGCTAGTCTTCATCGAGCCAACGCAATCAAGAAAGATGGTCCAACTTGAGGGAGTCAAGATCGTCATCATCTAACTCAAGTGGACTATGTGCAAGGCAAAGGTTGCCCTTGATAGGTTTTCTATTTTACCGGTCTCATGGTGGTACTTGGGAGACCGGGTTATAGGATCAATTGCCATACTATCAAGGGGGCTCTCAAGTTAGTAGCTTAATCGTACCGTTCGTAGAGAGCTCAAACCATTGCATCCTTGCATCATCTTTCTTGGTTCTTGTTTGGTGTTTTTCTTTGTGAGTTTTAGAGCTTTTGGTCATCTTCATGACAAGCTCGAGTTCATCGAAAACGGAGTTCACTTATGCATCTTCTATGATGTTTTTGACATTGGAGTTTTTGTCGGTTCTTCACCGATAGAGGTTTCAGTCCTCTAGATCTTAGGCATACCCCCTGCCTCTTCTTACTATAACCAACAAGCTTGAGTTTGCTGTTGGATAGTTCTCATCTTCCTCTATCCAACAAGCTTGAGTTTGCTCAATTCGGAGCTCATTTGCAGAAGTTATGGCAGTTCCGGATTTCTTGTAGCCATCTGTTGTTGTGCTTGTGAGCTGGAGGTCACAAGCGGTAGTACCGCTCTGGTAAGCTGTAGTACCGCTGCCCAGTACCGCGGCTACTACCGGTGCTTCTGGAAACTTGGCTTTTGTGTCGAGTTTGCGCGGAAGTACAACGGTAGTGCGAAGCGGTAGCACCGCCTATACGTGGTAGTACCGCCCGCTACTACAGCTGCACAGCCGCTCCCTCCAGGTCTCGATGCACTCTCAGCGGAAGTGAAGCGGCAGTGGAGAGCAACACTACTGCCTATAAGCGGTAGTACCACTTAGGTGGGCAGTAGTACCGCTGTAGCAGTTCTACTGCTTCTCCCCTGTTCTTGCTCTGCTTCTGAATAACCCCGAGCTACAACCCCAGCGGTAGTACCGCTGGGGCGAGTGATAGTACCGCTCCGGCTGCACTACCACTTCGTGGCTTCGTGCCATTGCACTGCTTTTGGGTTAACGCTCTGTGCGGGCTGGGAGCAAGGTAACGGTTGGATTTTTCCTCTCCTATAAAAGGGGGTCTTTTTCCCCCTTGGACCTTATATTTCTACCTCGTGTTCTTCTCCTATTGTTGACCTTCTTCGAGCTTGCTATCTCTTAATCCCTCCAATGATTCTTGCTAGTTCTTGAGGGAAAAGAGAGAGGAGATCTAGATCCACATTTCCACCAATTACTTTCTCCTCTATGTGAGGGGAACCCCTTGGATCTAGATCTTGGAGTTCTTGGTGTTATACTTCTTGTTCTTCCTCTCATTTTCCTCCATATCTTTTGTTGCTTTGGTGGGATTTGAGAGTGAGGGACTTGTGCACTCCGTGTGCCCTTGCTATTGCATTTGGTGCATCGATTTGAGTTCTCCACGGTGATACGTGGAAGTGAAGGTGAGAAGCTTATTACTCTTGGGTGTTTGAGCACCCTTGAGCTTGTTCCTCTTGGGTGCCTTGGTGCCCTAGATGGTTGGTGTCGCGGAGCTCAATCATTATGGTGGAGAGCTCCGCGAAAAGCTTCGGGGTCTCCAATTAAGTAGTGGAGATTGCCCCGAGCGATTTGTACGGGTTCCAGTGACCGCCCCCAAGGGTTGCCAAAGTGTACGGGTTCGGTGACCGCCTCCAAGGGTTGCCAATTGTACGGGTTCGATGACCGCCCTCAAGGGTCGCTTAGTGGAATCGCGACATCTTGCTTGTGCGAGGGCGTGAGGAGATTACGGTGGCCCTAGTGGCTTCTTCGGGAGCATTGTGCCTCCACACCGCTCTAAACGGAGATTAGCATCTGCAAGGGTGTGAACTTCGGGATACATCATCGTCTCCGCGTGCCTCGGTTATCTCTTACCCGAGCCCTTTACTTATGCACTTTACTTTGTGATAGCTATAGTGTTTCATGTTATATATCTTGCTATCACCTAGTTGTTTATCTTGCTTAGCATGAGTTGTTGGTGCAGATAGGTGGGCCTAGTTGTTTTAGGTTTTGTGCTTGACAAATTAAATGCTAGTTTTATTCCGCATTTGTTCAAGCCTAAACCGTAATTATTTTAAAGCGCTTATTCACCCCCCTCTAGGCGACATCCACGATCTTTCAATAAGTTGTCTTTTAGTTGGTTGGCGAGCTTCCTGACTATGTTGTCAGTAAACTTATAGATGATGTGAATGTGTTTTGATCTTAATAAAGTTAGCCATGATATGGCCTTCCATAAAACAAAATACGGGGAATAAGGATATATGGGTTGCTACATGCTGCTGTTTTTACTTTTTTGAGTGATGAAAACACTTTATCAGCTTAAAATGTTTTCATGAATACAAATAATCTCTTACCCCTAAAAAAATACAAATAATCTCTCGCCTTTTATTATCTGCCTTCGCCAGATTATGAGCTTCTATATTGAGACTTCTCTTCTCATAGACAATATTTGTTGAAACAAAGCCCTTCATCTTCTCCTTCACTTCATGGATGATAGCAGTTGATGTTGCAAGATAGTCGGCCTGCAAGTGCTTTACCGTCGCCTGGCAGTCAGTAGCAATAACATGTTATTACAAGCAAGATCCATGGCCAGGGATAAAGCTTCATTGCTTGAGTAAAATGCACAGAATCATCACTTTCGTGTCACAGCTCTCGGAAAACCACCACTTTACAAAACGTGACACTTTGCACTGCACCAAAAAATTGACAGTGGCAAAAAACATTGAACCAAAAAATGATCTTGTTTTGACATGTCTGATCGCGCGTGGGCCAACAGCGGTGACGGTGCGGCGGTAACGGCTGTACTGGCTCAGTGCCTTTCCCACTCTTTCCTCTCGCTCACTCTATCATTTCAGTTTCATATTATTTTTCACTTCAAGAGCCTACATTTCACTTTTCACTGGCTTATTTCACAAAATAGACATATATTGCAATTGCACATTTTTTAATAAGATGTTTCACTTTTTTGAAATAAATTGTTACACATTTTGAAAAATAATAGTTTCACAAGTTGGCATTTCATTTCATATTGTTTTTCACTTTAAACTAGCTTGTTTCACAAAAATCGCATCTACTTCAATTTCACATTATTGAACAAGCATATTTCACTCTTTTGAAGTAAACCATTACACATTTCAAAGTTTCCAATTTCACAAGTTGAGATTTTAGTTTCACATTTTTTTCACTTTCAGAAGGTGCATTTCACTTGCTTGTTTTAGAAAAATTACTTCTATTTCAATTGCACATTTTTGAAATAACATATTTTTACTCAAAATAAAACATTACACATTTCCAAATAATTAGTTTCACAAGTTGGCATTTCAGTTTCATATTTGGGTTAAATAGGTTTTTGTGAAAAATGTTATTTTCACATATTTCTAGTGAAATAGGTCCGTTTCAGATTTTTCTAGTGAAATGGGTTTATTTCACATATGAAATGTGGAAACGTCGAAATTTAAATGTGTTTGAAATGTATCCAAAATTGGTCTACTTTTAAAGTTCTTAACGCGAGGAGTCCAAATATATAAAAAGTTTCAAAAACGACTCTATAGTTTAAAGGGTTTTTTATTTCTGTGCCCCTGGTTCGTTAGTTGTACTCATTCATCCCCACGCTCTTAACTTTTGCTCACTTTTCCTCACTCCCTTGCCCGAAACCCTCAGAACAGGTTACAACGGACGTTGCCGTCGGGTCAATGCCTTTGACCGTTAACTCTGACGAGTGGGGCCATGTAGGGCCGAGTCCACCTTTGACCGTTTACCCGTATAGTGGTTTCGTATGCTGACCGTACAGTGGTATTCGTATACGTGGGCGCATGCAACTGACCACGGTCGTGGGGTAGCACGTGTCCATGGGACATGCCCGAAACGTCCCATCGTATAAAGAGGGGGAACCACCTCCCGGCGCATCGCCCCTACCATTTCCCCCAAATCCCCTCCCTGCCGCATCGTCTTCCTCTCCCCCACCGGTGTCGTCTCGCTCTTCTCCACTGCCTCCATCACACCGTCTCGCTCTCCCCCACCGCATCCTCTTCCTCACCTTCATCGCCTCCATCTGTCTGATGGCGGAAGCTCGTGGCGACGCCGGCGCAGCGGCCGGAGATGTAGTGGAGCTGTAGGGCACGGTGACCGCGGATGAAGTGAAGGACGTTGGCGGCGTCCACGGCGGTGCGGGGAAACTCGCAACCGCTGCGGATGTGGAGAAGGAGGTGGCGGGCTCCGCCTTAGTGCTGCCGGAGCAGAAGGTGAAGGCGTCGAGCGGCGCAGTCCATCCTAATGCGCAGCCTGGCGAGGAGCAGGAGGTATTTGCACTTGCTTGTTAGTTGCAATATTTAGGATATTAGCTTGTAGAGTTAGTTGCATTGGTTAGATTGTGATTCTTATGGTAGTACAGATGGTTAGAGTAGTTGGTTTGACGGATGGGCCGGGGTTTCTGTATGGGGAGGATGGGGGTTTTTGTACTAGGGTTTTTTGGATTACATTCATTGCAAAAATGCTAGATAGATCTATACGAGAGATAGGGATCTCTGTGCTTCAATGCTACACAGATGTATGCTTATTAGATTTGTTTTTAATGCTACACAAATTGGGTTTTTTAATGCTACAGACATGTATGCTTATTAGATTGGGTCCCTATTAGATTTGTTTTTCAATGCTACGCAGATTGGGGTTTTGAATGTCATATGCCCAAATGGAATCCATTGATTAAGAAGTTATTTGATTCATTAGTATATAAATTTGTCCACAATATGTAGTTATATTAGCTCTGTTGTTCAATGTGTGTGCATGACAATGGAAAATGCAAATAGGATCATAGTATGGATAATATGATCAATGTGTCATGTGTGCATATCTAAATTATCAGTTGGCTTCTGTATTTATTAGTAATGGATGTAATTGTATATTCAGGAGGATGATTCTGTGGGGAATAAGAGGAAGCTGACCCTTACTAGGTTCGACCCGTACGATCCAGAGTACAATGACGACGAAGAATATGAGGTAAGCCTACTTGAAATTTGGATTATTCATTTAGTTCCTTTGACATGGTGTATATGAATCTATAATGTATTAATGTAATTCATTCATGTGTGTAGTATGATTCTGGAGAAGATGTGTACAAGGGCAACGTCGCGTCCTTCACAGTGAAGGAGGTGGAGAAGATCAAGGCCAAGGGAGTTGCTTCCTTCTACAACCGCAAGATCAAGAAGTGGCACTGCCCCTACTGCACCACCAAGCCAAAGCCAAAGGATGGCCGCTTTGATCACCTTGTGTCTCATGCAGAGGATGTAGCGAATCGCGGGGAGGACTACATGATCAGGGGGCAGCATGCTGCCCTCGCGAAGGCCCTGACTCCGGTGTGATGTGATGATGTGATGAACTGAATGTGGCAGCTTGTTTTATCTATATCTTTTGGGTTACTTTTGGTAAACTGAATGTGGCTGTTTATGATGTGATGAACTGAATCTATGATAGTAATGTATTATGCTATCTATATTTGTCTGTCTTTAAATTTGCCTGTGGTGTATGGTATGTTCTGTTTAGATGTTGTGAGCTATGAGTTTAGGTGCTGCAATGATCACACATGCTGCTTCAGTGTTGCTTCACTGATCAGACAAATAACAGAGCAAAAAAACAACATTTAAATGAAGATAGTCCATCATTTGATCAAATATTCCAATAACAGAGCAAAAAAACAACATTTAAATGAAGATAGTCCATCATTTGATCAAATATTCCAATAACAGAGCAAAAAAACAACATTTAAATGAAGATAGTCCATCATTTGATCAAATATTCCAATAACAGAGCAAAAAAACAACATTTTAATGAAGATAGTCCATCATTTGATCAAGTATTCCAATAACAGGTCAAATATTCCAATAACAGATCAAATATTCCAATTTGAATTTGAGGCAAAATTTGAATTTGAACCAACACTTGATCCAAATGAGCCAAATATTTTTTATTAACACCTATTCAATCTATATAGTGTAGATTCAAAGTCTCACTATTTATTGCTTTAATCTTCATATTTTTACATTTTCTTTTGGGAAAATATGCTTTAATATAAAAACTATTAAAAACACGTTTAAAATATGAAAATGGAAAACTAAGTTCAGATCCTTCTTATTCACTTTGAAATAAAGCTTGGTGATTTTTTTGATTTTTTTAAAATTTTCAAAAACTGAAGGTTACCCTACCTCATCTCCTTGAACTCTCGGCAATGTTGTACGTGATAGCTCATATGTGTGAAGGTTTTTTCATGAAAATGACCATAGACCAAGTTTATGATTTTTGGTTGGTAACATGTCACATAAGACAACATTGTGCGCAGGTTTTATATATTTTTGATTTTTTTAAATTAATGGTGCTCATTTGACCTCGATCGTGCCAGCTAGGTTTTTTTTTGAAAATATCCGTATACCAAGTTTAGTATTTTTCCTCGTTAGTGTGTCTTATAAAACGACGAACGGCAAAGGTTTCATATTTTTTCGATTTTTTTTAAATTAGTTATGCTCAGTCAAAGCCTTGGAAACCCCGTTGACCAGCTCAAAACCCCTCTAAACCCCGCGGGGTTTCGCCTAACCCTAGCTCGAAATGTCAGCCGTCTGATCATACCCTGGCGCCAAGCGACAGCCCTCAGATGTGGTCTACTAGAAGGAATTCGGTGGGCAGGCTGCGTGCAGGCTCCGCGCCGTTGGATCACATGGAAGGCTCCGCATCGTTGGATCGTGGGGCGATCCGCGAGAGGCGAACCTATTGGTTGTGCTCGGCTGCTCGCCCACCACTGACTCCATGAAAAAAACGTAGTTATTGGGTCCAAAAGGAAACCAAGCTCTGGTTGGGCCGTCGAATTGCGTCGTTTTTTTGCATCGTTTGCTCTGTTTTTTGTGAACGTGCTGGCTCTGTTTTTTTGCATCGTTTGAAATTACACAACAATTGACATTGCCTAGAAAATTTAGTTCTTTTTGTTCAATACAAATGCAAAATGACCAAATTTATAAGGGCCAAATTTATTTTTATCATGCAAAATGGCCACAAACTATTCAAAAATTGTCTCTTTTTGTTCATATAATATATATGACCACGGATTCCCACGCATGTAATTAGCTTCTTTTTCTTCTTCTTTTCAAACCACGGTTTCCCACGCGTGTACACTCCCGATGCCGCGGTGGGTGTGAAAACGGGCTACTTCACATTTGACCCCGTTATTGCCACGGCGAAATAACACGTAGCACTATGGCTATTTAAGCCACCCTCTGCCTCTGCCATCCCTCATCCATCTCCCATCCTCTGCCATCTGCCCTTCTTGCTCTTCGACCCCTTCTCCTTCTTCTGCACATCCCTCAGCCATGCAGTACACCGGACCAACCTACCGCTTCCCACCCACCGTGCCGGAGAGGCTCTACCCAACCGGCGTGTACGTTGAGCGCACACTATGCGTGTGGGCGATATCAAGGTGGAGGACCGCAAGGAACTTCACCGAGTTCTTCCTCGCGGTCGGCTACCGCCACCTCCCGCGGGGATCTCCAACGATGTTCTGCGTCGAGGAGGTCATCCAAAACGGGGTGGTGGTTGCTCTCCTTGCCCACTTCACCAACACATTCGACGCCTTCTACCTCCTCGGCGGGGTGTTTTGGTGTGGCTGCGAGTTCATCGCTTTCACCACCGACAACATGTTCACGGAGAACACCAACATCTTCCCCACCGCGTCGCACATGCACACTCTTCCGTACCCCATCGACAACGCCCCGGAGGAGCAATGAAGGGCGCCCGGAGGAGGAGCGAGGTGGAGAAGGCGGCGGCTAGGGTTATAAACCCTCTATCTATTTTTCTTTTTTTTGTCTATGTTATGTTAAGTTGTAATTGAACTATGTTCGAGATGCTATGGGCTTGTTGGCCCTATTATTAAGTTCTTCCTAGTTTGAATTATTTGATCGTGCTATGGGCTTGTTGGCCCTATCTACATATATGTTGATTCTTTTCTTAGAGAGCTCGCTTTGTTAGTAACCATCTAGTGCATGCAGCCACAACGAACCCTTCTCTTTTTTTTACACAAGCCACAAATATGTAGCCACCTAGCTAGTGCATACAGCCACAAAACCCAAATATAAAACATATTGTTCAATTTATTTGTCGTAGCAAAACGGGTGCAGATGCGAGTGGATCGAAAAGGCTGAAACTGATCATAAAAAAGATGCTCTAAATCGAGGAGACAAGCATGCGAGAAGAGAGGAACCAGCGGCAGCGACCGTCGCTGCATCCGTGGCGGCTGGCGTGCACGAAAGCGGCTTGGTCAGAGCATCGTGGCGGCACGCATTGGCGCATGCAGGCTCGGTCGGCGCATCGTGGCGGTGCGTATCGACGCATGCAGGCAGGCTTGCTGGGTGCATGCATATATAGCAGGCTTCTGTTGTGGCGGCGCGCGCAGGCGTTTAATGCAAGGGACGACCCAACGAAACCACGGCCCAACGGTCGAGCAGCGACACCGCCCAACGCGGCCCCACTTGTCAGGTCCAACGGACGACACAGTCCAGCGCGGCCCCACTCGTCAGAGTTAACGGTCAAAGGCATTAACTCGACGGCAACGTCCGTTGTAACCTGTTCTGAGGGTTTCGGGCAAGGGAGTGGGGAAAACTGAGCAAAAGTTAAGAGCGCGGGGATGAATGAGTAGAGCTAAGGAACCAGGGGCACAGATGTAAAAAACCCTAGTTTAAAAGATATGGTTGATTTAAATTGTCTAATGGGAAAGAGTTAAATGCATAGGAGGTCCTAAAAGTTTCCTTGGGTTGTCACTTTAGTCCCAATTCTTCCAAAATGCACCTTTAGGTCCTAATTCTTTAGTAAGTGGTTCACCCGAGGTCCTTTTTTGACGAGCGCTCGTTGACCTGCCTGTGTGGCGTGTTGACCCACGCCACATCGACAGAGGGCCCAACCACTAGGCGAGAAAAATACACTTGAGGTCCTAAAAGATTCTGGGCAGTGTCACTTTAGTCCTACTTCTTTCAAAATGCACATTTAGG
The DNA here is from genome assembly GCA_011799875.1 of Thinopyrum elongatum. Lineage (NCBI taxonomy): Eukaryota > Viridiplantae > Streptophyta > Magnoliopsida > Poales > Poaceae > Thinopyrum > Thinopyrum elongatum. The sequence goes on from CM022301.1 coordinate 423,515,649, forward strand.
TCATAATTCTGTAGTAAGTGGTTCACCCGCGGTCCCAATTCTATAGTAAGTGGTTCACCCTAGGTCTTTTTTTGCACGATCACTCGCTGACCTGCTCGGTTGCGCGTTGACCCACGCCACATCGACTTAGGGTCACTAGAAGATGAGGAACATTGCAAAAAGAACTATTTTTCGCCGCTATCAACCCGTAGCAATGTGATTTCCTCTACTCCGCCAAAATCACTAGCTGTAGGCATTGATTTAGTTTGATTTGCACTGTTTCATTAAGTTTCTCAAACGACTTGCTCTGATTTGAGGTTAGGAGATTGTGGAGGAGGTGGCGCCAACGACGATACTGCAATGCTCCTCTTCGTCACCCACTTCCCTGCCGAGGAGGTTGCTCTCCCAGCCATGGCGACGGTGTGGGTACGAGAGAGAGAGAGAGAGAGCGATTTCGGTAGGGGCTGGGGAATGTCAAGAGGGGGGTTTACAAGGGGCTCTATAAAAAAAGAGCAACCACAACGGCCTCTAAGTTGACGTGGCGTGGGTCAACGCGTCACGCGAGCAGGTCAGCGAGCGATCATGCAAAGAAGGACCTTGGGTGAACCACTTACGATAGAATTAGGACGTAAACGTGCATTTTGAAAGAAGTAGGACTAAGGTGACACTGCCCAGAAACTTTTAGGACCTCCAGTGTATTTTTCTCGCCTGGCGGTTGGGCCCTCTGTCGACGTGGCGTGGGTCAATGCCCACGCGGGCAGGTCAGCGAGAGCTCGTAAAAAAAGGACCTCGGGTGAACCAATTACTAAAGAATTGGGACCTAAAGGTGCATTTTGGAAAAATTAGGACTAAAGTGACACCCCGACGAAACTTTTAGGACCTCCAGTGCATTTAACTCAATGGGAAATAAAGTCTATGGATTTTGTTCCACAGGTAGAGTGAGAGGAGAGACTTGCATGCCCACCTTCCATGACAAAAGATGTACTTTAGGACCCATTAAGCTGACACTGATTGTACTTAAAAGAAAGATACAAGAAATATACTAGTGCTATCACTAGTAGAAAACAGGGCACTTGTCCCGGTTCCAGAGGGCCTTTAGTCCCGGTTCTGCAACCGGGACAAAATGATTGGGACTAAAGCCCCTCACTTTTAGTCTCGGTTGGCTTACGAACCGGGACTAAAGGAGCTCCACATGGCCGTTGTGGGGTGCCCAAGCAGGAGGACCTTTAGTCCCGGTTGGTAACACCAACCGGGACTAAAAGGCAGCCACGCGTCAGCAGCTCCCAGACGCTGGGTTTTTTTTAAAGGGGGGGTTTAGGGGTTTCATATTGTGTTAGCTAGCTAATAGAGAGAAGTGACCTCTCTTTCTCCGTGCTTGGTCGACGCTAGCTACTACATATAGAGAGAACTCGACGCTAGCTAGTAAGCAAATGAAGGAACCATTAATTACACAAGATCGTCGTGAACATATATAGAGAGAAGTGACCTCTCTTTCTCCGTGCTTGGTCAAACAACACGTTTTCGTATATCTATCCGAAGCTACTACATATATACAATATAACATCTCTTACGATCCCTGACATCATCTACCGAAAATCCATTTGAATTTCCGTATGGTATTCTTCCTTTTCATGTATGACGTGGTCCAGAAAGAATCCCGCCAATTCCTCTTAAATTGCTCGTATGCGATCATGTGGTAGGAGTTTATCCCTCATCTAATTTAAAGAAGGGGGTCAATACATATATATGAATGAAACTCAACACAATTGATGGTAATAAAATAAAATTGTGAATATTGTTTACGTACTCCAAATTGTTGGTCCGAGAAGCCCCGCTCAGAGGTCGAGTGGCGCATGAACTCGCAAACGTAGTATCCACATAAATTAGTCCCGGGTGGCTGCAACAAGCACTTTACGAGAATAGAGTTCAATCAAAATGATAATCAAGCATGATAATGGTATTGATGAAACTAGAATCAATGAGAGATGCGCGGAATTAGCTAGTACTACTTACTTTGGGGTGTGTAAATCGCAGCTCATTCTTCAGACCGGGAACCATTCCGGTGAACTTGTTCCAAACCCTGCCCGGCAAAGAAAATGATTACTTGATATCAGGAAATGAACGAAAGTTGCCGATATGGTGCGATAATGATTGAACTTACTTCTGAAGCATTTCACTCATGTCCGCATAATCCTTAGGATCTTTACGTCTCGAGTCTAAGACAGTTACTACTCCCCCGTCAAGCTTAATGGATAGCAAAATAAAGTGGAACCTGCGCACACATAACTCATCAATTACAGTACTTAACCTCGAGTAAGCGAAACCGAATATGCACAAGATAGTAAGACTCACTTGAAGTTGTAAGGAAAGAGTATTTCCCTTTTGTTTTGATGTCGAAGGAACGCTTTTAGCAAGTTTTCCTCAATATCTTCAACTCTGTTTTGTACCGTCCATTCATTTACGGTATTTGGGCTAATGAACCCAATGTCATAGATTTGTTCTCTTTTGCATTCGACGATCTTCAATCTGCATAATATAGTGAGGATAATTATATATACATGCAATGAACGAGCTGAGCTAGAGACTTAATTACAGAAGTAATACTTACAGACAATAGCAAGTCATGAGTTGTTTGTCGAGGGCGTCTTGATTGAATAAATGAAATAATTCCACAAATTCAACAGGCATCAAGTCGATTCCAATGAAGTTGTGCTCATCTTTAATTCCCACGAAAATACTGTCGGTCCCACTCTTGCTGCCGGTTTCCAAGTACCAGTGATGCAATCTTCACATCATCGTTGGTAGATGCGAGAGCTGATCAGGTTTGACGAGAGGCTTCCCGTGCTCGTATCTAAAGGGCGCTACTACCTCAGCAATTTCAAACTGTACATCATCGCCCACGTAATCACCAAGAGTGGTACAGGGCGCTAGTCCCGGATGATTAGCGATATCGCTAGACACCTTGAGCGGGGGGCACGATTGCTTCTCCTGTTTGCCGAGCTGGGGAATTTTTCCCACTTTGTCTTGCAGCACTGGTAGTACTTCCCGACCGCCGCGCTTCATCATATGTCTTTTCAATACAGCGGTCATAGTTGGATTGTGGCGGAGGCGGTGGTGGTCGCTTAAGGGCATCCAGAGTGCGCTTCGCTTTCACCGGATCTATTGTTTCCTTCGGAGGTGGATGTTTCCGTTCAAAATGGGCCTGCACTTCGGCATGCACGATGTCATTGGTTTCCTCCTTAGTCCTCTCATATGGTAACTTTGGAAGAGGCTTGAGGCTTGAACCAGCTTTGAATTTCTTGCCTTTTGTGCTGCTAGCCGCCGGAGCGACGGCGCCTCTCTTCCGCTGTTGCTGTGGCGGCGGAGTCCGATGAGGCGGCGGAGCCCACTGACGCGCCGAAGACGGCTGCGGCGGCGGAGACAGCTGAGGCGGAGGAGGATTCTGCTGAGGGGCCTCCTCCGTTAGAGTCCGCTGAGGTGGCGGAGATGGCTGACGCGCCCGAAGACTTACCACCACCACCACCTCAAGCACCAACCACAGATCAGATAATGAGAATGTTTGAGGAAAAGAGAAACCAAGATCTCATGGAATTTCTCAAGAGTATGCAGACAATAGTTGGTCAGAATAATGGCAATGGGGTGCATTCTAAATTGTCTGACTTCCAGCGTACAAAACCACCCAACTTTGGTCAGGCTGTGGATCCTATTGAGGCTGATGACTGGTTAAGAACCATGGAGAAGAAATTGGTCATCGCTCGTTGTGAAGAAGCAGATAAAGTTCCATTTGTCACTCACTATCTCGAAGGCCCAGCAACCATATGGTGGGACAACACCAAACTAATGTGGCCTGCCGAAGAGATTACTTGGGAGAAATTCAAAGAACTATTCCGCAAGTATCATATTCCCACGGGCATCATGAAAGTAAAGCAGCGAGAATTCCTGGCTCTCACGCAAGGAAGCATGACTGTGGGGGAATATTTAAACAAGTTCAACAACTTGGCCCGATACTCTCCTTATGATGTGGCTACCGAGGAGAGGAAGATAGACCGGTTCCTCGGAGGACTTAATCACGCTCTCCGATGTCAGCTATGCATGCTGGACTTTCCCGATTTTCAGACCCTGGTGAACAAGGCCTTCATCGCCGAGCGAGAACACAAGTCTGGAAATGATTATCGTAAGAGGAAGTTCGAGCCCAAGAAGGACAACAAGGAGCCATATGCGCAAAAGCTGCGCAGCTGGCACCCAGGGCCATCGGAGAACAAACCTGTGTGGAGCAATGGTGGCAACAACAACAACAAGCCAGGCAACCAGAGCAAGACATTCGGCAAGCAGCCAGTCATAGAGGACTGTCGCCGCAACAACACCTGTTTCACTTGTGGCTAGAGCGGACACTACGCTAAGCAGTGCCCTACTAATAACGGGAAGCAAGCAGCCGACCACAAGCCACAAGTCAATCACCTTGGACGCCACCCCAACCACAACTTCAACCACGGATGCGTCCACCGCATCTCTGCCGAAGAAGTCTGCGAAGCTCCAGACATTGTCCTTGGTATGTTTTCTGTCAATAACATACCTGCAGTAATTTTATTTGATTCTGGGACTTCCCACTCGTTTATTTCGCGAAGTTTTGCCACCTTGCACAAATTTTCTCCTTCACTTTTCGACAAAATCATGGTGGTACAATCCCCTGGCTCTATGCTCAGAACAAATATAATATACAAGGGGCTAGAAATCTCAATCCATGGAGTCAAATTCCCAGCTACCCTTGTTGCCATTGAATCTCCAGGACTGGACATAATACTGGGAATGGATTGGTTGGCACCGCACCAAGTGTGTATCAATTGCGCCACCAGAACGGTGACATTGGTGAACCCCGCTGGACAAACCGTCCAATTTCTGGCCAGCAGAATGATAACAAGAAAGGGCACGGCATATCAGACCACTGTTACAGATATGAACCTGATTCCAGTAGTTTGCGAGTTTCCGGATGTGTTTCCTGAAGAATTACCAGGAATGCCGCCCGACCGAGAATTGGAGTTCACGATCTAGGTAATTCCCGGTACAGCTCCAATATACAAGAAATATTATCGTATGCCAGGCCCAGAGCTAGCAGAATTAAAGAAGCAGTTGGCCGAGTTGCTACAAAAAGGATACATTCGTCCAAGCATCTCGCCATGGGGGTCACCAGTATTATTTGTCAAGAAGAAGGATGGAAGTCTACGAATGTGCGTAGACTATCGCCAGCTTAACGAGGTCACTATCAAGAACAAGTACCCGCTCCCTCGAATCGATGACTTATTTGACCAGTTGAATGGAGCACGGGTATTCTCTAAAATTGACCTCAGAACGGGATATCATCAACTAAAAATCCGAAAGGAGGATATCCCTAAGACAGCGTTCACCACTTGATATGGACTATATGAATTTACAGTTATGGCGTTTGGATTGACCAACGCTCCAGCTTACTTCATGAGTATGATGAACAAAGTCTTCATGGACTTCCTAGACAAATTTGTAGTGGTGTTTATTGACGACATCCTGATATACTCCAAGGATGAAGAGGAACATAAGCAACATCTCAGAGCTGTCTTGGAAAGGTTGAGAACCCATCGCTTATATGCCAAGTTCAGCAAGTGTGAATTTTGGCTGAAAGAGGTGGGATTCCTGGACATATTCTGTCAGAAAAAGGAATAGTTGTTGATCCCAGTAAGGTTACTGCGGTCTTGAACTGGAAGACACCAGCCACGGTGACCGAAGTCCGTAGTTTCCTGGGTTTGGCAGGCTACTACCGTCGCTTCATTAAAGGCTTTTCTAAGATAGCCAAGCCACTGACAGAGTTGTTGAAACAGAACCAAAGGTTTATCTGGACAGCTGAGTGCGACAGCAGTTTCATGGAATTAAAGACGAGGCTAACCATAGCCCCTGTCTTGGTCCTACCAGACATTCACAAGAGTTTCGATATCTGCTGCGATGCATCCAGGCGTGGAATCAGATGCGTGCTAATGCAAGAAGGGAAGGTTGTAGCTTATGCATCATGACAGTTACGACCTCATGAGGAAAACTACCCCACACATGACTTGGAGCTAGCTGCTGTGGTTCATGCTCTGAAGATTTGGAGGCATTATCTTATTGGACAACGATGTGAAATATACACAGACCATAAGAGTCTCAAGTATATTTTCACTCAACTCGGCCTGAACCTCAGACAGCGAGGATGGCTTGAGCTAGTCAAGGACTATGATGTTGGAATAAACTATCATCCAGGGAAAGCGAATGTGGTTGCTGATGCCCTGAGCAGGAAACAAGCTGCTGTGCACACACTAATTGCGGATATGCATCCGAGTTTACAAGAAGAGTTTGCCAGGCTCAATATGGTGCTATGCGGCCCAATGACCCCGAACACGTTGGAGATCACTCCAACCCTCATGGAGGAAATCAAGGAAGCTCAGAAGTCAGATGAAGAAATTTGGAAGATCAAGGAGTTAATTCAGCAAGGGAAGGCCAATTCCTTCCGTGCGGATGAATAGAGTACCGTGTGGTTCGAGAAATGAATTTGTGTGCCGAATCAGAACAACTTGAGGCAACAAATACTCAAGGAAGCACATGAGTCCGCATATTCAATCCATCCGGGCGGTACCAAGATGTACCAAGACTTGAGAGAGACATTTTGGTGGCCAGGAATGAAGAATGATATTGCATACTATGTCGCCTGTTGCGATATTTGCAACAAGGTTAAAGTAGAGCACCAGAAACCAGCTGGACTACTGCAACCTTTACCAGTGCCCCAGTGGAAGTGGGATGACATATGTATGGATTTCATTGTGGGACTACCCAAGTCCACGAGAGGTAATGATGCTATTTGGGTCGTGGTAGACATACTCACGAAGGTGGCTCACTTTATTCCAGTAAAGACCACGTTCAACGCTAACCAGCTGGCACAACTTTACATGTCTCTGATTGTCAGTCTGCATGGGGTACCCAAGTCTATCACCTCAGATAGAGGTTCCCTATTCATCTCAGCATTCTGGCATCGGTTACATTAAGCTTTGGGCACCATGCTGAAACATAGCACAACATATCATCCACAAACGGATGGATAGACCGAGCGAGTAAATCAAATCTTGGAAGATATGCTTCGGTCCTGTGCTCTCTCTCATGGGCCCAAGTGGGAGGATATTCTGCCGTATGCGGAATTCTCCTACAACAACAGTTATCAGGCCAGTCTCAAGATGTCGCCTTTTGAGGCGTTGTACGGACGAAAGTGCCGCACACCATTAAACTGGTCCCAGACAGGAGACAGTCGCATTTTTGGGACAAACTTGATGCTCGAGGCAGAAAGACAGGTCAAGGATATTCAAGAACGCCTGCGAGCAGCCAAGTCCCGACAGAAGAGCTATTACGACCCGAAGCATCGGGAAGTCACCTTTGAACCTGGAGACTATGCCTATCTGCGAGTAACTCCCATGAAAGGAGTAAAGAGATTTGGTACCCGGGGAAAGTTGGCCCCAAGATACATCGGTCCCTTTCTAGTGATTGCTAGGAAGGGTAGAGTTGCATATCAGTTGGAATTGCCACCAGCACTGTCAGACGTTCATGATGTCTTTCACATCTCACAGTTGAGAAAATGCATCGCACCCCCAGCCAAGCAAGCGGATATGAGTGAATTAGAATTGGCTAAGGATTTGACTTATGAAGAGAAACCTGTCAGGATCTTGGAGGAGATGGAAAGAACCACTAGGAGTAAGGTGATAAAATTTTATAAGGTGCTGTGGGAGCACCACACCGAGGAAGAAGCCACTTGGGAGAGAGAAGATTTTCTGAGATCCACCTATCCATATTTGTTCCCTGAGCAACCGAATCTCGAGGACGAGATTCATTCTAAGGGGGGTAGGTTTGTGACACCCTGATTTTGGCAGCTTTTTCTTTTTAAACTTTTTCTTGGTTTTATTTGAATTTGGATGGTTTTGACCCTTTTCATTTGGACTTGGTCATTCTGAATTCCTTCCAAGTGACCCAAAGCCTCATCACCTTGCCAAAACCCTGCCAAGTACCTCAAGTGCCCAAATTTAAATTTAAATTATTTTCTAAAGCTCCTTTCCTTTATTTGAGAATTTAGGGCATTGGCATAGGTTGTGAAGCAACCTATAGTTGGGATGCTCAGAAAATTCTCAAATAATTCCTAAAAATCCCTTGTACCATATCTTGACCCAATCTTCAAAAACATTCCATGGTCATGTTCAAATATTTTGTAACATAATTCATTTTCTCTCCTGGTCAGAATGAACCATTGTGAAGGAAGTGCATGTTTGGGTTGTCCAATTGCTACCAAATTTTTACAGCATGTGGACAACTCCAAACAACCACTCTCCACCAATTTTCAGCCTCTGAAGATCAACCATATGAGCGGTACTTCAAGTGGCAGATTCAGACCAGATTTACAGCTTCTACATGAACCACCCTCATTTCTCATCCAAACCCCTTCAAACTTGACCAGTTTGTAGTTCTTTCATCGTGGATCACTCCAGACACCTCCCCTGGCTCAACCTCATCCTCATCCATGCTCCAGAAACCTCCCAAGTTTTCTGTCAGAACCTGTAGATGACTAAACCTCTCAGCTCTGCTTGAACCAAGCCAAACCAAGTGCTTAGGTGAGGTGAGGGATCGGTGGTCGGCACGCCAGATAGCTTTTGCCAGGCCAATGTAGCCCGTGGACACGAGCCACCGTGGTGAGCACGGCACTGGCATGGCTGTCGCCGCGCGCTGTGCAGTGCCCGTGTCTGTGCCGTCTCGTCCCACTGCCCTCGCCGCAGTCGCTCGTCCGCTCGTGCCGACAACCTTCCCTGGTGACACCTAGACCCCCTGGAACCATCGCCTGCGCCGGAGGAGCCCTCGCCGGCCGCCGCGTCATCGCTGGACTGTTCTGCCCGTGCGGCCACAGTGTTGCGGCGCCGTCGTCTTCCACCTGCGCAGTCCCCTCGGGCATTCAATGCGCCTGCCCTCACCTATCGTCTCGCCCGCGTCGAGCTTGCCAACGCGGCGTACGTCTGCCGGCGCCATGGCCCGCATCCACGAGCTTCGGGAGAGCTCGCCGCCCGCCTCCTCCTGGCTATAAATAGCCCCGCCCGGCGCTGCCAAGCTCCTCACCCAACTCCTCCTTCCCCATAGCCACAGCCAGCAGCAGCAATTGAGGCAGAGAGGCCTCTGGCCTCGAGCTCGATCAGAGCTCTGTCGCCGACCCCCTCTCCTCCGCCAGCCCTCTCCACCTCTCCTCCGCTCCAACCAAGCCTTCCGTTGAGCTCAGTGGAGTCCGGTGGTGCTTCCCGACCACTCTGCTAGGCCAATTGCTGCCGGGATCGTCGGGTACGCCGATCACCGCAGCTGCCGCCCGCGGGAGAAGAAGGGAACCCCGCCGTCCGTCCACCTCCGGCCACGTTTCGGGTACAGGGTGGACCACCGCTCGATGCTCTTTCCATGCCAGCCATCTCCGAGCCCAACCGCCGTCGGGATCGCCGGCAACGATCGCCGGTGAGCCACCCCTCCCCTGTTCCCTCCCCTCTCTCTGTTTTAAACAGGCTAGGCCCACTGTCAGCCTCTGAGCGAAGGGGTAAGTGGAGGCGTATTAGCCCAATACGCCTTCGACGTGGCCCAGTCTGGTATTTTCTAATTTTTGATTTTTAAACTGATTTGACCAGTAACTTTGACCCTGAATAACTTTTTATAGGAAAGTCCAAATGACCTGATTCTTTTTGCACTGGGTTCATAATTGAATTCTTTATTTTTCCACCAAGTTTCACATTTTTCTCTCACTCATAGAATGGCTGGTGAATTAAACAGTGTTATATGACATTTTCTTTTGTTGTTTTAAAATATTTTCAGAAGGAGAAAATTGTGGATTTGAAGATCAAGAGTTTCTAAACCACCCAACTGATCAAGGCAAGCCAGGACATCCATATTATGAAGCATTTCATAGCATTGCATAAATCATATTCATTTTAATGCATTTAATTCAAAGTGAATTATTTAAATACCTAATAATGATAACTCAAGGTGATATGATGATTAACCATGCTTGAATGAAACTTAGCTGGTTGATCAAGAGTCACCTGTCCAGGCTTACCCGTGCAGCCACATTCGCCGGTATGGGACGGCCTTGACTTGGTCTGGCTGCGTGCTCTTCCACCGGTACCTCCAAAGAGGGAGGGTTATGCGTGCGTGCTGCCCTGATCAGGTAGACGACGATAACCCTGTGAGCCCAGTTGAGTTGTTTTGCCGGCGTCCCCGTTTGGGACAGTAGTTTAGCCACGACGGTGGCAGGTGTCAAGAGGACACAGGGCCACCCAGGGCTTGACTCCAAGAGGGAGTGTGATTGCCGGTGGTACGGTGGAAGAGTCACGAGTCAGGCAGGTTTCGTTGGAGCAATGCTGGTCCACCCGAATGGGATCGCGAGGTCAGTGCTCCATGGTGTGGGTAAAGTGCGCAACCTCTGCAGAGTGTAAAATCTATTCGAATAGCCATGTCCACGGTATTGGACAGCCCAACCAGACCTCTCTAGGTGATCAATCATAATAACCACAGTAATGATGGAAGAACTTGTCTTATGAGCGGAAGTACTCGTTGGTATCGGGTATTCCGAGGGTTGAGAGACAACCCGGATGTGAGTAAGTTGATTGCAGTAAGTGAATTGCTTAAGATTTAACATGTTGATTGCCATGCTATTACTTGCTGCGTATTTGGTTGTCATGTGCTTGCGAGTACATTCAAAGTACTCACCTGGCGTATCATGCCAGATGCAGGAGAAGACTGAGACGGAGGTCTCGAAGGTTCGTGATGTGCTATCTAGGATGTGTCCTCAGCAGTGTCCCTGTGGATGGAGTTGCTGTCATGTTCCGCTATGCATTAGTACTTCACAGTAGAATTCCGTAGTCATGCTGAGGCCCGGATATGTTGGATAAATAATGTAGATATTGTTGCAGCACTCGATGTGCTTTTGGCCTCGATGATCATGTAACATATGAGCTTGTACTCGACTATTATCAATAAAAGTTCAGCTATGTTCTGTTCCAAGTTGTTGAGTGTTTCCAGAAGACATGATCTCTGGGTTGGAAACACTGGTAAACTGGTTCTCTGAGCCGGGGTGCCACAGGGAGCAATCGTTTGGCCATCTTTCACGACTTCTGTGACCATGAACCTTTCATCCTGGCGCAACCTTTTCTTTGGGCCTCGTCTCCTTACAGAAGTTTGGCTCGATCCGAAGGGCTAAAAGAAGAAAGAAGTGTTAATATATGTACATACAAAACAATTAATGCATCAAGTCAGCACAGGCTTAATATATATATATATATATATATATATATATATATATATATATATATATATATATATATATATATATATACCTTGCCGGACTTTGCAACAGTTAAGGCTCCCTCCTTCGTTCGGTCACCGGAGCCGTCATGATCTCCTTGCTCCGCCATTCGGTCACCGGAGCCATCATGATCTCCTTCCTCCTCCATTGGATCACCGGAGCCGTCATCCTCTCTTTCCTGACCATCGGTGTCGTTGAGAAATGACAAGGTGATATCACCTCCGTCGCGGATTATATCCCCCAACAACTCTTCTTTTTCTAAGTCTTTGTCCATAGTTTCTGCAAATATTACAACATGGCAATATACAAACATGAGAGACGGATTAGTGGCGAACATGGACTTAATATCACAACAAGGAATCATATGCATATGAGCAATGGATTAGTGGCAAACATCATGCAAAGTTGACAAGTTTTATAACAGTCAGTTTTAGATGATCGTCAAGGACTCCTCCCCCCTCATGTCTGATGAGTCGTCCTATCTTTCGAGAGAGGATACTTTGCGGACCGCCTCTCTCATGGTCGTCGAGGATACTTGCGCCCCCCCCCCTCATGTCGAAGTTATCGGGGATATGTTGAATTTCCGAGAGAGTTAGGGGTGTTCTAATGCGGCACTACACGATATAGCTAGGTGAAGGGGGATAACATCCGGGAATGTTTTCCCGAAGTCTGCATTTTTGGACAGATGAACCGGAGGGGGACGGTACCAGGTTCGCTATGCTAGCTGCTTGTGACAGACGAACGGAGGGCATATTCGGATTCGTCATATTTTTCTGATCGATTTTCATATATAAATTATTTTAATCGGAGTTACGGTTAATTTTGTACGAATTTCTAAAGTTTTACTAATATTTTCTATATACATCCATCCATACATACATACATATACATCTACATTATATATACACTAAGCATCTACATATACATCTACATTATATATACACTAATCATCTACATAAACATAAACATAATTAATAAACATATACATGCCCGCAAAAAAAACATATACATACATATGCATACATACATACATCTATCATCTATCATCATATCATACATAAACATAATTAAAAAATAGCAGGACGGAGCGGCGGCGGCTCACAACGGGGGCGGCGCGGGCTAGGGGGCGGCGCGGGCTAGGGGGAGCTCGGGGGCGGCGCGGGCTCGGGGGAGCTCGGGGCGGCGCGGGCTCGAGGGCGACGACGGCGACGGCGGGGCAGGGGCGCGGCGGCGGCGGGTCAGGGCTCGACGACGACGAGGAGCAGCTTTGGGGCGTCGGGGAAGAAAGAACTGATCTTTCGAGAAACTGCTAAGTGCTACTTATATACAAAAAGCATTGGTCCCGGTTGGTGACACCAACCGGGACTAAAGGTCAATTTCAGCAGCCCAAAGGGCGGGAATCAAAGACCTTTGGTCCCAGTTGGTGGCTCGAACCGGGACGAAAGGGGGGCATTCGTCCCGGTTCGAGCCACCAACCGAGACCAATAGTCTGGCACAACGGTGTCAAAAGTTTAGTCCCACCTCGCTAGTTGAGAGGCGCTCGCACCTGTTTATAAGCCCCGCCGTGGCTACGGTTTCGAGCTCCTCTCTAAAGCAGGCCTGTGTGGGCTGAAGAATAACTAGAGGTTTATAAAAGCTTTTTAGTTGATTCTTTTTGGTATTGAAGAATATTATAGTTTTGTTTTAGTTGATCATAACAAAAAAATTTAATTGATTCTTTTTAGTTAATGTTTTAGTTGATTCTTTTTAGTTAATATTTTAGTTGTGACCTAGCACTGTGACTCTCTGTTAACCACTGTGTAACACCCCTATGTAACCTAGCACTGTGACTCTCTGTTAAACATGCCAAGTCATCATCTATGCAATGCTTGATCACAGTGTTAGCTCAACTCAATTCAAATTTCTCTCTGCAAATCAAGTCAAATTCAAGTGCAAAATAAAGTGGCTCAAAGTTTGCTAGAAAACTGTTCACCTTCTAGCAAATATTCCAAAATCATTTGCTGTTAAGGAATACAACATCATCATCAACTCTAAATGGGCCAGAGCATTTAATCCAGTACCAAAACAACACTTTAAATGTCCTATTCATTTTTGAAAAAAATCCAAAAGGATTCCAAAACTCCTCAAAAAATTTGGGGCAGTGCAGAATATTCCACTGTATTTTTGTGACCAAGTTTCACATTTTTACAAAAGCATTTGGTGGCTCCAAATATTGCAAAACCATCTCTGAAAAAGAAAAAGCAGAAACAGAAAAAAAAGGAAAAAGGCCACTGTGCACTGGGCCTAAGTGCACAGTGCATGAGGCCGGCCCATCTCCCTCTCCTCCCGCTCTCTCTCTCCTTGCGTGTCGCCGTGCCCGTGACCGCCGGCGTGCTCCGGTTGTTCATCGACACGGCGACGGCCACCGACAGCCAAGGGGATAAGGATCCCCTCGACCACTCACTCTGGCTCCTCCTCGTCCATCTCCCCCTCCTCTCGCTCGCTCTCTCGCACGCGCGCGAGATCCACCGAACGCGCTCACTGCCGTGCCACGCCGTTGCCGCGGCCACCGGCACCTGCTCCTCCTTCCGTGGTGTCCAGGAGGTCCACCGGCGACCGCCTCGTCGTCCGGTGCTCTCAGCTGGAATGGGGAGGCCCTGCAGCTGCCGAACACCGTCGCCTCCTTCCGCCTCTGCTCTGGCAATCTTCCTCCTCTCCGTCGACTCTTGCTGCTCCTAAACTTCCAAGGGCCTCCGTGTGAGCTGCTCGGTGAGCTCCTCTTCTTCCTCCCTCTCCCTGGTAGCCCTGGCGCGCCCCTAGCTACCTCCTCCATGCGCGCCCGAACGAATCGCCGCGGAGCTCATCGCCGGTGAGTCTCCGGTGATCAAATGGTCATGGGCTCATGCCCATTGTACTTGCCGCATCGCGTAGAATGTGCCTAGCCCTTTGGCTCGAGCCGTAGCGCGCTGCAACCCCGATTTCGTCGACGCCCGAAAAAGCTCCGCCGCTGATCTCATCGCCGGCGCCGTTTTCAGCCATCTCCGGTCGGTCCAATGGCACCACTCGATGCGGCACTCTCCTAGCTTTCGAACGCAAGCAACCGCGCTCGAAACGAGCCACCGTACGCGATTTCCGGCCGCCTCCCAAACGCGCCGCCGTGCGATTTGGTCGCCAGCGTTGAGCCGCCGGCCGCCGCCACGCTGGCTGACCTGGGGCCACCCCCAGAGTCACTGCCAGTGGGCCAGGGGCCCCGTTGACTAGTTTGACCAGTCAACGTGCTGACTGGGCACCCCTGTGTCACTGACAGGCGGGCCCCACCGCATAAATAACCTAACTAAAACAATTTCTAAATAAAAATAATGAGTTAACTAATTAGTCACTGACAAGTGGGGCCCAACTTCTAATTAACTCTGTTTAATTAAAATAACTGATGTTTGTCTCTCTGAGTATGACATGTGGGACCCACTGGTCATGTTTAACCTGGCCAGCCGACTGTTGACTGCTAACGTCACCCATACGTCATACTGACGTCACTGCTACTGTTCTGGATAATGTTGATTTAAATTAATTAAATAAATCCAGAAAATGATTAAAACTTTAGAAAATCATAGAAATTAAACCGTAGCTCAGATCGAAAAACTTTCTACACGAAAGTTGATCAGAATGACGAGACGAATCTGACCGCGCCATCTGTTTCCTTGTCGGGACCCTCTACGGAGGAGAACCCGCAACTTTTAGCCTGTTTCTGGTAGATGAATAGTGCATATATACCGGTTAATAAATCCAACTTTAATCCTAACATAACTAATATGATTTAGACATGTCTTTAGGCAACCCTGCACTGCACGTTAGCATAGCATGCTCTGTGTTGCACATGATTGCTGTGTATTTATTTGTTTTCCTCCCCCTCTTCTCTCTCGGTAGATCCCGGTACCGAGATAGTCCCCGAGACCGACATAGCTCTGGAGGTTGACTACATCGTTGACGACCTTGCCTTTGCCGCCGAGCAACCAGGCAAGCACCCCCCCTTGAGCATGCCTATATCGCCTACTCTCTTCTTTCTTGTGCTTGCATTAGAATTGCTGCTGTTACTGCTTTACCTATTCTGATGCATGACCTGATTTTGTAACCTGCTTTTGATAACTACCTGCTTATCCTAAACTGCATAGTATAGGCTGGTTAGTGAACCCCAGTGACCCCACTTTGTCCTAGATGCCCCGCTGGATCATCGGAAGACTCGATGACCAGGCCCCAGCACCGCACATCACCCCCCTTGGATGTACGGCACTGCAGCGTTACCATCAAGTGCCGAGGGTGATACCTCGTTTAGCACTTCTGATGTTAACTCTGTAGAGTAGCTATTCGGTCGTGGTCATCGAGGGTGATTCCTCCTTCACCACTTCCGATAACGACGCTGTCGTGCAACACCTCAAGTGTGAACCTCGAGGGTGATTCCTCCTAAGTTCACCTTGACGGATACATCGAGTAGGAATCCAACGAGGGTGATACCTCAGATTCCCTGATGTTATGGACACACGGATACTTGTACTTTACATCTGTTAATTGGAAAGGCGGGTCGACCCTAAGGGGTACCCGCTAGTGCTGTGGAGATGGGTTGACCTGGAGGGTGCCCAAGATATAAATACGAGGCGTGGCCGGGCATTCTTAGCCCTTGCCGCAAGTCCTGGAGACGGGGCGACGGGGTCACATCGATCGTGAGTCTCTGCTCGTTACCGCACAACCCCAATACATTAACGGTTTGGATATTTGATCCGAGTGGGCCTCTGGCCCAATAGCACTAACCATCACGTGGGAACAGTTATGGGCACTCTGCGTCATATGCATCAGCCGAAGCTTAATGGACGTCAGCGACTGAGCGGCACGTGCTAGGTTGGACCGCGTTAAGCACCCTCTGTTGTACTGGAGGCTGCTAGGTTTGCTCACCGGCCGCGTACGCAACATGCAGGAGCGCCCGGGGCGATGGCCCAAGACCCCTGGGGGCATAGGTTTAGTCCAGCGTGCTGACCTCTCTGTTAAGCTTAGGTCGGGTTGCGGCGTATCGTTTGGCCGAGGCCGGGCATGACCCAGTAAAGTGTGTCCGGCCGGAGTTAATCGAGCGTGGTGGGTAAGTTGGTGCACCCCTACAGGGAAGAACTAATTTATGCATAGCCGGATCCTCGGTAACGGACGGTCGGAGTTGTATCCCGATCGATACAACTAGAACTGGATACTTGAGATGAGATATGGATACTAGGGCTCTGGGATTGCTTTCTCGCATGGGAGTCAAGAAAGGATCTCTGGCCGAGGTTGATACTTAATACTGCTACTACTTTATACTGTACTAATCTACACTCTTCTAATGATGCAAGACCGCTGAAGATGCTAGTCTTCGATAGGACTAGGCCTTCTCTCTATTCTGGCATTTCTGCAGCCCAGTCCACATAAACAGCCTTTCTTTGATAATGTTGCATATGTAGTGTAGATCCTTGCTTGTTGAGTACTTCGGATGAGTACTCACGGTTGCTTTGCTTCCTCTTTTTCCCCATATCCATTTGATGCAACCAGATGACGGAGCCCCTGAGACAGCTGCCCCCGCCGACGACTACTACTACCACCCCGAGGGTGGTTACTACTTCGAGCTTGCCGATGACCAGGAGTAGGATCGGAGGGTCCCAGGCAGGAGGCCTGCGCCTTTTCGATCATAGTGTTTTCTTTTGCCTCGCCTTTTAAAGGCCTATTTGTTTTATCTTTTATATCTGTACTCAGATATCTGATGCTTTCACTGACGCTTGTAAGCGAGCTTATGTATTCGAGCCCTCGAGGCCCCTGGCTTGTAACATAAATCTTGTATTATTTTAATTTGTGTCTAGAGTTGTGTTGTGATATCTTCAAGTGAGTCCTTAGGCTTGATCATGTGCATTTGCGTGGATGATTAGTGCACGATTAAGCCAGGGGCGTCACAGGTTGGTATCAGAGCCGCCTGCCTGTAGGATCCCCCTTTCCAACTCCTTGGCCGAAGTTGAGTCTAGTCATGAACACCGTTTTTACTAACATGGCTATGTGGCTTACGGGCCCACATCGCCAATTGGGTGGTATTAGGATCTTTTATTCCTCGTATATACTCTGGGACTCTGATCTCTCTTCTATTTGGGTTAAAGATTTTACTAACGCCGACACTTAGGATCTCGTAAATCTCGTCTACCCGGAGAGCCGGATATCTGTGCTTATTCCTTACCATTGATCTGATTAGTCTGATAATCATTTTTTTCCATTGGTTTGTTTAACCTTTCTCTCCGAGTTGTATTATACTTCTCATTGTCATCTGACTTTACCTCTGGATTCTCGCAAGGACTTTGTGATTTATTGCGACGCCTCTCGTCAAGGATTAGGCTGTGTCCTAATGCAAGAACGAGAGTAATTGCGTATGCTTCGCATCAATTGCGTCCACATGAAGAAAACTATCCAGTGCATGATCTTGAATTTGCTGCTGTGATTTATGCATTGAAGCTGTGGTGGCATTACCTTCTGGGTAACCGGTGTGAGCTATATACTAATCATCAAAGCTTGAAGTATTTTTTTACTCAACCGGATCTTAATCTCCGTCAACAGCGATGGTTGGAAACAATTACGGACTATGACTGTGGTATTTCATATACCCCTGGCAAGGCTAATGTCATGGCTGATGCCTTAAGCCGCAAGTCCTATTGTTACAACCTTATGGTTAAGCAAGCTCAACCTCATCTTTATGAAGAATTGCGCAAGCTGAATCTGTGTATTGTTCCACAGGGTTCTCTTATTAACCTTGTGATACAGCCAGATCTTGAGAAAGCTAAAGATGCTGAAGTTGATCTGATGAAGAAAGATCTTCACCTGGAAAAGTACAGGGATTTCTCGTTGTCTGAAGATGGAACCTTGTATTTCAGAGACCGCATTGTGGTACCTCACTTCAAACTAATGACTGACAAGGTCATGAAGGAGGCACATGATACACCGCTGTCTATCCATCCGGGTAGCACCAAGATGTATCGTGATCTCCGTCAAAGGTACTGGTGGTGCAAAATGAAGCAGGATATTGCTCGTTATGTTACTGAGTGTGATGTTTGCCGTCGCGTTAAAGCAGAACATCAGAAGGCTATTGGAATTCTGCAACCGTTACCTATTCCTTTATGGAAATGGGATAAAGTGCAAATGGATTTCATTACTGGCCTTCCCAAGTCACAGAAGGTTCACGATGCTATTCTTGTCGTCGTCGACCAACTCTCTAAGGTTGCACACTTTCTGCCTGTCAAGGAGACTATCACTGCTAGTCAGTTAGCAGAGTTGTATATCTCTAGAATTGTTTCACTCCATGGCATTCTGAAGGAGATTAGTTCGGACCGTGGTGGTCTTTTCACCGCCAAGTTATGGGAAAGTTTCCAAGAAGCCATGGGAACCCATATTACCTGGAGTTCAGCTTATCACCCCCAATCCCAAGGCCAAGTCGAGCGAGTCAGTCAAGTGCTTGAAGACATGCTTCGAGCTTGTGTTATATCCTTCGGCAAGAAATGGAAAGAATCTCTTCCGTATGCCGAGTTCTCTTATAACAACAGCTATCAAGCCAGCTTGAAAATGGCCCCCTTCGAAGTACTTTATGGACATAAGTGTCGAACCCCACTGAATTGGTCAGAAACTGGGGACGACCGCTCGTGGGACAGGACATTATGCAACACGCCAAAGAACAAGTCCGTATCGTTCGAGAAAATCTCAAGGCGGCTCAGGACCGCTAGAAGAGCAACTATGATCGCAAACGATGGGGTTTGACTTATCAACCTGGTGATCAAGCTTATCTGCGTGTCACTCCTATGAAGGGCACTCACCGTTTTGGAATTAAGGGCAAGCTAGCTCCACGCTACATTGGTCCTTTCCGCATTGTTGCAAGACGTGGTCAGGTGGCATATAAATTGGAGTTGCCGCCACAATTCTCTCATATCCACGACGTCTTCCATGTGTCGCAACTTCGTTGTTGCTTCAAGGAGTCTCCGCACCGAGCCGTGGATCACGAGATGCTCGAATTGCAAGATGATCATTCTTATAAGGAGCATCCGATCCGCATCCTCGATGAATCAGAATGTCGAACCCGTTAGAAGACGACCAAGTTCCTGAAAGTGTAGTGGTCAAATCATACAGAAGATGAAGCCACTTGGGAATGTGAGGATAATCTTCGGGCAGAATACCCCGACCTCTTTCCCTCCACCTCCTGAATTCTCGGGACGAGAATTTCTTTTAGAGGAGGAGAATTTGTAACACCCCTATGTAACCTAGCACTGTGACTCTCTGTTAAACATGCCAAGTCATCATCTATGCAATGCTTGATCACAGTGTTAGCTCAACTCAATTCAAATTTCTCTCTGCAAATCAATTCAAATTCAAGTACAAAATAAAGTGGCTCCAAGTTTGCTGGAAAAATGTTCACCTTCTAGCAAATATTCCAAAACCATTTGCTGTTAAGGAATACAACATCATCATCAACTCTAAATGGGCCAGAGCATTTAATCCAGTACCAAAACAGCACTTTAAATCTTCTATTCATCTTTGAAAAAAATCCAAAAGGATTCCAAAACTCCTCAAAAAATTTGGGGCAGTGCAGAATATTCCACTGTATTTTTGTGACCAAGTTTCACATTTTTACAAAAGCATTTGGTGGCTCCAAATATTGCAAAACCCTCTCTGAAAAAGAAAGAGCAGAAACAGAAAAAGAAAAAGGAAAAAGGCCACTGTGCACTGGGCCTAAGTGCACAGTGCCTGAGGCCGGCCCATCTCCTTCTCCTCCTGCTCTCTCTCTCCTTGCGTGTTGCCGTGCCCGTGATCGCGCCAGCGCGCTTCGGTCATTCGTCGACACGGCGACGGCCACCGACAGCCGAGGGGATAAGGATCCCCTCGACCACTCACTCTGGCTCCTCCTCGTCCATCTCCCCCTCCTCTCGCTCGCTCTCTCGCATGCGCGCGAGATCCACCGAACGCGCTCGCCGCCGTGCCACGCCGTTGCCGCGGCCACGACGCCTGCTCCTCCTTCCGTGGTGTCCAGGAGGTCCACCGGCGACTGCCTCATCGTTCGGTGCTCTCAGCCAGAACGGGGAGGCCCTGCAGCTGTCGAACACCGCCACCCCCTTCTGCCTCTGCTCCGGCAATCTTCCTCCTCTCCGGGGACTCCTGCTGCTCCTAAATTTCCAAGGGCCTCCGTGTGAGACGCTCGGTGAGCTCCTCTTCCTCCTCCCTCTCCCTGGTAGCCCTGGCGCGCCCCTAGCTACCTCCTCCATGCGCGCCCGAACGAATTGCCGCGGAGCTCGACGCCGGCGAGTCTCCGGTGCCGCATCGCGTAGAACATGCCTAGCCCTTTGCCTCGAGCCGTAGCGCGCTGCAACCCTGATTTTGTCGACGCCCGAAAAAGGTCCGCCACTGATCTCGTCGCCGGTGCCGTTTCCGGCCATCTCCGGTCGGTCCAATGGCACCACTCGATGCGGCACTCTCCTAGCTTTCGAACGCAAGCAAGAGCGCTTGAAACGAGCCACCGTACGCGATTTTCGGCCGCCTCCCGAACGCGCTGCCGCGCGATTTGGTCTCCGGCGTTGAGCCGCCGGCCGCCGCCACGCTGGCTGACCTGGGGCCACCCCCAGAGTCACTGCCAGTGGGCCCAGGGGCCCCGTTGACTGGTTTGACCAGTCAACGTGCTGACTGGGCACCCCTGTGTCACTGACAGGCGGGCCCCACCGCATAAATAACCTAACTAAAACATTTTTCTAAATAAAAATAATTAGTTAACTAATTAGTCACTGACAAGTGGGGCCCAGCTTCTAATTAACTCCGTTTAATTAAAATAACTGCTGTTAGTCTCTCTGAGTATGACATGTGGGACCCACTGGTCAGGCTTGACCTAGCCAGCCGACTATTGACTGCTGACGTCACCCATACGTCATACTGACAACACTGCTACTGTTCTGGATAATGTTGATTTAAATTAATTAAATAAATCCAGAAAATGATTAAAACTTTAGAAAATCATAGAAATTAAACCGTAGCTCAGATCGAAAAACTTTCTACATGAAAGTTGATCAGAACGACAAGACGAATCCGACTGTGCCATCTGTTTCCTTGTTGGGACCCTCTACGGAGGTGAATCCGCAACTTTTAGCCTATTTCCGATAGATGAATAGTGCATATATACCGGTTAATAAATCCAACTTTAATCCTAAAATAACTAATATGATTTAGAAATGTCTTTAGGCAACCCTGGACTGCACGTTAGCATAGCATGCTCTGTGTTGCACATGATTGCTATGTATTTATTTGTTTTCCTCCCCCGCTTCTCTCTCGGTAGATCCCGGTACCGAGATAGTCCCCGAGACCGACGCAGCTCCGGAGGTTGCCTACAACGTTGACGACCTTGCCTTTGCCGCCGAGCAACCAGGCAAGCACCCCCCCTCTTGAGCATGCCTATATCGCCTACTCTCTTCTTTCTTGTGCTTGCATTAGAATTGCTGCTGTTACTGCTTTACCTATTCTGATGCATGACCTGATTTTGTAACCTGCTTTTGATAACTACCTGCTTATCCTAAACTACTTAGTATAGGCTGGTTAGTGAACCCCAGTGACCCCACTTTGTCCTAGATGCCCCGCTGGATCATCGGAAGACTCGACGACCAGGCCCCAGCACCGCACATCACCCCCCTTGGTTGTACGACACTGCAGCGTTACCATCGAGTGTCGAGGGTGATACCTCATTTAGCACTTCTGATGTTAACTCTGTAGAGTAGCTATTCGGTCGTGGTCATCGAGGGTGATTCCTCCTTCACCACTTCCGATAACGACGCTGTCGTGCAACACGTCAAGTGTGAACCTCGTGGGTGATTCCTCCTAAGTTCACCTTGACGGATACATCGAGTAGGAATCCAACGAGGGTGATACCTCGGATTCCCTGATGTTATGGACACACGGATACTTGTACTTTACATCTGTTAATTGGAAAGGCGGGTCGACCCTGAGGGGTACCCGCGAGTGCTGTGGAGACATGTTGACCTGGAGGGTGCCCGAGATATAAATACGAGGCGTGGCCGGGCATTCTTAGCCCTTGCCGCAAGTCCTGGAGACGGGGCGACGGGGTCAGATCGATCGTGAGTCTCTGCTTGTTACCGCACAACCCCAATACATTAACGGTTTGGATATTTGATCCGAGTGGGCCTCTGGCCCGATAGCACTAACCATCACGTGGGAACAGTTATGGGCACTTTGCGTCGTATGCATCAGCCGAAGCTTAATGGACGTCAGCGACTGAGCGGCGCGCGCTGGGTTGGACCGCGTTAAGCACCCTCCGTTGTACTGGAGGCTGCTAGGTCTACTCACCGGCCGCATAGGCAACGTGCATGAGCGCCCGGGGCGATGGCCCAAGACCCCTGGGGGCATAGGTTTAGTCCGTCATGCTGACCTCTCTGTTAAGCTTAGGTCGGGTTGCGGCGTATCGTTTGGCCGAGGCCGGGCATGACCCAGTAAAGTGTGTTCGGCCGGAGTTAATCGAGCGTGGTGGGTAAGTTGGTGCACCCCTGCAGGGAAGAACTAATTTATGCATAGCCGGATCCTCGATAACGGCTCGGAGTTGTATCCCGATCGATACAACTAGAACTGGCTACTTGAGATGAGATATGGATACTAGGGCTCTGGGATTGCTTTCTCGCATGGAGTCGAGAAAGGATCTCTGGCCGAGGTTGATACTTAATATTGCTACTACTTTATACTGTACTAATCTACACTCTTCTAATGCTGCAAGACCGCTGAAGATGCTAGTCTTCGATAGGACTAGGCCTTCTCTCTATTCTGGCATTTCTGCAGCCCAGTCCACATAAACAGCCTTTCTTTGATAATGTTGCATATGTAGTGTAGATCCTTGCTTACTGAGTACTTCGGATGAGTACTCATGGTTGCTTTGCTTCCTATTTTCCCCATATCCGTTTGATGCAACCAGATGACGGAGCCCCTGAGACAGCTGCCCCCGCCGATGACTACTACTACCACCCCGAGGGTGGTTACTACTTCGAGCTTGCCGATGACTAGGAGTAGGATCGGAGGGTCCCAGGCAGGAGGCCTGCGCCTTTTCGATCGTAGTGTTTTCTTTTGCCTCGCCTTTTAAAGGCCTATTTGTTTTATCTTTTATATCTGTACTCAAATATCTGATGCTTTCGCTGACGCTTGTAAGCGAGCTTATGTATTCGAGCCCTCGAGGCCCCTGGCTTGTAACATAAAGCTTGTATTATTTTAATTTGTGTCTAGAGTTTTTTTGTGATATCTTCAAGTGAATCCTTAGGCTTGATCGTGTGCATTTGCGTGTATGATTAGTGCACGATTAAGCCGGGGGCATCACACACTGTTTTGGTTGGTGCTCTTTTTATCTTGGGCGATCATGTAAAATGTATTCCCATTTATCTCGTACCCTCTGTAAGTCAATACAGTCGAAGATGGTGTCCTGGCCAACGAGTACAGCTCATCTCCAACACTGTTGTTACCCATGAGATGTGTTTGCAACCTAGTGCCGAAAATCCTAATGTGTTCACATGTAATCCAGTCGTCACACTGCTCCGGGTGTTTGGAGTGCAGAATATTCTTGTGTTCATTGACATACGGGGTCACCAAGGTAGAATTCTGTAGAACTGTGTAGTGTACTTGAGCCCAAGAATGCCCGTCCCTACATATTATTGAGTCCGCTCCTAGCGTGCCTTTCCAGTCAATCTCCCCTCATACCGCGATTGAGGGAGACCAATCGGCTTAATGTCAGGAATGAAGTCAACACAAAACCCAATGACCTCCTCTGTTTGATGGCCCGTGGAGATGCTTCCTTCTGGCCTAGCACGGTTACGAACATATTTCTTTAAGACTCCCATGAACCTCTCAAAGGGGAACATATTGTGTAGAAATACAGGGCTCAGAATGGCAATCTCGTCGACTAGATGAACTAGGACGTGCGTCATGATATTGAAGAAGGATGGTGGGAACACCAGCTTGAAACTGACAAGACATTGCACCAAATCATTCTTTAACCTTGGTAGGATTTCTAGATCGATTACCTTCTAAAAGATTGCATTGAGGAATGCACATAGCTTCACAATGGCTAATCGAACATTTTCCGGTAGAAGCCCCCTCAATGCAACCAGAAGTAGTTGCGTCATAATCACATGGCAGTCATGAGACTTTAGGTTCTGGAACTTTTTCTCTGGGATATTTATTATTCCCTTTATATTGGATGAGAAGCCAGACGGGACCTTCATACTGAGTAGGCATTCAAAGAAGATTTCCTTCTCTTCTTTGGTAAGAGCATAGCTGGCAGGAACTTGATACTGCTTTGGATGCATGCCATCTTTTTCGTGCACACATTGCTGGTCCTCCCGTGCCTTCGGTGTATCTTTTGTCTTCCCATACACGCCCAAGAAGCCTAGCAGGTTCACGCAAAGATTCTTCGTCACGTGCATCACGTCGATTGCAGAGCGGACCTCTAGGTCTTTCCAATAGGGTAGGTCCCAAAATATAGATTTCTTCTTCCACATGGGTGTGCGTCCCTCAGCGTCATTCGGAACAGATAGTCCGCCAGGACCCTTTCCAAAGATTACTTGTAAATCATTGACCATATCAAGTATGTGATCACCAATACGAAGGGCAGGCTTCTTCCCATGATCTGCCTCACCTTTGAAATGCTTGCCTTTCTTTTGACATTGATGGTTGGTCGGAAGAAATCGACGATGTCCCTGGTACACATTCTTCCTGCATTTGTCCAAATATATACTTTCGATGTCATCTAAACAGTGCGTGCATGCGTGGTATCCCTTGTTTGTCTGTCCTGAAAGGTTACTGAGAGCAGGACAATCATTGATGGTTACAAACAGCAATGCATGTAGGTCAAATTCCTCCTGATTGTGCTCATCCCACACACGTACACCTTTTCCATTCCACAACTGTAAAAGTTCTTCAACTAATGGCCTTAGGTACACATCAATGTCGTTGTCGGGTTGCTTAGGGCCTTGGATGAGCACTGGCATCATAATGAACTTCCGCTTCATGCACAACCAAAGAGGAAGGTTATAGATACATAGAGTCATGGGCTAGGTGCTATGATTGCTGCTCTGCTCCCCAAAAGGATTAATGCCATCTGCGCTTAAACCAAACCATACGTTCCTTGCGTCACCTGCAAAGTCCCCCCACCTTCTCTCGATTTTTCTCCACTGCGACCCGTCAGCGGGTGCTCTCAACTTCCTGTCTTTCTTACGGTCCTCTTTGTGCCATCACATCAACTTGGCATGCTCTTTGTTTCTGAACAGATGTTTCAACCGTGGTATTATAGGAGCATATCACATCACCTTGGCAGGAACCCTCTTCCTGGGGCGCTCGCCCTCAACATCACCAGGGTCATCTCGTCTGATCTTATACCGCAATGCACCGCATACCGAGCATGCGTTCAAATCCTCGTACTCACCGCGGTAGAGGATGCAGTCATTAGGGCATGCATGTATCTTCTGCACCTCCAATCCTAGAGGGCATAGAACCTTCTTTGCTTTGTACGTACCGTCGGGCAATTCGTTATCCTCTGGAAGCTTCTTCTTCATTATTTTCAGTAGCTTCCCAAATCCGTTGTCAGATACACCACTGTCTGCCTTCCATTGCAGCAATTCCAGTGTGGTACCGAGCTTTGTGTTGTCATCTTTGCAATTTGGGTACAACCCTTTTTTGTGAGCCTCTAACATGCGATCGAACTTCAACTTCTCCCTTTCACTTTGGCATTGTCTCTTTGCATCAACAATGACCCGGCGAAGATCATCATCGGGCACATCGTCTGGTTCCTCTTGATCTTCAGCTTCCCTCGTTGTAGTATCACCGTATTCAGCGGGATAGTTGTCATCATCCTCTTCTTCTTCGTTGTCTTCCATCATAACCCCTCTTTCTCCGTGCTTGGTCCAAACATTATAGTGTGGCATGAAACCCTTCTCAAGCAGGTGGACGTGAAGGGTTTTCGAGTCAGAGTAATCCTTCGTATTCCCACAGACAAGGCAAGGACAATACATAAAACCATTCTGCTTGTTTGCCTCAGCCACTTAGAGAAAATTATGCAGGCCCTCAATGTACTCGGAGGTGCGTCTGTCACCGTACATCCATTGTCGGTTCATCTGCGTGCATTATATAATTAAGTGTATCAAAAACCATTACAGAACATCATAAATAGAGAAGTGACCATATTAATACAAGTTCATCATCACATTAAAACCAAAGTATAGTAGCGATCAAATGTTATTACTGAAAAAATAAATACATAAAGTTCATACATAGTTCTCATTGAACAACATATAGCTCTCTAGAGCATCTAATTAAAACATACGTTGAAACTATGTAAAACATTTCAATGCAACAACAAATGCGATCATAATCGCAACTAAGGTAACAATTGATCCAACGGCATAATGATACCAAGCCTCAGTATCAATGGCATATTTTCTAATCTTTCTAATCTTCAAGCGCATTGCATCCATCTTGATCTTGTGATCATCGACGACATCCGCAACATGCAACTCCAATTCCATCTTCTCCTCCTCAATTCTTTTCAATGTTTTCTTCAAGTAATTGTTTTCTTTTTCAACTAAATTTAACCTCTCGACTAGAGGGTCGGTTGGAATTTCCGGTTCACATACCTCCTAGATAAAAACATCTATGTCACGTTGGTCGGCATAATTGTCATAAACACTAAATGAAACAAATAGTTATAAAAGATAATATACCACATCCGAATCATAGACAGGACGAGGGCCGACGGGGGCGGATACCAAAACCATGGCACTATATAATAACAAACAATAATAAAAGTAAGAAAATTATACAAGTATCTATCTAAATCATACAAGTAAGAATTTTTTTTTCTTTTAGAAAGAAGATAAGAACAAGAGGCTCACCACGGTGGTGCCAGCGATGAGATCGACGCGGGCGATCGACGGCGGTGAGGACGGGGACGGGACGGGACGGACCGCCAAACCTAGACAAATCTTGAGGAAAATGGAGCTTGGAGGTCGAGTTTGGAGAGGAGAAAGCTTAAGTGTGGCTCGGGCATTTCATCGAACACCTCATGTGCATGCATAGAAGGGAGAATAGAGCAGCGCATGCACACCTCCCACACAGCCAAAAAACAGAGGAGAGGGTGGGCAGGGGCGAGGGTATATATAGGCATCTCTTTAGTCCCGGTTGGTGGCCAGAACCGGGATAGAAGACTGACCTTTAGTCCCAGTTCCAGCCACCAATCGGGACTAAAGGTGTTGCGCCAGGAGCGAGGCCCATTGGTCCCGGTTCGTGTCTGGAACCGGGACCAAAGGGGTCAGACGAACCGGGACCAATGGCCCCCGAGGCCCGGCCGGCGCCCTGGCCTCACGAACCGGGACTGATGCACCCTTTGGTCCCGGTTCGTAAGAGAACCTGGATTAATGCCCTTATCTAGCCTAGACCAAAGCCCTGTTTTCTACTAGTGTATACATTTTGGTGGGCCATACACAGGCTAGTTTGGCAAGAAGATGAACATGAGAAAAACACCATCTAGTCAAATGCGATAAATGTCGTCTGCCTAAAGATTTAGGAGGGTTAGGGATTTTGAATTTAGAAATCATGAACATTGCCTTACTAGCTAAGTGGTTTTGGAAACTTGAAACTGAAAATGTATTATGGCAACATGTGATTAAAAAGAAATATGGGGCTGAGGAAAGTATTTCTAGGGCCAGTAAAAAAGCTGGTGATTCTCAGTTTTGGACTAGTTTGATGGAAATTAAAGAGATTTTTTTACAAATTTACTTAACAAAATTGGGAGAGGGGAAAAATACCAGATTTTGGGAAGATATATGGGTGGATGATAAGACTCTTAAAGAGGCTTACCCCAGATTGTATGACCTAAGTTCTGATCATAACATTATAGTAGCTGAGGCCATACAAAAATGATGGCATGGTTTCAGCTTTAGAAGGACACTATATGGTGAAACCCTTGGGGTTGTGGAATAGTCTCAGAAGTAGATGTGAGGAAATAGAAATGAGAACAGGAAGAGATAAAGTGATTTGGACTCTTACTGCTGATCATAAATTTTCTGTCAAATCAATGTATAGGAAATTAATTGCTGAAAACCTTAATTTCCCTCAGAAATTCTTGTGGAAAATCAAGATACCAGCCAAAATCAAAGTGTTTTTGTGGCTTGTGAACAGAAAAAGTATTCTTACCAAAGATTCTCTTTTGAAAAGAGGGTGGCAAGGGGAAAAACATGCGTGTTTTATGGTAAAAATGAAATAGTAAATTATTTATTCTTTACATGCTCTGCAGTTGCTCTAATTTGGAGCCTTCTGCAATGTACTTTTGGGTTGAAGAAAACCCCCTCTAGTATTGAGGAATGCATGGGACCTTGGATTAAAACTTTTTCCAATGAAGATAAAAAATTTGTGTTAGTTGGCATATTTGCCCTGTTCTGGACACTTTGGAAGTGCAGAAATGGGGTTATTTTTTATAATAAAAACTTCACTGATCCAATGACTTTGATCAAAGTAATGTGCCACTGGATTGTGGACTGCTCTATTTTGCAGATAAAGAAGCAACGAAAAAGGGTAATGGAGCTGGGCACAAAACTGCTAGAACGGGTAGCAAGTGAGGTTTACAGGGCTGCACAAGGATGGAGATTCAATGTGGCACGCTTGGATAGATAGGTCTCCCCCTGAAACTGTGTACATGCTCTGGCGTCACCTAGGTTGCTGGCAGTTATTTTGTGATATTTGTGCTATACTTTGGTTGTTGTGGTCATATTCCGAAGCTTTTCTTTTGGTCTGTAATAAGTAGACTGGTTTAGCTTTGGCCTTATGTAAGTGTGTCGGTGTCAGTTTCGTTCATGCTCGGGTC
This sequence comes from Thinopyrum elongatum, assembly GCA_011799875.1. Lineage (NCBI taxonomy): Eukaryota > Viridiplantae > Streptophyta > Magnoliopsida > Poales > Poaceae > Thinopyrum > Thinopyrum elongatum. The sequence continues at coordinate 423,544,892 of CM022301.1, forward strand.
GTTTCCTTGTAGCCGTAGATGTTGATGGTAAAATTGGACTCCTACTTCTTGTAATCGGGTTGAACTGTTGCTGATTTCTTTAATAAAAATCGGAAGGAAAGAACCCTTCTTTTATTAAAAAAAAGGTGAGCCATACATTCTCATGAATCTTAGAAAAAATGGCTAGTCTAAGATATACCGATACATGGTGCAACCGTGACTTTATGCATACTAGTAGAATGCCCGTGCGTTGCCACAGGCTTTTAGAAAAATGTCTCAGCTAACGCACATCTTTTTTATTGACAATTACTCCCTTCGTCCCAAAATTTAATAGTGTCAAAAAACGTCTTATATTTTGGGACAGAGGGAGTAGCTAACACATATCATACTACCAAACACAGTAATATCTTATTGACAACTCTAAAAAAAATGTTATTGAAACCAATCAGTAGTTGAATGGTTAGAACGGTTCTGGTACTCATCCACATGTGTGGTAGTGGTGATGTGCATAACCGTTATCCATATTTCCTTAAACTTCTATCAAGTTATAGAACAATTTTTATTATCTTGCTCTTTTCTTAATTCAAATACAAACACACCATAGAAATATGAGTTCATGTCGCTATTCTCATCCCTTGGCAGCTCAATATTCCGTGAGGAGTATATTTGAGCAACCGCAAGTTTCTAATAATCTTTTATACAAATGCACACTTCATATTATCTTAATGTTCCAACCTTCTAGACATCATGGAGACTGCCCAAAGAAAGTATTTTTTTACCATTATCACCTCTTTATCTCGTAGAAGATGCCATCCTTTTTACAGAAGTATGACATAATTTTTAAAACACGTACAATGATATTTTTTTCATTATATATAATGCATTTGTACGTAAGTCATACAAGTTTGTTGCACACTCGAGGAACATCCAATGAATTCTTCAGATCTAGTTACGGACCAAGCATGGCATATGAAAAACCAACAATGATGTGTGCCTGAGCATCTTTTCACCATGAAAAAAAAGGCATTTTGGTGGTCTTGATCATCACAGAAAGTAAGTTGATTGATGTATTGCGGACCCACACCAATACTGGACAAACAATTTGAACTGCATATACCAGTTTCCTAAGTGAGGTCGTGCATTGCATCGGTGGCAACTTTATTCTAGTGGTTCAATGCAAAAAAAAATAATTGGGCTGAGATTGAGATATGTTGTGAGGAGGGAATAAATAGGCAATGGTAAGAAAAGATATGATGTGATTGAGATTGTGTGGTGAGTTGATTTTGTTGTTTACTTGGTAGGGATTACTTGTAATTGGCAGTTTATTTGGTTTCTATTGATTGCTTTGCAACGTATTCCTTTCCTAGAAACAAGGATTTGGGACTACTTATTTTCAAATGTATTGTGTTATGATACAGAGGGAGTACTTATTATAGTAACAAAGGGACCATTTCCGATTGGTGTCTAAACACTGTCAGTTATGTTGCTTTTTATTTTCAAATTGGATGTTCGGGGTCTGAGCATCAGTGAAACTGCAGCATCTGACCGTGATTTTAAATAATGGAGAAACTGATAAATAATGCCCCTAGCACTGATGTGGCAGTTGAGGTTCTCGTGGTAAAATATACACCGAATGCTCAGAGTGAAGTACCAGCCATGGAGAAAAAGGTTCCTGCCCTCCAGGAGCAAATTTCAGCTGTTGCTCCTAACATACCTTCCCGTGCCACAGAGTCTCCAATCCTTTGAGAAGTTCCCGTGCAACTGCATGAAGAAGCTACTATTTTCATAGAATCTCCGCCCCCGCTTCTCTCTCTCTCTCTCTCCCTCCCTCCCTCTCTCTCTCATTCTCTCTCTCTCTCTCTCTCTCCTCCCCCCTTCCCTCCCTCCCTCTCTCTCTCTCTCTCGAAATGACGAATCTCCCCCTCTAAAACATGAATCTCCTTCCTCTATAAAGGATACGTCAGCGATTACCATTGAACAACTTTCTCCTATGAAGGAAGTGACTGTAACTTCGAAGGTGTCTCCTTTCGAAGAAACCCTTCGAAAAGAAACTGTTACCGTAAGTGGCCGAGGATTTTTCAGTGCCCAGAATCATCAATTATCTCATGTAAGTATCCATTCTGTAGTTTTATTTTATGCATACTTCCCTATGTTTTAAGTTCATAAGACAAAAAGAACATCAGACTTCTAAACATGTTCTGTTGGTGTAAATGCTGGGTTGCTGGCCTTTGGGTGGCTTGTAGCTGGACAAGATCTTGCACAACCCCCAAGTGGAACCTAGTTTAAGACTTGCTAGATTTTGGTATAAACCTATTGCGCTTCTAGCTAAATGGTCTGAAATCTAAATCACTCGGATTTTCAAATACAATTGCAGGAAAGAAACTTAAAAGAATAGCTGGAATCAGCTTAATTACTGGCCACAAATCTGTCTAACTTGGTATACTTTGGACAAGTGTTGTCTGTATTATTTGAGCAAGACTTGCCCTAGCTAGAAAATCCTATAGGCTTCTGTAAATGGATTTATTCTCCCCGTAAATTAATCTAGAAAAAGTTTTGCAAGGTAAGCTTTATAATGCATACATAATACACTTTAACTATGATATACCTAGAGATCTTGACACTCCAAACTATAGTCTGGATCTTTTCATTTTCCGGAGACGAAGGCTATTTTACGTTACTTCTTTCCTGAATCGATATGTAACAGGTACCGGAAGATGTTCGGAATCTGAAGTCAAAACTCAACAATCTTGAATCAAAACTGGAAGGGGTAAGTTGACCACCATAAAATGTGTTTGGATTGTTCAAACAAGTTTATTGATAAGATCCTCATGAGACAATGGAGCTTATGGTTCAACATCAATTTTGTCTCCATATATCAATCATCAACGGGGGCTTACATATTTATGTCGTTTACCCTCATGCATTGTTGTAATCATAAACATATGATCTGTGGATTAACCTATCATAATAATCTAAAGCACGATGTAAGAAATATCAAGCGGGACATGTTTGCCTCACATTATGATAGGCAAGCAGAAATGGCAATGGGACTATTCCAGCAAATAAAAAAAAGGGGTCTAGTGATCGCCTAGAAGCACATGTAGTGGCTGATCCCGAATGTGATGTCCCAGAGCGGCCACTTCCTTAGCGCCTCTTTGTACGTGAATGTCACCATGCTCACCACCACTCCCCCCCCCAATTGCCATCTACCTCTCTGTCCACGCATGCCTTGTCTTCCCCCTCAACACCATTCTGCCTGCGCCACAAAGATGTAACAGTCCAGTCACTACTGTTCCATGGAAAGGCTTGATTAAAAAGCAAAAGGAGAAACAAGGTACGGTGAGTGAATCAAATGAAGCCAAGCCACAGAAACGAAGCAATGAAAACATGCTTACAATTGAGGAGTGCATCAAACATAAAACAAAACTACTGTTGTCTGCAGTGACACTAATAGTAACCCTAATAAATCATTTTGTACCCTCTCATAATAGCTATGACGTGAAATAATGCTCAAACTTCCTGAATATAACTATCAAGAAGATTGATAATTAATGAAGGAAAATACAAAATAATCAATCTAATAATTGTAACCTTCTGGGATAACCCTTTAATTTTTTTGGGGGATAATACAATACTACAGTTTTATAAGATGTAATTTTGGCAAACCCATACATACATCTAACTTTGGATCATAAGAGCCACCTGAATTGTATAAGCCATGAGGCACATCCATCTTGTGCCAACGCCCAACAGATTCCTAAAACCAAAATATGGTCGTCGATGCTGCTCTCCACCTCTAGATCCTTACTGAAACCAGATAAAACTGCATTATAGCATACAATTCATGATAATAATATACATTATAGAGTCCAAGTGCAAGCACAGAAGCTAAATCATTATAATTTATGGTAGGTCAAATGATCATTTTTCTGAAATAAAACATGGCAGGTAACAATTATGGTTTTCTTAATAAGCTACAAATATAAGAGGGTACCTTTCTGAATGATGGAAACTCACATGTGCAATGTAAAAAAAAATTATGAAACTTGCTCGAAAGGAATAAGATTCTAACACGTCTAATAAGAGGGTAACAATTATGATCTTCCACTTGCTCGAAAGGAAAATGGATAAGAGGGTAACAATTATGATCTTGCCACTTGCTCGAAAGGAAAAAATTCTAACATGTCTAAGAAGTCGAGTACATATTTTATTCAGAAGAATTGAATATGCATTTTCCTGATATTTCAACACTCGTATGAACTCTTTCCAATAGGATCGGTATCAAGCATATAGTCAAGACCTAAGAGTTGCAGATTCCTAAAAAATGCAAAACCTAGAAGTGCACTCTCGAGAGAGGAGGCCACATTGACTGCCCAGTTTATCCATTTAATTGAAGCCTAAAAACGCATAATAAACCATTTGCTGATCTCGCTGACAAATTAAAAAACAGGAAGATAATGTCGTACGAGTGACCAACATATTCCATATACTCGAACTGATAGACGACATCATCATCAAGCGCTGAGCGAATTGATGTCCATGTGCAGTCAAAGTACTTCATTAGAGCTGGATCAGTGTTTCCGACAACTGTCACAGTTTCACCTGTCGAATCGGAAACAAACTGCAGTCAGTTAAAATATGAGAATTTGCTCCAATCCTCTTTCAAGTCCATCAACTGACACGAGCATAAGGGATTCAAAATGAAGTGATGCCCATTTTGTACATTCAGAAAACCATGCACATTGCAGCGCACTCGCAGAATTGCAAAAATACTTCTACAGACATCTGACTTGAAAACGCTTTCAGAATCACTGACAGTCAAGTAAACCAAGGTATCATCAAAATCATCAAAAAAACACTAAACGACAAAACCAAGTCGCATGAATAGCACCCAATCACCAACGGAATGCCAGATGAACTTCTGAAACCACGAGCGCAAACGAACCACAATGACGTAAAATCCAAACACATTCGCATCAGGCAACCACATAAGTCGAGATTTCTAAGCGTCTCGCGTGTTACTACCTGAGCTGCGGTGATGAGGCCTCTGCACGATGTTGTAGAAGGAACCGCGCGGCTCCGCCTCGCCAGCCCACCTGCACGCAATGGAGCAAACCAAGCGCCGTGTTAGGGTTAGGGTTTCGGGGAGTTCCGGGGGCGGGGGTGGCGGCGGAGGGGGGAGAGGGGGCTCCTACCCGATGCGGAAGGTGGAGGCGCCGTTGTCAATGACGATGGGGGTGGAGTCCAGGAAGCGCACGAAGTCGGTCTCCCGCGGCGCACGGTATACCGACGTCATCTCGAAGTGCGTCTCGTCGAGCTCGAGCACGAGCACGAGCCCCTCGCCCTGGCCGAGCTCATACACGTCGCGGGTGTTCTGGATTCCGCCAAGCATACGAACGGCGCGGCGTACCCACCGACACCATACTCGTCGGAGATGAGTCGGGTGATGGGGGAATCGACCCCGCCAAGACGGGCGGGGTCGTTGACGGAGGCGAGGGCGATGGACGGGTCAAGGGGCTCCTCAACCTCCTCGACATGGCTGACGCCCGCGTGGATGCGTGGGCGGCGCTTGAGTGCGATGGCATCATGGGAGCGGGCGCGGTCATCGAAGTCGTAGAGGCGAACGCGGAGGGCATCGGTGGCGGCAGCGAGGAGGTGCGCGGGGGCGTCGAAGAAGAGGTTGTGCTGGGCGTTGTTGCGCGGCGGATGAGTCCCAGCCCACGGCCGAGGGTCGGGCGATTTTTGTGTGCGTGCAGGAGAGGTCGCGAGAAAATTAGTCGTGACGGTAGAAAACGGGAGGTGGGATTGGTGGAGCGAGGTGGTCGAATGGTTAGGAAGGAGTAGTTATTTATGCCATGTAGATTATGATAGTGATTGATTTGATTCTGGAGTAATTATGTATGCGATGAAGATTATGACCGTGATTGATTCTGGAGTAATTGGTATGCGATGGAGATTACCATCCTTATGTATACGAACGTCCCCCACGCTTTCATTTGAATTTATTCTGTTACCAAATCTCTTGGCAGGTTTAAGATTGACTGCCGATTGTGATATGATTTATTCCCGTGTGACTTTTATTGCATCACCAAAGATTGATAACCGGCTTAAACCAGTGGGAAGGGAGATTTGTAGATAGATAAAAACCAGTGGTATGGGGGTGGTGGAAGGTGGGACGAAATAAAATCGAACGAAAATAAAACCGGAGTACCAGGCTACCAACTGCTCCATTAGAAATAGAGATGTGACTTTTATTGCATTACCAAAGATTGATAACCGGCTTAAACCAGTGGGAGGGGAGATTTGTAGATAGATAAAAACCAGTGGTATAGGAGTGATGGAAGGTGAGATGAAATAAAACCGGACGAAAATAAAACCGAAGTACCAGGTTACCAACTGCTATTAGAAGTAGAGACGCGCCTATGTCGCCGCCACGGCGACGCAAACCCAGAACGTGTGATGTGCTTTTTAATCCACCGCACCCAGCCCTGCCCCCCGATCGATCTGCGGTTGTCAACGCTTATCGATCGGGGCCGCAGATCGATCGGGAGTATAACATATATATCTGCAGTGCACCACCTGCCGTGCACCACCCCTTTCTTCCCTAGCTAGTTCGCTTCCTCCCAAAGTATTCTTTTCTTCGCACAGAGAGAGAGAGAGAGAGGCCGAGATGAAGCTGGTGTGGTGCCCGGAGACCGCGTCCCAGGCCTTCATCGCCGGCGTCAGCGCCCTGTCAGAATCCGAGCACAGCCCCGCGGGGTCTGCGGGCGTCGCCGAGCTCCTGTCCGCCATGGCTGGGGGATGGAACGCGCAGCTTGTCGTCGAGGCGCCGGAGGTATCGGCCCCCGACTCGGCCACCACGAGCCTCGCCCTCGCCGCCGCCGCCCAGCGCACGGGAGGCCGCTACGCCCGCGTGCTGGCGGACGCGGACCGGGCCATGGCGGAGCTGGAGGGCGTCGACTTCTTGGTGGTCGACGCGCGGAGGCGGGACGCCGCGGCCGTGCTAGCGGCGGCCAGGCCCGGGGCGAGGGGGATGGTGGTGGTGCGCCACGGCGACGGGATGCGGCGTGGTACGAAGGCACTCGAAGCGTCCATGGCAGCAGGAACCAGGGTCGTGCGGTCCGTGTACCTGCCGGTCGACAAGGGCGTCGAGGTCCTCCACGTCGGCGTGGGCAAGGGGCCGAGCCTACAGCGCCCGCGCAGCCCCAGAGCGTCGAGCCGTTGGATCCGGCACGTCGACGAGGAAACCGGTGAGGAGAACCTCTTCCGCCGGCAATAATTCAAACCGCTAGCTTTCCTGTACATCAATCGGTTGTAGTACCGTCCAGGGGAATTAGCTAGGTGGCCATGGTGCCCGGGTTCTTTGAATCTTCCGGCGTGCTTAAGAGATGGAGGGAAACTGTTGTGAACCATGGTGTGTATAAATAAATACCCCCCTAACTGGCTAGCTTCCTAGCTTCATTGTGAATTTGAGTGCCTTTGATATGATACTGAATCATCCATGTAGATGGTCTCTTAAGTTCAACATCGCAGTACATCGTTTGCTTTAAGTGTGTTTCTTGTGTTGAAATTAGTCAAGGGTGTGGCTAGGTCTCAGTCGACTGAGATTTAATCAAGTCTAAGTCAAGTGATATTACATACAAGAAGAAAAAGAAAAAACTGAAAAGAAAATTTTGCACGAATCTCAATGTAAAATCTCATGGATATAGTATCGACTGAGACTTAACAAAGTCTTAGTCAACTGAGACTTAGCAAGACTGATTAGTCAAAGCATCTCCAAAAATATAGTATAATCGATCTGAATTTATAGAAGGTGTCGCGTGCATTGCCGCACCGCTCTTCGTTCATAGGGCCGCGGCGTAAGGGAACTCTTCCTTCGGCAATTATTGGTTTGAATAGAAGGTGTCGCGCGCATTGCTGCGCCGCTCTTCGTTCATAGGGCCGCGTCTTAAGGGACCTCTTCCTTCAGTGGCCCAACAAACCCATCCACCCACAAACAGCAGCAACAAAAATCGATAGAGACCAACGTCGCCTTTTCACAAATGTGTCAGCCATGCACAGAGGCAACTCACCACGTCTCAGCAGCGCACTCGTACCAGCACTGATACGTGAGACGCAAAGAGACATACATACGCCACCAGCACTGACACGTGAGAAGCATACCTGCAAGTAGACACAAGAGCCCTACACAACCGGATAGTGCATTTACATCCAGGCCTAGCGGTGGCTAGCCCCAATGCACCACAAGGATCCCTTTCTAGGGGGCTTAATAGTTGTATCAACATTTGAGAATTAACTGACATGACTGCTATGACAATAAATATCTCTTTGTTGCTCTAAAAAGTAAGCGCATTTGATATGATAATGATACACCCATGTAAATGATTTCCTAAGTTCAACATCGAAGTCCATTATTTGCTTTAAGTGTGTTCCTCGTGTTTAAATTAGTGAAAGTGTCTCCAAAATTACAGTATATATGATCTGACTCGAAGATGTCGTGCCACTCTTCGTTCATGGGACCATTTTCTATTGGTGTATGTGCGCCACTCTTCGTTCATGGGAGCATTTTCTATAGAGACATTGACTGTATCATGTGGAAAAGAAAAAGGTCGGTGACATAAAGAGCCTTTCCACTCGGCAAGGCAACAACAAACCAACCTCAACCCCCCATCCCCCTCCCCCATCCCGCAAAAAAAAAAACCACCCACCCGAAACGACAACAAAAACCGATAGAGATCAGCACCGCCCCCTTGCACACACATGCTGACCATGCAAAGAGGCAAACGATCACGTTCCAACAACACACTTGTACAGGCATCGACACATGAAGCGCAAAGGTCCATACACACGCCACACTTGCCTACAAATAGGCCGAATAGATCTACACAGCTAGAACAACACCCACTTACAACCGGGCTCAAGCGGTGCCCGAGACCCAATGCACCACAAGGCTCCCTTTCTAAGGGGCTTAGTAGTTGTAGTGTTATGTTATTCTAAGGGGCTCCACTCCTCAGTTGTGTGCTTGATGAAAGAAAAAGGACACACCCCTTCCCTTCAAATAAAAATACAAGGACACTATTTTGGAAACTGTCATTTATAGTTGTTGACTTCCTCAAACGAATCTGAGAAAGAAATCCCATCTTTAAGAGCAGGTAATTATTTTTTCAAATGTACCTATTTTCCTTATTTGACATTGTATGAGAAAGCCGCGTTGGTTCGAAATTCAGTTCTCTCGGCAATCTGAACTGACTTCAACTTATCTTTCCTTCTATTTTCTTGTGTATACCACCTCGAACCCAAGTGTAACTCATCAAGGAAGGCTTTGGTAGTCTCGGTTGTGTTGGAGTAGGATTCCACCAACACTTTGTACATGAGCAAGAACACCAACTTATTTTTAGAGGAAGTACACCAATTTCTAGTTGTTATTCGAAATCCTTATAAAACAATCACCTCCAGGAACATTATTTCACAAGGTAGATAGTAATCATGCACCATTTCTTTCATTTGAGAGTAGATTTGATATACTTTACAATCATGCATGACAATGCTTGAATATGTCAGTTTTTGCTCCCGCCCTTTCTCCTCCCGTTGCAAAGCTGAACTAGTATTATGCAAATATCATATAAAGGTTTGATTAACTTTTCCTACTACCCCTGTTTTAAAATATAAGACATTTTGGCAGTTCAAATTAAACTGCCAAATCGTTTTATATTTAGGAACAGAGGGTGTAATTATTTATCAATTAGACTTGGTACCAATTTTCAACATATTATGATAAATGCTAATGGACAATGTTGCTCCTGCATCAATGATTAGATCTAAAAGGCATGTTTATATGCAGGAAACATGTTATTTTAGGCATGACATATATAAAGATACAAAAAATTACACACAATTTCATTGGTGAGCTCAGGTGCAAATGGTAGCTAGTTGTTGTTAACATGCACTACAGTATAAAAACATACTATTTGAAATGTTTATAACGTTCTCACAAAAAAGGGAATTTTACATAACCTGACGATGAGATAACCGTGAAGGCATGAATAATGCAGTGGATCACAACACGCAACGATGGCATGAATGCAGCGGATACCAATTACCAACCCACAAGGATGACCAGATCAGGGTGTAAGTTATTTGCAAAAAAAAAAAGAAAGAAAAAAAAGATCAGGGTGTAAGTTTGTCGCTTTGTGTAAACAACTGGCTGGCGGCCGGCAGCTAGACTTCCTGCATTTCCACCTTTTAATAAACTTTCAAGTTGCAATCGTCACAGGAATCTTTCATAAACATACTAGTACTAGCCAGAGAGGTAACTTGTTTCTCAGCTCAAAGAGAGTTTTGACCTCATTATAATACAGAGACGTGCTACCAATATTATATTTCCGTTCCTTCGTCTTTCAACTCTTTCGGCAGCTGGTTGATTGGCATCTTTGTCCTTTGATCCGTTCTTGTGATAAGCGCTTGTACGGGCAGCATTGCTGCTTAAGAAAAGTTGGTCCTAGTTTTGGAGTACTAGATAGATTGGTGGGTATGTACACCGTTTCCACGATATGTGCACTGCATTATTCTAGGGCTCTTTTTATTCTAGAGCTCTTAGTTGACACTGAGAGACAAAACACATTCTTATATAGGAGTAGTTGGCTCCATATCACACCCAGGCTTGCATCTGGTCAAGATAAGTACGGCATCCAGTTGTTGGGGACTTGGGAGTACTGGTCGTCCTAATCCTTGATATTGAAATGAACGGCCAGTTTATTCGTTCCTATCGGTATGCAGTAGGAGGGCGACGGCCCAGAGCCTAGCCTGACTAGGGCCCAGACCATGCACATTTGGTCTCCCATAAAAAAACTGCACATTTGGTCTCATCATGTGCGTCGGGCCTAGAAATCAGGCCCAAGCCTGGCCCGTCAGTGTAAAAGCCTACCGGGCCTCGGGCCGGGCCTCTTCGTTGAATGGCAAATATGACGGGCCTGGGCCTGTCCCGGCCCGGCATTCGAACTCAAAATCTAGGCCCAGGCCCGGCCTGTGAGCAACATCGGGCCGGGTCAGGTCGGGCTGTCCGGGCCGTCTGCCCATGGCCAGGTATAGTCTCATGTAAAGGCCCAAACAGCATGGGAACGAAGACCCTATCTTTCCCTAATAATAAAGCGGCTATTGCTTCTGCCCGCCCGCTCACCGTCGTTATAGTTTTTTTTAAACGTGAGGTGGTACTAATTCGATGTTCTGCTAAAAAAACGATTCGACTCGCTGCTTTGTGCTACGTCGTCCCTCCTACTTCGTACCCTAGCCATACTGGGCCGATATGCTGATGGGCCTCCTCCCAGGCTTCATTGGATTACGATACAAAAAATAGCAGCTCCGGTAGGGATGGCGCTGGGGAGCGGGGGATCCGGTGGCGCGCTGGTGCAGGGGATCTCCCGGCGGCGGTGGGCATAGGCGTTAGCGTGTGGGGGACTCCGGTCGTGGAATCTGGGTTGGGGAAGGTCGGGATGGAATCGTGTCAGCTAGCGTGCACGCATTGTAGTTGACTTTTTCTTGACTGAGAAATATCTCCATGCACATAGGTGTTTGTTCTCCAAATTATGCACACGTTTGATACTCTACTCTATATTTTTGTTCTAAGGTTCAATTGACTATGTACTGAAAAACAAACAAACAGTACGATTAGGCAATGTTGGATTAACTTATACTCCCTCCCTCCGTTCCAAAATATAAGTCTTTTAAAGATTCTATAATATAGACTACGAAGCAAAGTGAGTACACTATAAAATACGTCTATATTCATCCATATGTAGTCCTTATTCAGATCTCTAAACAGACTTATATTGTGGAACGGAGGGAGTATATACACAGTTTAGGACAAACACCACAAAACCATATATGCTTGCACGTCTAATAAAGTAAATACTAAATAAATTTTCTACATGCGCTATAGATCCTGGTTCATACGGATGCATAATAAATCATCGACGTCAAAATACAGACATTTACATGTCATGGCAATAGAGTCTTTTGTTGATATCAATGAAGCTATTGTTTCGTGCCATGCCTGACGAGCCTAAAGCTAGACATATTGGATGTGATGGCGCTGGGGAGCGGGGGATCCGGCGGCGCGCTGGTGCAGGGGATCTCCCGGCGGCGGTGGGCGTAGGCGTTAGCGTGTGGGGGACTCCGGTCGTGGAATCTGGGTTGGGGAAGGTCGGGATGGAATCGTGTCAGCTAGCGTGCACGCATTGTAGTTGACTTTTTCTTGACTGAGAAATATCTCCATGCACATAGGTGTTTGTTCTCCAAATTATGCACACGTTTGATACTCTACTCTATATTTTTGTTCTAAGGTTCAATTGACTATGTACTGAAAAACAAACAAACAGTACGATTAGCCAATGTTGGATTAACTTATACTCCCTCCCTCCATTCCAAAATATAAGTCTTTTAAAGATTCTATAATATAGACTACGAAGCAAAGTGAGTACACTATAAAATACGTCTATATTCATCCATATGTAGTCCTTATTCAGATCTCTAAAAAGACTTATATTGTGGAACGGAGGGAGTATATACACAGTTTAGGGCACACACCACAAAACCATATATGCTTGCACGTCTAATAAAGTAAATACTAAATAAATTTTCTACATGCGCTATAGATCCTGGTTCATACGGATGCATAATAAATCATCGACGTCAAAATACAGACATTTACATGTCATGGCAATAGAGTCTTTTGTTGATATCAATGAAGCTATTGTTTCGTGCCATGCCTGACGAGCCTAAAGCTAGACATATTGGATGTGATGGCGCTGGGGAGCGGGGGATCCGGCGGCACGCTGGTGCAGGGGATCTCCCGGCAGCGGTGGGCGTAGGCGTTAGCGTGTGGGGGACTCTGGTCGTGGAATCTGGGTTGGGGAAGGTCGGGATGGAATCGTGTCAGCTAGCGTGCACGCATTGTAGTTGACTTTTTCTTGATTGAGAAATATCTCCATGCACATAGGTGTTTGTTCTCCAAATTATGCACACGTTTGATACTCTACTCTATATTTTTGTTCTAAGGTTCAATTGACTATGTACTGAAAAACAAACAAACAGTACGATTAGGCAATGTTGGATTAACTTATACTCCCTCCCTCCGTTCCAAAATATAAGTCTTTTAAAGATTCTATAATATAGACTACGAAGCAAAGTGAGTACACTATAAAATACGTCTATATTCATCCATATGTAGTCCTTATTCAGATCTCTAAAAAGACTTATATTGTGGAACGGAGGGAGTATATACACAGTTTAGGGCACACACCACAAAACCATATATGCTTGCACGTCTAATAAAGTAAATACTAAATAAATTTTCTACATGCGCTATAGATCCTGGTTCATACGGATGCATAATAAATCATCGACGCCAAAATACAGACATTTACATGTCATGGCAATAGAGTCTTTTGTTGATATCAATGAAGCTATTGTTTCGTGCCATGCCTGACGAGCCTAAAGCTAGACATATTGGATGTGGTATGGAGGAACTTGGCAACCACATTATACACAATTTTGCCGCGAACATTGATGCTATGGGGGAACAAAAACAATTGCATTCAGGTAAAATTACTTTGGAAATACTGCATGCACAATATTTTCATTCTCTGATGGTAGTGCAATGATTAATCTGTCGATGTGGTATGTTTTTTCACTAGACATCAATGGTCTGATCTATAATGTCATAACATTTTTCTGCTTCCCAAATTGTATCCATAAAAAACATGGCATTAGCAACACATGCACCGACATTAATTAACTCACTCATGCTTATTTCAAACTATGTTTAGGATACCACAATACAAAAATATTCTTTAAACAAAAGAATATAGTAAACAAAAGTAAGCTACTTTAGTGAACTAGCTTACTTCCTTAAACAAAGGTATTAAAGATAAGTTTATTCACCCGATTAGTTGATTAGGATTCAGGTCGCATATTTCGAACTAGCACCCCAAAGAATCCTATTGACTAACGCCTCAAAGAATCCTATTTTTAATTGATCCATCATTTTTGTTAAGATAATTGACATTTGCTTTGTTACGAAGCACGTCAACTTTTTTTCTCCCGTTGCAACGCACGGGCATGTTTGCTAGTGAAGAACTACAGTACTTGCAGCCCGGCGAGCAGCAGCGGCAGTGCGGCACATTCTAGTATAATTCTTGAATTATATACCTGATGGACTTTGCTTATATACCTTACATTGCACCATTAGGGGTGTGTTTGGTAGCGGTTCCCATCATAACATTGTTGTTTCCTTTTGAGACATGTTGTTGTTTGGTACTGGTGTATGTGCTGAGACATGCTGAGCTGAGACTTTCTTTTGTAGCCGATAAGTGTTTAGACATGCTAAACAATTTTGAATTTTGAATAATTTTTTTTTAATTTGAAAAACGTGAATAAAAATTTAAACACATTTTGGATTTTTTTAAATGTAAACAAATTTTGGAATTCTGATTTTTTTAAAAGTAAACAATGTTTAGATATGCTGAGCAGTACACAAATCCTAACAAAACTCAAAGAAAGATCTAAAAAGAAGCCCTCCCACTAGCAAGGGCCGGTATCCACTCCGCTCCCTAAGGCTACCAGAGACGAGGCGACCGTCGGCGGGAGGCAAAGAAAACCTAACTTTTTAGGCGAGACAGCGTAGATGCTCTTACTTAAGTTGCTATCCCTCTTTTAACTTGTATTTTCATGAAAAATCTTCGCAAATGCCAACCCCTAGCTAAGAGCATCTCTAGCAGACCCCATAAAAAGCCGCAACCCGCAAAATAACCGCCAAAATACGGGTCGGCGTGGAAAATCCCGCCCGAACAGACCCCGCAAACGCGTCTGACCCGTAAATATTTTTGAGGGGCACGGCAAAATCTCGACCCCAACCCGCAAATACGCAGGTTTCCGCCTCGCCCCTACGGTGCCCAGTATCCCAGGAAAACGGTTGGCGGGAGGGACATTTCAGCCCGCGCCCTTTCCCCACCTCTTTCCGCCGCCGCCCGCCATTGGTTCCGCCCGTCCGCCGCCGGTGATTCCGGCCAAATCTGCGAGCGGAATCGCGCCGCGGGGGCGCCCCCACCCTCTTCCACCGATACGCTGCCCTGCCCCCCTCCCCCGGATCCGGCGACACGAGCCGCCCCTAGTCGCCGTCGCCGCCGGGGATCGACCGCCCCCGAGCCCCCCGTAGTCGCCGTCGCGGCCCGGGATCGCCCGCCCCGAACCGCCGGAGAGCCACCGCCCTCGAGCAGCCGATGAGTTGCAACACCCCTGTGTAATACGCACTGTGACATAAGGCTAATCATGCCAATTCATCATCATTTGCATTGCTTGATCATAGTGGTTAAACACCTCAATTCAAATCCCTCTCTGAAAATCAACTCAAATTTAAAATTGCAATATGAAGTTGCTCAAAAGTTGCTGCAAAAATGTTCATCAGCTAGCAAAAATTCCATAACAATTATTTGTTAAGGAATACAACATCACTCCTTTGCAAATATGGGAAGTAGCATTTAAAACAATGCTATTCCAGCAAATTTTATTGTCAAATCATTTATGAAAAATGCAACTGAATTCCCTTGGTCCCCAAACTATTTGTGGCAGTGTCTAAATCACCAGGGAATTATGGGGGCACTTCCCATATTTTTTCTAAGTGAACAGTGGGCTCCAATAATCTTTTCCCTTCTCTGTTTAATAAATAAAAGAAACAGAAAAGCCCAAAAAGAAATGAAAGGACCTACTGTGCACTTACCTGGCCCGAAGCTACAGCAGCCCAGCCCACCTCCACCTACCTTCCTCCTCCGTGTCGCCGTCTCCATGGACGGCCGCGCCTCCGCCGGCCACAGAGCGACACCGCGACGGGCAGCTGGACGGAGGGGATAAGAATGACGCCCATCCACCCCTGGTCACCGCACCATTTCTCCCCTCTCTCCCTCGCTCGTTTTCCTTTTTCCCCCTTCCTGGCCGAGCGACATCATCGCCACCGCTCGTCGTTGCCGCGGCCACCGGCAGCCACTGCGGCTAGGGCCGTGTCCACCCGCACTGCCGTCGTCCGCCTTGTCCTCTTCGACCACTACTGTGACCTCTGCGCCTCTACATCGCCGGGGCGCCGCCTTCTTCTTCCTCGGGATCCGCCGCACGCTGTCGATGATTCCGGCACCTCCACTGCACCCCGCGCCTCCCCGAGCAACTCCCCGTCATCGATGTGAGCAGCACCGCGTTCCCCTCCGTTCTCTCCCTCGATTGGTTGCTGTTACTGCTAGCTCCGCCATTGCCGAACCTCGCCACCGCTGCCAAGCTTCTCGTCATTGCTACCGACGCCTACGAGCTCCAACGAACCCCGCGTCGTGTTCAGGGCCTCGCGGCGAAGCCGCCTGTGCCCTTGGTTCATCCTACTGTGCCCCCTGTCGCCGCCCCGGTCGAGCCCGTGCTCGGGCCGCCGCCGCGAGCTCGTCTCCGGCGAGCCCCGTGCCTCCTAGCTGCCACCACCTACGGTAACAGATGCGCGTGGGCTCGGGCATCTCGTAGGTAGTCTCCGCGCGCCAAATGGTCGCCGGAGTCGACCGGAAGGTCATCGCCGGCGTGCCCTGCCTCGCCGCCGTTAGCGCGCCGGAGTGCCGCTGACGTGGCGAGTAATTAGCTGCTAATGATGAGGTTAATTACCCTCCTTTGACACTGACAGTAGGGCCCGTAGTTAAGTTAATCCAGTGATTAAAAATAAACAAACTGTTAGTTTAGAACTGAGCCACTGACACACGGGTCCCGCTGGACCCGCTGAACAGTCAACTGCTGCGTCAGCAGTTGACTGGCCCCACCTGTCGGCCACTGGCGCACCTCTGGGTGCACTGCACCGGGTGCACCCAGCGTTTCCAGTTACTGTTTAGAGTCGAATTAATGAATCCAGAAATTCCAGAAAATCAGTTAAATCTTTGAAATTTAATAACTTTTAAACCGTAGCACGGATCGAAAAACTTTCTACATGAAAGTTGATCAGAATGACGAGACAAAGCTCACTGTGCCATCTGTTTCCGTGTCGGGATCCTCTATGGAGGTGAACCCACAACTTTGAGGCTGTATCCGGTAGATGAATAGTGCACATTTACCGGTTAATAAATCCAGCTTTAACCCTAAATAACTAATATGACTTAGACATGCTTTAGGCAACCCTGCACCGCGCGTTAGCGTAGCCTGCTTTGTGTTGCTTTGTCTGCCTTGTATTTATACTGTTTCCTCCCCCTCTTCTCGATAGAGCCCGGTACCGACGCAGCTCCGGTGACTGGCTACACTGCGGACGACCTTGCCTTTGCCGCCGAGCAACCAGGCAAGCCCCCCCCCCCTTTGATCATCCTGATATCGCCTATTCTATTTTCTCATGCTTGCATTAGAATTTTGCTACTGTGACTGTTATCCTATTTCTGCTGCATAGCCTGTTTATTGTAACCTGCTGTTGATACCTTCATGTTCATCCTAAACTGTTTAGAATAGACTGGGTAGAAACCCACCAGTGACCCCCACTTATCCCGACTGCCCCGCTGGAGTATCAGAAGACCCGATCAACGGGATCGAAGGCCACGACCCGGCACCGCACCTCACTTCCCCCTTAGTTGCTCGACACTACTAGGTTACTATCGAGTGCCGAGGGTGATACCTCGTCAGCACTTCTGATAATAACCTTGTAGGTTAGTTATTCGGTCGTGGTCAGCGAGGGTGATTCCTCCTACACCACCCCCGATAATGACGAAGTCGTGCAACACCTCAAGTGTGGACCTCGAGGGTGATTCCTCCTACGTCCACCTTGATATTACATCAGGTGGGAGTCCAACGAGGGTGATGCCTCGGATTCCCCCTTGATATGGTAGCCACATGGATGCCCTACATAACTGATGTTACTGATACTTGGAAAGGCGGGTCGACCCTGAGGGGTACCCGCGAATGATGGATAGTTACCCGTGATTTATTTTTACGAGGCGCGGCCGGGCATTCTTAGCCCGTGCAGCAAGTCCTCGAGATGGGGCGACGGGGTCACATCGATCGTGAGTCTCTGCTCGTTACCGCAAAGCCCTAGACCTCTAACGATTTGGATATTTGATCCGAGCAGGCCTACGGCCTGATAGCACTAACCATCACGTGGGAATAGTTATGGGCACTCTGCATCGTAGCATCAGCCGAAAGCTCTGTCAGACATCCAGTTCAGCATTGCGGCACGGTCGGATCGTGTCGGCCTTCCGAGGCGACGCTCGTATCCACCCTGCTCGCAACGACCTGGAGTGCACAGGGCGATGGCCCAAGACCCCTGAGCGCTTAGGAGGTAGACCGGCGGGGACCTCTCTGCTGAGCTCTAGGTAGGGTTGCGGTGTGTCGTTTGGCCGAGGCCGGGCATGACCTAGGAAAGTGTGTCCGGCCGGAGTTAAGCGAGCGTGGTGGGTAAGTTGGTGCACCCCTACAGGGAAGAAACATCTATCGATAGCCGGTCCTACGGTAAAGGACACTCGGAGTTGTATCCCGATCGGTACAACTAGAACTTGGGATGGTACCTGGATATGTGGCTCCGGGATCGCTTTCTCGCAGGGAGTCGAGAAAGGATCTCTGGGCGAGACTGTTACTGGATACTACTACTACTTTATATTATGCTAATCTGCACTCTTCTAATGCTGCAAGACCGATGAAGATGCTGAAGATGCTAGTCTTCGATAGGACTAGGCCTTCCTCTTTATTCTGGCATTTCTGCAGCCCAGTCCACATATACAGTCTTCCTTTGAAAATGTTGCATATGTAGTGTAGGTCCTTGCTTGCTGAGTACTTCGGATGAGTACTCACGTTTGCTTTATTTTCTTTTTCTCCCCATATCCATTTGACGCCGCCAGATGACGGAGCCCCTGAGTCAGCTGCCCCCATTGACGACTACGGCTACTACTACTACCCTCCCGGCGAGTACTACTACGAGGAGCCGACTGACGACCAGGAGTAGGATTCGGAGGGTCCTAGGCAGGAGGCCTACGCCTTTCGATCGTAGTGTTTTATTTTGCCCCGCCTTTCTAAAGGCTTATCTCTATATCTGTAATATATCTGTACCCAGATATCTGATGCTTCCGCTGACACTTGTATGCCATTGAGCTATGTATTCGAGCCCTCGAGGCCCTGGCTTGTAATATAAAACTTGTATGAATTTAATTATGTTTTAGAGTTGTGTTGTGATATCTTCAAGTGAGTCCTTAGGCTTGATCGTGTGCATTTGCGTGTATGATTAGTGCACGATTAAGCCGGGACGTCACAGAGTGTTTACGTGTGCTTGTGCCGAGCGGTATGCATAGTTGGTTAATGCGGCGTGCGATTTTTGTTCATGTAGATGGAATTGAGCCCGTGCGAGAAGTTTTTGCTCGACGATTCATCCGAATCGGACGACTCGGATGTTGAGACGCTGCTTGCAAACTATCGGCAGCAGACGTTGGTGATGGCCCTTGCCGTGAAGGAGCACGAAGATGAGAACCGAAAGAGGCGGCGAGGATCGACCATCGGCCGTCTTTGCATTCCTCGAAATCGCCATCTCGGGAACGAGATGTTGATGCAAGACTACTTCGCGGAGAATCCAACATATCTGCCGCACCCCTTCCGGAGAAGGTACCGAATGCGCCGATCTCTCTTTGTGAAAATTGTTCAAGCTTGCGAGGCAAATTGTCGGTATTTTACCCAAAAAGGAAATGCCGCGGGCTTGAAGGGATTTAGTGCATATCAAAAAATCTTGGCAGCTATGCGGGTGATTGCATACGGCGTTCCGGCTGACTATGCCGATGAGTACCTTCGCATTGGTGAAGATATCACAATTGAGTCAGTGCGTAGGTTTGCTAAAGTGATCATCCGTGTCTTTGGTCCTGAATATCTTCGGGCACCCAACGAGGATGACACAAAAAAATTGATGGCATCTATTGAGAGGAGAGGTTGGCCTGGCATGCTAGGTAGCATTGACTGTATGCATTGGAATTGGAAAAATTGCCCGAAGGCATGGCAGGGAATGTATTGTGGCAAGTCTCGTGATGCAACAATTGTGCTAGAGGCCGTAGCATCCGAAGATTTATGAATTTGGCATTGCTTTTTTGGTATGCCGGGTATTCTCAATGATATCTATATGTTGCAACGGTCTCATTTGTTTGCTAGGCTTGCTAGTGGTGATGCTCCTGCTTGCAACTACACTTTCAATGGGCATGAATACACAAAGAGGTACTATCTTGCAGATGGTATATATATACCCTCCTTGGTGCACATTTGTCAAGAGCATCAAAGAAACCAAAACTAGAAAACAATGTGAATTTGCAAGGATACAACAGGCAGCCCGAAAAGACGTTGAAAGAGCATTCGGGGTTTTGCTTCGGTGATTTGTATTCGGGACAAGTTTTATATTGAATTATTTAGTTTGCTTCGGTGATTTGAATAATTACTTGTACTATGGATGATTGTTGTATTGTGGTGTGGTATTGATATTTTTTCTGAATAATTATTTGTAATGTGGATGATTGTTGTATTGTGGTGTGCTATTTATATTTGCGGACCGGCGGGAGCGGCGCAAGAGCAGACCCCGCAAAGCCGACCCGTAAAAGAGCATATTTCGCGAATATCCATTTATACGGGTCCGTTTTGCGAGGTCTGACTCTGCTGCTGCCCGCGCCGACCCGCGAAGCTGTTTTTTCACGAACTACAAACGCGTTTTATGGGTCGGTGTTATACAGGGTCTGCTAGAGATGCTCTAACAAGGTCCTCGATACGGTATTCAGATTTGAGGGCAACTGATTTCAGCCAGACCATGTATGTATGTTCAGGTTTCGTTGCGGGCAAGACAAGTCAATCATCCGATCCCCTTTTAATCCGGGCGCTCAAAAATCACAACTTGGACAAAATCGGTGGCACCGATCTCATCCTACTACGCATGTATAGATGGCGCCGCCGGCCGGTGTGAGTTTCTCCGACCTGCCGACGGAGGCGATGGACGAGATCGCCCGGCGCGTAGGCCCCCTCGACAACGTGCTCTGCTCCGCCGTCTGCAAGTCCTGGCGCCGCGCGCTGAGGACCGCGCGCCTCCGCCTGCTCGGACGACTACCCAACCGCCTGCACTACTTCTACATGCTGCCGCCCCCCTGGCGGCCATCGCGGGGGGATGCCGCACAGGTCACCCCTGTCCATGGCGATCGCGATGCCGTCACCGTTCTATCCGCCCTCGACGACGTGATATCGGACACGCGCGTGATAGGCTGCTCCTACGGCTGGCTCATCACCGTCAACGACGAGATGCTCTCCCGCGGCCTGTATCTGCTCGACCCGTGCACCGGCAGGCGGTTCCGGCTCCCTCGCGTCGTCGAAACGCCCCGTGCCTTGGACAAGCTTCGCCAGATCTCCCGGAAACTCGGCGCCAACAACCACATGTACCATAAGGCGGCGCTGGCTCCCGGGCGCCGGCTGGGCACCTACGCGGTGTTGCTGCTCCACAGCGACGGCCGCGGCCTGTCGTACCTCAGGCCCGGGGCCGCGTCCTGGACGACGCTGCGTCCGCCGAGGGGGATGCCGCACAAGTACATTGACGTCATCTTCCACAGGGGCGCCTTCCGTACGGTGAGCTGCTACGGCGAGGTGAACGTGTGGGTGCCGGACGGCGGGGCCGGCCTCCGGACGAGGCAGCACACGGAGCCGCGCATGGATCATCCGTTGGTGTGGGCCGCCCTGGTCGAGTCAGCGTCCCGCGACGAGCTTCTCATGGTGAGCTGCGGCATGAAGCAGCAGTATGAGGTGTTCCGCTGTGACGAGCGGCAGCGCAGTTGGCTCCCGGCCAAGGACCTCGGGGAGACGGCGATCATCATCGGGAGAACCTGCAGCCTGTGCGTCTCGACACGAGGCTCCGATGATGCATCGCCGGGTTTGAAGTTGAAGTCGGGTCTAATCATTTTTCTTTTTTTATTTGGTGATTTTAATTTTTCTCTCTTTCTCTTTTGCTTTAATTTAAATTTGTGAACTTTTTAAAAAAATGACAAACTTTTTCAAATCCGTGTGACAACGACCGGTTTACTCAAGTGAACCGGTCTTTTTCTCACTATTTCTTTTCTTTTTGTTTCTTTTTTAATTTTTAATTTTTTGTCTTTTCTCTTTTTCACAACATGCTCGTGCTTTCCAAAATTGATTCATATATTCAAAAAATATTTGTTTTCCAAAATTATGACCAAACATACAAATATTCGCATTTAAAAAAAAATAGAAATTCAAAAAATAGGTGTCTTTCAAAATTGCTCAGAATGCCAAAAAATACGAACATTTTTTTAAAAAGAGCAAACACTTATATCCTTTTTCTTCTTTCTTACGTTCGTGCCCCACTGAACGAGGAGGTCGTGGGTTTACTTTTTCTTCTAGAATCATTTGGCCGAGGATGTCGCGGGTTTACTTTTTTTCCCTCATTTTTTCTTTTTTTTTCTTTGGTCTATTTTATTTTATTTTTTATTTCTCTTTTTCTCATTCTCTTTTTCTTTTATTTAAAGTCATGAACTTTCTTAAAAATTGACAAAAAATTTCAAATCCGTGTAACAGTGACCGGTTTACTGTAGTGAACCGGTCTTTTTCTCACTATTTCTTTTCTTTTTAATTTTTAATTTTTCCTTGTTTGTAGCTTTTGTCTTTTTAAAAAAATGCTCGTGCTTTTAGAATTTCGTTCATATATACAAAAAAATCTTAAATTGTGCTAAAAAATATAAATATTTGCATTTTTAAAAATTGTACAGAAAAACAAAAAAAATGCGTTTGTCTTTTAAAATTGCTCAGAATGTCAAAACACGAGCATTAAAAAAAAAAGAGGAAACACTTACATTATTTTTCTTCATTCTTATGTTCGTGTCCCACAAAAGGAGAAGTTCATGGGTTTATTTTTTTTTCCAGAATCTTTTGCCTGAGGAGGTCGAGGGATTACTTTTTTTTTCATTTTTTATTGTTTTGTTTGGTCCTTTTTTCTCTTTCTCTTTTTTCTCATTCTCTTTTCCTTTTATTTAAAATGATGAAATTTCCTAAAAATTGAAACTTTTTCAAATCCGTGTAACAATGGCAGGTTTAGTGTAGCGAACCGGTCTTCTTCTCACTATTTCATTTTTCTTTTCCTTTTTTGTGTCTTTTCTCTTTTTCAAAAAATGCTCAGGCTTTCAATTTTTTTTTCAAAATTTAAAAAAATGTTTGATTCTAAAATTATGTTCAAAAATACCAATATTCGTATTTTAAAAATTATACATAAATTTCAAAATAAACTGCGCGTGTCTTTCTAAATTGCTTAGAATATCATAATACAAACATTTGTTAAGAAGGGGGAACAAATTTTGAAGATGAACATTTTATCAAAAACACAAACAAATTAGGATTTTTAAAAATTCAGAAAAATAAGAATAAAATTTTGAAAACATTTTTTTGAATTCCCTGGACCACTTTCGTATTTGTATTTTTTTTTTTGAAAACAAGAATATTTTTAAGATTCTGAACAAATTTTGAAGAGAGTCATTCCCGCTAACTTATTTATCTCAACATGCAAGCATGCCACCTCACAATACAATTATGATTGCGACAATGCCGACCTCAGTATGCAATCATGCATGGAAAAAGACCCACTACACCATTCAACCATGCATGGAAAAATATTTTCCATTCAATTATTTTACTTATATTCAACAAATATGACTACACCTATATGTAATCAAATATAATAAGTCACATGAATTTTGAATTTTGGTTCTCATGTTGTCACCCAAAAACTTCATCAACCAATTCCCGCAGTAACGCGCGGGGTCTCCTCTAGTACTAGTAACGCCATGCGAAGCGATGCAATCTAATACAAACGTATTTATTTTCACTTCTGCTTCGATGCAACCCGTAAAACTATCAACGGAGAAGATCTCTCCATAACCCTTCATAATAATGGGTACGATAGTTTTTAAAAGTACTCGTACCAGCTGAGCACGTCGATACGCGATATGTGTACTACCGCCCGTACACGGCCTGGCGTACGCAGAACATTTTACCTTTTCTTTTTCTATTAACCTGTAAAATGTGTGCGGGACGTGATTCGAAACCGTGAACTCCTTGGTGAGCCAATTAGAAAATTCATCTGATGCAAATACTTACAGCCTTTTTCTTCCTTTCTTCTTTCTTCGGTTCATGTCCCACTGAATGCGGAGGTCGTGAGTTTACTTTCCTTTTTTTAGTTTCATTTGGCCGAGGAGGTCATGGGCTTACTTTTTTTTCATTTTCTTGTTTTGTTTAGCTGATTTTACTTTTCTTCCTCTTAATCTTTTTTTCATTCTCTTTTCTTTTTATTTAAATTCATGAACTTTTTTAGAAATTATCAAACTTTTTCAAATCAGTGTGACAGCGATCAGTTTACTCTAGCGAACCGGTCTTTCTCTCACTATTTCTTTTCTTTTTTTCCTTTTTGTTTTTTCCTTTTTTGTGTCTTTTGTATTTTTCAAAAAATGCCCCGTGATTTTAAAAATTTGTCATATATTCAATTTTTTTCCCAAATTATGTTTAAAAATACAAATATTTGCATTTTAGAAAATTATACAGAAATAAAAAACAATTGCATGTGCCTTTCAAAATTGCTCAGAATGTCAAAATACGAACATTTTTAAAAAGAGCAAACACCTATATCCTTTTTCTTCTTTCTTCTGTTTGTGTCCCACTGAACGAGGAGATTGTGGGTTTACTTTTTTTTTCTAGTATCGTTCGGCCGAGGAGGTCGCGGGTTTACTTTTTTTTTTTCATTTTTTTCTTGTTTTGTTCGGTCGACTTTTTTTCTCATTCTCTTTTCCTGTATAAATTCATGAACTTTCTTAAAAATTGACAAACTTTTTCAAATCCGTGTAACAGTGACCGGTTTACTGTAGGGAACCAGCTTTTTTCTCAGTATTTCTTTCCTTTTTATTTCTTTTTTATTTTTCAAAAAGTGCTCATGCTTGTAAAATTTTGTTTAAAATTAAAAAATGTTTTATCAAATTATGTTCAAAATATACAAATACTTGCATTTTAGAAAATTATACACAAAATTGCAAAATAAGCTGTGCATGTCTTTCAAAATTGCTCAAAATATCAAAATACAGATATATCTAAAGCCAGAACTCTCAAACGCCCGCGGACGTGATCGGACGCGTTTGCAGACAGTGACTGGTCACACCTCAAACTTGGTGCTTTGCATCCGAGTCTCTCATATTTCATCCCCTAAATCCATACAAACCATGCAAAATAAACCTACGTACGACGCGACACTAGCTAATACGCTTCGTCGCCGGAGATGTCCACATTAGTGGAAAAACGGCTAGCCACAACTATCGTTGGTGGCGCGCCATTTCCCATCAACGCGAGCACTATTTTTCCAAATATTGCTGGCGAAGGACAAATCAGCACGCCAGCTTTACATGTTTAGTGCTGGCGTTATTTTTTCTTAAAACGCCAAAAATCTGTTGGCTCATATGCACTCACCGTTTGGAACGCACTGGTGGCGTTGCTCTTCTTTGCACGTCATAGTTAATTTGTTAGTGATGGCGTCCGTCTGCTTTGCACACCAGAAACACTTTTTCCATTTGATCAAGTGTTTTAAGTATTTAATTATTATACTAGTAACAAAATAATAATAAAATTATATTATGTTTTTTGTCATCATTAATTTTACTGTTTTTATCAATTTAGGAATTTTATTTCTTTACTACCAGTTCAAATTCTGAGTCTTTTATTTTGTCAAGTCGTTCATTAATGTTAGTCATTTTTTATTTGGCCTGTTATTAGCTATGTTGTTGCGATTTTTTCCAATGCCAGCGATAACCTATCTGAGTCAACTTAGTAAAAGACCTATGTCACCGCTCTCTCTCATTTCACACCCCTCCCCCTGGACCAAAGTCGCCGCCGCCGCCGTCCCGTCGCCGCCCCGTTGCCGCCCCTCGCCGGCACCAAGGTTAGATCCACTACTCCTCCCATCACATCTCCTTCCTCTCCACTCTCCCATGTCCTCCGTTCGCGGACACGCCACACGGCCGGGATCCATTGGGATTCATGTAGTTGATTATGGGATTGCTTTAATTTATGTAGAAATTTTAGTATATATATCATGGATTGCTTTGTGTCATATAGAATTCAAAGTTAGTTGCATGGATTGCTTTGTGTCATGTAGAATCCGAAGTTAGTTGCATGGATTGCTTTGTGTAGAAATTGTAGTGATAATCCGATTGCTATTGTGTAGAATCCGATATTTATAATGCATTTTTAGTATAATTCGATTACTTGTGTGTCTCCCTCCATGGATTTTGTTTATTTGTGTATGCAATTAGTAATGTAGAATTATATACTTAGTTTTCAATATGTTTTGTGTAAAATGAACTCCAATTAATAATGTTTGGTATAAATTGATTTACTAGTGTACAAAGTGTTTATATAATTAGTTTCAATTATATTTTATGTAGAATGGCGCAGCCGCCACCATGTCCAGTGTGCAAGTCAAGGTGTGCAACCGACCTTGCAAGTGGCACGCTGTTTGGCATCTACTTCCAGCCGTGCTTTGTTCCTGCAGCGGCAACGCATTACATAAACCTTCTAACAGTTTGTTCTTTTGTTTTTTGGTTTTTTTTACACAGATAGTCCCTTGCAATGTGAGATTGAAGTTCAATGAGCTCGTTACCGAAGATATTGTGATCTTCGACGCTCCAGGGGGGCCCTACACTATGGAGGTCCACAAGGGACGAAAAATATCCCAGATTGGAGGAGATGAATGGAATCGTTTCATCGCCCACATGCATCTCAGTGGGGGTGAACTTATCAGCTTCTTTTTCAGAAGACAAACTCCAAGGTTGGTTATTATCAACATCAATTCGGAGTACGAAGATGATGACCCACTTGATGAAGCCCTCTATGCCAAAGGAATCAAGCTAAGCGAGGACGAATCGAGCAACCTCTGGTACATACTTCCTCCACGTGATGACTATGTCGGGATGCCATTCGTGACCCGCCTGACAAGGACAAATGTTAACCGCCATGTCATGGTATGTTACTTGTTAGTGTAGAAATTTGATATGCTAGAGTGTTGAAATTTGATGATATATATGCTTAGTTGTGACATGCTTGTACTAATGTTGTGATATGCTTAGTGTGTAGTAATGTGATACGCTTAGTGTACTAATTTTGTGATATGCTTAGTGTGTAGTAATGTGATATGCTTAGTGTACTAATGTTGTGATATGCTTGGTGTGTAGTAATGTGATATGCTTAGTGTGTAGTAATGTGATATGCTTAGTGTACTAATGTGTTGTGATATATATATGCTTAGTGTAGAATTTGAGGCTATGCTTAATGTGTAGTAATGTGATATGCTTAGTGTAGAACGTGATGAATATGCTCTTAGCTAGTGTGTAGTAATTTAATATGCTTAGTGTACTAATGTGTTGTGATATATATATGCTTAGTGTAGAATTTTGAGGATATGCTTAGTGTGTAGTAATGTGATATGCTTAGGTAGAACGTGATGAATATGCTCTTAGTGTGTAGTAATGTGACATGCTCATTTACCATATTTGTGTTTTTTTCAGAAATTACCTAAGAGGCTAAGTGAGAGTTGTGGCATCGAGTCGGATGAAGCAGATTTTTTTTCAAAACTATGACTAAATTTATAGCCTTTTTGAAAACTATTGGGCAGAATGCAAAAATATCAGAAATAACACCATGTCGGCCTGGGGTGGGCCGATGGGGGGCCTGTCGGCCTCCAGTAGGCCGACCAGTGGCCTGTCGGCCTCCACGAAGCCGACTAGTGGCTGTTGGCCTCCAAACGGCCGAGTGGGTTCCTGTCGGCCTCTGGTAAGCCGAAATAATATTTTTTTGTGAAATTTGACTTATTAATGATGTACAACGATTGCCCGTCTTATAAATATTGTAAAAATATTATTTATGCTTCCGCGCAACTATTTCCCTCCTCTTTCCCTCCATATGTTCCCGCCATATTTTCCCGGCATCCCTTTCCCGCCATATTTTCCCGCCATCCCTTTCCCGGCCTACCTTTCCCGCCATCCCTTTGCCGCCATCCTTTCTCGTCAACCCTTTCCCGCCATTATCTACTCTCTTCCTATAAAACCCCCTTGACAGTAAGGTGGATAGGCAGTGCAGTGTAGTGTAGTAGGCAGTGCTGTGGGCTGAGGGGTTCTAAGTGTTTTTTTTACAAATAAATTCATTATAATTGCTGCACAACCATTCCCCCTCCTTTCCCTCAATATTTTCCTGCCAACTCTGTGCCGATATATGTTCCCGCGACCCGTTTCCCACCAACCCCTTCCCGCCACCCGTTTCCCGCCAACCCCTTCCTGCCACCCATTTCCCGCCAACCCCTTCCCGCCATATGTTCCCGCCACCTTTCCCTCCATACCGCAGTCGTTCTTTCCCGCCATTTTCTCCTCCCTACCTATAAAACCCCCTTCACACGGAGTTGGATAAGCAGTCCATTTTAGTGTAGTCGAGATGTCCGATTATCCTTTTGATCGTAGTTTTCACCCTGAGATGAGCAAATGTCTTCTTAGGATAGCCACCAATTTCAGGATGGACAATAGGATAGTTCCATGGGACGAACTCATCGGTAGTGACACCATAAAGAATGAGTTGGCTCACGCATTACGTAGGTCTGGATGGCCTGAAAGGACCTATGAGGAGGTACGTAAAGAACTTATTAGGTTGCATGGAAGGTGGAAGAAGGTAGTGCAGACGAAGAGTGAAAAAATTATAAGGACTGCAGCAGAGCATACATATTTATGGACTGCCGACAGCGAAGACGAAGACGATATCTTCATGCCGAGCACCAAGGCCAAGAGTACCGCATCGTCGAAGGGCAAGAGTACCGCATCGTCGAAGGGCAAGAGTACCGCATCGTCGAAGGGCAAGAGTGCCGCATCGTCGAAGGGCAAGAGTGCTGCATCGACGGAGGATGACGATGATGCCTTCATGTAGTATGTAAGCTGTATTTTTTAAGTTCAGCCCTACCGTTTATGTGAGATGTACTTGTATCTTAATTATCGGTTGCAGTCTCTTTGGAAATGTAACTCGAATAACAATGCGGATTAATAGTAATAGTCTCTCGCATATATAAAACAATATATGTCTCCTGATCAGATAGAAGCAAGTGCGATAGTAACACATGCGAATAGTCTGAAACTAATATAGATAACGACTCATACATAGATAACGATATCACTGGGGGGGGGGGGACGACGACGAATCTGGGTCTTCCTCGGACGAGGACCGGAAGGCGATAAGCGATCGGCCGGTGGATGATGCTGACGATTACCACGACCATAGATAACCTCGTCTGTCTGTGTCTCCTGCGTCAATGGTGGTGGTGGAGTGTGAAGAACTGTCTGCGAGAACTCATAGGTGTTTGCAGCTCGGTCATCATCGTCGTCGTCGCCGGCTAAGAACGAACCAGCACCACTAAGCATCGGTGACTGGACTGAATGCATGAACGGCTGCGACTAGCTGCCGACTCCGGTAAAGTAAAACATGTAAAATTGATTTGCGAACCTACAATGTTTAAAAGAATGTACAAAGTAGTGTTACCTAGGTCCATCTGATGATGCCAGGAAGAGCCCCCTGGTTCTGAAGGAGGTGGCTGCTGGAAGAAAGAGCTCCCTGGTTGTGAAGGAGGTGTCTGCTACCAGGAAGAGCTCCCTGGTTGTGAACGCTGCACAGAGGGTCGTGGTTCTGAACGCTGCACAGAGGGTCGAGGTTCCGAACGCTGCAGAGAGTGGCGTGGCGGACGATGTGCTGGACGAGGAATAGCAACATCCGAAGATCGTCTACATGTAACAGCTGCGTAAATCCCCCGTAGCTTCTCATCAAGACGCCTCAACCATGAGACGTTCTCTCACGGTGAGATATTATCTCCCCTCTCAAAGCGTTGCATTAAAGCGGAAACCTCCTCTAGCGGCTCGCTTGTCAAGTCACCCTGTACACGGAGAGTTAACCAATTAGATCATTGTTGTATGGCAGACAACACGAATAGTCAACCAATTGTATATGTTCAGGTTAAGAAAAAACTTAACATGTGAGAACCATAGCACGTACCGCGTGGTGTCTGGTTCCCATAACAGAGGCAGTTGGGTACATATCGCTGGTGAGAGGGGCTTCGATCTGATCAGGAGCTGCTGATGGAACCAAGTAGATCCTGGTGCTATGCCGGTAACTCTGCAGATACAACCCGAACTTGTCCCAGTCAAAGGGCCGAACCTCATCCCAGATATTTGTCGGCGCAGTAGTCCATTCGTCCACGTAAGGGCTAATGTCGCGAAGCCAAGAATCGTGGGACTTGTTTCCTCCTGCGCGACTGTACCTGAGATTGACATGCGCGTTACATGATTAGTGATATTCTGAATGCAGACCTGAGAACTAAAATAGTATTACTTACCTGTGCACATGATCTGGTAAGTGTGGAATAACTGGAATGTCAGGCTCTTGGCATAGACCAAACTGTCTCATAACCCTATGAAGAGCCATCTCCTCAACCGTCACGTCAAACACCAACTTGGCCTTGGTCATCCAATAGTGCCGATCTCTAGTGCACAATCCAGAAATCCCAACTGGACACTTGGATAATATAGCCTGATGGGAGTATGGCTCCCAGATAACTTGATCCTCGTGCAAACTATCAAACTGCGCCGTGAAGGAGGGGTAGCAGCCCCTCACCTGGCTATGCGCGAACTGTCTCTGTGCATGACAAGAAATAAGCATTAGTAATACTATTGAATGGCAAGAAATAAGCATTAGTAATTCATATTGTTACTTAATATGAAAATACCTCTCTCCGTGTCCAAACAGATCCCATAGTAGGCAAGTCGCCGATAGCAGGCACGTAAGTCCCAGCCATGTCCTCCAAACCAAAAGGTCTATCAACGTAGACATAGGGTCGACCAATAAGGAATCTCTCGTATGACCAGAGCTGCAACAATAGTGGACATCCAACAATACCTGATTTTCTAGCCTTCAACAAGCAAGCTTTGCACAGGCCTCTGTATGTAGCCGCTAACACAGCAGAACCAAAACTCCTCTGCAGAATGTCCCCAGGGCAACGTGCGTCAGCTATCTCTCGTGCAATACCGATGAGTCGTGCATCGACAGTGGTCACGTGGTTCTCCGTGAACATCGTCTTGCCGAACAACCACAAAATATATGCCTCTAGGGATCGGTCAATCTGTACCTCTGACAACTGAACATTGGGATATCCTAAGGAGACAATCTACATAGAAACCAAACGATTGTTTGAACTATGCAATGAGGACAACAATGAAAACATCAGTTTTTAAACTGGCCATGAAGGTTACCTGAAACTGGGTCAACCACTTAAAACGAGGCCCGTGAGTATCGTTGTCTAGGACCTTAGCAGTTGGCACCGCAGCCAAAAAACGGCCCTGCATCGATGCTAGCCAACCAGATTCTGCCTCTAAAGGACCTATGGCAGCACCGGCCAGAGGTAATCGCAACAAGTAAGACACATCCTGTAAAGTAGGCGCCATCTCTCCTCAGGGAAAGTGAAACGTATGTGTCTCTGGTCTCCATCTATCTACTAAGCAAATAATGAGTGACTTGTCGTAAGAGAAACGTTTCACTTGCCTCTTGCGTAACTGCATTGGTTCACCTGCCTCATCCAATTGCGGATGTTCAACCCACTCATCCAATGTACCCTCAACCAGCCGTGCCAAGGGTAGAAGTCCAGCCCAACTTAACCTACAAAATAAAGAGAATGTAGCATATAGTTAGCGGCTATCAAAATGATGTCAAACATAGTAAGTCATTATACCGACATATACCTATTAACCCATGAATGGTGTATCATCCAGTTAGACTTTGGGGTGCGAGTGACCAACACGTCTAAGTTCTTGCCTGCTTCCATAAGTGCGGCCCGGTGCCCTCTATCAATATTACGATTAAGCAACGGATACGAAGCCATATCTGTAATTCGAACAACAAATCTCAGGTGCAAATTAAAACATAGTCCAGACATATTAAAAATTAAAACATAGTCCAGACATATTACAAATTAAAACATAGTCAAATAATATTACAAAATAAAACATAGTCCAGACATATTACAAATTAAAACATAGTCAAATAACATTACAAATTAAAACATAGTCCAACACATATTACAAATTAAAACATAGTCCAACACATTATATACCTTGTGAGTTATTTCTTCCTCGTCCGCCCCTTCGGCCTCGACTGCCACGACCACGTCCGCCTCTTCCTACTGTTGTCGCAGTCGTCGATGTAGAAGCACTCGTCGATGTGGAAGCACCGTCTTTGTTCAGGTCGGGACAATATTTCATACTATGCCCATAAGCCGCGCATAGCAAACATTGTCTGGTTGCTCCACCAGCTTTAGATTGGTCCATATCGTTTCGGATGCGCTTTATCTTACGTCTGCCCCTGCTTGTTCGCCGAAGTTCTGGATCCGGGATGTATACTCTCTCCCCATCGTTTACCTTGTTGAAATTGCCGACGACTCTAAACCCTGTCATCTCACCTGTCCAGACATTGAGTACTGCATCTTTTAAATAGTATGGGGACACGAAGGAGATAGCGTCCAACTCAATCTGGCCATAGGCAGCCAACACATGTGAGCAAGGCAGGTGCAACAACTTCGGTTTGTTGCATGTACACTCACAAGTTGGATAAAATTCCGTTCCAATTTTTACCTCGTGCGTCTACACCTCATTTGCAGAACCAAAACCATCTGTAGGAAGCTGAACCTCATACCTCCTTTCCTGATTACCTATGAGTCTGACAGTGTGCTTCTTTGCTTTCTCTATCTTCTTTGCCATGTACTCCATGACACGGCTACAATAAGGTGTGTTCTGGTTATCTGCAATATGCTTCTTTGCTAACTCGTGCCTTTCTCTGAAATATCTCAAAGTGCCATGGAATACAGCCTCTACAATAGCTGTGAGTGGCAATGCTCTATTCCCTCTGAGTACAAAGTTATACACCTCTGCAAGATTGGTTGTCATGTGGCCATACCTAGCTCCATGGGTGTCATGCAGCAAAGACCAATTCACCGGAGGCTCTTTCTCTATCCACTCAGAAAAATTCTTTATTGCCCTGCCCTTCTTTCTCTGAGTATTAGGAGGGTCAATTGCTGGCAAGTCACAAAGACCTACTGGCTCCTCTAGCTCCGCGATGAGTGCTGCTAATTTAACCTGATCTTTTTCCATTTTCTTCCTCGCACGGACCTGCTTCTTAGTAAACTCATCTAGTTTTGACCAAATAAATTCGTATTTGCGCTGCTGGTTCTGGTTGCATAATTTTTTGAACAAGTTCATCAACCATTTGTTCTTAAACTGTGAGAAAAAATTAGCCCCAAGATGGCGCATGCACCACCGGCTCTGCAAGTCCTTCCAAGGTGTTGGTTCGTCAGCTGTTGGATTCCTTAGTGTCTTCACGGCCTACAATATACCAGCATGTCTTTCATGAATGACACACACGTTTGGTCGGTCTTTGACGATCATAATTTTAACTTGACGGAAGAACCATACCCAGCTCAGAAAGTTCTCACCCTCCACAAATGCCATGGCAAGTGGGATGATTTGATTGTTCCCGTCCACACCAATAGCAGTCAGGATTTGCCCTTTGTACTGACCAGTCAGGAATGTACCATCCACAAACATCACAGGAGGACAATGCCGGAAAGCTTCGATGCACATAGCAAAAGAGAAGAATACTCGTTTCAACACCTTGAAATCCGGTATACTCTCCAACCTCGTGTGTTGTATGTTAACATAAGTGCCAGGATTCCTCTCCTTCAGTATGTCAAGGAGACGGACAACATTATCATATGAGTCGAAGAACGTCCCAAACCTTTCCTCCATAGCCTTCTTCTTAGCCCTCCAAGCCTTCCCATAAGGAATCTCATAATTCCATCTGACCTTCACTGCTGTCTGGATGTGTTTTGCTTCCATATCTTTCTTCTCCACTATCTCAGTATACATGAGTTGCGCAATGAGAGTTGAAGTCAGGTTTGGATGACGAACCAACAGGTTTTTCCTCACACAATTATGTGGGACCACATTGGTGACAACCCAGTGGATGTTATACTTCGGCACGTGCCCGTGCACCTTCGCAGGACAACCTGTTTCAGCACACTTGACGGTATAGTTTGTTGGACTTGATATGTGTGTCCGAAAAACCCTCTGCATAGACATAGCCCACTTTATCACCACATACTTCAATTTTTTCTTTGTATCAAACATAGCCCCTATCTGGACTTGGTTCAGATTATACTGCCATGGAGTCTCATGGCCATCGTTGACCGTAAGGCCGGTGGATATGTCCTGATCCCATGCAGAAGGAATCGGTACCTCCACTTCATCCTCGAAATTTTCAGAATCTAGATCCTCCGCCAATCCATCCTCATCCTCTTCCTCCATCACCCTCAGCATTTCCTCCTCTTCCTCATCCCAATCAGAATCCACATCCTCCGCCAATATTATCGACTGACTACTCTGCCCAGTATCGTGACCACAAACGTTGTGTGGCGCATAGTCTGACTCTTTCTCGGCTTGGCTAGCATCCACATCCGGTGGCTGTGACCCGGATAAATAAATCTCATTAGCCACTTGACTACCGTGGCCGGGTTCATACCCCACGTGGAGTTGTACGGTATTCTCCTCCTTCGCCACAGGTTGCACTAGGGCATATGGGTGGATTCTTTTGTCTCGGCAACGACTTAACAGGGTCAACCAATGCTGGCTCCTATCTATCGGCATCAACTCCCACTTCACATTTTTACAGGATTTCGTCCACAATGCATGAATACTGACGGAACATACTTCAGGATCCAGCCCAAAACTAGTAGTCAACCGGTACTTCAACTGTCTAATGTCCATTCTGTTCGGGTCTGAAAGTGTCATGACGCCATTTTTAAACTCGCTAAGATCAACCCCCAACTCATTATATCGAACATTACCAGGGTCGTAGTAAACAGTCAAATTTACTGATTCAGACATTTTCACCTGTCAGTATTGCCACCTTCTCATTAATCGCAACGAACAAAAATATTACCGGCTACACTAACTAAAAATATTACCGGCTACAAAAAAAAATATTACCGGCTACACTAAAAAAAATATTACCGGCTACACTAACTACAAATATTACCGGCTACACTAACTAAAAATATTACCGGCTACAAAAATATTTGTGACGACAATGGTATACCTTTGACGCGTGTGTCCCCTTCTTCTTCGTCCTCTCTTCAACTCAGCGGCACCGGCCACCTCGCGGACTCCTTGCACCACTGGACGACACCACCGAAACTCCAACTCACCACCACATCCTCCTCCTCACCACCACCTCCTCCTCACCACCACGCAAGAAAAAACTACACCATAGCAAAAAAAAATACCGTACACCGACGGAGAATGCTATGATATATTGTTTCTGCGGGTTGGATATGAAAATGGGTGGACGAGGGAAGAGATCAGCGCGGGGGTGGAGAGTACAGAGAGGAACGAGAGAGAGAGAGAGGAAGAGCTAGCGAGCAGAGGAAGAAGAAAGGAGCCCGTCGGGCTTATCCACACGGACAGGCCACCTATCGGCCGAGAGGCACCTATCGGCCGCCAGGAAGCCGCCAGGCCCCCCATCGGGCCACAGCAGGCCGACAGGCCCCCCATCGGCCCACCCCAGGCCGACAGGGTGCTATTTCTGATATTTTTGCATTCTGCCCAATAGTTTTCAAAAAGGCTATAGCAGGCATTGCTGGACTACGCCTTACCGCAAGGGGCTCCATCACGAACTGTGCTTACGCAGTGGACACAGACGGTCGCACTGTGTTCAGCGCCGCGGGATGGAACAACTTCCTTGCTGGAAAGAATTGTGACGCCCCCGGCTCAATCGTGCACTAATCATACACGCAAATGCACACGATCAAGCCTAAGGACTCACGGGAAGATATCACAACACAACTCTAAAACATAAATAAAGTCATACAAGCTTTATATTACAAGCCAGGGGCCTCGAGGGCTCAAATACATAAACTTGCGTACAAGCGTCAGCGGAAGCATCAGATATCTGAGTACAGATATGAAACAGAAACAGAAAGGCGAGGCAAAATAAAACACTACGATCGAAAGGCGTAGGCCTCCTGCCTGGGACCCTCCGATCCTACTCCTGGTCGTCATTCAACTCGTAGAAGTATCCATCCTCTGGGTAGAAGTAGTAGTCGATCGACGGGGCATCTGTCTCAGGGGGCTCCGTCATCTTGGTCACGTCAAACTGATATGGGGAGAAAAAGGAAAACAAAGCAACCGTGAGTACTCAGAAGTACTCAGCAAGCAAGGATCTACACTACATATGCAACATTTTCAAGGGGAGGCTGTATATGTGGACTGGGCTGCAGAAATGCAAGAATAGAGAGTAGGCCTAGTCCTATCGAAGACTAGCATCTTCAGAGGTCTTACAGCAATAGAAGAGAGAAGAACAGTATAATATAATGTAGCAGTATCATTAAGTCTCATCCTCACCCAGAGATCCTTTCTCGACTCCCTGCGAGAAAGCAATCCCAGAGCCATACAGTCATCAACCTCGTCCGGAGATCCCTTCTCGACTCCCTGCGAGAAGCAATCCCAGAGCCATAGTATCCAAGTATCCAGTTCTAAATTGTATCAATCAGGATACAACTCCGAGTGTCCTTTACCGTAGGACCGGCTATCGATAGAAGTATTCTTCCCTGCAGGGGTGCACCAACTTACCCAACACGCTCGATTAACTCCGGCCGGACACACTTTCCAGGGTCATGCCCGGCCTCGGTCAAACGACACATCGCAACCCTACCTACAGCTCAGCAGAGAGGTCCCCGCCGGTCTACATCCTAAGAGCAAGGGGGTCTTGGCCATCGCCCCTCACCCTTCGGGTCGTTGCGCACATGGCTCAGATCCAAGCACCACCGCAATGGCGCCAATCACTCCATGCCGCACTGCTGAACTGGACATCTGACAGAGCTTTCGGCTGATGCATACGATGCAGAACGCCCATACTATGCCCACGTGATGGTTAGTGCTATCAGACCAGAGGCCTGCTCGGATCAAATATCCAAATCGTTAGGACTAGGGGCTTGCGGTAACGAGCAGAGACTCACGAAAGATGTGACCCCGTCGCCCCGTCTCGAGGACTTGCTGCAAGGGTTAAGAATGCCCGGCCGCGCCTCGTATTCACCACTCGGGCACCACACTGGCACCCGTCTTCACAACACTCGCCACTTAGGCGCACGCGGGTACCCCTCAGGGTCGACCCGCCTATCCAAGTAACAGTGTAAAGTCCAAGTATCCGTGTGTCCATAACATCAGGGGAATCCGAGGTATCACCCTTGTTGGATTCCTACTCGATGTGTCTGTCAAGGTGAACTCGGAGGATTCACCCTCGATGGGTTCACACTTGAGGTGTTGTACGACAGCGTCGTTACCGGAAGTGGTGAAGGAGGAATCACCCTCGATGACCACGACCGAATAGCTACTCTACAGAGTTAACATCAGAAGTGCTACATGAGGCTTCACCCTCCGCACTCG
Source organism: Thinopyrum elongatum (assembly GCA_011799875.1). Classification (NCBI taxonomy): domain Eukaryota; kingdom Viridiplantae; phylum Streptophyta; class Magnoliopsida; order Poales; family Poaceae; genus Thinopyrum; species Thinopyrum elongatum. The sequence continues at coordinate 423,582,475 of CM022301.1, forward strand.
ATGGTTACGCTGCAGTGTCGTTACAACTAAAGGGGGTGATGTGCGGTGTCGGGGCCTGGTCTTCAATTCCCGTTGATCGGGTCTTCTGACAATCCAGCGCGGCAGTCGGGATAAGTGGGGTCACTGATAGGTCTCTACCCAGCCTAAACTAAGCAGTTTAGGATATGCGGTAATTATCAACAGCAGGTTACAATGAACAGGCTATGCATCAGAATAGGTAAAGCAGCAGCAGCAGCAATTCTAATGCAAGCATGAGAAATAGAATGGGCGATATCGGGATGATCAAGGGGGGGGGCTTGCCTGGTTGCTCGGCGGCAAGGGCAAGGTCGTCAATGGTGTCTTCGGGCTCCGGAGCTGCGTCGGTCTCGGGGACGACGTCGGTCTCGGGGGCTACCGAGAGAGAAGAGGGGGAGGAAACAGTATAAATACACAGCGATCAAGTGCAGCACAAAAGCATAACATGGCAATACGTGGTGACGGAGGTGATCTAACGCAGTGCCGGGTGATACTGGCGAATGTGGGATTCATCCGGGAAAGTATTCCCAGTGTCCGGCATTTCGGACAGACGAAAAGAGGGGAACGGTTGCATGTTCGGATAGTTAGGGACGTGTGGCGGATGAACGGACCGCGCATTCGGATTCGTCTCGTCGTTCTGAGCAATTTTCATGTACAAAGTTTTTCGATCGGAGTTACGGATTAAAAGATATGATTTTCTAAAGTTTTTATTAATTTCTGGAATTTATTTAATTAATTAAATTCGAATTATCCAAAACAGTGCGGGGGTGACGTCATCATGACGCAGTGCTGACGTCAGCAGTCAACAGGGGGTTGACCAAAGTCAAACCTGACAGTGGGGCCCACATGACAATGAGACAGAGGCATAATTAGTGTTAACTTAATTAAGTTAGGTTAATTAAGGGGGGTGGGGCCTACTGTCAGTGTCTGTTAACTTAATTAATTAACTAATTAGGTAAATTAGCATCTTAATTAGGGTTTTTATTTATTTTAAAACGTTTTAAGGGGGTGGGGCCCGCGTGTCAGCGACAAGTGCTGACCGGGTCAAATGGGCCCGCGGGGCCCAGCGGTCAGTGGCACAGGCGGTGGGGGCCACGTGCCACGTCGGCGCCGGCCACCGGAGCACGCCGGCGAGCTCGCCCGCGGCGGCGCAACTCCGGCGAGTTCGGGAATCGCCCACAGGGCATTATTTGCGACGCGGTTGGCGGCAGTCGAATGGGGAGACGACGCCGCGTCGATCTAGGGCACTAGCACGAGGCGGGGTAGTCGGAGACGAGCGCTGCGACGGCAATGGCGGACGGCGGCGTTCGGGCGGGACGGCGAACGGTGTTGCAGCGCGCGTGCGGGCGAGCCAAAAGGCTAGGCGTGGCCTACGCGGTGCGGTGAGTGCGATGGCCACGGGCACGGGGCCCAAAGGTCGCCGGGGACACGTCGGCGACGTGCACAGGCGGCGGTGGGTTCGGGCACGGCGAAACCTAGCGCTACAAGCCACGGAGGGCCGTGAGGGGAGAGGGGGAAGGAGCAGGAGCTCACAGCGGGGCGTAGCCAGCCAAAGTGGGCTCGGGGGAGGTTTGGTTTAGCCGGACTCGGCGACGGAGTGCGGCGGCGATCCGAGGAGGAAGAAGACGGCGTGGAGGCGATGCAATGGCTCCGGGCTTCGGCTCGTTTGCGCGGTCGAAGGAGGCGACGATGGCGAGCACCGTGGACACGTTCGGGAGGCGGGGCGGTGACGGTGGCCGCGCAGCCTAACCGCGGCCGTTCATGGCGGCGTCGGGCGAGGTGGGAGAGAGCGAGGGAGGAAAGGGGAGGGGTGCTAGGGCTCGCCAGGGGGAAGCGGGGGTGGCTCTTATACCCAGCGCGCGCGCGGGCGCGCTGGCGAGCGGCGAGCGAGGGGGGTCGGGGCGCAGGCGTGCGTGCGTGCAGAGCGCTCGACAGCGAGGCGCGGGGTGAGTAGTGGGAGGTGGGAGGGGACGCCGGTTGGGCTGGGCCGGCCTGGTGGGGTGGCCTACTGGGCCAGCTGGGTCGAGGCCCAGTGGGGGGGGGGGAAGCGGGGGTTCTTTTCCCTTTTTTTCTTTTTCTTTTCTCTTTTCTTTTCTTTATTCCTATTCTCTGTTTTGTAAATTGTGAGGCCTCAAAATGACTTTTGTAAAATATGAGACCCAGCCCATAAATACCAGTGCTTTATACCTTAACACCAAAAACTAGTTTGGGCAAAACAGCATTTCATATTTGATCTAGATTAATTAAAAGGCTTGTAAATATTATTTTCAGCCACTGTTTTAAGTTGTTTGAGTCACTTATCCAATTTTAATAATGTTGTTTACAATTTTAACATAGCCTCTGATTTATCTACTATTTATTAAACATTTTAGTTCTTATGTTGGACAACTTTTATATTTCACTTTCATTTAAATTTGAATTGGAGTTAGGGGTTGAAATGCAATATGATGCAAATGATGATCATGCACTGTTAAACATGATGACTTGTCATTATCAAAAGGATGATTACTGTAGTTAACCACCGGGGGTGTTACAAGAATCACCTGGTTGGACATCTTAGTCACCATCAGGAACACCCGGCGCCATGGCTTGACGATGATGGTGGTCATCGACCTCATTTAAAATTATGTGTGTGGCGGGGCAGTACATGAATGAACTGCTTATGTATTAGCGCTATGTACTAGTACTGTTTTACCTCGTAACGTTTCTATGAACTGGTTATGTTTGTGAGATCTAGCTAGCAGGCACTTAAATATTAACTCGTAATGTTCTATTATCTGGTACTGTTCTACTGTGTAATGTTATATAGTATGTACTTAGTTTTAATGTGAAATGCTAAATGTTACATGGTGTTGAAAAACCTTTTTTTTTGTGCACGAAATGTTCGTGGCGTGCAAGTTACATTGCACGCCGCTAGGTGAGTGAATATAGTGGTGGCGTTGCAAACATCGCACGCCAGCAACACGTATAATACTGCTGGCGTAGTCTCCAGCGCCACCACTATTTCTTAACAATGGCGTCATATTGGTGGCGTCGAGCTTCTACGCCAGCAAGGTTGTTTTTGGCACGCCATAGCTAGACTTTTCTGCACTAGTGCCACGACGTCGGTGCCGGACGCCGGGTAGATGGGCGTGTAGGAAGGCTCCTCCTCCTCATCCATATATACGAGCATCTCGTCGACTTTCGCGGCGTGCTCTGTGTTCGCCTCCTGCCGATGACGGCGCTTGGCCTCCACCTCCGATTCCGACTAAAGGAAATCGAGGATAGCCTGCTGCTACACCTGCAGATCAGCATCCCCCACGTCCTTCTTCGGCTCCTCCTCCTCCTCCTCGTCAACCTCCAAGTCCTCCTCCAGATCCACCGCGTCCGGAGGTCGCCTCACGGCGAATCGGGCTTTGCGCCTTGTCCAGATCTGCCCCAAGGAGCTATAGCCGGCACTCCGGTGATAGATATGGGTAGCTCCTAACCCGGCGGCGTCCTGGCATGGCTACTAGTGGTGGCGGACGGCCAGCGAAAAGTGGCGGTGACGACAGATAGGAGTGGGAAAATGTGGATGGGTAGGGTTTCGGTGCCGGCAGTCGGCAGTCGGCTTAAATAGCCGGGCTAGGCACTATGCGGCCCGCGGGAGCGGTGTCACGCGGCGCCATCGGTCCGACGATGGAGACGAGCTTCGGACCGCCTGGTTTCAGAGTATTTGCCTGTTGGACCCCATCGCTAGTCTGGTGAACGCGCCTGGTCGCGTCCGGCCTCCCCATAGCCGCCCTAGATTTAGGCTGGATATGAGGGGTGCCGGTCAGCCTGATCATTTGAGACTCCCATCTGGGTCTCTTTTTTGTGACCGGTCACTGACTGGGTCCTCTGCCCGAACGTTTGAGGCGGATTTGTGGTGCCCTGCTGTAGATGCCCTACATAATATTTCACTGCGTTTTTCCCTTGTCCAAAGTGTATATCATAAGGTTTTGTCGTCTATTGACAATTAAGTGGGCACTTATTTCATACTACCTCCGTCCGCGAATAAGCGTATTTCTAGCTTTTGGTTGAAGTCAAAGTTTTAAAATTTTGACAAACTTTATAGAAAAAAGTAGTAATATATATGATATCAAATTGGTATATTACGAAAATACATTTCAAAACAAATCTAGTGATACTAATGTAGTGCCATAAATGCTGCTACTTCATGCAATAAAGTCGATCAAAGTTTTAAAACTTTGACTTATGACACAAGTTAGAAGTACACTTACGGAGTATTCGATCTACTTGTAAAAAATGAAACATTTTGATACAGTTTGAAACAAGGAATAAACTAATATAAAACTCAGATACCAGGCAAAAAAAGAATTCAAGCTCAGAAAATATAGCACAGGGTCCTCTTTCGAAATTTGCTTATCCAAGTTGATAAGGATGTGGCGCCCGGCCGCTCCGCTCCCTTCGGACTCGGAGGGCCCGTCCGATCTGCACGCGGAGTCCCGTGCAAGATCAGTCGTAGCGATTAATTTGGTCGAGTTCGAGTACAAGTCAAGTCCATGCATGCTGAGGTTTCGTTTGGCGGGGGCTTGACAAATCCGGACAAATCAACCCAAATCAATGATCCAAGCACACAACATCCGGGTGTTCAAAAATCACAACCTCGACGGACTCGGCGGCATCGATCGCTCATCATACCGTACATGACGCCGCCGGCCGTCGTAGGTTTCTCCGATCTGCCAACGGAGGCGCTGGACGAGATCGCCCGGCGCGTGGGGCCCCTCGACAACGTCCTCTGCTCCGCCGTCTGCAGGCCCTGGCGCCGCGCGCTCAGGACCACGCGCCTCCGCCTACTGGGACGACGGCCCGGCCGCCCGCACCACATGCACTTGCAGAGACGCAGTTACAGATACGGCTCTACAGGTACTACCCCCGTCGTGAAGGTCGGCCCCTACCGCATCGACAGATACGACAGCCGAGCCAGACGATGCCCCGTCGTCGTGACCGTCGTGGACGACGAGGTGGCGCGCTCGCGGATCATCGGGAGCGCCTACGGCTGGGTCGTCACCGTGGACGACGACACCTGGGCCATGTCCCTGCTCGACCCCTTCACCGACCGGACCTTCCCGCTGCCTCCCTTCACCGACTCCCTCCCCGGCAAGCAGCGACCGGTGCCCACGGGCGGGAACTCCCGCTTCTGGAGGCACATGTTCCGTAAGGCGGCGCTGGCTCCCGGGCGCCGGCTGGGCACCTACGCCGTGATGCTGCTCCACAGCAACGGCCGCGGCCTGTCCTACCTTGCTCCCGGCGCCACGTCGTGGGCAACGCTGCGCCCTCCGAGGGGCATGCCGCACAAGTACATGGACGTCATCTTCCACAAGGGCGCCTTCTACACCATAAGCTGTTACGCCGAGCTGAATGCCTGGGTGCCCGACGGCGACGGCGGCCTGCGGACGAGGCGGCTCACGAGCCCGCTGCCGGAGCAGGTGTGGGCCCTGCTCACCGAGTCGATGTCTCGCGATGGCATTCTCATGGTGAGCAGCACGAAAACGCATGAGCACGGCACCAACTACCACAACTACTACAGCCATGGCTACTGGCAACGACCGTACAAGGTGCACGGCTACGCAGAGGGCGAGCGTAGGTGGATTGCCGTGGACCCGTGAAGAACCTTGATGGTATGACGATCATGGTCGGGGAAGGGTGCAGCTTCTGCGTCCCAGGCGGCGGCAACTATGACGGCTTCGGGCACAGTAGTGTGCAGGCATCTGGTTGTCATTGGTTTTTTCCTTACGTTGCAAGACTAGACCATGCTTTCTCATAGCGGGATGTCGCATAACCGATTGATTAGTTTCTGGATGTAAATGTAGAATTGCTAAGCTTTCCTGTATTTGGCTGCAATTTATTGCATTGATTTTGCTAAATTTATGAACCCGGATATCTAGGTTATGATCGATCTGGGTAACTCCCAGATCGAAGGATTCATTTCTGGAGCAATCGTTCCGATCCAATGAAAACGTTTGATCTAGGAACAAGTCCCTAATGAGGGGCTGCAATTTTTGCAGAACATGTTGACATTGGAGTATCAATCGGGAATGTCAATTATATGCATTGTTTTCGATCTGCTAATCAAGTGACACATGTGCTAGCTAATTTTAGTTTTTGTAATAAGACTTATAGAAGTTGGTTTGACGAGCCACCAGATTGTCAGGTGAATTCGCTCATAGACGATGTTTCTGTTTTTCATCTTAATAAAACTAGCCATGATGACCTTTCCTTGAAAAAACTATACGTCTAGCTGTTTTTTTTTTTTTGAGTAACCATACCTCTCGCTTATAGTGGGATGTAGGGAACTCTCGCGGCAAGGTGAGCGCCAGATGGGCCGAACCAGCTAGCCGGCTGCCACAACCTCATTTTTTTTCTTTTCTTTTTTACACATTATTTTTTTCGTCTTTTGCTTTCTTTAGTTTTACTTCCAAAAAATAAATTACAAAAACACTTTACATACATAAAAACATTTGAAAAAACATAAACCAAGCATTTGACAAATGTTAAATGTGCATAAAGAAAATGTCTATCATGTATGCAGAAAATGTATACAAAAAATACAATGTGTATGAAAATTTGATCATGTATTTGGAAAAAATGGTAAACAAGTATTTAAAAAAATTAATCAAGCATTTGAAAAATGTTAAATGTGTATAGAAATTTGTATGACCAAGTATTAGAAAAAGTTTAATCTTGCATTTGACAAATATTAATCAAGTATTTGAAAACTATTAAATTTGTATAGAATTTTTTTAACCATGTATTATAAAAATGTTAATCTTGTGTTTGGAAAATATTAATCAAGCACTTGAAAAATGTTAAATGTGTATATAAATTTATATTACCATGTATTAAAAAAAGTTAATCTTGCATTTGAAAAATGGTAATCAAGTATTTGAAAAATATTAAATTTGTATAGAATTTTTAACCATGTATTCTAAAAATGTTAATCTTGTATTTGAAAATTATTAATAAAGCTTTTGAAACTTTTAAAATGTTTATGGAAAAAATATTGACCATGTATTCAAAAAATGTTAATCTTGTATTTGAAAAATATTAATCAAGTACTTGAAAAATGTGTATAGAAAAAATGTTGACCGTATATTAAAAAATCTAAACCTGTTTGATCTCTAAAAAATGTGTATAGAGGATGATCTCTAAAAATAATGGCAAACATGGAAAAGTTTAGGTCATGGTAAATTTTAAATAAAGTATGGAAAAAATTATTTCTCTAGAAACATGGAAATTTTTTTAAGCGACAAGCCATGGAAAATGCATCCGAAGATGCATGATGTCGTGTTTGTAGTTGCCATGGCAAAACCAAAATTCAAACGATGCCATGGCAAAAAGAAAATCTTAAGTAACCACGGCAACATTCTCCCATATATGTATGGGAAAGATACTACGGAAGTAGCCATCATGTCGGCATATGAAAAAAATTGTATGGAAAATTTGTTTATCTAGACACATCAAAAATTTGAAAAATGGAGAATGCATCTTAAGTAGCAGTAATATCGTATTTGTAATTGCCATGGCAAACAAATTTGAAATTATCATACTTTTTTCCATGACAACAAAAAATCAAAGATCAAATTTGCAATATTCTCTAATAAATTTGTAATTGCCATGGCAACATTGTTTGGATAGATATGGCAAAAGAGACAACGAAAGTTGCCCGACATGGCATGGAACCTAAAATATTTTCATTTGGCACATGGCAAATTGAAGAGAATTGTTCTTTTAAAAATGATGGCAACATTAGAGTTTTTGTTGACTAAAGAAAACATAAAACAACCAATTGAAAAAAATAGCGTGTGAATAGTTATTGAAAAAACATAGCAACCGGTCTTGTAACTAAAACGCAAGCAAATCTGCCGTGTAATGAGACGTAGAACTAAAGTGCCACGTCATTCGAAAGATACTGGCGGCCCCTAAGTGTGCCACGTCACAATCGTGATATGAGGGGTAGAACTAAGTGTTGGGAAACAGAGCATGCAATTTCAACAAATTTCCTATGCTCACGCAAGATCTATCAAGGAGAAGCATAGCAACGAGAGGGGGAGAGTGTGTCCACGTACCCTTGTAGACCGAAAGCAGAAGCATTAGCTTAACGCGGTTGATGTAGTCGAACGTCTTCTCGATTCAACCGATCAAGCACCGAACGTACGGTACCTCTGAGTTCAGCACACGTTCAGCTCGATGACGTCCCTCGAACTCTTGATCCAGCAGAGGGTTGAGGGAGAGTTTCGTCAGCACGACGGTGTGGTGATGGTGATGGTGATGTGATCCGCGCAGGGCTTCGCCTAAGCACTACGACGCTATGACCGGAGGAGTAAACTGTGGAGGGGGGCACCGCACATGGTTAAGAGAACAATTGATGTGCTTTGGGGTGCCCCCCTGCCCCCGTATATAAAGGAGGAGAGGGAGGAGGCCGGCCAAGGGGGCGCGCCATGGGGGGGAGTCCTACTAGGACTGCAAACCTAGTAGGATTCGCCCCCCCCCCCCTTTTCCTTCTCATGGAGGTGGAAAGAGGGAAGGAGAGGGAGAGGGAGAGGGAAAGGGGGGCCGCGCCCCCTCCCCTAGTCCAATTCGGACTGCCCATGGGGGGGGGGGGTGGCGCACCAACCCTTGTGGGCTTCCCTCTCTCTCCCCTATGGCCCATGTTGGCCCATTTCTTTCCCCGGGGGGTTCCGGTAACCTCCCGGTACTCTGAAAAATACCCGAAATGATCCGGAACCATTCCGGTGTCCGAATACTATCGTCCAATATATCAATCTTTACCTCTCGACCATTTCGAGACTCCTCGTCATGTCCGTGATCTCATCCGGGACTCCGAACAATCTTCGGTCACCAAAACACATAACTCATAATACAAATCATCATCGAACGTTAAGCGTGCGGACCCTACGGGTTCGAGAACTATGTAGACATGACCGAGACATATATCCGATCAATAACCAATAGCGGAACCTGGATGCTCATATTGGTTCCTACATATTCTACGAAGATCTTTATCGGTCAAACCGTAATGACAACATACGTCATTCCCTTTGTCATCGGTATGTTACTTGCCCGAGATTTGATCGTCGGTATCTTTATACCTAGTTCAATCTCGTTACCGGCAAGTCTCTTTACTCGTTCTGTAATGCATCATCCCGTAACTAACTTATTAGTCGCATTGCTTGCAAGGCTTATCACGATGTGCATTGCCGAGAGGGCCCAGAGATACCTCTCCGATACTTGGAGTGACAAATCATAATCTCGATCTATGCCAACCCAACAAACACCTTCGAAGACACCTGTAGAGCATCTTTATAATCACCCAGTTACGTTGTGACGTTTGATAGCACACAAGGTGTTCCTCCGGTATTCGGGAGTTGCATAATCTCATAGTCAAAGGAATATGTATAAGTCATGAAGAAAGCAATACCAATAAAACTTAATGATCATAATGCTAAGCTAACGGATGGGTCTTGTCCATCACATCATTCTTCTAATGATGTGATCCCGTTCATCAAATGACAACACATGTTTATGGTTAGGAAACTTAACCATCTTTGATTAACGAGCTAGTCTAGTAGAGGCATACTAAGGACACGGTGTTTTGTCTATGTATTCACACATGTATCAAGTTTCCGGTTAATACAATTCTAGCATGAATAATAAACATTTATCATGATATAAGGAAATATAAATAACAACTTTATTATTGCCTCTAGGGCATATTTCCTTCAGTCTCCCACTTGCACTAGAGTCAATAATCTAGATTACATTGTAATGATTCTAACACCCATGGAGTCTTGGTGCTGATCATGTTTTGCTCGTGGAAGAGGCTTAGTCAATGGGTCTGCAACATTCAGATCCGTATGTATTTTGCAAATCTCTATGTCTCCCTCCTTGACTTGATCACGGATGGAGTTGAAGCATCTCTTGATGTGTTTGGTTCTCTTGTGAAATCTGGATTCCTTCGCTAAGGCAATCGCTCCAGTATTGTCACGAAAGATTTTCATTGGACCCGATGCACTAGGTATTACACCTAGATCGAATATGAACTCCTTCATCCAGACTCCTTCATTTGCTGCTTTCGAAGCAGCTATGTACTCCGTTTCACACGTAGATCCCGCCACGACGCTTTGCTTGGAACTGCACCAACTGACAGCTCCACCATTCAATATAAATACGTATCCGGTTTGTGACTTAGAGTCATCCGGATCAGTGTCAAAGCTAGCATCGACGTAACCATTTACGACGAGCTCTTTGTCACCTCCATAAACGAGAAACATATCCTTTGTCCTTTTTCAGGAACTTCAGGATGTTCTTGACTGCTGTCCAGTGATCCACTCCTGGATTACTTTGGTACCTCCCTGCTAAACTTATAGCAAGGCACACATCAGGTCTGGTACATAGCATTGCATACATGATAGAACCTATGGCTGAGGCATAGGGAATGACTTTTATTTTCTATCTATCTTCTGCAGTGGTCGGGCATTGAGTCTTACTCAACTTCACACCTTGCAACACAGGCAAGAACCCTTTCTTTGACTGATCCATTTTGAACTTCTTCAAAATTTTATCAAGGTATGTGCTTTGTGAAAGTCCTATTAAGCGTCTCGATCTATCCCTATAGATATTGATGCCCAATATATAAGCAGCTTCACCGAGGTCTTTCATTGAAAAATTATTATTCAAGTATCCTTTTATGCTATCCAGAAATTCTATATCATTTCCAATCAACAATATGTCATCCACATATAATATTAGAAATGCTACAGAGCTCCCACTCACTTTCTTGTAAATACAGGCTTCTCCAAAAGTCTGTATAAAACCATATGCTTTGATCACACTATCAAAGCGTATATTCCAACTCCGAGAGGCTTGCACCAGTCCATAAATGGATCGCTGGAGCTTGCACACTTTGTTAGCACCTTTAGGATTGACAAAACCTTCTGGTTGCATCATATACAACTCTTCTTTGAGAAATCCATTAAGGAATGCAGTTTTGACGTCCATTTGCCAGATTTCATAATCATAAAATGCGACAATTGCTAACATGATTCGGACAGACTTAAGCATCGCTACGGGTGAGAAGGTCTCATCGTAGTCAACCCCTTGAACTTGTCGAAAACCTTTCGCAACAAGTCGAGCTTTGTAGACAGTAATATTACCGTCAACGTCAGTCTTCTTCTTGAAGATCCATTTATTCTCTATGGCTTGCCGATCATCGGGCAAATCAACCAAAGTCCACACTTTGTTCTCATACATGGATCCCATCTCAGATTTCATGGCCTCAAGCCATTTCGCGGAATCTGGGCTCATCATCGCTTCCTCATAGTTCGTAGGTTCGTGATGGTCTAGAAACATGACTTCCAGAATAGGATTACCGTACCACTCTGGTGCGGAACGTACTCTGGTTGACCTACGAGGTTCGGTAGTAACTTGATCTGAAGTTTCATGATCATCATCATTAGCTTCCTCACTAATTGGTGTAGGCATCACGGGAACTATTTTCTGTGATGAGCTATTCTCCAATTCGAGAGAAGGTACAATTACCTCATCAAGTTCTACTTTCCTCCCACTCACTTCTTTCGAGAGAAACTCCTTCTCTAGAAAGGATCCATTCTTAGCAACAAAGATCTTGCCTTCGGATCTGTGATAGAAGGTGTACCCAACAGTTTCTTTTGGGTATCCTATGAAGACGCACTTCTCCGATTTGGGTTCGAGCTTATCAGGCTGAAGCTTTTTCACATAAGCATCGCAACCCCAAACTTTAAGAAACGACAGCTTAGGTTTCTTGCCAAATCACAGTTCATACGGTGTCGTCTCAACGGATTTAGATGGTGCCCTATTTAACGTGAATGCAGCTGTCTCTAATGCATAACCCCAAAACGATAGTGGTAAATCGGTAAGAGACATCATAGATCGCACCATATCTAATAAAGTACGGTTACGACGTTCGGACACACCATTACGCTGTGGTGTTCCAGGTGGCGTGAGTTGCGAAACTATTCCACATTGTTTTAAATGAAGGCCAAACTCGTAACTCAAATATTCGCCTCCGCGATCAGATCATAGAAACTTTATTTTCTTGTTACGATGATTTTCTACTTCACTCTGAAATTCTTTGAACTTTTCAAATGTTTTAGACTTATGTTTCATTAAGTAGATATACCCATATCTGCTCAAATCATCAGTGAAGGTCAGAAAATAACGATACCCGCCGCGTGCTTCAACACTCATCGGACCGCATACATAGGTATGTATTATTTCCAATAAGTCATTAGCTTGCTCCATTGTTCCGGAGAACAGAGTTTCAGTCATCTTGCCCATGAGGCATGGTTCGCAAGTATCAAATGATTCATAATCAAGTGATTCCAAAAGTCTATCTGCATGGAGTTTCTTCATGCGCTTTACACCAATATGACCTAAACGGCAGTGCCACAAGTATGTTGCACTATCATTATTAACTTTGCATCTTTTGGCATCAATATTATGAATATGTGTATCACTACGATCGACATTCAATAAACCATTTACATTGAGTGTATGACCATAGAAGGTTTTATTCATGTAAACAGAACAACAATTATTCTCTGACTTAAATAAATAACAGTATCGCAATAAACATGATACAATCATATTCATGCTCAACGCAAACACGAAATAACATTTATTTATTTAGGTCCAACACTAATCCCGAAGGTAGAGAGAGTGTGCGATGGTGATCTTATCAACCTTGGAATCTCTTCCAACACACATCGTCACTTCGTCCTCAACTAGTCTCTGTTCATTTTGTAACTCCTGTTTCGAGTTACTAATCTTAGGAACTGAACCGGTATCAAATACCCAGGGGTTACTATGAACACTAGTAAAGTACACATCAATAACATGTATATCAAATATACCTTTGTTCACTTTGCCATCCTTCTTATCCGTCAAGTATTTGGGGCAGTCCCGCTTCCAGTAACCATTTCTTTTGCAGTATAAGCACTCAGTTTCAGGCTTGTGTCCAGCTTTGGCCTTCTTCATGGAAGTGACAACTTGCTTGTCATTCTTCTCGAAGATCCCTTTCTTTCCCTCGCCCTTTTTCTTGAAATTAGTCGTCTTGTCAACCATCAACACTTGATGCTTTTTCTTGATTTCTACGTTCGCCGATTTCAGTATCACGAAGAGCTCGGGAATCGTTTTCGTCATCCCTTGCATATTATATTTCATCACGAAGTTCTAGTAACTTGGTGATAGTGACTAGAGAACTTTGTCAATTACTATCTTATCTGGAAGATTAACTCCCACTTGATTCAAGCGATTGTAGTACACAGACATTCTAAGCACATACTCACTAGCTGAGCTATTCTCCTCCATCTTGTAGGCAAAGTACTTGTCAGAGGTCTCATACCTCTTAACACGGGCATGAGTCTGAAATATCATTTTCAGCTCTTGGAACATCTCATATGCTCCATGGCATTCAAAACGTTTTTGAAGTCCCGGTTCTAAGCCGTAAAGCATGGCGCACTAAACTATCAAGTAGTCATCATACCGATCTTGTCAAACGTTCATAACGTCTGCATCTGCTCCTGCAATAGGTCTGTCACCTAGCGGTGCATCAAGTACATAATTCTTCTGTGCAGCAATGAGGATAAACCTCATATCACGGACCGAGTCCGCATCATTGCTACTATCATCTTTCAACTTATTTTTCTCTAGGAACATATAAAAAATAAACGGGGAGCAACATCGTGAGCTATTGATCTACAACATAATTTGCAAATACTATCACGACTAAGTTCATGATAAATTAAGTTCAATTAATCATATTACTTAAGAACTCCCACTTAGATTGAAATCCCTCAAGTCTTCTAAATGATACGTGATCCAAATCAACTAAACCATGTCCGATCATCACGTGAGATGAAGTAGTCATTAATGGTGAACATCTCTATGTTGATCATATCTACTATATGATTCACGTTCGACCTTTCGGTCTCCAGTGTTCCGAGGCCATGTCTGTACATGCTAGGCTCGTCAAGTTTAACCCGAGTAATCCGCATGTGCAAAACTGTCTTGCACCCGTTGTATTTGAACGTAGAGTCTATCACACCCGATCATCACGTGGTGTCTCAACACGACGAACTGTCGCAACGGTGCATACTCAGGGAGAACACTTATACCTTGAAATTTTAGTTAAGGGATCATCTTATAATGCTACCGCCGTACTAAGCAAAATAAGATGCATAAAGATAAACATCACATGCAATCAAAATATGTGACATGATATGGCCATCATCGTCTTGTGCCTTTGATCTCCATCTCCAAAGCACCGTCATGATCTCCATCGTCACCGGCTTGACACCTTGATCTCCATCGTAGCGTCGTGGTCGTCTCGCCAACTATTGCTTCTACAACTATCGCTAACGCATAGTAATAAAGTAAATCAATTACATGGCGTTTGTATTTCATACAATAAAGCGACAACCATAAGGCTCCTGCCAGTTGCCGATAACTTTTACAAAACATGATCATCTCATACAACAATGTATATCACATCATGTCTTGACCATATCACATCACAACATGCCCAGCAAAAACAAGTTAGACGTCCTCTACTTTGTTGTTGCAAGTTTTACGTGGCTGCTACAGGCTTCTAGCAAGAACCGTTCTTACCTAAGCATCAAAACCACAACGGTGTTTCGTCAAGTTTGCTGTTTTAACCTTCAACAAGGACCGGCCATAGTCAAATTCGATTCAACTAAAGTAGGAGAAACAGACACCCGCCAGCCACCTTTATGCAAAACTAGTTGCATGTCTGTCGGTGGAACCGGTCTCATGAACGTGGTCATGTCAGGTTGGTCCGGGCCGCTTCATCCAACAATACCGCCGAATCAAAATAAGACGTTGGTGGTAAGCAGTATGACTATCACCGCCCATAACTCTTTGTGTTCTACTCGTGCATATCATCTACGCATAGACTTGGCTCGGATGCCACTGTTGGGGAACGGAGCATGCAATTTCAAAAAAAATCCTACGCTCACGCAAGATCTATCTAGGAGAAGCATAGCAACGAGAGGGGGAGAGTGTATCCACGTACCCTCGTAGACCGAAAGCGGAAGCGTTAGCTTAACGCGGTTGATGTAGTCGAACGTCTTCTCGATTCAACCGATCAAGCACCGAACGTACGGTACCTCTGAGTTCAGCACACATTCAGCTCGATGACGTCCCTCGAAATCTTGATCCAGCAGAGGGTCGAGGGAGAGTTTCGTCAGCACGACGGTGTGGTGATGGTGATGTGATCCGCGCAGGGCTTCGCCTAAGCACTACGACGCTATGACCGGAGGAGTAAACTGTGGAGGGGGCACCGCACACGGTTAAGAGAACAATTGATGTGCTTTGGGGTGCCCCCCTGCCCCCGAATATAAAGGAGGAGAGGGAGGAGGCCGGCCAAGGGGGCGCGCCATGGGGGGGGGGAGTCCTACTAGGACTCCAAACCTAGTAGGATTCGGCCCCCTCCCCTTTTTTTCCTTCTCATGGAGGTGGAAAGAGGGAAGGAGAGGGAGAGGGAAAGGGGGGCCGCGCCCCCTCCCCTAGTCCAATTCGGACTGCCCATTGGGGGGGGGGGGGCGCCACCCCTTGTGGGCTGCCCTCTCTCTCCCCTATGGCCCATGTTGGCCCATTACTTTCCCCGGGGGGTTCCGGTAACCTCCCGGTACTCTGAAAAATACCCGAAACGATCCGGAACCATTCCGGTGTCCGAATACTATCGTCCAATATATCAATCTTTACCTCTCGACCATTTCGAGACTCCTCGTCATGTCCGTGATCTTATCCGGGACTCCGAACAATCTTCGGTCACCAAAACACATAACTCATAATACAAATCGTCATCGAACGTTAAGCGTGCGGACCCTACGGGTTCGAGAACTATGTAGACATGACCGAGACATATCTCCGATCAATAGCCAACAGCGGAACCTGGATGCTCATATTGGTTCCTACATATTCTACGAAGATCTTTATCGGTCAAACCGTAATGACAACATACGTCATTCCCTTTGTCATCGGTATGTTACTTGCCCGAGATTTGATCGTCGGTATCTTTATACCTAGTTCAATCTCGTTACCGGCAAGTCTCTTTACTCGTTCCGTAATGCATCATCCCGTAACTAACTTATTAGTCGCATTGATTGCAAGGCTTATCACGATGTGCATTACCGAGAGGGCCCAGAGATACCTCTCCGATACTTGGAGTGACAAATCCTAATCTCGATCTATGCCAACCCAACAAACACCTTCGGAGACACCTGTAGAGCATCTTTATAATCACCCAGTTACGTTGTGACGTTTGATAGCACACAAGGTGTTCCTCCGGTATTCGGGAGTTGCATAATCTCATAGTCAAAGGAATATGTATAAGTCATGAAGAAAGCAATAGCAATAAAACTTAACGATCATAATACTAAGCTAACGGATGGGTCTTGTCCATCACATCATTCTCCTAATGATGTGATCCCGTTCATCAAATGACAACACATATCTATGGTTAGGAAACTTAACCATCTTTGATTAACGAGCTAGTCTAGTAGAGGCATACTAGGGACACTATGTTTTGTCTATGTATTCACACATGTATCAAGTTTCCGGTTAATACAATTCTAGCATGAATAATAAACATTTATCATGATATAAGAAAATATAAATAACAACTTTATTATTGCCTCTAGGGCATATTTCCTTCACTAAGGTGCCGTGCGTGAAAACTAATACAACGAACACATCCAAAAAAAATGACGTGCCACCTTAGTGTGATGAGGGTGTGCTGCACGGCCGCTCGCTTAGGAGGGCCCGTACGATCGGCGCACGGATACCTCGGGGGCAAGATCTGTAGCTGATTTGGTCGAGTTGGCGTATGTTTAGGTTTCATCGGGGTCAAGTCTAATCAATCATCCGGTACCCCTTTAGTACTGAACAAACTCATTCAGGCGCTCAAAAATCACAACTTCGACGCACTTGGTGGCATCGACCGCTTATCCTATATACATGGCGCCGCCGACCGTCGTGGGGTTCCCTGACCTGCCGACGGAGGATAATGGTCAGCTGTCAGGGCACCAGATGTAGGGTTCCTTCTGGTGGAGAGCAAATATGAAGATAATTGATATTTTTAAATCTATGGCCAGATGCAATTTGGGTGATGGAAGATCTGCTGCCTTTTGGTCTGACCTATGGCACTCTGGCTGGTTACAACACACATTTCCACAGTTATTCTCTTTTGCCAGGGATACAAATATCTTAGTTCATACTGCTCTTCAGAGTGAATACCTTGAGGATCTATTCCATCTGCCCTTGACAACACAAGCCTATTAGAAGTTCCAACAATTAGAAGATATATGTGATGATCTCAGATCATCAGATCATATTAATAGCATTGATACTTGGAGTTACATTTGGGGGTCCCAAAAAATTTCAACTGAGAAAGCTTACAATGTCCTAATTGGAGCGAAAACTGTTCCCCCACAATTGCAATGGATTTGGAAGTGTTCATGCCAGCCAAAACACAAAGTCTTATTTTGGATGGCACTGCATGATAGGGTAAATACAAGGAATCTGCTCAGGAGGAAAACTTTTTATCTGGAAACATACAATTGTGCACTGATGAATTGTCAACATGATAAAACATTGTTTCATCTAATTTGGGAATGCCCTTTTGCAGCTAGATGATTAGATTTTGTTTGCCCAAACAGGGACAACCCCACTTCAATATGGGAAGCTTTAGAAGATATGAGAAGTAAGCTGGTATTGCCTTTCTTCATGGAAATAATCATTCTTGCATCATGGGCCATCTGGATTTCAAGGAATAATCTGATTTTCCAGCAGATATAACCTTCATTCCAGAAATGGAAAGCTATTTATCTTATGGAGCTTAACTGGCTCATATATAGAATCAAAGGAAAATATGCTACTCTTTTCATTAGCAGGCTGGATCTTTTGATCCGATGTAATTTTAGTTAGGGTTCCTTTTTTGTCCTAACCTTTTCCTAGTTTTCTCTCTTCTTCTCTTTCTTTCTTTTCTTTGTCTTTTGGCTTTCCTGAAGCCTTGTTTTTTACTTTACATTGTAAGACTGCAGTTTGCCTTTTTTATTTATAAAAATTGCAGTGGGGCATTGCCCTACTGTGTATAGTAAAAAAAAAGAGAAAACACAAAAACAACCAATTGAAAAAAATAGTGTGTGAATAGTTATTAAAAACAACATACTAACCAGTCTGGTAGCTAAAACGCAAGTAAATTTGCCGTGTGATGAGGGGTAGAACTAACCCAAAACTGAATGTGTGATGGGAAAAAACAAAATGAAGTGCCGTGTTATGTACTCTTCATATTAGATTTGACTGAAGTCAAACTTCGTAAAGTTTGACCAAGTTTATAGAAAACAATATAAACATTTACCATAACAAATCTATATGATGTGAAAATACATTCAATAATGAATTTAATGGTATTGATTTGTTATTGTATATGTTAACATTTTTGTTTATAAACTTTGTCAAAATTTGCAAAGCTTGATTTTGACCAAAGCTAATACGCAGACTAAATAAAAACGAAGGAAATAGATATAGTACTAAAACATACGAGATCATTGATGGCGTGAATTGCCGCACCCATCTATTTTCTGATAGAATAGAAATATACATGTAAAATATTGGAGTAAATTTGAATAGACTACCCGAGTTGATGATGGTGTGGCGCGCGGCCGCTCGATCGCTTAGGAGTGCCTGTCCGATCGGCGCACAGATACGTCGGGGGCAAAATTCGGTAGCTGATTTGGTCGAGTTCGAGTATGTTCAGGATTCGTCGGGGGCAAGTCAAATCAATCATCCGATACCCCTTTAATACTGAACAAACTCAGCCAGGCGCTCAGAAATCACAACTTCGACGCACTTGGTGGCATCGACCGTTTTAGTATTGCCTCTAGCCCATCCGCCACAAACAGAAACAGAAATGGTGAGAGCGGGTCTCCCTGCCGTAGCCCACACGACGGGACGAACGAATCTGAGCTGGCTCCATTTACTTTGACAGAATATGTCACCGAGGTCACGCATGTCATAATCCAATGCACCCACCGGTGATCGAAGCCAAGCTGTTGCATCATCCGCCTTAGGAATTCCAAATCCACCCTATCGTATGCCTTGGATAGATCAAGCTTATATGCACAAGCACTTCTGTCTGGGTTTTTCTCCTGCTTAATAGAATGAATGCACTCAAAAGCAATGAACGCATTATCTGTGATTAGTCTACCTGGAATGAAGGCACTCTGCTCTGGCGCAATGATATCATCCAGGAAGGGTCGTAGCCGGTTCACGAGGCATTTAGAAATTATCTTGTAAACGATGTTACATAGACTGATGGGTCGAAAGTCAGCAAGCCTTTTAGGGTCATTCACCTTCGGGATCAGAACTATAGACGTGGCATTTACACCCTCTGGCATGACTCCTGTCTCAAAAAATTGCTTCACCGCCACAATTATCTCCTCTTTCATTGTACCCCGATGCCGCTGAAAAAATCTCGCCGGAAAGCCATCCGGGCCTAGGGCCTTCAGAGGGCCTATCTGAAATAAAGCATCACTAATCTCTTTATCAGAGAAAGGAGCACACAGTTTTTCATTCATGTCACCAGTCACTTTAGATTGAAACAATTGGATGATCTCCTCCGGGTCAATGCCAGGGTCGGCTGTGAACATATGCCGAAAGTACTCCTTTGCCATATTCTCCATGGTTTGTTGCTCCTGTTGCCATACCCCTTGTGCGTCCATAAGCCCCTTAATTATGTTTTTCCTTGCTCTCCAAACTGCCTTGCGGTGGAAGAACTTTGTGTTTCTATCCCCCTCTTTGAGCCAAGCAATACGTGATCGTTGGAGCCATAACATTTCCTCACGGTATAGCAACTCATTCATAGAATCCATCTCCTTTCGTATCACATCCTGGTCTGCGTTCATATGTTGGAAATATGCCCTAGAGGCAATAATAAAATGGTTATTATTATATTTCCTTGTTCATGATAATTGTCTATTGTTCATGCTTTAATTGTATTAACCGGAAACCGTAATACATGTGTGAATACATAGACCACAGCATGTCCCTAGTGAGCCTCTAGTTGACTAGCTCATTGATCAATGGATGGTTGTGGTTTCCTGACCATGGACATTGGATGTCGTTGATAACGGGATCACATCATTAGGATAATGATGTGATGGACAAGACCCAATCCTAAGCATAGCACAAGATCGTGTAGTTCGTTTGCTAGAGCTTTTCTAATGTCAAGTATCATTTCCTTGGACCATGAGATTGTGCAACTCCCGGATACCGTAGGAATGCTTTGGGTGTATCAAACGTCACAACGTAACTGGGTGACTATAAAGGTGCACTACAGGTATCTCCGAAAGTGTCTGTTGGGTTGGCACGAATCGAGACTGGGATTTGTCACTCCGTATGACGGAGAGGTATCTCTGGGCCCACTCGGTAATGCATCATCATAATGAGCTCAATGTGACTAAAGAGTTAGCCACGGGATCATGCGTTACGGACGAGTAAAGAGACTTGCCGGTAACGAGATTGAACAAGGTATAGGGATACCGACGATCGAATCTCGGGCAAGTATCATACCGGTAGACAAAGGGAATTGTGTACCGGATTGATTGAATCCCCGACATCGTGGTTCATCCGATGAGATCATCGTGGAACATGCAGGAGCCAACATGGGTATCCAGACCCCGCTGTTGGTTATTGGCCGGAGAGATGTCTCGGTCATGTCTGCATAGTTCCCGAACCCGTAGGGTCTACACACTTAAGGTTCGATGACGCTAGGGTTATAGGGAAAGTTTGTACGTGGTTATCGAATGTTGTTCGAAGTCCCGGATGAGATCTCGGACGTCACGAGGAGTTTCGGAATAGTCCGGAGGTAAAGAATAATATATAGGAAGTGAGGTTTTGGTCACCGGAAGTGTTTCGGGCGTCACCGGTAATGTACCGGGACCACCGGAAGGGTTCCGGGGGTCCACCGGGTGGGGCCACCAGCCCCGGAGGCTTGCATGGGCCAAGAGTGGGAAGGGACCAGCCCCTAAGTGGGCTGGTGCGCCTCCCACCAAGGCCCAAGGCACAGCAAAAGGGGAGAAAAGGGAAACCCTAGGCGCAGATGGGCCTAAGGCCCACCCTAGGGCGCGCCCCCCCTCTCTCCCCCTCTTTGCCACCCCCCTCCAACCCATCTAGGGCTGCCGCCCCCCCTAGGGTGGGAACCCTAGAGGGGGCGCACCCCCTCCCCTCCTCCTATATATAGTGGGGGTTTTGGGGCTGCCAGGGATACGAATCTCTCTCCCTCTTGGCGCAGCCCTACCTCTCCACCTCCTCGTCTTTCGTAGTGCTTGGCGAAGCCCTGCTGGAGAACCACGCTGCTCCAACACCACCACGCCGTCGTGCTGCTGCTGGAGTTGTCTTCCCTAACCTCTCCCTCCTCCTTGCTGGATCAAGGCGCGGGAGACATCACCGGGTTGCACGTGTGTTGAACGCGGAGGCGCCGTTGTTCGGCGCTTAGATCGGAATCGACCGCGATCTGAATCGCTGCGTGTACGACTCCTCCAACCGCGTTCTTGCAACGCTTCCGCATCGCAATCTTCAAGGGTATGAAGATGCACTCCTCTCTCTCTCGTTGCTAGTCTCTCCATAGATTGATCTTGGTGATGCGTGGGAAAAATTTTGATTTACTACTACGTTCCCCAACATCATATTCATCAACTCCTCTAGGCGTGATCTGGACTTTTCCAATTCTCTTGTGACATTGCCAAATTTTTTGCTGCTCCAAGTATGCAGCTTGCCCACCAGCTTGCCAAGTGCTAAGTGAACATCTCTGAGATTTCTTTTACTTCCCTCGGCCTTCCAAGCCTTAGCGATCACCTCATCAAGTGCAGGTTCTCGCTCCCACATCAACTCGTACCGGCGACAACGACGAGGTTTGGGCGCCGTGTTCGGAACACACCGGACGAGGACCGGACAGTGGTCGGAACATGGCGACACCAAGTGCACCACTGCAGCATCAGCGAACAAGTCACGCCACGCGTTGGTGGCCACCGCACGGTCCAACCTCACTTGCACATTAGCCCGTCCGCCCCTTCTATTATCATATGTGAAAGGGTATCCTGCAAAACCCAAATAATTCAAACCACAAGTTTCAAGAGCATCTCTGAAGATAAGCATTTGTCCTGGGGCTTGCGGGGTTTCTGATAAATGCTCATAGTCCCACATTGCTTCATTAAAGTCTCCAACAATCATCCGCGGAAGATCACTGGTTCCATGGAGGCGACGCAATGAGTCCCACATGAGGTGCCTGTTCTCAACTCTTGGCTCACCATAAACAAAGGTAACCCGCGCCATTGTGGGTCATTATTTGACACGCGGACATACACATCAATCCATCTTTTATTGACTTCTTGTAATTGTACTGATACAGACTTATCCCAGAATAAAGCAAGACCTCCACTCATACCTTCACTACTAACTCCTTCAAAACCCAAAAGACCTAAGCGAGACCGAAGACGACACATTTTTTCTTTAGGCTGTCTAGTTTCACACAAAAAAACAAACTTCGAGGAATGGGCGACAACAAGTGCCGCAAGGTCGCGAGCTGTTCGAGGGTTCCCCGCCCCTCGACAGTTCCAACTTAGGCAATTCATTGCTCCTGGCGGGGCACCACACTTGGCCCCGTTAGTTTACTGGCGGCCCCATGGCCGGTTGCCTCCTTAACCTGGTCCTCCTCCCTGCTGTAGATGTCCTCCTCCTCCATATCCTCTTCTTGCTTGTCATGTGGGACAGCTCCCAACCTTCCTTTCTTTTGGATACCTCCACTTGGCCTTTCCACAAAAGGCACAAGGGCGTTCTCACCGTTCACCACTTTGGCCTATTGATACACCAGCTCGCCCTGCCTCTTCCCAAGGACAGAATCATTAAAGTCCATAGAATCTGAAACTGAGCTCAAAGAGCCTCCCGACGCGCTAAGATCACGCAATGCCGGGATCATGTCCTTCTGGCTTGGGGTGTTGTTGTAGGAGATATGCCCTAGAGGCAATAATAAATGTTATTGATTATCTCCCTGTTCATAATTATGTTTATGTTCCATGCTATAACTGCAATGATTCTCGAGTCTACAAATAAAACGAGGCTTGGAGGAAGACTCATATGCACGTGTGGGATAATAAACGATAAAATGTATTCCTAGTCAAGCCTCTATGACTGGCTCAAGTGTTGCATGATGGTTCTGTTTTCCTGATCATGGGCATGTCTATGCCAGCAACTTTGAGGCCACAATGTTATAAGAACATTTGTGTTGAATCGACCCGATTGATGTTATGCTATGAGATTCTTTCGTCACAAGTTAATGGTTAATAACATAGAGATGGTTAATGTTTGCATGATTCCTTAGACCATGAGAGTATCGAGTTTCTTCATGCTTGCTTCATGAACTTTGGGGTTTGTTAAACGTCATCCGTAACTGGATGGCTATTACGGCGGCTTACGGGTTCATGGGAAAGTATGTCAAGTAACTTGATAGCTCAAGATTGGGATTTGCTCCTCCGATGATGGAGAGATATCTCTGGGCCCTCTCGGTGTTACGGTATCCATCATCGTCTGGCCAGACACTTTGTGATTTGATCACGGGGATGCCGGAACACGGTAACGAGAAAAGAGAACAATACCGGTAACGAGGTAACTAGCATAGTGGACAAGTTGTTGATCCACGGGAATGCCAACATGTCTCACCTCGGGTATTTGTAACATATCGCGAAGCAACAGGAATAGCACACGGCAACTGGAGGTTCACTCGAATATTCATTCGTGTGGGTATAGGGGTCAATATGGGTGTCCACGGCTCCGATGTTGATCATTGATCGGAAGGGGTTCCGTGTCATGTCTATACTTCACCGAACCTATAGGGTCACACGCTTAAGGGTCATCTATCTGCTGAATACTAGACAGGGAGTCCGAGAGAAAATCACCGAAAAAGTTTCGGACACCGAAAAAGTTTCGGACAGCGGAAAAGTTCCGCAGAGAGAACACCGGATGAGTTTCGGTGAAACTGAAAAGTTGTTTCGCGGTATTCCATTAAGTCAAATTGGTTTCGGTACATGCCTGATAATTCTTGGAGGGTGCCAGAATCATTCTGGAAACTTTTGGGAATTTTCTGGAAGAAAAACCGGAAATGTTCCGGAGCTGCCGGAACCGCTTCAGATGCTTTTCGCAGATGAAATCACTAAACTGGAATTGTTCCAGAACGCGTTGAAAATTATTTTAGTGGGTACTGGAAATGTTCTAAGCCCGCATAAATATTTTCAGTTCGAACGGACGCTGAAAAATGTCGTCATGAATAGTAAAAGTGCTTTTTGGGTTACTTTTTGGAAAGCCATTATTTTGGATTTTGTCCCAAGATATTTTTGGGGGGTGACATGGATGGATGAGGCTCCCTTGGGGGGGCCCCTCCTAGGTGTGGCCGGCCACATGGGGCTCCTCCTTGGAGCCCCCTCTTGTGCCTTGGTTTCACATTTGGGTCCTTGTGGAAGGACTTCATTCATGTGCTTTTGGGTTTTCTTGTAAAACCACCCTACCCCTTGGGATTTCCTATAAATAGAGGTGGAGGGGCAGCCCTCCACACTGACTCCTTCTCACATACAAGTGCCATTGCATGATCTGGCTTCTCTCTCCCTCCCCGCAAAATAGTTTTGCAGAGCCGAAAGGCTGTCTGGGTTCCGGTGGGAACTAGTTCTGGACGGCGAAGCCCTGCCGGATAGATGACACCGTATGTGTGCAACTCTGTAGAGAGGTCGTAGTTTCGATCTTAGTGCCTGAGGGGCTGTTCGTGAGTGCCTCCCGAAGGGCTGTCCAAGTGACGGTCCAAGTTCTGTGAGTCCTCCCGAAGGGCTGTCCGAGTGACCATTCGAGTTTTCGAAGGTCCTCCCGAAGGGCTGTCCGCGACACCGTCCGGGGGACTGTTCGACCGCCTCCCGGAGGGCTGTCCGAAGGGAAGACGAGGGTATACATCCTCACGGTTGGGAGGTTGTAAATCCTAGCTGCGGGGATCTGCACCGCCGATCGTCATCGACTCTACTTCCGCTGCGCTACGAGTCGGTAACGAAAATGATCAAACCTTGTATGCAGTCTCCATAGTGGTCCTGGGCTGGTGCGTAGGTCAGAAATTTTTTGTTTTCTACTGCGTTACCCTACAGTGGCATCAAGAGCCGTGCTATGCGTAGATGCAGGTTGCGATCTAGAATACATAGTGATGTATGGGTGTTGCACAATATAATTAGGTAGTAGATGAGTTCTATTACTAAAAATTATTTGTGCGGGTAGCAGATGAAATCTGTTACCCGATGTTCTTGTTGCTTCCCTGGAATTTGCATATTTCTGATCTTGATAACAGCATGGTGAAGTTTCAATGTTCTGGCAATCCGCGATCCTGATTGATCAACGAAGTGCTAACAGTTCATTGAATTCCACTGTAGTTAAAAGGAAAGATGAAATTTCACAGACGAAAGGGCAATGCAGATATGATCTGCACGGGGGTCATGCGTATGACGAAGTTTAGTATGGGGCTCGAGATTTTATTATCTCGGTTTTCATACACCCTGGAAAGTTAATCTAGCGACTTGAATTATCATACTTGATGATGGACGTTGGTAGCTTCGGTTTGTTTCGAAACCTTAGAAGCCACGTAAAACAAGTTTTTGCATGAACCGATTAGAGACGTCTAACTTGGTTTTGCAGGAGGGTTTGCATGTGCATATGATGTGGTATAGCAGTGCTCATAATAATTTGATTATGTATGAGATGACTATATGATGTAAATTAATTAACATGACCTGCGTGTCATGATTCGGCATGATGGCTGGAGCCATATGATTGCACTTTAAATGACCTGTGTGTCAACCTTGTTGTAACGCATTATTTTATTAGCTATAGAGATAGCAATATTATCTGGTGCATCGACAAGGTGGTGGCAATCTTCGCGAAGGTGAACACCGACGCGAATGCCGAAGACGAAGAAATACAAGACTTCTCCGTCAGAAAGGGCTATACCATATCATGCTATTATGAATTGCCTGAGATGTTTATCCCTTATGATGCACCCTTCTTGATTGCGCGGTAGTCGCTTTTTATTAGGGTGATCTCTCACAAAAATATCAAGTAGTTAGTGTTCTCCCAAGTGTAGCACCGTCACGGCACCTAACTTTTCGGGGTATCACAGGATCTCCCTGGGTACGAACGATTAGGGATGTGTGAGGCGGGTGAGTTGAGACCTCGCAGCAAGATCACTTGGTTGTCTTGACGTTCTGGAAGTATCTCCCTGAGCTCGGAACACGCCCATCGAAAGATGAACAAGAGTCACATAGAGATGTGATCGGCAAGTTTGCCTACCGATTGAAGTTCGCGCCATCAGTGTTCATCTCGTTCAATGGCGTTGAATGGAAATGCGGGTCTTGTATCATTCACAATCAATTATGAGAGATATTGATTTGAGTGGGAGCGCACTGTTGAATTAACTTGTTTAATTCTCAGTGCAATTAATTATGAACACTGTCTAAGTGTGGTTTGCATAATAGTTGTAGAATAATGGCTCGCGTTTCCACCTTCCCTATTAAAAATGAATAGCTGTTAAATATCTGGTTAAAACTTTACAGTTGGTAACGTAATGTGAGGATTGTCCTCAAGAGTGCCGAGAAGGACTTTGTCCTATCGCATACTTTCGGTATTCTCTCGCTTATGCTATGGATCATGTGACTCTCGTCCTTTGATCCAAAAGCTAGAATTCCGTTTCAGTCAAGTGCAATATGTTTGCTTCCATGAGACCCGAACTTCGAAAGTTTGGATAGTTATGTGATATTCATGGAATCTGAAAATTATTTTCAGAGACAGACAAAGGCTAAAAGATATGAGATATCCAAAGCAATGTTTGTTTGCAAACTATTAGTAAAGGAGTTTACTATGCATTAGACTGATAAGAGAGGGATCCAGAAGAACGCCTGTCATATGATGAAAGGTGAATAAAACAACAACTTAAAGAGAAAGGAAGTGTCCGAAGGGTGTTAGTGAAACTTTCACGCCTAGGAAGTCCGGGGCTAACGCCACTCTTAAGTTGGGTGCTTCTTCTGAGAGTAGGAGAAATACTAAAAGTTAAACTGTTAGAAGTATAATGGCAGAAAGAAAGAAGACTGGAATATCCAGCTCATGTATGAATGTCATAAAAGTTTTTGATGTATAGAAGGCTAGTCAAAGATATAGTTCTTGGGAATTATGATTAATTTGTTAATCACTGATTCTTGGGTATTGTGAGTTAATCATAGAGATACCCGCTCGATTGCATTCTGTTGCAACTCGATGTAAGAACTACTATGGCCTGAAAGACTAGCCAGGAATGAGGTTTAGGTATACACAGGGAACATAGTAAATGTTACTATACCTTCCATCGGTGTATTACCGTCTGTATTTATTTTCATAATTCATTTAGAGTTTTACAAACTCTAGCCTTTACATAAAGTAATCTTGCAAGAAGGTTGTTCATAAGAGAACTTTTTATGTTCGATGTTATGAATAACATAAGGGCCATACTTTCATTGAGAATGAGATGCATGTTATGAATAAATGATAATAATATATTACCTCTGTTTTTACTTTCATAATTCATTTTAGAGTTTCATACACTCTAGCCCATTGCAAAATGTTTGTTGCAAAAGGGTTGTTCATAAAAAGGACAATTGTTGTTCAGTATTATGAATAACATGAAGGGCCATGCTTCCATCCAAGATGGGACATATGTTATGAATATTGATGGTAATATGATACATCCATAACACTGACGCTAAATGTCGCAAGACTAAAAGAATACCACACAAGTGTGGCACTGCATTTGGTCACATTGGAGAAACCCGCATGGAAAATTCCATTATGATGGATTTTGAAGTCGTTTGATTTTGAATCATCTGACACTTGCAACTTTTCTCCGAAAAGTGAAGTGACTGAAATACCGTTCACAGGCCATAAGGAACGAACAACAAACTTATTGGTGATCATACATTTGATGTGTGTAGTTCGATAAATGTTGCAAGTAGTGGATTTACTATCTTCAGAAATGACTCAAGTAGATATATGGATATTTGCTTGATGGGACGTAAGTCTGGATCTTTTGAAATCATTCGAAAGGTTTTCAAAAATGAAGTAGAAGTTATTGTAACAAGAAAATTATGTTTCTACAATTCGATTGCAGAAAGGAATATTTGAGTTACAAGTTTAGCGAATGTCTGATGAGTTGTGAAAGGGGTTTCATAACTTGCACCTCCTGGAGCACCACTGCAAGTGGAAAGTCCGTGAAGATGTAATCGAACCATTTATGACATGGTAAGATCAAAGATGACATAAATAAATTTGCCATTATCCCTTTTAAAGAGTGATGCTTTAGAGACTGCGGCTTTTACACTGAAAAAAGCTCCATCGGGTCTGTTGAAATGACACCATGGTATGGTACGCCCAACCATGTTATATCTTTTCTTAACATTTGGAATATGGGGCTTGTGTAAAAGGTTACAAACCTATTCCAAATCAGACAAGTGCTACTTTGTAGGTTATCCCAAGCAATTGGGTATTCCTTCCTCACTATACCGAGGCAAATAGGTTTGCCACAAAGAACGGTATGCTTTTTGAAAAAAATAGTTCTTTCAAAAAGGTGAGTGGGAGAATAATGCAACTCGACGAGATAACCAGTATCTCCGTCATCAGGTCAAAGGAAAGAGACCTTGGAAGTAATTCCAGTGTTTCCTACTGCGACTGATACGGAAGTCTCTACAATAAAATGTATGGACTTCGGTCAAACTTGCAGCTAAACCACGTAGGCAAGGCTCGTGCAAACCTCTCAGGTGCGCAGACGAGATATTGTTGTCAGACAACAGTATACCTACGATACACAAGGAAGCGTTGATGGGCCCTGACTCCGGAATTGGCTGAATGCCAATACAACCCGAGTTAGTTTCCATATAAGTGATTCAAGATTAAAACCTTGATACACCTTTCGGAAGACTTAGAGTCTAACGAATATTTATGGAACTTAAAACTGATACGGATAAAAATGTTTTATCCATAAAGCTCGACTTGTTGAAATAACAAGTTCAAGGAGTTGACTGCGATGAGGTTGTTTCACCGTAGCGATGCTTAAAGTCGGTTCGGGTTGAACTAGCAATTAATACATATTTCAGTCATGAGATATGAAACATGGATGACAATAGGATTTCCATATGATGGAAATGAAACCAAGGACTTGCATGTGTTACAGTCCAAGGTATTTTGTCATTCCAGAGGATGCTAGTGAGTGTGCAAACTTCAGAGTTCCAGCAATGGACAGAAGAGAGCATAATGGAGTTGGAATCTTCGTGTTTTGATGAAATGGTCAAAAGGGTTTGACTTCATCAATGGGTAACGAAGATGCTTGTGATTCAAGAAAGTAAGTGGGAGCATAATAAATTTCTAGAAATGTTGTGTGCTTGACACATTGTTAATTGGAAATAAATTTCTTGACACGAATTAGGACTTCATTTAAAAATAGTTTTTCGATGAAGTGCTTGGGCTAAATAGCCTTTATATTAGGCATGATGATCTATGGAGATAGATTTACCTAATGGGGCTGAGCAAAGATACATATTGACAAGATGCTAAAACCTTTTAGCATTAAAAACGTCAAGGAGTGATTCTTGCCGAAGTCACATGGAAAGAGTTTTTGCAAGACTCGGTGTCCCAAAACACTGATGAGCAAAATACATGATGGAGATTCCACACACTCTTGTGTTTGGATTAATCATGTATTCCATGGTATGTAAAAACAAACCAGATATGTCCAATACTCCCAAAGTTGTTGCGAGTATAGATACCAAAGTGATCAAAAGTACTGATCATGGGACAACAGTGAAAAAGGGTCATTGAGTACTATAATAGCACTGATGACATGTTTTCTCGCAAGCGGAGATCATGAAGAGTTCGTTGTAAAAGGTTACATCGATACAGTCTTCATCCATGCTCCATGCAATTTTCGATTTAAATTGAGGGTTTTGTGTAACACACAATCTGGTGGCACAGTTAGTTGGAATTTGTTCAAACAAGTTACTGTGGCGAATTCTATAACAGAGGCGAAGTATGTTGCCGCTTTTAAAGCGACAAAGAAGATGTTGAATCATATAGTTCATTCATGAACTTAGTATGGTTCCAAGATGGCTTTTGTCAATGGGACACTACTGCGGGTAGTTGCTCCATAACTCAGTCTGAGGAATCCAGGTTCGACCTGTGATTAACATACATACAAAGCCAAGTCCACACAAAATATGAATTTTGTGAAAGCGTAAAAACGCGAGGATACGCAAAGATACACACGGAGCTGAAGTCGTCAGATCCGTTGGACATCAGGCTATACCACATGCGAAGCATATTTACACCGGTGTGCCACAGGTGTGAAGTGCATTAGCATTAACTAGATTATTGACTCTAGTGCAAGTGGGAGTCTGTAGGAGATATGCCCTAGAGGCAATAATAAATGTTATTGATTATCTCCCTGTTCATAATTATGTTTATGTTCCATGCTATAACTGCAATGATTCTCGAGTCTACAAATAAAACGAGGCTTGGAGGAAGACTCATATGCACGTGTGGGATAATAAACAATAAAATGTATTCCTAGTCAAGCCTCTATGACTGGCTCAAGTGTTGCATGATGGTTCTGTTTTCCTGATCATGGGCATGTCTATGCCAGCAACTTTGAGGGCACAATGTTATAAGAACATTTGTGTTGAATCGACCCGATTGATGTTATGCTATGAGATTCTTTCGTCACAAGTTAATGGTTAATAACACAGAGATGGTTAATGTTTGCATGATTCCTTAGACCATGAGAGTATCGAGTTTCTTCATGCTTGCTTCATGAACTTTGGGGTTTGTTAAACGTCATCCGTAACTGGATGGCTATTACGGCGGCTTACGGGTTCATGGGAAAGTATGTCAAGTAACTTGATAGCTCAAGAT
The DNA here is from genome assembly GCA_011799875.1 of Thinopyrum elongatum. NCBI lineage: Eukaryota > Viridiplantae > Streptophyta > Magnoliopsida > Poales > Poaceae > Thinopyrum > Thinopyrum elongatum. The sequence continues at coordinate 423,613,579 of CM022301.1, forward strand.
TGGGATTTGCTCCTCCGACGATGGAGAGATATCTCTGGGCCCTCTCGGTGTTACAGTATCCATCATCGTCTGGCCAGACACTTTGTGATTTGATCACGGGGATGCCGGAACACGGTAACGAGAAAAGAGAACAATACCGGTAACGAGGTAACTAGCATAGTGGACAAGTTGTTGATCCACGGGAATGCCAACATGTCTCACCTCGGGTATTTGTAACATATCGCGAAGCAACAGGAATAGCACACGGCAACTGGAGGTTCACTCGAATATTCATTCGTGTGGGTATAGGGGTCAATATGGGTGTCCATGGCTCCGATGTTGATCATTGATCGGAAGGGGTTCCGTGTCATGTCTATACTTCACCGAACCTATAGGGTCACACGCTTAAGGGTCATCTATCTGCTGAATACTAGACAGGGAGTCTGAGAGAAAATCAACGAAAAAGTTTCGGACACCGAAAAAGTTTCGGACAGCGGAAAAGTTCCGCAGAGAGAACACTGGATGAGTTTCGGTGAAACTGAAAAGTTGTTTCGGGGTATTCCATTAAGTCAAATTGGTTTCGGCACATGCCTGATAATTCTTGGAGGGTGCCAGAATCATTCTGGAAACTTTTGGGAATTTTCTGGAAGAAAAACCGGAAATGTTCCGGAGCTGCCGGAACCGCTTCAGATGCTTTTCGCAGATGAAATCACTAAACTGGAATTGTTCCAGAACGCGTTGAAAATTATTTTAGTGGGTACTGGAAATGTTCTAAGCCCACATAAATATTTTCAGTTCGAACGGACGCTGAAAAATGTCGTCATGAATAGTAAAAGTGATTTTTGGGTTACTTTTTGGAAAGCCATTATTTTGGGTTTTGTCCCAAGATATTTTTTGGGGGGTGACATGGATGGATGAGGCTCCCTTGGGGGGGGGCCCTCCTAGGTGTGGCCGGCCACATGGGGGCTCCTCCTTGGAGCCCCCTCTTGTGCCTTGGTTTCACATTTGGGTCCTTGTGGAAGGACTTCATTCATGTGCTTTTGGGTTTTCTTGTAAAACCACCCTACCCCTTGGGATTTCCTATAAATAGAGGTGGAGGGGCAGCCCTCCACACTGACTCCTTCTCACATACAAGTGCATTGCATGATCTGGCTTCTCTCTCCCTCCCCGCAAAATAGTTTTGCAGAGCCGAAAGGCTGCCTGGGTTCCGGTGGGAACTAGTTCTGGACGGCGAAGCCCTGCCGGATAGATGACACCGTATGTGTGCAACTCTGTAGAGAGGTCGTAGTTTCGATCTTAGTGCCTGAGGGGCTGTTCGTGAGTGCCTCCCGAAGGGCTATCCAAGTGACGGTCCAAGTTCTGTGAGTCCTCCCGAAGGGCTGTCCGAGTGACCGTTCGAGTTTTCGAAGGTCCTCCCGAAGGGCTGTCCGCGACACCGTCCGGGGGACTGTTCGACCGCCTCCCGGAGGGCTGTCCGAAGGGAAGACGAGGGTATACATCCTCGCGGTTGGGAGGTTGTAAATCCTAGCTGCGGGGATCTGCACCGCCGATCGTCATCGACTCTACTTCCGCTGCGCTACGAGTCGGTAACGAAAATGATCAAACCTTGTATGCAGTCTCCATAGTGGTCCTGGGCTGGTGCGTAGGTCGGAAATTTTTTGTTTTCTGCTGCGTTACCCTACAGTTGTCGCGGATAACTAGCGCCCTAGCCTTTCTGCTAGCCGATTTCTTCGCAAGTGCCGCCCCATTCTTACTCATCTGCTTTGGCGTCGGACACACCCCCTTCCCAGCAGAATTGGCCTCAAATTTACTCGTCATTTCCTTCACCTTACTTGACTCCGGCTTCTCTCCTGCCAACTTCATTTGAAGGCTCGCAATTTCAGCTGCGAGTGCACTATCCTCCTCCGGGGCCGCTTCTCTCTCCTCCTCATCGAAACCATCATTAGCATCCACTCTTGGTGGAATCATGTCATGTTGATGTACCGGGATATTGTGTGGGCTCGTTCGGCTAGATGCACTCCTTGCTCCGTGAGCCGCAGCTCCTGAACTCCCTAAGTTGAAATTCAGGTCCCTTCTAGCCTTTGGCTGTCCCGGGGAGGGAGTATAAGCTGCCCTGAACTCAAACTTTTTAAAAGGGGAACATCTCAGCGTCGAATCATATCCCTTGGACGCAAGGCCATGGATCTTCTTCTCACAGACATCCTTGTCATGCCCCATGAATCCGCAATGAAAGCAAAAGTGTGGCACTCGTTCATACCTAATTTTGAAAGTGGCTCGCTTGATCACACCCTTAACAGTATATTCCAGCGTCACCTCCTTTTGCAGTCGCCTATTGTAAGGCAGCATCACCCGTACTCTCAAAAATTCCCTGGTTCCATGTCCGTCCTCCGGTACATCAACAGCAAGTACCTCTCCTAATGTGCTGCCCAAGGCTTGGCCATAGATCTTGGTCTGCTTCTTGTACGGGACATCAAACACCCTAGCCCAAACAGGTACTGCATCCAGGGTTGCCTCTGATGGTCTCGCTTCATCGTCAAAGGGTTTTACCTCCACGAGCGACAAAACGGTAGTCCCCCTCAGAACCAAATGTGATCATGAAGTAGTTTTTCCCCATGGGTTTGAACTCGACTCCAGTCCTCAGCCGCCAAATGCCCTCAAAGTGATCTGACAGCGTCTTCGCAGAAGGTTTCTTCTGGGATCTGTAGAGCCCCATGAGCCGCCAAAGGGGTGCGGCTGGCACCTCCTCCTCTTCATCATCGCTGAAATCCACCGCCACAAAAGCTACATCATCCGCATCCACTTCTCCTCCAAGCTGTGAATCAACCGCTTCCGGTAGTCCATCCTCCGAGTCCTTCGCGTCCCAATTACCTGCCGATGGTGTATCCTCCTCCTCCCCAACCTCCAGAGTCGCTTCGCGAGCAGGCACTAGCGTCCTGCCTCCAGAAGGCTTCGGGTGGGCGGGAACCTCACCGGTTCCCCCATGATCACCCCCACCTCCGGTGACGGACTGCGAGCACTGCATCCTTGGCCGCTCCGGCTGCAAGTTAGGGTTTCCCACGATAGGCCGCTGACGAGGGATATGATCCCGAGTCATAGCGCCCCCGCTATTTGTAGATCTATTACCAGCCGTCCGGACTCCTAGATCGCCCGAGATGGCAACCCTAGTGGTCCTACCAAGACACGTAGACGTTGGTGGCTTCGACGGCGTAGCCAGGGGGGACTCCTTGGCACTTGCCGATGGACTCGCGCGGTGAAGTTTCGGCGGCGGAGCAGGATCGCCGCTAAAACCCTAACCCTAGCGGCTGGCACCTCCTCCTTGGCATTTAAGCTTTATTTGTTGTACCTATGTGTGCTCTTGATCCAATTTATTTGTCTGTAATTTATTTGTTTTGCTAAATTTAATTAATTTGTCTAGGATTTCTTCTTCTACCTTTTTTTTTCAGGGAAGATATAGGTAGTTTGTGAGCAATTGTGTTACACTCTTGAACCTTAGAAACCTCGAAAGCCGGTAGCAAATGCAATGTTGCCTTAGCTTCCAGCGCCACTTGCCAGATACAAGACCAATGATCCTTTATATCTTTATAAAGGACTTTTTGGCTTAGATACATATAGGGATGAAATTGACCGGTGATCCTCCAGTATGATGATGATATTGTGTTGTCTATCAGCCAATAGATCTTTAATTCTCAAATCACTCTATTATAAAATATTTCAGATTCTTGAAAAGTGAGGTGTTTACCATTGGGTTTTGTGGGGGGGGAGGGGGGGCAATTCTGTTATTTTTTTTCCTATGCTGGCATTTTTTCTGAACATAGTACATACGAACCGCCAAGATTTTGAGTCTGAGATTGACAAAGTTACCACAGGCGCTTTGTAGGCGACGGGAATGTCTTCATCCACTGAACAAACATATGGCTGGAAAGCCTGAAATAAATACAGAAAACACGAGCATGAATGCCAAGTTTAGGACTTAAACCCTAGAGGGCTGGTTGCACCACAAGAAACATAACCATCCAAGTTATGCTCAGTTCGCCTATGCTGGCATGCTTGGTTGTTAAGTTGGGACACTGCCTATTAAGTACTTAGAGCATCTATAAATGAACCACTCCTATCCTCCCCAACATCTGGACGGGTAGCCCGGTCATTGCCCGAACAGGAGAGAAGGAAAAAAGGCACCCAACCGGACCCACCCTCCCCCACTTTGTCCTCATATATCTGGGTTGTCCCTAAATCCTCATATCCACACCATATATGAGAAGGATATGAGGCGTGTTCATGCAATCCTCTCCCCCACCCCCACCCCCACCAATCACATGTATTTGACTGAATAATTTGGAAATAAAGTAGGGGACATGGTTGCATGCTTCACAAAAATAGGATTGACACGGACATGCCAGGACACTTGTCCTGACAAGACGCGGCCGCGGCCGTTTGAGGTGCCAGAGTTGACTATTGTGGTTGTACATGCCCTTAAGTATTCGATCCTATGAGTTTTCCTACCCTAGAAAAGTCTATTTGAGACTTCCTTGATGCTAAAATGATCAAAAGACCTCTCTACTTGAGGTTGAGATATTCTCTTACGAATTCCAATTTATCTTGGATCCCTTCCTATTGCATGTCCATGTTTTCTATTACAAAAACCTTTGTCGAAAATCTGGATAAGCATGGAAGAAGATCCTTTTGGCCTAGAGAAAACAAAATAAACAAAATACCATATGGTGAAATGGCCGAAATTTTGCATATCTAGAAAAAAAAGGAGGTTTGGGAGTAAAAGATTTAAGAAAACAAAACAATAGCCTCCACCATATGACTTATTCCCCATGTTAGATCCATCATCTTAATTCTATTCCCGATGGAATTACTTTGTGTTTATCTAAGCATGACTTATTCTCTACAAAATTGGCTTACAGGTGGCTGGAGTTACTTTGTCTCTTTCTTGTATAATTATCTTTGTTTGCTTATTTGATGATTGTAAAAACATTTTAGGGTTCACTAGCTATACAATTGCAGTGCTGTTATAAAAATTGAAGGGATCATTGTTGTCCCTTTTTCAGATGGAAGTTCAATTGTATGCATACTGCAAGAATATTAGAAATCAAAAGATACATATATTTTTATGATTGACAGGTTAAGGGGTGGGGGTTATGGTATATTTGCAGCCAATCTGCTTTGTGAAGAGTGAGGAAGGAATGATGACTGATTCTATTTTCTTTAGCCATCATTTACAAAAAATGAGTCTACAAAGTAATAAATGAAGTTTTCTATATGTTATCACACATAGACACTATCCATTATGTATATTTTTTTGCGGAAAACCTTTCAATCTATTCATATTTAATCATGGTAGTACAACAAACACCAGAAATAATAAAAATCACATCCACATTCTTAGGTCACTGAGCGACGACTACAAGCACTGAAGCGAGCAGAAGGCGCGGCGCCATCAACGCCCCTCCTCGACGGAGCCGGGCAAGCCTTGTTTCAATAGACAGTCGGGAAGTCGTCGTGCTAAGGCCCCATAAGACCAGCGCACCAGAACAGAAACCGTCGTCGTTGAAGACTAACGTAGATCGGAAGAATCCAACCTAAAGACACATGAATGTAGACGAATTACAATAGATCCGAGCAAATCCACCAAGAACAGGTCCGCCGGAGACACACCTCCACACACCCACCGATGATTCTAAACGCACCATAGGGACGGGGGCTAGGCAGGGAGAACCTTGTTCCATCTTCAGGAAGCCGCCACCGTCTCGTCTGCCTGAGTAGGACACAAACCCTAACAAAACTCGAATACACATCTAAAAATGAAGCCCTCCCACGCACCCATGTCCTTAAGGCCACCGGACACGAGGAGGACCGCCGGCGGGAGATAGAGGAACCCTAGATTTGTTTGAGGAGGAGGCGATTGCGTGATGGGCCATTTCCAGAGTTCCGATATGTATAGTTGTAACCATAATTATTGAATATAAGTAGAATAACTAAATGAAAATATTTTTCCATGCATGGTTGAGTGTTGTGGTGGGTCTTTTTTTTTTCTATGCATGTTGCATGTTGAGTTAGACCTTATTTTATTCATAATTGTATGATGAGATGACATGCTTGCATGTTGAGATAAATAAGATAACGAAGATGACTATCTTAGGTGGTACTCTACGGAGTATATAAGATGTACTATGTGGTTTGGGAATGGGGGAGTATGAGCTACGAGGCAACTTTTTCTTTCTTTGCCGAGAGCTACAAGACAGCTTACAGCGCTTAAGTACGATTTGGTACAATACTTTTGTCGGCCTCTCCACAAGAAAGATTTTCTCCTCCTGTCGGCGCTGTCGCCGGTCCGCGCCATCTCCCATGACCTCTAAGCCATGGAGGTGCGGAGGATCTCGGCCCCGCTGGCGGGAGGGACCCCGTTCTCGTTCTTGTTAGATTCAATGTCTTAGTTGGGGCTGTGTGGCGGCGGCGATGTCCCTTAGTAGGAATCGCAGTTCAAAAAATCTTCCGATTCAGCAATTAATCTTCCATTTATCGCTAATCGGGGGTGACCGATAAGATTATGCCTTATCTTCACCGTTTATCTTTTGGACCGATTTATCGCTCAGACAAGCGAGTTATCGGGAATCTACCGATAAATCGGACCTATTCATAGCACTATGTTTGTAAAAACTATGTTTATTTATGTTTTGTGGACCTTGTTACGCAATATGTATTGTTGTCCTATTTTGTTTGTCACTATACGAGGATTCAAAGGCTAGGAATCAAGGTAACACTTATGTCCAATATTGTTTTGGTGTTGAATATAGCGTATTTTAGTGTTGGGAACCTGAGATTTACAAAAAAATATGCGATTAATAGTCGACCGATAAAATCGATTAACCGGTCGATTTCCGATTAATCTCTAATCCCTAGCTGACCGAGATGATAACGATAAGTGATATCCTCAACATTGGTAGGAATAATGTCTCTCACATTCTATCATCGTCCCGATGGTGCGTCTAGCATCGTCGAAGGGCGTGTGAAGGTGTGTCTCCGTCGGATCTCGTGGGATTCGGTCGCTGCTGGTCTTCGGTGGATCTGTTTGGATCCGGTCTTTTCGTCTTCGTTTGGGTATTTACAGGTTTGATCCTTCTGATCTACAACTTTTTTCATCGGTGATGGTTGCTACTCTGGTGCGTTGGTCCTATGTGGTCTTAGCACGACGACTTCCCGACTGTCTACTACAATAAGGTTTGCCTGACTCCGGTGAGGGAGGGGCGATGACGGTGGTGTGCCTTCGGCTCGCTCCAGTGCTTGTAGTCATCGCTAGGTGGTCCACGGACATGGTAATATTTTTTATTATCTCTGTTGTTTTTTGTACTGCCATGATTGAAGATGAATGGATTGAAAGTTTTTAAATGATGGGACTGAAGCTTGATGGATAGCAATGCATCACTCACTTTGTGGAACCTCCGGCGAATGGGTACTTCCCAGTCAACTCAGCTTAGAGCATCTCCAACAGGCGCGCGATCTTAGCAGCGCGCTGGAAAAATCGCCTTTTTTACACGCGCGCAACTGTTCCGAGCGCTCCAGCAGACGCGCAAAAAACGCGCGCACGGTATAATTGGTTCAGTGCGCGGAGCAAAACGACATCGCGCGCCCGCTCCCGCGCGCTGGACAGCGACGACTCGCGCGCGACTTCCACCAACCTCCAGATCCAGGCGCTGGCGCTGCCGCCCGCACCTTCCCCATTTGCTCCGGCGACCCGTCGGCGCTTCCGCCGCCTATCCCCGCGCACCACCGCTGCTTCCTGATGAGTTTGGTGCATGTTGTTTGTAGTTTTATAGACTAAGTTAAATTCAATATTGTAGATGAGTTCGTCCTATGATTCTTCCGACGAAGAATTTGATATTCAAGAGGAGGAGGACCTTGCAATGAGCCTAGCTATGCACGTCAATAAAAAAACCAAAGCACGATGGTTCGGTTATGGGTCGTCAGAAAATTTGGAGGGATAAGATCGATGCCGACAACAGATTGATGATGCACTATTTTGTGGAGAATCCCACATACCCTGAGTCGTACTTTCGGTGTCGTTTTAGGATGAGCATCGAGTTTTTCAAACGCATTGCAGAGAAACTGGCTGTCGGGATCGGGGCTCCGCAGACCCAAATAAGGTTTGAACTTTGGGGCGTGTGCGAAGGATCTTGCCTAGCCACGGCTCACTGCTCACCACCCCACGGCCTAACTCCGAAAAGTTCGTGCGAGCGAGAAGAAGAAGTGGACACGGTGGTTTACCCAGGTTCGGGCCACCTTGCGGTGTAAAACCCTACTCCTGCTCTGTGGTGGATTGCCTCGCGAGGAGGATGAGTATGAACTAGTACAAGTGTGAGCTGCCTCGGGCGAGCTCGATGGCCAAAGGATTGGATCGAGATCCCTCTCTACGGTGGAGACTAGCCTATATTTATAGTGGCATTGGTCCTCTTCCCTCATAGCTTAGGCGGGAAGGGATACCACAATGACCAATTTGAAGGGGGACAGGAGTACACCCTATCCTGACTAAAGGTGGTCTTCGTCTGCAAAGCTTCTGGTCGTGACGCAGTGGTGGGCTCGGCGATGACCTCCGTCCTGCCGAGCTCGTGGTCTTGGTCTTGTTGCACTGGAATGGAAACCTTTGTGGGAATCCGCGTACGTCCTTACCTCCTTAGGACCAAAGAGGAAACTGCCCTCTCCTGCGCCCGTTGGCGCCCGCCTGGCCTTGGTCATCATGGCTCACGTTATCGCGCGCCTCGCGAGGCGGGGCGCTTGCATAGAGATATCCGCTCCTCGGGAGGCCGCTCCTCGGGAGGCCTTAGTGTCGCTCGCCTCGCGAGGCCGGGGGACCTCGCGAGGATCTTGTCCATTAAGACTTGTAGCTGGTTCGTACCGGGCAGTTGATGGAGACACGCGCTAGGCCGCAGGAAGACAGGTATGGGTACCCCCGGTCCCAAAACGCCGCACTGGCGAGCCATGATCGGTTTTTTCAGCAAAGGAGGAACACCACCGGAGAACTCGGGCATAGCACCTTTCAAAAGGTGACAGCCGCTTTGCGTATGTTGGCATACGATATTCCGGCTAATCTAGTTGATGACCTCTTGGCCATGGGTGAGAGTCAAGTCATCATATGTGTCAAGCGCTTCGCAGTCGGAATTGTGCAAGTGTTTGGTCCGGACTATTTGAGAGCTCCCAATGTTGAAGGCACCACAAGACTTTTGGAAATGAACAAAGCTCGCGGGTTCCCAGGTATGCTTGATTCAATAGATTGCATGCAATGGATTGGAAGAACTGTTCTAAGGCATGGCATGGACAGTTCCACGGCCAGAAAAAGGGTTCCACTATAATTCTTGAAGCAGTGGCCGATCAAGAGACTTGGATTTGGCATGCTTTTTTTTTGGAATGCCTGGATCTTTGAATGACATCAACGTTCTTAATCGGTCACCACTCATGAATAAGATTGCAAATGGTAAAACTACACCGGTGGAGCTTGTAACAAATGGCCATACATACAACTATGGCTACTATTTTGCGGATGGCATCTACCCAAAGTGGCAAACATTTGTGAAGCCGTTGAAAAAACCGGAAGGTAAGAAAAATCTTGATTTCCACAATGCTCAGGCGGCGGCTAGAAAAGATGTGGAGAGAGCTTTTGGGATTTTGCAAGCCCAATTTGCTATTGTGAGAGGACCAGCTAGATTTGGGGATCAAAAGATCCTTTGATACATCATGAACGCTTGTGTGATCATGCATAACATGATCATCGAGAATGAGTGTGGGCAAGATTTAGACTATTCTCAGTATGAGCTCTTGGGACGTCCCGTGCGAGTGCGGAGGAGGGCTGCGAGGGTGGCCTGATTTGTTGCCTCCTATCATGCCATTCGACGTGCCGGAACGCATGATGATCTTCAAAATGATCTAATTGAGGAGTGATGGGCATGGAATGATCAACAAAACTAGTGATGTTGTATTGTTGAACTATTTATTGTATTGAAAGATAAACTATTTGTTTGAGTTGTAATAAATTGAACTATTTATTCTTGATTTATTTTTTATGTGTTTGATCATCTTGGTTCTATTTTGATAAGTGTGAAATGTTGTTTGTACTGGGCGTGAGCGCCGTTTTTGTAGCGCCTGCTAAAGCCGTTTGTGCGCGCAATATTTTACAGTGACCGCTGAAGTCAGCGCTCTACTGCGCGCAAAAAGATGTTACTTCGGTGCTGTAAAAGTTATTTTAGCGCCGTCGCGCAGGTTTCGTTGGCGGCACGCCAAGTTAACCAATTTCCATGTTTGAAAAAAGAATTAACCAATTTCCTATTTAATAACACTTTCCTAAAAATATCCCATTTGACACGCAAATTAGGTAGTACTGTACTTGACTAGAAACACGGCGCGGCAACGCCCGTCGCGCAGCAGCGGCGGCGGCTTCACAAATCGACCATTCGATCCCCCGCACCGTGCATGGCGCCGCCGCCCGTCGTGGGCTTCTCCGACCTGCCGACGGAGGCGCTGGACGAGATCGCCCGGCGCGCCGGGCCCCTCGACAACATCCTCTGCTCCGCCGTCTGCCGGTCATGGCGCCGCGCGCTCAGGACCACGCCCCTCCGCCGGCTGGGACGGCAACCGAGCCTCCCGCACCGCATATACATGTGCGAAGGCAGTTTCTGGAAGGAGGGGCAACCCCCGGTCGTCGAGGTCAGCCGGCCGTACTGCAGAGACTCCGGCCGGTGGGCCGTCAAGACCGTCATGGACGACGGCGAGGTGGCGAGCGCGCGCATCATCGGAAGCTCCTACGGGCTACGGCTGGGTCATCACCGTCGACAATGACACGTGGGCCATGTCCCTGCTCGACCCCTTCACCGGCCGGAGCTTCCCGCTGCCTCCCTTCACGGACTCCTCCCGCGCCGGCAGGCAGTTCCGGACGGAGTTCCGATGGGGGCGAGAGATGTTCCGTAAGGCGGCGCTGGCTCCTGGGCGCCGTCTGAGCACCTACGCCGTGATGCTGCTGCACAGCGGCGGGCGCGGCCTGTCCTACCTCGCTCCCGGCGCCACGTCGTGGGCGACGCTGCGCCCTCCGAGGGGCATGCCGCACAAGTACCTGGACGTCATCCTCCACAAGAGCGCCTTCTACACGGTCAGCTCCTACGCCGAGGTGAACGCGTGGGTGCCGGACGGCAGCGGCAGCCTGCGGACGAGGCGGCTCACGAACCCGCGGCGGGAGCAGGTGTGGGCCGTGCTCACCGAGTCCGTGTCCCGCGACGGCGTTCTCATGGTGAGCAGCACGGACACGCGCGACCACGATAACTACTTATGTTATGACTTCCGGCAACGCCAGTACAGGGTGCACCGCTGCGCGGAGAGAGAGCGCAGGTGGCTTCCCGTGGAGAACCATGAGCTCGAGGAAATGACGATCGTGGTCGGGGGCAGGTGCAGCTTCTGCGTCCCACGCAGCTACGGCTACGACGTCGGCGGCTATGGCTACCGGGACGAACGTGTGCAGGCCACTACTTCTCATTGGTTTATGCCTTACGTTGCGAGGCTAGATCCCGCTTTCTGGTAGCGGGATCATCCATGTCGACCGTATAATCGATTCATTTCCAGACGTAAATGTAGTTTATTTAGGGCGTCAGGATTAGAAATCTGGCTATAGCGTGGGCGCAAGATTGTTTCTCTTCCCTCAGGCGCTGAGGCGTTTTTTTTACGGGGCCTGCTACGCGTCCGCCGGCGGATCTTTTTAAAAGATTCATCGCCTCGCGGGCCATCAGATCTGATCAATCGAGCGCCTGAACGTCTTATTCTACTTTGTAACAAAGATCTTGTTGCAGAAACATTTGCAACATAGGTTGCGTTGCAGAATTTTTTTTGCAACATAAGTTGTGCGGCGGTAATTTTTTTCAACATAGATATTGTGTTGCGGGATTTTTTCACAACATAGATTGTGTTGCGGAATTTTTTTCATGTGTATTCACTTTTTTTTCTGCAACAAGGGTGATGTTGTGAAAGAACTTTTGCAACATAGATAATGTTGCAGAAAACATATAGATGAGAGACCATGAGAGGAAGGTGATGTTTTCTAGACGAGGAGGTGTGTCTCATGTTTCCTTGAGTGGGGCCTTGAGGGCACGTGACGCTTAAAGGAAGTGGCGGACGCGTTGATTGTTTTCAGCCGGTTGATGCTGAACATTTCCCTTTTTTTATGATATGAAACTATAAAACTTATTTATTTTCCGCCTCCACAAACGTCTACCGTTGTTGATGCCCCAACTATATGTCCGGCGACTAAAAAAGAAGTTACCAGGCGTCAAGCCTGGTAAGCTATCTCAAAAAAAAAAAGACCGAAAAAAAGTCCAGTGAACTCACGTTCCTCCTTTTATTTAAACATGAATTTAAAACAAAATCCTTACATATACCAAAAATGTACAATGTGTATGAAAATAATAGTCATCAAATACACTTTATTTAAATGTAATGAGGTATTTAAAAAAATTAAACTAGTATAATAAAAGCTCTTGATATATACGTAAAATGTACAAATGTGTATAAGAAATGTACAGATGTGTTGAAGAAAAAGAAAAGGAGGTGAAAACAAAAGAAACGGCGGAAAAGAAACAAAAGAAACAATTCAGAAACGAAGAGAAATGGAAGAAACAAAGAAAACAATGAAAATTCCTTGAGAAAACAATGAAAACCCCAAAAAATTAAACAAAAGAAAAACGAAAAAAACTAATGAAACTATGAAAGAAACAAAAAAAACAAAGAAAAAACTAGAAAGAAAAGAAAAAAAAGTCTAAAAACAGTGAGAAACTAAAGTTGCAATGAAGAAAAAAGAAAAACCGGAGAGAACCAATGAAAAAAAAAAACAGAAAAACAAAAACAGGGAAAACCTAGTGCGGGCATACCAACAGTGAGCGGCAGAAGCGAATCTACAATAATTGGCCGGTCCATATGCACTTACCTTCTGCTAGAGGAGCTCCCACACTCGGCCCGGGGGAAGCTATGGCGTCACTATAAGCGAGACATATTTCGCATATGTCTCGCCTGCACCGATTCCTATTAGGAATCGCCTACGGGCGGGAGCGAGAGGGCCTGCCCAGTTAGTGCAGACGCTAGTGTGTCGCTATGTTCCCCCAATCTGCTCCAGTTTGTTTTCCTTTTTTTTCTATTTCGTTTTCTCATCTTTTTTCCTTTGTGTTTTAATCGGTTTTCTTTGTTTTTTATTTTTCCTTCAATATACTGTGTTTTTCTTATTTTTGTCCTTTTGTTATATTTTTTGTTTTTTGGTTTTCTTGTTATTCTTCAGTTTTCTTTACCTTTCTTCTTGTTCCTTTGCCGGCTTTAATCGCATGTTTTCATACATATGTCTACTTTTTCTCAATACAAAATGTACCTTTTTGGTGGACACGTGAAAGCTCTCTTTTTTGATATACTTTGGACATTTTTCAAATACAAGCTGTACATTTTTTAAATAAATGTTTTGAACACTTTTTTGAATAAGCAATTACATTTTGCAAATACACGTTGTACATTGTTTTAAGTGCAATAAACATTTCTAAACTACGTGAACATTTATTACATTGTATAAACATTCTAAAATTTTACCCGAAATTTTATTGGAAACACTTCAATATTTATTTTAAACGTATATTTATTAATAAAAATAAACATTTTTCTAACCTACATGAATTTTATTTGAATCGCTGAAACTTTTCCATAAAATGTCATGTATATTGGTTTAATGGTACCAAACATTTATTCCAGTATGCAAACATGTTTTTTACATTGCATACATTTTTTTGAAAATGTCTTAAAAAGTTTTCTGAAACTCGTGAACATTTTTTAAATGTAATTTACATTTTTTTATTGGATGAAATTTTTTTTCAGAATTACACAAACATTTTTGTACATTTTATAAACATATTTTTAAATGGCACATTGTTTTTAAACACGTGACATTTTAGAATGCCAAAAAAAATTCTTACACTTGATTAATATTTGTCTATACATGTTTAACATTTTTTAAACACTTGATTAACATTTTTGTGTAATTTCACATTAAGAAATTTTTTAATATATATATATATAAAAGAAATATTAATAAAGTAAAGCAAAAAACAAAACCAAAAATGTGAAGAAAAAAAACATTGGTGACTTCATCAGGCCAGGTCACGTGGTCATTGGGTTGACGCAATAGCGACTCCCTACATGTGAGTCTGTGATAGGATCGCTGCAGGCAGCACATAGTCGCTCCCTGTGCAAAGTGCAGGAGCCTGCTGCAACGAGCCGCGCATAGGAGGTCCCGAAAAGAACTTAGGAAAAACCTCGGAAGTGGGCCGGTTCACGTAGCATGTCGGGTGTGTGTTGATTGTGTATAGAACCCGTTGCTAACTAAGTTTTCTCATTCATTAGGCCAGGGCACCATGTTTGGCTACAGAGCTCCTATTGGACGCCCGCATGCCTCCAATAGTCAAGCTTTTGCACAAAAGTAGCCCGATTGGATGGCCCATTACAGTTCGAAATATAAAAAAAATTCCCAAAAAGTGGGTGCACGTGGGAGAGAAAATAGTGTTATTGTACCTACTAAATAAATAAAACTCATTATCAAAGGTAAAGATATGAAAAGAGGAAGAAGTCGAGCTAGAAGAAAATTTGAGAATGAAACACGCGACATCCAGGTTTCGAGCGCGCGTGGATAACCATTCGAGGTGATGGTCTATGGTGACTAAATAGCAGCGCAGTGCTATAAGACCTGGCAACAAAAGTAACTAAATTTGAAATTTCAAACAATTTTTTTAAAAAGGTGAACATTTTCCAAAAAAGGAATTTAAAAATACAGTCTGCACTTTTTTTAGAATAGTTCAAATACCCACTGAACATTTTTTTAATATACAGTGAACTACTTGTGATGTGAATTGGGGACCCGATATTTCGATGAGAGAGGGAGCATGATTGGTTTGCTACCAATATTTGGCTAGCCAAATGTTGACATTGCCAAATGTTGGCAATACCAACACTTGCCAACTATTGGCAACTTTATGTGAGACGGCAAGACAACTCGGTAACCAACCAAGTAGTAGCCAATATTTGTCACAATGCCAAACATTGGCATGCCAATTTTTGGCACCAAACCAATTATGCTCAGGATAACTACGATTTTTGTGTGACTTGACCCTCACGATCCGGCTACCAATCGTACAGGGAGAACCGTACACGACTGATATCCACGGCAATCGCTGAACCAACTTCACGGCGTTATCGACCGAGCCAACGGCGCGATCGACCTATCCACGTAGGATTTTTCCTGCAAGCAAATCGAAGAACATGCAAGAAAACAATAGCCAAACAATCTGAAATTACGAATATACTAGATGGAATAATTTCACAAGATGGGATTCCGATAGGATGTCTTGACGGTCGCACTAGCCGCTATAAGCGAAGACAAATAAAAATAGCAATGGCTAAACTTCTCTAAACAAAATCCGAGTCTAAACCTTAACCTAGACTAGCTATTTGTTGAAGGAGTACAGACGGGCGGACGAGTACGTAGACGTGTTCCATCCGGTCTGCTGATCGAAGGAAGTTGTCCACGAGTTGGACAAAGGCCGAAGCTGCAGGTGAGGAGACTTGGCGCAGCCCACAATCCCATGGCCCACATCTCTGATATTGATCAATGGTTTCAAATCAAAAGTCCTTTGCTCCTTGTGCACTCCACGTGACATCAGTGATGGATGGGATGGAACGGATGGTTCGGTGGGCATGCATGCAAGGATGATGGAACGCATG
The DNA here is from genome assembly GCA_011799875.1 of Thinopyrum elongatum. NCBI lineage: Eukaryota > Viridiplantae > Streptophyta > Magnoliopsida > Poales > Poaceae > Thinopyrum > Thinopyrum elongatum. Next base: position 423,629,341 of record CM022301.1, read on the forward strand.
CATGCAAGGATTGCTCCATCTGGTTTTAAAACACAGTATTCCCTTGCTTCTTTCATTCTTTTATTCCTGAGTACAAGTAAATCGTAACATGAGTGTAATATCATATGTATGTTAGTTAAATAATATGTCCAAAGAAACGAAAGTACCTGATTAATAATTTTCTGTGTAATATCCGTAGACGTTTGTATGATAGCTATGTCCACATCATCCTCCCTTCCTTGAAAACAAAGCCGTCCTCGCCTTTTATTTATCTGGAACACAACATAGAGCAAAGCAAAAATAGATGCAACGCATATAGGCCGGTCCAAAAGCGTTAGCGCATGAGGGTGTGATAATTTTTCAATAACGCAATTATGAATATCATGATAAATTTTATCCCACACATAGTCTATATATGAATTATAGGGACATAAATGAACTATATGGCCACATGGTATGTGCAAATCAGAAGTTGATACACTTAGCGAAAAAAAATCAGAATTTATAGCAAGCATACTATGCATAGTATGTTCCGTTGATATAGTTTTCTCAACTTTTATTATTTCATTGGGGATCATAGGAAGCAAGTTAATGGTTTTTCCTTCAAATACGAGAGTATACGAATTTGTTCTACCATGATGGGTAACACTATTATCATATTGCCAAGATCGACCTAACAATAAAGAACAAGCTTGCATAGGTACGACATCACAGTCAACGTAATCATGATATGAACTAAGTGTAAAATGTACTCTCACACGACGTGTTACCTTCAACTTACCACATTCGTTGAACCAATGGATGTAATATGGATAGGGTGTCTCGTAGTTGTGAGGCAAAGCTTCTCTACCATCTCTGTACTCGCCAAATTATTGCAGCTCCCACCATCAATGATCACACGAGCTGAATGCCCTTTGACAACAAACTTAGTTTGGAAAAGATTATGGAGTTGATGTAACTCGACATGCTCCACCTGGGCACTAAGTACCCGCATGGTTACAAGGCTTGGGTACTGATCTGCCATATCAGTATTAATATGTATCTCCTCCGTGTCATGCTCCTTAGTGCCACCTGCATTATTAGTGGCAAGCATAGCGCGAGTATCTTCATTCAAATCACTAGCAGAGGAGTACTCATCATCTTCCCGCACAATGAATGTTCGTTTATTTGCATAGTCCTTCTTCAAGTGCCCGCCATCTTTGCATACACTAGTAGAAAACAGGGCTTTCATCACAGCCGGATGGGAGCATTAGTCCCGGTTGCATTATGAACCGGGACTAATATGAGCATTAGTCCCGGTTCGAGCGGCTAGGGCGCTGGGCAGGCATTAGTCCCGGTTCAAATGGAACCTTTAGTCCCGGTTCGAGCCACGAACCGGGACTAAAGGGTGCGATGCCCTTTAGTCCCGGTTCGTGGCTCAAACCGGGACTAAAGGGTGTGATGCCCTTTAGTCCCGGTTCGAGCCACGAACCGGGACTAAAGGGGTTGAGGCTTTAGTCCCGGTTGGTGGCTCCAACCGGGACTAAATGTTACACCTTTAGTCCCGGTTGGAGCCACGAACCGGGACTAAAGGGGTTTTGAAATTTGTTTTTTGTTTTTCCATTTGTTCTTTGTGTTTAGTTTCTGTTTTAAATTGCTTATATCTTTTAGGATATTTGATGTTTTTGAGCGATTCTTTTTGCATTAGATTCAAAATTTTGTCTAGTTTCTGTTTGTGCCATTAGTTTTCAAATTTGAATGATTTAAATATGAATTTGTTCAAATTTGCTTCAAATCCTAGATTGTGAATAATTTGAGTTTAAAAATAGTTTTTAATTTAATTCTTTTTGCTCCTTTGAGATGTAGTTATGTTACTACATCTACTAGTTAGGAAAATTAAAAAACTTAAATTTGGACATGTTTTACAAAAAAAGTGTTATGAAAAAGTAAAACGGCCATATCTTTTGCATACGATGTCGAAAAAAACCGTATAATATATCAAAAAAATCAGCACGAAAATCCGCATCCGATTCCGACTGCCAAAGGCGGTTTTGCAAATTTTAGAATTCTCAAATTCTTAAAGGAAAAAAAGTTATGCTCAAATTTCATTTTTTTTTTGAATTTTGGTTAAATCTGGTCAAACTGTGGTCAAACTATGGTCAAACTACGTATTCAAGAAATATTAGAGTTACTAAATAATTATTTTAGTTTTTTTGAATTTTGGTCAAACTATGGTCAAATCTGGTCAAACTATGGTCAAATTGTGGTCAAACTATGGTCAAACTACTTATTCAAGAAATATTAGTGTTACTAAATAATTATTGTTTTTTAGAATAATAGTTTCAAACTCAAACGGTGCTTAATGCTCAAGTTCAGCTCCTAAGGGTTAATAGGATTGACAGCTTAGTATTGTCAGGAAAACAACAAGTGCAGACTCGGAAACTAGGGGAATAGAACTCGAAAGTTAAGCATGCTCAGGCTGGAGTAGTGAGAGGATGGGTGACCGGCTGGGAAGTTAGATGATTTGGAATGAGTGCTGATTAGATATTAGAGATTAAATTCTGAAGCAGTGAGGAGGGAGGGGTGATTAGAGATTAAATTATCAAATAATTCAAAGATTTGAAAATCAGAAAAAAAATCAAAAAAAAATTTCCAAAAAAATTCCTTTAGTCCCGGTTGGTGTTACCAACCGGGACTAAAGGTCCTCCAGCCCGAGCTCCGGCAGGCGGCCACGTGGAGCCCCTTTAGTCCCGGTTCGTAAGCGAACCGGGACTAAAGGTCCGAGGCTTTAGTCCCGACCCTTTTGTCCCGGTTCCAGAACCGGAACTAAAGGCCCTCTGGAACCGGGACAAAAGCCCTGTTTTCTACTAGTGATATATGACACTTCATGTCCCTTGTGCGTCCAGACGAAGTGGTGGGTGCTACAGAAATTGCTTTCGAAGCCTCGGATGATTGTGGGGCTAATTTTGAACTTGATGGGTGTGCACCATTGTTCAAGATAGGTGGTGTTGACTCAGTAGTGGACGGAACAGTAGGAGAGGGTGTCCATGATGAGCGGCGACCTGGAGAAAAATGACATCATCCCTTGTTGTGTCGTCCATGTACTTCCCTTTCAGCTTTACAAGCAAAATGAAACAAACGAGTAATAGAATTGTACTCCTTATAGTCCAATATATCCTGAATATCACGATTCAAACCACCTAAAAATCTAGCAATCATAGCATCTTCGGTTTCAACTAATCCATATCGCATTAACCCAGTTTGCAATTCTTGATAATAATCCTCTACAGAACTACTACCTTGTTTTAAACGTTGCAATTCATTTAGTTTGTCACAAGCATAATAAGAAGGAACATAACGTTGTCGCATAGCTCGTTTTAAAGCATCCCAAGTAGCAGGTATATTGTTCGCATTAACACGGCAATACTCACTCCACCAAATAGAAGCAAAGTTTGTAAATTCACTAGTGGCTGCCCTAACTCTTTGGTTCTCAGGAATATCATGACATGCAAATTTTTTTTCAACTGAAAGTTCCCAATCAAGATAAACATCTGGATTATATTTACCACTGAAAGCAGGCATAGTAAATTTAATTTTAGCACTAGAGTGGTCATAATCTCGAACGTCATACCTGGGTGGACCTCGTGCCATACCTTGACGGTTGAAACGCGGTTGTCAATGAGCACGGTCATTGTGGCGGTCGACCATCTGGTCGTCCTCGGTGTCACCAGAATAATCCTCGTAGTTGTCCCCATATTCCTCGTTGACATGGGGAGGAAAGCGCTGGTGCTGGTTTATGGTGGCGGCATCGGTGGCAGTAGCCGGATGTTGTGGATGACCCATAGACACACGTCGAGCTCGCGAAATAGCGGCAACACCCGCAGAGTTGCGAAGATCAATGTTGTTGTTGACGCGGGGTGCAGTCTGCAACCCGTCCAGACGTGACAAGATGTCCTGTAGATGTGTGTTGGCAACACCCTGTGCATCCTCGATGGCCTTGAGCCTCTCTTCGGCCACAATCTGAGCACCCTCAAGTTGGGCGAGACGCTCGCTGGTGACTTTCACATCCGCGGTCAGGCCCTCAAGTGTGGGTTGATCCTGTGCCATTGTTAGCGAAAGAGAAAAGAACACACAGTGTATAATCCCTATCAACTAGTAGGACGTGGTGGAGAAAAATCGCTCACACTCAAGCTTAGTATCAAATTCTTACTTGTTCTTACCAATGCAACAGGTGGTGATCGGCGCGTTGGTGTTGGCTTCGAACTACCGATGAAGATTGGATGGAGCGATAATCAGGAATCAGTAGAGCCGGGACCTTTACTTATTGGTAGTAAAAAGTGTAGCTTGACAAAGGCTTCTCAACTCACAATATTAGTGGCACAATTTAGCAAAAAGCAATGCAAGTTGAATAATTGCTCAAACTCCTAACTAATGCTGGCAATCGACTAGTAAGAGCTAAAAATAATCTAAGGCTAGATACTGAATCAAATGAGTGAACCTGATGAAGAGAAAAAAAATGCAACTGCTCAAAATAGCTAAATATAAATGAGGAACAAGCGGGTATATAGCCAGTGAAAGAAGCAATCAAAGAGCATGATTGGTTTGCTGCCAATATTTGGCTAGCCAAATATTGGCATTGCCAAATATTGGCAATAACAATACTTGCCAACTATTGGCAACTTTATGTAAGATAAGTAAGACAACTCGGTAACCAACCAAGTAGTAGCCAATATTTGGCGCAATGCCAAACATTAGCATGCCAATTTTTGGCACCAAACCAATTATGCTCAAAATGTCCAGCAAGTGCTACTTGGAGAATAAAGGAGAAGTTGTGGACAGAAAAGATGCCCAAAAGTTCCTACGCGGCCTGATCTTGCACTTTTTTTGTCTTTCTTTTTTTTTTGCTTTCTTTTCTCTCGCTTTTCTTTTGCTTTTTTTTAACAAGCCGGTAACTAACAATAAGTCACGTACTATCAAAGATGAGCCTGGCAGAAAATAACAAAACGTGAGGACACTTGTTGGAACTTGTGTGTACTAGCGGTGGGTGTAATCAACCATACAGGTGCAGCTGGCTAGCGGCCCAAGCTGGGACGTGCGCGCGGCAGCAGGGGAGCAAATTTTAAGGCAGATGGGACGTGGTGTACAGGTGCAGCTGGCGCGTGTGCCAAACTGAATACACCCGAAAAGCGGCGGACGACGCGGCAGACGGATGGACTGGTGTGGTGCGCAACCGAACAAAGGAAGATTCGCCTTTCGTTTACCTTCTCAGATCACAGACGAACCTGCCACGGAAAATATTATGCACAAAAACAAAGTTCGATCTAGTAGATAATTTTTTCTCGGACTAATCTAGACCAGCACTAGTATTAGATGTATGCAATCAAAAATTCAACAAAGCAAATACTAGATGCAAATTGCTAAAGGCTAAAAAGATAGGTGCAACGGAAGAACTAATCTAATTTTTTTTGACTTTTTTTTGGATTATAGGACAGAAAAAGATCTAATCTAATAAAACTGTAATCTCTCATCGATGAACCTGAAAACTGATACCACTTGATGTGAATTGGGAACCCGATCTTTCGATGAGAGAGGATAACTATGATTTTTGTGGGACTTGACCCTCACGATCCGGCTACCAACCGTACAAGGAGACTGTACACGATTGATATCCACGGCAATCGCTGAACCAACTCCACGGCGTTATCGACCGAGCCAACGTCGTGATCGACCTATCCACGTAGGATTTTTCCTGCAAGCAAATCGAAGAACATGCAAGAAAATAATAGCCATGTAATCTAAAATTGCGAATATACTAGATGGAATAATCTCACAAGATGGGGTTCCGATAGGATGTCTTGACGGTCGCACTAGCCGCTACGAGCGAAGATAAATAAAAGTAGCAATAGCTAAATTTCTCTAAACAAAACCCGAGTCTAATCGAAGGAAGTTGTCCACGAGTTGGACAAAGGCCGAAGCTGCAGGCCGTGGCACGTGAGGAGACTTGGCGCAGCCCACAATCCCATGGCCCACATCGCTGATATTGATCAATGGTTTCAAATCAAAAGTCCTTTGCGCGGGAGCTCCTAGTCGGCGCTGTAGGCGCCACTTGTCCAACGGGCGCCTACAGCGACCAGCAATGGGCCGCGGCCCAATTAAAAACATTGCTAACAATCTACTCTCAAATACAGCAGAAAAAAAAGTAGGCTTATTTTCCTGTAGAAATTCGTGAATACTGGGGTTCAAACCCCTAGCGCCAGGGTTAAGAGCAGTCGCTCGTAACCACCAGGTCAAGATCATTCCGTTGACGACACAATAAGAAAAATCTTTATTTGACCCTTCCTCTAGTTAACACATATTATATATATATCCAATGTAAATTATTTTAAAAAGAAAATATAAATTCGACACAGAATTCTATAAAAATACTGAAAACAGTTACGAATTTGAAAAAACAGATTCATAGAAATTCAAAAGAGTTCGTGGAAATGGAAAGAGTTCATCGCTTTTAAAAAAAGTTCATCATCTCGAGAAAAAGATCACAAAATTAAAAAAAAGTTCATTGATTTTGAAAACAAATTCACAAATTTGGAAAAGAGTTCATCGATTTTGAAAAAAAGTTCATCAATTTTAAAAATAAGTTCATCTATTTTGAAAAAAAATCATCGAGTTTGAAAAAAGTTCATTGAATTCAAAACAAAAGTTCATTGATTTGAAAAAGGTTCATCAAATTTGAAAATGGTTCATCAATTTTTTTTAAAGTTCATCAATTTTGGAAAAAAGTTCATCAATTTTGAAAAAAGTTCATCCATTTTTATAAATAGTTCATCAATTTTTTTTAAAGTTCATCAAAATTAAAAATAGTTCATGGATTTTCAAAAATAATTCAACAAATTTGAAAAAATTCATCAAATTTGAAAAAAAGTTCATTGACTTGAATAAAAAACAATCAATTTTGAGAAAAAAAATCATCCATTTGAAGAAAAGTTCATGAATTTGAAAGAAATCATCAAACCAGGAATAAGAAAAAAGAAAAAAAAACAGAAACAGAAAAAAAACGATAAAAGGAAAAAGGAAGGAAGAAATAAGAAAAGTTTGAAGAAGTAGTTATCACGTCGGGCATGTTGGCGCGGTGGGTATTGCCGGGTAGTTCTATCCGTGAGGTCCAGAGTTCGATTCTCTGCACTCGCGTAGTTTTTGCCTTTCAAAAGGAAAAAAACAGAAAAATGGTGGCGAGATGGGCCGGCCGCGAGTAGCTGCTGCAGGCGCCGGTCAGCAAAAACAGTAGGAACCGGCGCCTGCAGCGCCAAATAGGAATTGTCCCTTTGCGCGATTTCCTATTTGGCGCTGCAGGCGCGCGTTAATGTGCATTCTGCAAACGGGCGCCTGCAGCCACGTATATTGGGCTCGGCCCATTTGTAATTGTTTTTCTGTTTTCAGAGACGTAAAAATTGGCGCGGGCAAAGAGGATCGAACCCGCAACCTCTTCGCTGCGGGGGTGACACAGTAACCATCAAACCACCGCCGCGCTTGTGCAAATGTACTTCCCGTATCTTATTTATTTAGTTTTTAAGTTCGTTTTGTTCTTTTGTCCTTTTCTTTTCATTATTTTTTTGTTTTGTTTAATGCGCAATTTTTTCTCAATTTTCGTGAACCTTTTTTGTAAATTGATGAACTTTTAAAATTACATTGTTTTTAAAAAAAATTGATGAACTTTTTCTTTTAGAAATTAGATGATTTTTTTTCCAAATACGATGTACTTTCTTCAAATTTGATGAACTTTTTAAAAAATTTGATGAACTTTTTTCAAAATCGATGAACTTTTTTTCAAATTCGATGAACTCTTTTTTCCAACTCGATGAACTTTTTCCAAAATCGGTGAACTTTTCAAATTCAATGAACTTTTTTCAAATTTGATGAACTTTTTTTTCTAATTGATGAACTTTTTTCCATTAATAAATTGACTGTTCCAAAAAAACGAATAGTTAAGAAATGCTCAATAAATAGCGCGGCTTTTATGGTTCTTAAGGATTCGCGTTTTGTTATATATCACTAGAGTCCCGGTCGTGTAGTGGCTAGCTGAATAATCCTGCATGTTACAGGCGCGGGTTCGAGTCCTTGTACCAGCGTATTTTTTGCGGTTTTTGTCGCGAGACATTTAGTGCGTTCTTTCGTCCATGGGCCGGCCCACTTGCGTTGCCAGTAGGCGCTGGTTTGCTTCCACGGCGCCGAACGCGCCGAATAGGAGCTCCCGTCCTTTGCTCCTTGTGCACTCCACGTGACATCAGTGATGGATGGGATGGAACGGATGGTTCGGTGGGCATGCATGCAAGGACGATGGAACGCATGCATGCAAGGATTGCTCCATCTGATTTTAAAACATAGTATTCCCTTGCTTCTTTCATTCTTTTATTCCTGAGTACAAGTAAATCGCAACATGAGTGTAATATCATATTTCTGTTAGTTAAATAATATGTCCAAAGAAACGAAAGTACCTGGTTAATAATTTTCTATGTAATATTCGTAGACGTTTGTATGATAGCTATGTCCACATCAACTTGTCAAATGCACACTGAATATTTTTGCTCTACACGATGAACATAGTGAACAAAAATTTGAAAACAATGAACAAACTTTTGAAATTCCAAACATTTATTGAATTATTTATATACGATGAACAATTTTTAAATACATATTGAACAGTTTTGTAATATACACTAATTTTTGTGATATCCATTGAACAATTTTGAAATACTCAATAAACATTTAAAAAATATGTTGAACATTTTCATAATATAAGGTGAACATTTCCTTAAATATATGATGAACGTTTTTGTGTATAAACACACAATGTACTTTGTATAATGCACGAAAAATGAAACAAAAAGAAAAAAAAAGAAAATGGAATAACAGAAAAAATAGAAACATAAAAAATAAAAAATAAAGAAAGAGAAAAGTGAAAATAGATGAAACGGCCTCGCGACCGTGGGCCGGCCCAAACTGAGGCGTCGGGAACTCAAGCTTCAGCGAAGCCGCGTCCTTTTGATGCTCGCGAGCGTCAAATAGGGATTGCCATTTAACTAGGCCAACCCCATATGATCCGATATGTATCCAAAACTCTGTACTCTTTGAGTAATAAAGTTGGCACCTAAAAAAAGCCCGATTCTTGAGCTCCCGCTATGGATGGATTTTACGAACGCTAACGGATGTTGCTGATGGCGAACCAAGCTGTGGTTGAATGGTTAGGAGGACAGTGGTATCCCCGACCCACCAGGTTTTAAGTCCTGATGCTCGCATTTATCCTGAATTTATTTCAGGATTTCCGGCGATGCGCGTTTAGTGGGAGGAGACATTTCCGTCGACTACGAGGTGCCTATAATGACTTTATAAAATGTCAAAATGATATAACGGCTCAGTCTGTCGGAGATGCTCATAGAGGTAGATGTGCGTGTGCGCATTCATATGGGTGAATGTATGCACATGTATACGAGCGTTTGTGTGTACTGTGTTAAAAAAACGGATGAGGCTGACGTGGTTATTTCTATTGGAAACTATGGGAAACGGGGGCCACCCTGAATTCCGTGTGCCTCTAACACACTAAGTACGATGCCCATTCACGCACGGAACACTCAAGAGAACGTGATAACAGTAACACTCTGGAACAGGGGCGGAGCTCAGTTGGGGCCGACCTGGGCCATGGCCCGCCCAGGATTTTGGCAAAAATAAAATAAAAAATAACACCTGTGCTTTTAGCCCAGTCCAATAACCATGCAATGCCTATTCGGGATACTCATCGATCCAAGCCTGCAGCGTACGAGGAGGCGCAGTACTGAATAGTCGTGGTTAGCGCTCTTCCACCCGCGACAAGATCCGTCTGCTTCTGCTCGTCTAGTTTTAGCAGCGGCATAGGCATACAGTAGGGAGCAGCCACCGCACCTGCAAATGATATCGCGCAGATCTCGGCGTCGCTAAGTTGAGAGGGGTTGCGACTTGCCGTACGGGCACCAGCCAGCCACCATTGTTCCAATAGTCCGGCAGGAGCAGCGTCACAGTGAGCAGCGTTCCAGCCGGCGACCCCAGGCAACAAGCAATCGAGCACTGCATCTTCAATTCCCTTGCAATTGCGAGTCCATACAACATAGGTAACCTAATTTCTTTCCCCAAATTCCGAGTTTGCTAACTCATGGTATAAGCGAAGACGACGCTCACACAGGCCAAAGACCTTACAGAAAAGCAACAACGAAAAACTCATGGATAGTTGCAAACTGGATAGTTGTGGTTTCCTTTGAGTTGGCCCGCCTAGCTTTTTCTTTGAAGCTCCGCCACTGCTCTGGAACAAGCTAAATTTTGCCGAAACCATAAAAGTGGAACGAATCTGCGACGGAGGGTGATGTACGCACGAGTCGTTTCTCGTCTCCATTAGCCATCGAGTCACTTCACTGGTCCTTGTAGAATCTGAGTTGCTGAACGAACTCATCGATGTACCTCTCATGGCAGGCAGTGTCCGCGACAACCTGCTGCCACTTCTTGGCATTGGCGGCGAAGACGCATCCTGCTTGCTCGTCCACCACGACGGCGAGGACCGTCGACGCGACGCCTTGCCGGTCAAAAGACAATCCATCCTCCCCGTTCCTCGGCACCAGCAGACCAACCTTCTTTCTCTATGAACCGAGCCCCCGTTTGTTGGTCTCCGAAGAAGGGCAGCATGACGAGGGGATGCCCATACTGGATCCCCTCGATGGCGGAGCCCGGCCCGCTGTGCGTGAGGAACGCGCCCACGGAGCCGTGCGCTAGCATCCTCGTCTGCGGAACCATCCCCATGGCCACGGGGTCAATAGCTCCTGTGTGACGTCTTTCGTGGGAATTGGTTGGTGTGCGACGTTGTTCGAATGAGTGGCTGTGGTGCGATACATTTGAGGGTGTAAATAGCCCAGGGTCACATGGGATGTTAAATGGTGTTAAATTGGTCGTCAACCAAGCCCGTTTATGTTAAGACATGTGGGTCCAACTTACTTAACATTGCATCGGGTCAAAACAGCTGACCGTGCCCGACGGCCCGACCGTGCCCCCACTGCCACTCTGACCCCCCCCCCCCCCCTTCTTCTCCGGCGGCGGCGGATCTTGCATTCTCGGTGGCGGCGGCGGAGCCCTCGTTCTCAGCGGCTGCGGAGCCCTCGTCCTCAGAAAATGGTGAGTGAATTCGAATCCTAGTCCCGTTCCCCTCTCGGGCCCGTAGACCGTAGATCTCAGCTCGTTTCCTCTGTTTTCGCTTGTTGAATCGATAGGTTGTGGGGTTGTGAGGGGAGCCTGTGGGCATATTGAGATGGAGCCGCCAGATCCAACTTCGAATAGGTAATGCGCCTCTCTCCGATCCAATTTTGAATGCAAATAGGGCCTCGTCTGCTCTTTCTCATGGGCGCCCTTTCTCACACTGTCCGCCACTGACAGAGGGGATGCTGCCGCTCGGACCTTCGAATTGACGATCAATTTCTTTCCATCGAAGGCAAAATTAGTTGATGGTAGCATACAGAACATTGAGAGAGACACAATTGTTAAATGGGATGTTGAGTTTACAGAGATTGATCCACAAGTTCTACAGAACATGGGAGAGAAGGCAGTGAAGAAATGGGTGGAAAAAATTGGGGAGAATATTGTTTGGGGTCCAGAGCAAGAAGTATCACTGTTGCGGTTTGATGATTGGAAAGGAGAGTATGTCAGAATAGAAGATGGTGAACAGATTGTTGAAGAAATCGATCGGCAAAACGGCTGGACAAGCAAACGGGCTAATTTTTTTGCTGAGCTCATTGATCTGAATATTTTTCCGAAGGTTGGATATGTGCCATCACACTTGGCTGCGCAGATGGTAGATGATGATTGGGCTTCACAGAGGCCATTGATTCCCATGTTTACTGAACTCACAGTAATAGCCGAAGAGGGACAGGTGACTGGAACTGAAACTGCAGCTACTGTTGATTGGAATGCAGTTGAATTAGATGAGCCTACTAATTTGGTCATTGCACCAATGCCTGACATTGAGATGGCCAAACTTTTTGGCATTCCAGTCGATGACAGAGATAAGGAGAGGGGTGAATCTAGTTTGCCTGCTAATGCTGATGAAGATGTAGATGGACAGTTGATGGAACAAGCTGCAGATGATGTAGATGATGCACATGATGATGAGCTGGTGCATGTGTATGACAAGGAAAACCCTGTCATTGAAGTGGGGAAGTTGTGGCCAAACATGGCTGAATTTAGGATGTGTTTTAAGACTTATGCAGTGAAACATGAGTTTGATGTCAAGACTGTTTGGACTGATAGAAAGAAGTTTTATGCAAGGTGCAGAGGATTTGATGGTAGTGTCAAGCCTTGCAAGTGGTACATATCTGCTAGACTGCAACCTGATGGAAGTACTGTCAGGGTTAACCAAATCCCCAATCAACATACTTGTATTACAAGTTCACAGAGAGTATCAACCATGACATCACAACTTTGGGTTGCAGAAAAGATCACCCCAATTTTGGCCAAAACACCAAACACTACTGCCAAGAAACTCAAAGTAGACTTGGAAAAGATGTACCCCATTAAACTGAAATATACCACAGTGGTGGAAGGCAAAACAAAGGGCAATAAAAAATTTATATGGTGATTGGGCAAATACATTTAGGATGCTTTACAACTTCAAATCAGAGGTGGAGAAGAGGTCACCTGGCAGTGTTGTGGAGATAGATACTGAGGTATCAGTCAAAGGTGAAGTCAAGTTCTCCAAGTTTTTTATGGCTTTGAAGCCTTGCATCGATGGCTTCAAAGCAGGGTGCCGTCCATATTTGAGCATAGATTCATCTTTTTTGACAGGCAAGTGGAATGGTCAGTTGGCAGCATGCAATGCTCTAGATGGACACAACTGGATGTTCTCTGTTGCTGTTGGCTTGTTTCAGTCAGAAACAGAGACTTCATGGACATGGTTCATGATGCAATTGAAAATATGCCTAGGGCCAGTGTCACCTTTGGCTATACACACAGATGCATGTAAGGGGCTGGAAAATGCAGTGAAAAATGTTTTCCCACATGCTGAGCAGAGGGAGTGCTTCGGCCATTTGTGGATGAATTTGATCAAAAAATTTAGAGGAGAAGAATTTGGGCGCATGTGGCCAGCAGCAAGATCTTACACTAGACAGACACACAAATATCATCTTGATAAGATAATGGCAGCATGCAACGAGTTTGGTCCATGGCTGAACACCTACCATTCTTTGTTATGGTATAGATCAGGATTCAACACTGCCATCAAGTGTGATCACATCAACAACAATTTGGCAGAGAGTTTCAACAACAAGGTGAAGCAGTTAAAAGATTTGCCTCTGCATGACATGGTTGACCAAATCAGGATCATGCTCATGCGGTTGTGGGAATTGAGAAGAAGGATAGGTGATTGTCTGCAAGGTGATAAGCTTCCAGCAGTGGTACAATAGGTGGTCAACAGGAGAAGAAGTCTTTCACATTTGTCTGTTGAAAAATCTTCACTTTGGGGTGCTGAAGTTAGAGATAACAAAACTAGAAGAAGGCATGTTGTTAACACTGAATTGCATGATTGCACTTGCCTCGAGTGGCAACACACTGGTAAACCATGTGAGCATGTCATTCTTTTCTTAGCATCCCAACCGAAGATAAACATGCACCCATATTTGCATGAATATTATTCGGTAGCAAAATTCAAAGCTGCATATGCTACTCCAATTCCAGCACTTACAGATCAGTCTCAGTGGCCTGAAGTGGAGATTGAATTTTCCATGTGTCCTCCCTTGACGAAAAGAAAGGCTGGCAGGCCTAAACAGAGCAGATTCAAGGCATGGTTTGAGAAAGGTGGGAGTAGTAAGAAGGGAAAGAAAGATGGAAAGCCAAAAAGAGCCCAAAAAGGTAACAAAAACATATGCAAGTTGTGCCAGGAACTTGGGCACAGAGTGGGATCTGTCAAATGTCGTTACACTCCTGAAAAGCCAAAGTATGTTCTTGTTTATTTGTGTATGTTTTGATTTGTTGCTTTTTTCCAATTACTATATCTACGACATTTTTTCCAATGGCCAGGAGGAAGTGTGCAAGTCAACCCCTTGTTGTTGAAGAGTGTTGGCCAACAAAAAAAGCAAGAGTCAATGGCTGCAGAAAGAAGAGAAGTGAGCCTGAGCGTGTCGATGTGCAGACTGAAGAAAATCCTGCTGCAGTCAACATTCAGACTGAAGAAACTGCTCTCGAGGTTGAAACTGAGCCTGAGCGTGTCGATGTGCAGACTGAAGAAAATCCTGCTGCAGTCAACATTCAGACTGAAGAAACTGCTCTCGAGGTTGAAACTGAACCTGAGCGTGTCGAGGTTCAGACTGAAGAAACTCATGTCGAGGTGCACACTGAAGAAACCGAAACTGCTGTCAACATTCAGACTGAAGACACTACTCTCGAGGGTGACGAGGTGTTGAAACCAGTGAAGAAAACCAAGATGATCAGTGAACTTGTGTGTGTAGTAGAACCAAAAACAAGAAGTGCTAAGGCGAAGAAGGGCACACGGCGTGGTAGGAAGAGGTAGAACAGAGAACTGTTTGAAAATTTATGTCATGTAATAATATTTGCAACTTGGTGCGTACTGATTTACACTATGTATCCCCGTATTTCTATTCGAACTTGTTTGTTGGTCATTGTTTTAAATTCAAATTTGGGCTCAAATTTGAATTAGGGCTGGGGTATTGATGTTTCAATGCTATCTCAAGTCCCTCAACTCAAATATGTTTGTTTGCTGATCAATCCGAGCCCTTTTGCTTAGTTAAACTCATAGTCATGAAAAGTGTGTTTCAAATGACCTCCAAAGGTAGGGTAAACAGCCTCATTTTTAAGCAAGTTTTTTTTTGCACCTTGTCTAAATCAACCAAATAAATTTTCTACACATCTATTCTACCTATATAGTGTAAATCTAAAGTCTCACTATTTATTGAATTAGTATTATTTTATTTTTGAAAAAACAACGTTTAATAGAAAATCATATATAAAACAAAGTTTAAAACATGAAAATGAGAAAGTAAGTTCAGATCTTTCTTAGTCACTCCAAAATGAAGCTTTGGTGAGGTTTTGACACTTTTCATTTTCAAAAACCCACCTACTCTCGGGCGCCCCCTACTCTCTCCCTTGAAATCCATACTACATTGTTCGAGGAATGACAATTGAGTGAAGGATTTTTCGTAAAAATGTATGTAAACAATATTTATATATTTTTCTCGTTACTATATGACATAATAAGACTATGTGCGCAAGTTTTGTATATTTTTTAATTTTTTTGAATTAGTTATGCTCAACCCTAATCACATAAATCCTCTCAAAACCCCTCAAAACCTCTCAAAACCTCGCACACTCCCGGGTCGTTGATCGTTGTGCGTGGACGGTTGAGATCAGGCGCTAGGGTTAGCTACAGTGTCCTTCAATCCGCATGAGACGCGCTGATTGGCTGAACCAGTAGGGTTTGGATCTGCCTCTCTCGTTGGGGCATCAGGACCATTCATTTAAATCCGATGGCACGAGTTGACGCGGTGCATGGACCAAGCTTACGCAGCGCCCTTTCCATCGTTGCATGCATGCCCACCCGCAGCGCCCGTGACCCGCCCGTTGCATGCATGCCCACTCGCCCACGCCACCCCTGCTCCGCCGCACCCTCGACGTAGCCCTGCTCCGCCACCCCTCTCGACGCAGTAAAGTGTCGCATGCCTACCATTAGTACCGATGCAGCGTCGCATCAAGGCGTGCAGACCACGATGCAGAGACGCCCAAAAAACCAGCGGTGCATGGCATGCTCCTCTT
Source organism: Thinopyrum elongatum (assembly GCA_011799875.1). NCBI lineage: Eukaryota > Viridiplantae > Streptophyta > Magnoliopsida > Poales > Poaceae > Thinopyrum > Thinopyrum elongatum. Next base: position 423,645,127 of record CM022301.1, read on the forward strand.
TCCACGACACAATACTAGCATGATGGGTATCGATGCAGCTCAAAGGACGCTCAAACGGCGTGCTGCGCGTTACACGATGGGCAAATTAAGGCGTCCATTATTGTCACGTTTCCCACCGGGCCCTTTCCCACCACCACGATGAAGGGCAACACGTTTCACACCGTGCCACGGCCCCCTATTTAACTCCACCTCCTATTCTACCTCTAACCATCGCACCTCTCTCCCCTCTCAATCCCCAAACCCCACACTCGCATCTCAGATCCAAGCCACGCCCCACCCCACCGGCACCATGCAGTACGTCGGGCCAACCTTCGTCGTGCCCAACATCGTGCCGGAGAGGGAGTACCCACCCGGGGTCATGGTCGAGAACGAGCTCCGGGTGTGGGCAATCTCGAGGTGGAGGGGTCCAATGGAGTTTGCGACCGTGTTCATTAGGGCCGGTTACCGTCACTTACCTCCCGGCTCTCCGCTCATGTTCACCATCAGGGAGGCTCGCATTGGAGGAAGTGGCCTCATCGTCCACTTCACCAATCCCTTTGATGCCTACCATCTCCTCGGCCGGTCCTTCTTCTGTGGATGCGAGTTCATCGCGTTCTCAACATACAACATCTTCAGCCAGCTCGACTACGTCTTCCCCACCCCGGGCCACATGCACTCTCTCGTCCTCCCCAACCCGCCGGAAGATGAGGAGTGAAGACGTCTCCATGTCGCCCCCCCCCCAAATGGTTGATGATGTGCAAGCTATGGCTATGTTCTAAGGGTGTGTTATCGTGAGTTATCATGTATCCTATCCATGTAGTGAGAGCCCAAGTTATAAGGGCTGATAAATAATTATTAGTAATGAGTTGTAAGGGGGGCCGTGAAGTTCTAAGTTGTGAGAGCCCAAGTTATAAGGGTGATGTTCGTGCTACTATATATCTATGTTTTGTGCGTGCTAATATATGTATGTTTCGTTCAAGTAATATTGTGCTCTTTCTCCTTGCATTTTTTTGATATGTTTCATATGTTGTTAAGGGGGCTGAGAAGTTCTAATTTTAATGTATTTATGAGTCATGCAAGTAACACCACATGGAACAACATTTTTGTAGGAGTAACAAATATTTCCATGAACCATTCAACACTTAACAGAATTATTATTTTTCAAAAGTTAAAAGAAGAAAAGTTTCTGTTTGAGTTAAGACAAGTAAAACGTGTGCTAACTCTTTTGCATTTTCTTGATCTTCTTCAGTTCCTCGATCATCTACATTAGATGCATGAATGGATCTATCTATCCTCCTTAATAATGATTCAATTTATTTAATGTATCACATAATGTTTTATCGATTTACATTTGTGTATCCATAACAAAATGTAGTGCACGACCTTTTTTTGTCGAAGCAACATGGGTGCACCAAGCGGGTGGGCTTGCTTTCTATTTGGGCCTGCTTTTTCTCACAGTCCTCATCAGCCCACGGCCCAATAACCTTTTTTTTTACCATGAACTCTGCACCTGCACTCTGTTAACTGAAGAATTGCTACATTTTATGAACTGCTACGTTTTATTCATCAATTGCTGCATTTTATTCATCAGGGGGAGCAAATAATCCATGGACTACCTAGAACTGTAACTGAGAATATCATTACAAGAATTCAGGCAAGTTTTGCTTCACACAAATTCTTGGTTTGAATTAAAAATATTGGTTTGAATTTTACCTCTGGCCAATATTTTCAGAGCAAAACATGAACATTTTCTTGGACCTATTTGAAGCGAATTTTAACTTGATCATTTTCAAAAATAATTTCTGAGGCTTTCACATATCCCAATTTAATTTGGGTTTCATGGAACCGTAGACATGCATAAAAACAATCACAAAACAATAGTGGACAAGCAACAAATATGTAAAGAAAAACAAAAAAATTACAATACATACGGCCCAACATTTATTCGATAGAAAAATTTTGGCCAAAGAAAAAACAAGTAAAGAAGTATATGTTTGTTAAAGGTTTATTTGCCGAAGCAACATTTTATTTTGAGGTTTTAGTCGAAGCATTTTTTTCTAAACATGGATGCCTCTATGCTATAAAATTGGGCTGGTGCCCCTACGCGGGTGGGCTTGTCTCTATTTGGGCCTGGTTATTTTCTCACGGCCCAACATCTATTCGGCAGCAAGATTTCTGCTTCGATTCAGTTAACTGAAGAACAAGAACAGAGCATGAACACTGAATATTTCTGCTTCGATTTAGTTACATGAACTTGGCATGGCGCACAGATCGCATCCTCTGCCCTGACAGACCTAAATGCCCCCTCTAATGACAGATGAACAACAAGTAAAACAAAAACAGAGCAATGACACAACAATAGAACCCCCCTGCCATGATATTTGCTTGCTTCTGTAAATCGATCATCTCTATTTGATTTTTCTTGATCTTCTTCAGTTCCTCGGTAAGTTCAGACTCCAAGTGCAGTTCAGCATTGCGCGCATACCTCGCCATCGGCACGACTCTGCCCGCCCCACTGCCCAAGCTCCCCAAATTCTCCATCTGCGGCACCCCGCCCAAATTGAGCTCCCAGGTTGCGGCCCCGCTCGAATCAATGTAGCCCTCGAACTGAATCCTCTCAACATAATCATCCATCCACTCGAAATGTGTGCATTTCTTCAGGATCTGAAAACAACAACATGAACCCTAAATTCCAAATTCGAGGGGGAAAAACAAAATATGGAGAAATCAGAGCAAACGGCAGTGAAAGAACGGGCTAAGAACTAAGATCTAACCTTGCCATCCCTTCCTGCCATTGTTTTGCTCAAGCACTTCACAAATTCCCGCCCAAGATCTCCATTCTCATCAGTCCTACTGACCCACCGTTTCAGAGGCTCTGGGCGTGGGCAGTAAGGGCACCTTGTGAGCGGCACTGGACCATACTGGCGCCATTTTGAGTGCGTGGCGGAGGAGGTGGACATCTGCACTAGGTCGCCGGAGAAGAGGAAGAATGGGGAAAGGGGAAGCAATGGGCGGCGGCGGGCGGATGGGCACGGGCGGTCGTCTCTTCTAGCTGCGAAGAGGTGGGTCTCGCGCTTACTGAACAAGTGGTGGGTCCCGCGCTTAGGTGGGTCCCGCGCTAATGAGGGCATCAGTTCAGCTTAAGGGCCATGTCGTGTCTGGGCTATTTACTCGCTCAAAAGTGTCGCACCAAAGCCATTCCGTCGAACAATGTCTCACTCTCAATTCCCACGAAAGATGTCGCACATGAGCTATTGACCCATGGCCACGAGGCCCCGGCTCTTGGTGCGCTCCTCGAAGCCCGGAGGAAGAACGTCTTGGTCGCCGACCTTCCTCAGAGCCCACAGGAATGGCGTCCCGGCGAGCTCCAGGCCGATTGTCAGCTCGTGCACCAGCTCGGTGGTCAGCGGCGCTTCGGTTCCCAGCGCGACGTAGACGACGGATTTTGCCGGATGCCGGTCGAGCCATGACACGAGCTCGTCACCTTCATTATTCGATTTCGCCCTCAGGGGCGGCGGCGGCAGCAGGCCCATAGGGGCGAACGGCTTGCCCAGGACGCCGGGCAGCAGAGGCACGGCCTCGGGGTCGAACTCCACGCAGCACCGCTGGGCGACGATCTTGCAGCACTGGTAGGTTAGCACGAAGCGCTGGGGCACGGACGCCCCTAGCTCTGGGTCCACCACCGTGGACACACGCGGCACGCCCCAGAGGGCGGTCGACGCGGTGGCGAAGGGGAGGAACATCACGGACGGCCGACGGCACGCCTCGGTCGGCGGCGGCGGCCGCTGCCAAGTAGTGGAGGTTGTCGAGGACGAGCCAGTCTGGCTTCTTGCCCTCGTCGAGGAAGGCGGAGAATGACCCGGCGAGGCCGTCGGCGGCCTTGAGTAGAACCTCGGCCAGGTTGCCGGGACTGGGCGGGAGGTCGGAGGTGGCCTCGGCTCCCTCCGGGAGGCCGTCCACGCGGGGCAGCGGCAGGGCGACGAAGCGGACGCCGGCGACCGGGCGGAGCCGGCTGAGATTGCGCGGCGTGGAGACGAAGGAGACGCGGTGGCCGCGCGCCACCAGTCGCTCCGCAAGCTCGAGCAAGGGGATCATGTGCCCGAACGCGAGCCACGGGAAGATGACGGTGCATGGGCGAGGACGAGGAGTGGGCGTCGGCGTTGGCGGCCATGGTCCTAGCTGGGAGCGACTAGATGACAGTCGACTGAAAACAATAGTTGGGTCAGTCGACTGACCGCATTTTGTTTCAGTCGATCTGTTTACTAGCGAGCGAGGCTTCCCTAGTGAACCGGCCGGTGCATATATAACCAGGAACACAAGTGATTTTCCCCGGTGTATGCTTTAATATTGACAAAACTGTAACGGCATGCACCGCTAGGCTGCAAGCTAGCGGTAGTAGTGGACCAGCCTAGTGGCGGCCATGCAGGCCAGCTAATAGTAAAGCCGACTCGCTGAATTCTTTAATCCCATACTGTTTCAGAAGCAAGCGGTGCTATGACGAGTTGTCCTACGCGTGTGTATGATGAGATGAGCTGAGCCCGACTGCACAAGACATGATTAGATTTAGCACCGATTGGTGCATGGTATGAGCTGATAATATGTACGTACAGGAATATTGCTAGTACGATTGTTTACGATATGTAAGAATAAGCATATAACAGAGGAGTTTTTACAAAATGAAAGTCCTCTAAGACGGAATGAACTGGTGCCATTAGTATTACCCATAAAGAAGTTTATTTAAAAAAAAAAGAATACATTCATTTCATTAGTATTACACTTTAAGAAGACAATTTTTTTTTAAAAAAATAATGACAACATTTGCACACAATTTCCACAGAAAATGCACTTTTTAAAAAATATGCAGGAATAATTATATACTAGTGGAATTTTGGGGGAAAAGGGATTTCCAAAGAATGAATTAGTGGCATTGGTATTAACCTTAAAGATGAAAAAAAGAGACAACTAAAACAAATAATGACAAAATTTGCAAACCATTTACAATGAAATTGCACATTTTTATAAATACAAAAATAACCATGTAATAGTGGATTGTTTCACAAAGAAAAGTTTTCTAAAATGAAATGAATAACTGCCATTAGCACCACATTTTTTGGAAGGTATCATTGGTATTACCCTTAAAAAAAAGGAAATGAAAACAATCATAAAAATAATGACAAATTTTGCACACAATTTACACAGAAAATTGCACTCTTTTATATTACAGAAGAATAAGCATATAATAGTGAAACTTCCTCAAAAAAAAGTTTCCAAACAGTAATGAATTACTAGCATTGGTATTACCCATAATGAAGAAAGAAAATGAAATAAAACTCAAAAAAATTGAAATAATAAGTTTTCTAAGTAAGAATGAATTAGTGGCATTGGTATTACCCTCCAAGAAGAAAGAAAATGAAACTCAAAGAAATAATAACGAAATTTGCACATAATTTACATAGAATTTGTGTATTTTTATAATATGCAAGAATAGGCATATAAAAGTGCAACTTTCACAAAAAAAAATTGTAAGATGAAATGAATTAGTGTCATTGGTATCGTCCTTAAAGAGAAACAAAAAATTTAAAAAATGTACACAATTTACACACAAATTGTTCTTTTTATATATGCAAGAATAAGCATATAATAGTGGATTTTTCGCAAAAAAAAGTTTTCTAGTAAGGAATGAGTTTGTGTCATTAGTATTTCCTTAAGAAGAAAACATAATGAAAATAAAACTGAAAGAATATAAAAATAATGAAGTTTTTCTAGAAAAAATAAAAATAATGAAGTTTTCTAGAGATAAAAATATAAATCAAATAATGGCAAAATTGCATACAGTTTAGACAGAAAATTGCATTTTTTATAATATGCAAGAATAAGTATATAATGGTGAAAGTTTCACAAAAAATACGTTTCCTAAGAAAGAATAATTTAGTGGAATCGGTCTTATCATTAAAAAGAAAGAAAATTATAAAAAATAAATCAAATATTGACAAAACATACACAACATTTACTTAGAAGTGTTTTGCAAAAAAAAATGCACACATTTTACACAGAAATTGCGCTTTTTATAATATGAAAGGATTAACCATAGAACAGAGGAACAATATTGGAATTACCGTTAAGAAATAACTAAATAAAATAAAAATTAATGAGAAACACAATGATGAATTTTTCTACGAAAGATTGAAACGCTTTAAGCAGAAAGAAAATAATCAAAACAAATAATGAAATTTTCTAGGGAAGATTGAAACCCTTTAAGAAGAAAGAAAATAAAAAACAAAACAAAATATGAAGTTTTCTAGGGAGAAGAAACCCTTTAAGAAGAAGAAAACAAAAAACTAAAACTAAAACAAATAATGAAGTTTCCTATGTAAGAATGAAACCCTTTAAGAAGAAAAAAATAAAACAAAATAATGAAGGTTTCTTGGGGAAAATGAACCCTTTAAGAAATAGAAAATTAAAAAATAATTTGCTCACAAGTATGCCCTGAAATTGCACTTTTGTAATTTACACACATGGTGTATCATACTTGCGTGTTATACTTACTTACAAACACAAAAATAAAAATAGATTTTTCTAAGAAGAAATCAAGTAGTGGCAATGGTACCACCCTTTAAAAAGAAAGAAAGTAAAATAAATAATGATACAATTTGCAACACAACTTACACATAAATTGCACTATTTTTGTTATGTGAAGATGAACATATAATAGTGAATTTTACATAAAAACAAAGTTTTTAACAAGGAACAAAGTATTGGCATTGTATTGTCCTTAAAACAGGAAATGAATTAAAAACTAAACATAATAAAAAAATAAAGTTTTCTAAGAGGGAGTAAAATAGTGACATTGGTATTACTCTTAAGAAGAAAGAAAATAAAAAAAACTTGCACACAACTTTGCAATGGGGATGCACTTTTTATAATATGCGGTGAATGCACATATAATAATGCAACTTTAGAAGTCTAGTGTAATTTACATAAATATTGTATAGTACTTTCATGCATTCATACACATAATAATAGAAAAATATATGCAATTAGCAAAAAAAAATAGCACAAAACAATTAGCATTGTTATTACCCTTAAGAATAAAGAAAAAAAAATTCCACACAATTAGCACAAAAAATGCACTTTTTATAATATGTAGAATAAATATATAAGTGTGAAGTTTCCATACTCTAATGTAATTTGTACATGTATACATTTACACATACTCAACATCCAGAAATACACATAAAGAAAAAAAAACTCAACTGATAAATAGAAAAATAAAAGCGTACACGTGCAGAAAACAAAAGCAAACTCATGAGAAAAAGCATGCACACACACCAAAATTCAGCCCAAGAACGAAATTGACTGACCCAAAATAGGAGCCAGTCGAATCCAAACAGCCCAGCCCAGTACACTAGCAAAACATGACAGAAAAAGGAAAAACTACACAAATCTTGAAGCACAATCCAACGGCCAGAAAATCGACTGACCACAAAATTAAAAGTCAGTTGACTGAAATCTAACTAAAGTGGTCCTAGCTAGCAGTATCGCTCCAGGTGGTGGTGGATCGGCATGTGAATGTGATGTCTAGCCTCGATGGAGCGTCTATATAGTGAGTGAGCCGAGAGCTGTTGATCTTGGCCTGGATCTGGGTGGCGTGGAGGGGCGTGCACCACGCATGGCATGGATTGAGATCCAGTGACTTGCTAGTCACTAGTCACCAGTGAACAGTACGGTGACTTGCTCCCCTCTCCACATCGTCTGATCTAAAATCGGCGGACATATGCGTGTGAACAGTGCAGATCTACAGTGTTAGGTCCACAGTAACCGGTCTGCAGTGCGCCGCCTGCAGTGTTTTCTGCTGCAGTGTTTGATCTGGCCCGTCCCCCCTGCATCCAACGGTGGGCTACCCGCCAGTTACGGCGTGACTGGCCACAGGCCAGTCACTGGATCCCAGTCCGCATGGCACCTACCGAAACGCGACATGAATCAATCAATCCATCCTTCGCCCCCCCCCCCCCAAGGTACTCTGGATCTGGATCGACATAGCCCACCGTACTACACTGCAGGACTCCTCTGTTCCTAAATACTCCCTCCGTTTCAAAATATAGTGCTTCCTCTATTCCCGTGCTTTAACTTTGATCATAAATTTAACCAACAAGACCGACTGCGGCGGGAGCAAAAGTTATACCAGTGAATTCGTATTCAAAAGAAGTTTTCAATTATATAATTTTTTCTCCCGTCGCAGTCGGTCTTGTTGGTTAAATTTATGGTCAAAGTTGGACCTCAGAAAACGGGAGCGCACTATATTTTGGAATGGAGGGAGTAGACGTTTTGGCAGTTTAATTTAAACTACCGAAACATCTTTTATTTAGAAACAGAGATAGTGTCAAACTGGAGTTTTGTAAAGCTTCTTCTCCCTTTACTCGGCTATGGTGGTGGTTGGCAGCTGATTGCTCCGACGGGGCCACCCGGAAGCTAGCTTGTGAGATGGCTTTCGTTTTTTTTTTTTTATAACCGGGCACTGCCCCTTTTCCATTAATTTCTTAACGGAATAAGATCGTTCAGATCACTACTTTTAGTCATCCAAATCATCTTATATTTTTTTATGGAGGAAGTACAAGGTAGATGGCCTTCGCACACATTGATGAGCTCAAGCTTGGTCTCCTCATCATCTGACGAGTGACAACTTGATGATCTCTTTGCTCCACTTTGATCTCTTGGTGACTGGGTGTGGCTTCCTTCTCTTCTTCCCTGGTGCTTTCTTCCAGTACTTCGCGCTCTATGCTCGAGCCATGCCACCAACCGTAGTCTTCACAAGGGATGACACCCAAATCGGTAAATTGTAGGCGACCAAGTTATGAGTACAAAATTTCCATGCAAATCTGGAATTAACATGTGCATATCCAAACTAATCTGGGAGTAAGATAAATTACTCTATTGAATAACAACCGCCTTTGTAATAATTGATTAATAACGAAGGTATAATCCCCCCCCCCCCCCCCCCCCCCTGACACACACCTTTAGCGAGGAAGTTCAAAATACCAGAAAAGGGGGAAAGGAATATCTATGCTTATGTCTCTGTGACTATAGTGTCCATGGCAATGGCGGTCAAGGGGTAACATTCCGTTCACTCGAGGGGATTGTTCTTCAAAGACATATGTCCCGTGGTCAAGGTCATGGCGCCAAGTTAGCATTCAAATCAATAACTATTCAGCTCCTAAACAAAAGTGCGTGCATGCTTCACAAGGCGCAGGTAAAGCCAAATCCAAGAGGAATCGCTGCTGCTGCACTTAAGTGCATTTGGGGATTCAATATGCGGCCAATCCTCAAATACTCCAAGATGAAGGGGCAAACGATAAAATTTATGGTACAAGTAAGGATGTTTAGCGAGCATAGATCTTAGAATCATATTCACAGGAATTTCATTACTTCAAGGGAATATCCATTAAGACTGACAATACAAACATGAAGTTAATGAGAACAAGCATGCGTTAAAATGCCATTAGACAAAGGATGTATGGCATATGATGTTAAAAGATCCAGAAATCAACAAACTAACCTAAAAGAAATAAACAGAAACCGTGGAGTCAAGGAGAAAACTACAAGGATGGAGCATCTGAACTGCTGCCTAAGATAAGGGGAAAACTTACAGCTCAGGATATCCTATTTGACTGTTCTATGTATCCCCAGCTGAGGGGCGTCCAACCACCAGGCAGAAAAAGCTTTGTCTACTCTTTTTTACAGTGAGCATCCGTCCCATGCCGCGTACATTGATTGTAACCAACACTGCCAAGAAATGCCCTTATCTCTTGTGCACTACTGTTGCTCGCCTGCAGCAGGCGCTCGTCCTCTTCGTATATAAGATAGGGAGCTTCACCTCTCCTCCTTGAGAGCAACTTTGATGCACCTCTCAGAACATGATATTCCCAACCTTGAACATCAATTTTGATCAGAACCACTCGCTCTGCATCTGGAATGACTTCATCCAATGGGATTGTAGCAACCTCGACAGCAACTTCTTCATTAGATTTGAATGCTAACTTCGCACCAGTTGCAGATATAGCACTGTTGTCTAGTCGTCCAATCACCTACATTGCCAAAATAGTCACAGTAAGCTGCTGAGATATAATAATAATAATAATAATAATATCTATATGAGAAAGCAATCTGAGATTTCCACGAGAAGCGACGCAAGTCAGACTAATTTTCAAATGGGGTATTTGCACTTATATGAAAGTGGCAATGAATTCACTAATGGTTCGACATGACAGTTTGAAATATTATCAGCGTGAACCAGAAGTGCATCAGGCAAATCAGGAAGTTATAACTTTAGCCAGAATGAGTTCCGCTGTAGTCCTGTAACACAAAGGTTAAGCTGATGCTTTAATAATAAACCAGTAGCATGCAACTGGAAAACTTTTCATGTAAACCCTGTTCCACCAGTGACAAGGATAAGTTGCCAGATTTAATATTTAGTTTAAGAACAAGGCATTCTCTATTTCTAAATGACTCCATTTAGAAAGTATAGCACTGTCAGACCATGAATAACCCCAAATCCAATGGTAAGGGAAAATAAAAACTTCAGACTATAAATTGACATATATTTGTGGATGAGCATCACAGATTTAGGAACTTCCTCTAATAGAACATACCAGAAAAGGATAATTAAGGCAAATAATCAAAAAATCTAAGTAAAGTGGGGCAAATCTTTTAAGCCTAAGTAGTGAGGCAAACGATCAAGTGCCCATCTAATACAGGGTGAATGATCAAATTCCCCGCGATGCCACCATAATTCAGAGATTCGGTTCAACAGTTCTCGAACCATTTGTATGGGTAGTTTTGTCCCAAGTAATTAGGTTGGTGAGGCAAACAAGCACAATGTGAGTTTACCACAATACTTCATCCAGCTCCCCGAGGTACATTTCGATCAACAAACATCTGGTTAATACTACTTACTACTGCAATCCAAAATTATCGTCATTGATAGACCTTTAAACGGAGCAATCTGAACCAGAGAAGATACCTTATGCATTGTGATGTTCCCAACTCGGTCAGATGCTGCAGCATGATACACCACCACCTGGTCCTGCACCCGGTTCAGGTACACCCCATCGCAGATCCGCTGCAGGTTCTCGAAGACCGGCTCTAATGCCACCACCCGGAACCCCATCACGGCCGCCGCGAAGGCCGCCATCCCAACATTGGCCCCGACGTCCACCACCACCCCGCCGCCGGAGCCCCTCCCTACCTCCCCCGCGAGCAGTTCCTGGATGGTCTGGGAGATGTCGGGCTTGCGGAAGCGCTTGCCCTTGAGGAGGCGGGCGATGTTCCGGTGCGGGCGGTCGGGGAGGGACCCCAGGTCGGCGAGGGAGTAGAGGAAGGGGCGGGGCACGCCCTCCACGAGGCTGGCCAAGACCGGGGAGGCCTGCGGCGAGGCGTAGCAGTCGAAGGGGCGGAGCTGGGCGGGGAGGTGGGGCGAAGCGGCAGTGGCGGGGGAGAAGTTGAGATCTGGGGCTCTGGAGAGGACGAAGACGAGGAGGACGAGAACCGGGACGAGCAAGAGGAGGGTCCGGGGAGTGGGAGAGGACGCCGCGGCGGAGGCATGCCGGCGCCAGGAGGCGGCGAGCGGCGCCGGCATTGGCTCAGAGGGTGCCGGGGTTTGGGCGGCCGCCGATGGGAAGCGATGGCGGTGAAGAGCAGCCGCAGCGGCTGTAAAATAAAGTACCGAGCGAGGCTCGCCTCACGATTTTTGGTCTTTAAAAAAAAGGCTCGCCTCACGCTAGGAACATATATACTCTTTCGAAGACATAAAGAAAAAGACCACGTGCAACCCAAAGTAGAAATGTCAACATGGTTCCGCGTGCACCCACATAAATATTAATTAAAAATTATTATAGAAAAAATAAAATTTTAAAGTATCAAATTTGGTCGATCATTCTACTCAAGCTTGAAGTTCGTGAAACATTGACACATGTGGTATTCGAGCGGAAAAAAAATATTTGAGACCTTACTATTTATCAAATATATATTTTTAATGTAGCTTCGATTTTGTCATTTTTGTCTAGAATATCGCAGATGTCATTTCTTTGTGAAAGTTTATAAATGAGCATACCGATTAACTGTGTATGTTAAAAAAGACTAGGAAACAAGCTCATAAAGATCAAAGTACAAGGCATGTACACACTGACCTGACAAAACTGAAAAGACACGTATTACCATTAAACAAGCTCATACATTGCAATGGAAAAAAAATCAAATGTCCCTAAGTACATTTTATGTCTGCATGCTCGAAAATCACATGTCCCTAAGCACGTTTATGTCTGCATGCTCGAAAATCACATGTCCCTAAGCACATTTATGCTGATTTTGGTTCACTTACGATATGTGCGTCTAGATAGCCCTTTGCTTTCTTCACCTAAAAACTTAGTATGGTTGTAGCAGTCGCATAGTTACTATGCAAGCGTTAGTGAAGTAAAGATGATTAACACAAAAAAATTGCTAGTCCAGACAAAATAAGAAATTAGCTTTTATTCTATTTTCTCTAGCTAACACCAGCTTGTCAAGAACACATCGGAAGAGCTTTTCTTTCTTTTGCAAAACATATATTACGGGAGCGGAAGACATGTAAAAACAATCTGATACTAAAGTAACTCGCTGTGGCTAACACCCACGAATGCCATCTCATCAATGCTCACAATCACTTCTTTCAATCATTGTTTGCTGAAACTTTCATTGTCTGGTGACGCGATTATGGCAAAGAAATGATACATGCAAGTAGAGGGGTTTCATTGTGGCTTAAGTTTGAATACTACGGACTAGGTGTTGTCTCTTCAAGCTTTGTGCTCATAATTTCTTTATTTTCACATGCAAACACTCTTCAAGAGAAAGCCAAATAATATCTGTTGTAATGTTGCCACTACGAACGTTAACAAACCCATAGCCAAAATCCGAACCGAATGTCTGGCAGATCGTTCATTGGCCAGCTGAGTCCTCAATATAATATCAAAAGAGGTGACGAAGTCACATTTATGGTGTAAAGCAACATACAGCGGCATGCCCATGGAACCACACATGAATACATGAATACAAATAAGATCTGGTGGATCATGATTTTAAAAAAATGTTTAAATCACAGATGAATACAAAAAGGATCAAATGAATAAAATGGGAGTCTATCTCCCATACAGTAGCCACTGGTGCTCAATGAGATCATTGCGAAGCTAGTTGTGTGTGGCATTGTCTTCAAGTTGTAGGTAGGTCTCAAGAAATAAAGTGATCTCATCTGGGTTCCTGGCAGGCTTGACACGGCTACCAATATTGCCATAGTAAAACTCTAAGTTTAAATCTCTCTCATCCTCGATGATCATGTTGTGTAGAATTACACATGCAGTCCTGATATTTGAGAGGGATTTCTTATCCCAGTAGCGAACATGACCTCGAACAACGGCAAATCGAGTTTGCAACACACCAAACGCCCTCTCAATATCTTTTTGGCATGCTTCTTGTGCTTGGGCAAAAATAGTTTGTTTCCTGCCTTCTGGCTTACTAATGGTCTTCACAAATGTTACCCACGAAGGATAGACACCGCCAGCAAGATAATACCCCATGGTATAATCATGTCCATTGATGGTGTATTTGCAAGCCGGAGATTTTCCACTAGCTAGATGCGCAAAAAAAATCCGATCTATGCAATACATTGATATCATTGGGAGACCAAGGCAATCCAAAGAAGAAATGCCAAATCTAGAAGTTATGCGAAGCCACGACTTCAAGCACAATAGTGGGTTTACGATTATGGCCGATGTACTGCCCAGCCCAAGCCTTCGAGCATTCCTTCCACCTCCAATGCATGCAATCCACACTCCCAAGCATGCCCGACCATCCTCTTGCTTCATTCATTGTTGCCAATTTTTTGTGTCATCCTCATTGGGAGCTCGGAGGTACTCTGGACCAAATAACTGGATCAATGTCTTGGCAAACACCCGCACGCATTTGAGCGTGGTATCTTCTCCAATGCAAAGATACTCATCGGTGTAATCGGCGCGGAATGTCATATGCTATCACTCTCATTGCCGTTGATACTTTTTGGTATGAACTAAATCCAAGCAAATCGGCGACATTCCTCCGGCGAGTGAAGAAACGACAATTTTGCTTGCAAGCTTCAATAATGAGAACAAAAGAGATCTACACATTCGGTAATGCCTACGGAAGAGGTGGGTCAGATTGGTCGGTACCTCGGCAAAGTAGTCCTTCATGAGCATATTATGGCCGAGAGCTCGGTTGCATGAAATGCAAAGACGGCCAGCCGTCGATCCACAATGCTTGTTCTTCTTCCCGGCTTCAAATTCTTCGACAAGATGCAACAAGAGAAGGTGCTCGACATCGTCGTCAAAAGTAACTCTTCAACTCATACATTGTTTAATTTCCCATCATTTTTACCGAAGGATGAATGCTACGATCCCTTGGATTTGTTTGAAATATCCCTTTTTGATGAAGTTGATGCTTGTGACCATGATGCCAATACGAATAATGCTTATGGAGATGAACTTGCTATAGTTCCCTATGTTGAACATAAAATTGTTTCTATTGCACCCACACATGATAGTCCTATTATCTTTTTGAATTCTCCCAACTACACTATATCAGAAAAGTTTACATTTATTAAAGATTATATTGATGAGTTGCGTTTTACTATTGCACTTGATGATTTTGATGGATATAATATGAATGTGCTTGCTGCTCCTACTTGCAATTATTATGAGACGGGAACTACATCTCCGCCTCTCTATGTTTCTAATATGATAAAATTGCAAGAAACTGTTATACTATGCATTGGCCTTTACTTTGTGTGCATGAATTGTTCTTTTATGACATGTCGATGCATAGGGAGAGAGTTAGACTCCAATATTTGTTACATGATATATATTGCATTGTGCTCACTACTGAATTATAAATCATTGTTAATTAAAATTGGCTTTGATATACCTTGGGATCCGGGTGGTTCAATTACTTGAACACTTTATGCCTAGCTTAATGGCTTTAAAGAAAGCGCTGCCTGGGAGATTGATACATCTCCGACATATCTATAATTTTTTTATTGTTTCATGATATTATATTATCAATCTTGGATGTTTTATATGCAATTATATGCTATTTCATATCATTTTTTGGGACTAACTTATTAACCCAGTGCCCAATGCCAATTCCTGTTTTTTTGCTTGTTTTGGCTTTTCAGAAAAACAGTACTAAACGAAGTCCAAACGCGGTGAAACTTTACGATGATTTTTTCTAGACCAGAAGGGACCCTAGAAGGTTCGGGAGGAGGCCAGAAGACTTACGGGAGAGTCATGAGCTCACCGGGAGCACCCTGGGGGTGGGACGCGCCCCCTGAGCTCGTGACTCCCACGCAACTCCGTTTGACCTAATTCCACCTCTATAAATTCTCAAATATTCCCAAACCAACAGAGAGCCACCCAAAACACTTTTTCCGCCGTCGCAAGCTTCTGTTCTTCCATGATCCCATCTGGTGGCCTTTTCCGGTACTCCGCCGGAGGGGGAAACGATCACGGAGGGCTTCTACATCATCCTTGCTGCCTTCGATGATGCATGAGTAGTTCACCACAGACCTACGGGTCCATAGCTAGTAGCTAGATGGCTTCTTCTCTCTCTTTGATCTTCAATACAATGTTCTCCTCGATCTTCTTGGAGTTCTATCCGATGTAATCTTCTTTTGCGGTGTGTTTGTTGGGATACGATGAATTGTGGGTTTATGATTGAAATATTTATTGAAAGTAATTGAGTCTTTTCTGAACTATATTATGCATGAATTTTATAGCTTTGTATTTCTGTCCGATCTATCCGTTTGGTTTGGCCAACTAGATTGATTTATCTTCAGTGGGAGAGGTACTTTGTAATGGGTTCAATCTTGCGGTGCTCTATATCCCAGTGACAGAAGGGGACAAGACACGTATTTGTATTATTCCCATTAAGGGTTAAAAAATAGGGTTTATTCATATTGCTTGAGTTTACTTTGTCTACATCATGTCATCTTGCTTAAGGCGTTACTCCATTTTTTATGAACATAATACCCTAGATGCATACTGGATAGCGGTCGATTGATTGAGTAATACTAGTAGATGCAGGAAGGAATCGGTCTACTTGTCTCGGACGTGATGCCTATATACATGATCATTGTCGTGAATACGTCATAACTATGCGCTTTTCTATCAATTGCCCATGGAAACTTTGTGAACCTTGATTACAGAAAAATTTCAACAAAAATAATTATCCCCTTGTACAAATCCATTGTATTATAAAAAAGTGACAATATTTACCTTTAGGGTGTTTAAATTGCTTGTTTGGTATGTGCAGTGCAAAAACAGAAACTTTGGTTGTAGTGTTTGAATTTACATTTTTTTTACAGGAACATTGAAAGTTTCTGAAATTTTTACATGGTACTTCTATGCAAATTGGTTATTATGTCCTAATTTTTCAGAATGTTTTGAGTTACAAAAGTATATGTACCATCTGCATCTTTACGGACTGTCCTGTTTTCACAGATTGCTATTATAGTTTATTTATCTGCCTATGTTTGAAATCTTGTTGAGCCCCATTGATTGGAGCCATATAATTTTGATAGAATATAGTGGGTAATGTTTGATTATAATTATACAATAATGTTACTGCAAGGCATGATGGGTTTTGATGTTATATGTACTAGCCCCTCTAATAAATAGTTCGGTTAAGTTTTGTGTGGATGAAGTGTTCGAAGATCGAGGAGGTAGTGATATGAGAAGAATAAGGAGAGGAAAGAGTTCAAGCTTGGGGATGCCCAAGGCACCCCAAATAAATATTCAAGGAGACTCGAGCCTCTAAGCTTGGGGATGCCCCGGAAGGCATCCCATCTTTCTTCTTCAACAATTATCGGTATGCCTCGGTTTTCGTTTTGTTCACATGATATGCGTAAATTCTTGGAGCATCTTTTGTGTTTGACTTCCCCTTTTCTTTTATGCACCATGCTGGTATGAGATAGTCCTTGGTTTATTTATATAATGCTCTTTGCACTTCACTTATATCTTTTGAGTATGGCTTTATAGAATGCTTCATGTGCTTCACTCATATCTTTTGAGTATGGCATTATAGAATGCTCCATGTGTTTCTCTGCATAGGAAACCCGTTATTTGTAGAATCCTCTTTTGCTCCACTTATATTTAATAGAGTGTGGCCGAGTCTTTTGTAGAAAGAACTAAAATCTCATGTTTCACTTATATCTATTTAGAGAGTTAACATGAATTGGTCATTCACATGGTTAGTCATAAAATCCTGCATAAAACTTGTAGATCACTGAATATGATATGTTTGATTCCATGCAATAGTTTTGCGATATTGAGGGGATAATATGGGGCAATGCTAGTAAAAGAATTAAAGTTGACCATTAATAATGTTGTTAGGGAAAGTGAGTCCTCACGCATGTAAAGTGGTGGCCACTGATACGTCTCCAACGTATCTATAATTTTTTATTGTTCCATGCTATTATATTATCAATCTTGGATGTTTTATATGTAATTTTATATCATTTGTTGGGACTAACCTATTAACCTAGTGCCCAGTGCCAGTTCATGTTTTTGCTTGTTTTTGGCTTTTCAGAAAATCAATATCAAATGAAATCCAAACGGAAAAAAGCTCGTAGGGTGCGCCCCTTGAGCTTGTGGGGCCCCCGTAGCATGTACTGACCTAATTCCACCTCTATAAATTCAGAAATATTCCCAAACCAACAGAGAGCCCCCGAAACAGTTTTTCCGCCGCCACAAGCCTCTGTTCTTCTGCGATCCCATCTGCAGGCCTTTTACGGTATTCTGCCGGAGGGGGAATCGATCACGGAGGGCTTCTACATCATCCTTGTTACCTTCCGATGATGCGTGAGTATTTTTCCTGTGATGCCCCCGTTTATAACCTTGCACTAATCATGCACGATCACGAACGGTGACTCACGTCAATATCACAACACAACTCTACGACACAAAGGATAAACATAAATCTTTATATTACAAGCCAGTGTCACGAGGACCCAAAATACATAAGTCATCAAAGCAAATATTAGTTGAGTACAGACATAGTTAGACAAGTTTGCGTTATGAAGGCTGAGCAAAACAACGACACTAGATCGAAAGGCAAGGCCTTCTGCCTGGGACCACCGAACTACTCATGGTCCTAGATCTCCACGTAGTAGCCAAGCTCCTGGGCTCCAACATCTGATCGCAACATCCAGGAAGAAGAAAAGAGGTAGCAAGCAACCGTGATTACTCATCCAAAGTACTCGCAAGACTTACATCAGATCTATACTACATATGCATCGGTATCAAAGGAATGGGGTATATCTATGGACTAAACTGCAGAAATGCCAGAATAAGGGGGAGAAGCTTATCCTATCGAAGACTAACCATCTGCGGCCATCATCTTGCAGCAGTAGAAGAGACTAGCATATATATAATATTTAGTATCATGTATAAGTCGGCAATACCCAGAGATCCTTCCTCGACTACCCAGCGAGAAAGAGATCCTGGAGTAGTAAAATAGTTAAGTATCACAATAGTATCCGGTTCTAGTTGTAGTAGATCAGGATACAACTCCAAGCGTCATGTTACCATGGACACGGCTATTCGAATAGATTACTTCCCTGCAGGGGTGCACCACATTACCCAACACGCTCGATTACCTCTGGCCGAACACACTTTTCTGGGTAATGCCCGGCCTCGAATGACCAACACGCCATAGACCAACCTAGACTCTCCAGAGAGGTCAGCACGCTGATCTAAATTCTAAGTACGAAGGGGTCATGGGCACATCACCCTAAGTACTCTTGCATGTTGCGAGACTGGCTGGGGACCAGACCCACCTCTTCATCGGGCCTGCCACCCACCCCAACAATTAGCCTGCCTCTCTGAACCATGACATCTGGAAAGCTTTCGGAAGGAACGTACGATGCCGAGGGTCCCATCTACCATTATCCCGCGTGGTGGTTAGTGCGTATAGGCCAGTGGCCAACTCAGATCAAATACCCAAATCCGTTAGTGTACTATTAGCATCTCGCGGAGACGGCCAGGGCTGTCGCTCCGATTAGGTAACCCGCGGACCACGACCAGGGATCAGGCCCACCTTTCTCCTAGGTGGACTCCACCTTCCCTATCGTTCTGCCACATTATCCCTCGCGGGTACCCTTGGGGCCGACCCACCTTTAGCATTGTAACGGTCGGGGTTCAGGTCCATACCATCAAGGTGAAATCTGAGGAATCACCCTCGATAGGTTTACCTTGATACACTGCACGGCAGAGTCATCACCTAGAGTGAAATACGAGGAATCACTCTCAGTAGATCACACTAGATGTGCTACACTACAGAGTCGTCATCGAGAGTGAAATACAAGGAATCACCCTCGACAGATCACACTTGATACAACCCAGTAGAGTCGTACAATTGTAAGGGCCTTTAGGGGTGTTCGGGTCTCGGTAATCATCTCGGACAACCCAGATAACAAGCATGGCAACACGTACAAGTGTGTAGGGTCACTGATGGGACACTGTGATTCCTATACTAAGCATTTAGGATAACACGTATAGTATCAACAGCAGGTTATCAAAAAATGGCTATGCATCAGAATAGGAGCAACCGGAACAACAACACTAGCAAATCTAATGCAAGAATAAGAGATATAGAATGGGTGATATCTGGATGATCAAGGGGGTTTGCTTGCCTGGAAGCTCTGTAGAAGGAAGCTGATCGTCGGCGACGTAGTCGTACTCGATGGCATCAGCTGTCTCGAGGTCTATCAGAGAGAAGGAGGGGGAAGAAACAATAGATATAAAGCATACAAATGCAACACAATCCATGTCATGGCAAAATGTTATGCTAGGGGTGCTCTAATGCACTACTAAGTATTTTAGATGAAGTGGGAAAGTATTCAGGTATATTTTCCTAGCTCCAGGTATTATTGTCTGTATCGATCCAAGTGCAAATATTCAAGGTTTGCTATGTTAGAGACGTGTGGCACGTATGTGGATAGCATATTGAGATTCGTTATTTTTTTTTGATCAGTTTTCATATATAAATTATTTTCATCCGAGCTACGGTTTGTATTCTACGATTTATCGAAGTTTTACTTTATTTTCTGAATTTGTTTTAATTCGAATTTAAAAGGAAATTGCTAATTGCACACAGAGAAGTGTACACATGAGAGGGCGTTAGTGGCTGACAGGTGGGGCCAAGGGGACCCAGTTGACCACAGTCAACAATCCAGTCAGCAGTCAATAGTGTTGACTATTGACTGGTCAAATGTCAGGTGGAGCCGCACTGTCATAGACATAGAGGACAATTAACTGATTTAATTAAGTTTGTTAGTTGATTTCAATCAGTTTAATAAACATGGGACCCACTATCAGTCAGTAATTTAAGTTTAACAATTAACTTATCTAGTTAATTAACAGGGGGAGGGCCCCGCGTGGCATAGGGCCGGCCAGCCACCACGACTGTGCACTGATACGTCTCCAACGTATCTATAATTTTTGATTGTTCTATGTTGTTATATAATCAATCTTGGATGTTTTACATTCATTTACTAGCAACTTTATATCAATTTTTGGGACTAACCTATTGACATAGTGCCTAGTGC
Source organism: Thinopyrum elongatum (assembly GCA_011799875.1). Lineage (NCBI taxonomy): Eukaryota > Viridiplantae > Streptophyta > Magnoliopsida > Poales > Poaceae > Thinopyrum > Thinopyrum elongatum. The sequence goes on from CM022301.1 coordinate 423,665,765, forward strand.
CAGTTGTTGTTTTTTGCTTGTTTTTTACTTCACAGAATATCCATATCAAACGAAGTCCAAATGCCATGAAACTTTTTGGAGATTTTTTTCTGCCCAGAAGAGACCCAGGGAGCCCAGGAGGTGTACCAGAGGAGGCCTGTGGGGCCCACAAGACACCAGGGCACGCCAAAGGCCCCAGGCGCGCCTTGGTGCCTTGTGGGGCCCATGGTGATCTTTTCCACTGCCTCTCAGCTCTATAAATACTTAGATATTCCAGAAACCCTAGAGGAGTCGACGAAAAACAATTCCAGCCGCCGCAAGTTCCAGAACCACGAGAACCAATCTAGAGCCCTTTTCCAGCACCTTGCCGGAGGGGGAAACGATCACAGAGGGGTTCCTCATCCTCATTGGTGCTCCTCCGATGATGCGTGACTAGTTTATCAAAGACCTACGGGTCCGTAGGCAGTAGCTAGATGGCTTCTTCTCTCTCTTTGATCTTCAATAAAATGTTCTCCTCGATGTTCTTGGAGATCTATTTGATGTAATGACTTTTGCGGTGTGTTTGTTGGGATCCGATGAATTGCGAGTTTATGATCAATTCTATCTATGAATATTATTTGAGTCGTCTGCGAATTCTTTTATGCGAGTTTATTGGAGTATTGCCTCGTATTTCTTCTCCGAAACTTTGGTTTGGTTTGGCCAACTAGATTGATTTTTCTTGCAATGGGAAGAGGCACTTTGTGATGGGTTTGATCTTGCGGTGCTTATTCTCAGTGACAAAAGGCGACATGACACGCATGTATCGTTGCCATTAAGGATTAAAATGATGGGGTCTATTCCTACATGAATAGATCTTGTCTACATCATGTCATCATTCTTATTGCATTACTCTGTTTTTCCATGAACTTAATACACTAGATGCATGCTGGATAGTGATGTCTACTACGCAACTTTATTCTTGTAGCCTCGTGTTGGGCCTCCAAGCGCAGAGTTTTGTAGGACAGTAGCAATTTTCCCTCAAGTGGATGACCTAAGGTTTATCAATCCGTGGGAGGCGTTGGATGAAGATGGTCTCTCTCAAACAACCCTGAAACCAAATAACAAAGAGTCTCTTATGTCCCCAACACACCAAATACAATGGTAAATTGTATAGGTGCACTAGTTCGGCGAAGAGATGGTGATACAAGTGTAATAAGGATAGTAGATATAGGTTTTTGTAATAGTAACAATAAAAAACAGCAAGGTAGCAAGTAACAAAAGTGAGCACAAACGCGATTGCAATGCTTGAAAATGAGGCCTAGGGTCCGTACTTTCGCTAGTGCAATCTCTCAACAACGCTAACATAATTGGATCATAAAACCATCCCTCAACGTGCAATGAAGAATCACTCCAAAGTTCCTATAGCGGAGAACATCAGAAGAAATTGTTTGTAGGTATGAAACTACCTCAAAGTTATCCTTTCCAATCGATCTATCCAAGAGTTCGTACTAAAATAACACTAAGTTATCCTTTCTGATTGATCTATCTAAGAGTTCGTACTAAAATAACACCATATGATACACATCAACCAACTCTAATGTCACCTAGATACTCCAATGTCACCACGAGTATCCGTGAGTTGATTATACGATATGCATCAAACAATTTCAGATCCATAATACTCAATCCAACACAAAGAACCTCAAAGAGTGCCCCAAGATTTCTACCAGAGAAACAAAGACGAGAATGTGCATCAACCCCTACGCATAGATTGCCCCAATGTCACCTCGAGAATCCGCGAGTTGAGTGCCAAAACATATATCAAGTGAATCAATATTATACCCCATTGTCACCACGGGTATTCATAGCAAGACATACATCAAGTGCTCTCAAATCCATAAAAGTATTCAATCCGATAAATAACGAAATCTCAAAGGGAAAACTCAATTCATCACAACAAGATAGAGAGGGCGAAACACCATATGATCCAACTATATTAACAAAGTTCGCAATAAATCAAGATCGTGCCAAATCAAGAACACGAGAGACAGACAGAGAGAGAGAGAGAGATTAAACACATAGCTACTGGTACAAACCCTTAGCCCCGAAGGTGGAGTACTCCCTCCTCATCATGGTGGCCGTCGGGATGATAAAGATGGCCACCGGTGTGATTTCCCCCTCCGGCGGGGTGCTGGAACAGGGTCTAGTTTGGTTTTTCGTGGCTACAGAGGCTTGCGGCGGCGGAACTTCCGATCTAGGGTTATTTCTGGGGGTTTCTGTATTTATCGGATTTTTTGGCGTCGGTTTCACACGATGATGGGCTTCGAGGAGCCCACCACCCACCAGCACATGGGCAAGGCCCCTGGCGCGCCCTGGTGGGTGGTGGCCACCTCCTTCACCTTCTGGTCTCCCCATGAAGCTTCTAGTGCCTCTTTTGTTCCAAAAAAATCATCAAAAAGTTTCAGCTCATTTGGAGAACTTTCATTTCTGCACAAAAAACAACACCACGGTAGTTCTGCTGAAAACAGCGTCAGTCCGGGTTAGTTCCATTCAAATCATACCAAAACCATATAAAATTGTTGTAAACATGACATGAATACTTCATAAATTATAGATACGTTGGAGACGTATCAGCATCCCCAAGCTTAATTCCTACTCGTCCTCGAGTAGGTAAATGATAAAGAAATAGTTTATGAAGTGCGAATGCTAGCATAGTGCATAAGTTTGATCAATGACAATTTCAATCACTTTTCCTTGCATCATAACAGCAACTCTTTCTCATAAAAATCATCATGATAAAGTAGCATCAATTCACATATTACGGTTCAAACAATGAATTCTCTTGAAACTTAACAACCTATGTTCTTAGTCACCAAACAATTGCAATTCAACTTATTCTCAACAAAGTCTAAGTAAGAGCTCCACATACTCAATCATCATATAGTCTTCTATGATTGCTAGTACTCAAAGCATATTTTTAGAACAAATGGCATCCATCGAACACAGAGAAAGATAGGGGCTTAATGTTTTGCCTCCCAACTCATTTATCATAGAGATAATTGTCAATAATAATAAATGGTGGTCAAATATATTTGACTGGCCATATGTGCCTAGATCTTTCCCCACCACATGATGCTTGCCAACTAGAGAATAATTGAGGTTGAAATGAGAATGCATACTATTGACTCTTGCATAAAAGTAAATACTGAAAAGTAAAATATAGGTGCTACTTCTTGAGCTTGCGTTGGTTTTTTCCTTGAAGAGGAAAGGGTGATGCAGTAAAGTAGAGATAAGTATTTCCCTCTGTTTGAGAACCAAGGTATCAATCCAGTAGGAGGTACACGCAAGTCTCCAATCTATGCACCTGCACAAACAATCAAACACTTGCACCCAACGCGATAAAGGGGTTGTCAATCCCTTCACGGTCACTTGCAAGGATGAGATCTGATAGAGATATATATAAAAGATTACTAAAACGTAAAACAAAATAAAAGTAAATAAATTGTAGCAAGGTATTTTTGGGTTTTTTTGGTTTATAGATCTAAAAATATATGATGGAAAATAGACCCGGGGGCCAGAGGTTTCACTAGAGGCTTCTCTTTTGAAAGAAAATAATACGGTGGGTGAACAAATTACTGTCGAGCAATTGATATAAAAGCGCAAAGTTATGACGATATCCAAGGTAATGATTATGAATATAGGCATCACGTCCGTGTCAAGTAGACTGACTCCTGCCTGCATCTACTACTATTACTCCACACATCGACCACTATCCAGCATGTAGCTAGAGTATTAAGTTCATAAGAACGGAGTAACACCATAAGTAAGATGACATGATGTAGAGGGATAAACTCAAGCAAGATGATGAAAACCCTATCTTTTTACCCTTGATGGCAACAATACAATACGTGCCTCGCTACCCCTACTTTGTCACTGGGTGAGGACACCGCAAGATTGAACCCAAAACTAAGCACCTCTCCCATTGCAAGAAGAACCAATCTAGTTGGCCAAACCAAACCGATAATTCGAAGAGAAATACAAAGATATCAAATCATGCATATAAGAATTCAGAGAAGATTCAAATAATATTCATAGATAATCTTATCATAAATCCAAAATTCATCAGATCTTGACAAACACACCGCAAAAGAATATTACATTGGATAGAACTCCAAGAACATCGAGGAGAACATTGTATTGAAGATCAAAGAGAGAGAATAAGCCATTAACTAGTAGCTATGGACCTGTAGGTCTGTGGTAAACTACTCACGCTTCATCGAAAGGGCAATATATTTGATGTAGAAGCCCTCCGTGATCAAATCCCCCTCCGGCAGGGTGCCGGAAAAGGCCCCAAGATGGGATCTCACGGGTACAAAAGGTTACGGTGGCAGAAAAGTATTTTGGTGGACGCTTCTGGTCGTTTGGGAATATTTGGGAATTTATAGCGAAATAATTAGGGTTGGAGGAGTCCCGTGGGGCCCACAAGCCAGGGAGGCCCCCCCTAGGGCGCGCCCTGAGGGCTTGTGGAGCCCTCGGGACTCTTCTGGCCCCCTCTCCAAGTCTGCTGGGTGTCTTCTGGTCCAAGAAAAATCATCGCGAATGTTTTATTCCGTTTGGACTCCGTTTGATATTCCTTTTCTGTAAAACTCAAAAACAAGGAAAAAACAGAAACTGGCACTGGGCTCTAGGTTAATAAGTTAGTCCCAAAAATAATATAAAATAGCATATTAATGCATATAAAACATCCAAAACAGATAATATAATAGCATGGAACAATAAAAAATTATAGATATGTTGGAGACATATCAATAGGTCCTTAGCAGAGGGAAGTAAAGGTTGTCATGCGCTTTTTATTTTTGGATGCACAATCTCTTAATGCAAAGGAATGTCATGTTATATTGCCCCTTATGATAGCAACCTTTATTATGCAGTCCGTCGCTTTTATTACTTTGCCATCACAAGTTTGTACAGCGCTTATTTTCCCTTACAATAAAAGATCAAACATATTTAGGAGCAATTTTTATTGCTTTATGCACCGATGACAACTTACTTGAAGGATCTTATTCAATCCATAGGTAGGTATGGTGGACACTTATGGCAAGAGACTAGGTTTAAGGGTTTTTGGATGCACAAGCAGTATCTCTACTTAGTACGAATTTTTGGCTAGCAGAAGATCCTAAGCAAACACCACATGTTGGAGGATCCATAACAATATAACTTCTATGCAAATATACACAACCATAACTCGTTAGGTTCTCTTCCTTGTCCAACTTCAACTAATTTGCTCAAGTATGAAAATAATTAATGGGTGTTCACAATCATAGAAGATGTCCAAGATAATATATTTGTATGTGAAAGTTATCTTCCTTATACTAATCATTCATGAATTGCTTGTATGACCAATATTGTGATTGTCAAGCTTCAAAAGATTTCACTTTCTAAACCCGATGTGAAGCTACTACTAGGTATGATACAAGCATATGAAGCACATATAATTTCAACTTTATGATATTCAATTCATTCAACAATTTACTCTTAGGATATAAGTGAAGCACGAGAGTAAATGACAAAACTACTCCAAAAAGATATAAGTGAAAATCAAACGAGTAGTTAAGTAAATGGGTAGCCATTGGAGGACTCTCTCTCATTTAAAGACTTTTAGATCTAAGTATTTTATTAAAACAGCAAGCAAAACAAAATAAAATGACATTCCAAGAATAGCACACATCATGTGAAGAAGCAAAAAACTTAGGCTCAACCGAGACTAACCGATAATTGTTGATGATGAAAGGTGGGATGCCTACCGGGGCATCCCCAAGATTAGATGCTTGAGACTTCTTGAAATATTATCTTGGTATGCCTTGGGCATCCCCAAGTTTGAGCTTTTGTGTCTCCTTAGTTCCTTTTATATCATGGTTTCCCTAAATCTTAAAAACTTCATCCACACAAAACTCAACAAGAACTCATGAGATAAGTTAGTATAAATCAATGCAATAACCTTATCATTCTCTACTGTAGCAAATCAATAAAATTATTATTTAACATTGCATACTAAATGCCTCTGCATATTTAATACTCCTATCCTCAAATAGAATCATTAAACAAGCAAACATATGCAAACAATGCAAACATAACAGCAATCTGTCTAAACAGGATAGTCTGTAAAGAGTGCAATTTTACTCACACTTCCCTAACTCCAAAAATTCTTAAAATTTACCACACTGTAGAAAATTTATCATATCTTATTGTGCAAAACATTTCAACATTTTATCACATTCTAACTTTTCTCAAGAATTCACGCACTTGCGTGCAACTTGCTGTTTTCAAACAGCAACATATAGACTTGCAAAATAAGCATGGCAAAGGTTATACTTGACACTTTTATTGAAGTAAAATATATAAAATATTATTCTAAATAACAGAAAGCAAATCCTAATAAAATAAAATGATGCTCCAAGCAAATCACATATCATGTGACGAATAAAAATATAGCCCCAAGTAAGGTTACCGATAATGTTGGAGACAAAAGAGGGGATGCCTTCCGAGGCATCCCCAAGCTTAGTTGCTTGGATCTTCCTTTAATATTACCTTGGGGTGTCTTGTACATCCCCAAGCTTAGGTTCTTGTCACTCCTTATTCTCCTCATATCGATATCTCACCCAAAACTTGAAAACTTCAATCACACAAAACTTAACGGAACTTCGTGAGATGGGTTAGCATGATAAAGACAAATCATTCACTTTGGTACTGTCAAGATAAGATTAATAATTGTTTACACATAATTACTACTGTACTCTATAATTTCCACAGTTTATATTAAGCAATATAATCCATAGAAACCATAAAACAAGCAAACTATGCATTGCAAACAGAATTTGTCAAAAACAGAACAGTCTGTAAAGATCTGAATTATGGTCATACTTATATAACTCCAAAACTTCTTAAAAATTAGGAAAACATAGAAAATTTGTATACCCATCAACTGTAAAAAAATTCAGAAATTTTCAGCGCCCCAGTGATTTTTAACAATTCTGTTACTGGGTGCAAAAGTTTCTGTTTTTGCACAGAATCAAGTCAACTATCATCCACACTATCCCAAAGGCTTTACTTGGCACTTTATTGAAAGAAAAGCTATAAAACATGATTACTACAGTAGCTTAATCATGTGAACACACAAAAACAGAAGGTAAAAGTGTTGGGTTGTCTCCCAACAAGCGCTTTTCTTTAATGCTTTTTTAGCCAGGCATGATGATTTCAATTATGCTCACATAAAAGATAAGAATTAAAACACAAAGAGGGCATCATGAAGCATATGACTAGCACATTTAAGTCTAACCCACTTCCTATGCATAGGGATTTTGTGAGAAAACAACTTATGGGAACAAGAATCAACTAGCATAGGAAGGCAAAACAAGCAAAACTTCAAGATTTTCAACACATAGAGAGGAAACTTGATATTATTGAAATATGTAAAAGCATATGTTCCCCTCTCATAATAATTTTCAGTAGCATCATGAATGAATTCAACAAATATAGCTATCACATAAATCATTCTTTTCATGATCCACAGGCATAGAAATTTTATTACTCTCCACATAAGCAATTTATTCTCATCAATAGTAGTGGGAGCAAATTCAACAAAATAACTATCATGTGATTGAAAATTAAAGTCATGATGACAAGTTTCATGGTTATCATTATTATTTATAGCATATATGCCATCACCATAATCATCATAGATAGCAACTTTGTTGTCATAATCAATTGAAACCTATTCCAAAATAGTGGATTCATCATTAAATAAAGTCATGACCTCTCCAAATCCACTTTCATAATTATTATAATAAGATTCAACACCCTCCGAAATAGTGGGATCATTAGTACCTAGAGTTGACACTCTTCCAAAGCCACTTTCATCAATATAATCATCATAAATAGGAGGCATGCTATCATCATAATAAATTTTCTCATCAAAACTTGGGGGACTAAAAATATCATCTTCATCAAACATAGCATCCCCAAGCTTATCGCTTTGCATATCACTAGCATCATGGATATTCAAAGAATTCATACTAGCAACATTGCAGGCATGCTCATCATTCAAAGATATTATGCCAAACATTTTATTGAATTCTTCTTCTATTAATTGAGAACAATTTTCCTTTCCATCATTTTCAAGAAAGACATGATAAAGACGAATAATATGAGGCCACCTCAATTCCATTTTTTTGTAGTTTTCTTTTATAAACCAAACTAGTGATAAAACAAGAAACTAAAAGATTCAATTGCAAGATCTAAAGATATACCTTAAAGCACTCACCTCCCCGGCAACGGTGCCAGAAAAGAGCTTGATGTCTACTACGCAACTTTATTCTTGTAGACTTGTGTTGGGCCTCCAAGCGCAGAGTTTTGTAGGACAGTAGCAATTTTCCCTCAAGTGGATGACCTAAGGTTTATCAATCCGTGGGAGGCGTAGGATGAAGATGGTCTCTCTCAAACAACCCTGCAACCAAATAACAAAGAGTTTCTTGTGTCCCCAACACACCAAATACAATGGTAAATTGTATAGGTGCACTAGTTCGGCGAAGAGATGGTGATACAAGTGTAATAAGGATAGTAGATATAGGTTTTTGTAATAGTGACAATAAAAAACAGCAAGGTAGCAAGTAACAAAAGTGAGCACAAATGCTATTGCAATGCTTGAAAATGAGGCCTAGGTCCGTACTTTCGCTAGTGCAATCTCTCAACAATGCTAACATAATTGGATCATATAACCATCCCTCAACGTGCGATGAAGAATCACTCCAAAGTTCCTATATAGCGGAGAACATAAGAAGAAATTGTTTGTAGGTACGAAACCACCTCAAAGTTATCCTTTCCGATCGACCTATCCAAGAGTTCATACTAAAATAACACCAAGTTATCCTTTCCGATCGATCTGTCTAAGAGTTCGTACTAAAATAACACCATATGATACACATCAACCAACTCTAATGTCACCTAGATACTCCAATGTCACCACGAGTATCTGTGAGTTGATTATACGATATGCATCAAACAATTTCAGATTCATAATACTCAATCCAACACAAAGAACCTCAAAGAGTGCCCCAAGATTTCTACCGGAGAAACAAAGACGAGAACGTGCATCAACCCCTATGCATAGATTACCCCAATGTCACCTCGGGAATCCGCGAGTTGAGTGCCAAAACATATATCAAGTGAATCAATATTATACCCCATTGTCACCATGGGTATTCATAGCAAGACATACATGAAGTGCTCTCAAATCTATAAAAGTATTCAATCCGATAATAACGAAATCTCAAAGGGAAAACTCAATTCATCACAACAAGATAGAGAGGGAGAAACACCATATGATCCAACTATATTAACAAAGCTCGCGATACATCAAGATCGTGCCAAATCAAGAACACGAGAGACAGAGAGAGATTTAAACACATAGCTACTGGTACAAACCCTCAACCCCGAGGGTGGACTACTCCCTCCTCATCATGGTGGCCGTCGGGATGATGAAGATGGCCACTGGTGATAATTTCCCCCTCCATCGGGGTGCCGGAACAGGGTCTAGATTGGTTTTTCATGGCTACAGAGGCTTGCGGCGGTGGAACTTCCGATCTAGGGTTATTTCTGGGGGTTTCTGTATTTATATGATTTTTTGGCGTCGGTTTCACGCGAAGATGGGCTTCGAGGGGCCCACCATCGACCAGCACACGGGCAGGGCCCCTGGTGGGTGGTGGCCACCTCCTTCACCTTCTGGTCCCCCCCATGAAGCTTCTAGTGCCTCTTTTGTTCCAAAAAAATCGTTAAAAAGTTTCAGCTCATTTGGAGAACTTTCATTTCTGCACAAAAAACAACACCACGGTAGTTCTGCTGAAAACAGCGTCAGTCCGGGTTAGTTCCATTCAAATCATACCAAAACCATACAAAATTGTTGTAAACATGGCATGAATACTTCATAAATTATAGATACGTTGGAGACGTATCAGATAGCGGTCGATGTGTGGACTAATAGTAGTAGATGCAGGCAAGAGTCGGTCTACTAATCTTGGGCGTGATGCCTATTGATGACCCACAATTATAGGGGATCAATCGTAGTTCTTTCGGTAAGTAAGATGTCGAACCCAATGAGGAGCAGAAGGAAATGACAAGTGGTTTTTCAGCAAGATAAGTTCTGCAAGCACTGAAATTGTAGGTAACAGGTAGTTTGATAGCAAGATAATTTGTAACAAGCAAGTAACGGTAACGGTAAATAAAATGCAGCAAGGTAGCCCAGTCCTTTTTGTAGCAAAGGACAGGCTGGAACGGTCTCTTATAATAAGCAAAGCATTCTTGAGGTCGCACGGGAATTTCATCTAGTCACTTTCATCATGTTGGTTTGATTCGCGTTCGCTACTTTGATAATATGGTATGTGGGTGGACCGGTGCTTGGGTGATGTTCTTACTTGAACAAGCCTCCCACTTATGATTAACCCCCTCGCAAGCATCCACAACTACGAGAAAAGTATTAAGATAAAATCTAACCATAGCATTAAACATATGGATCCAAATCAGTCCCTTACGAAATAGTGCATAAACTAGGGTTTAAGCTTCTGTCACTCTAGCAACCCATCATCTAATAACTACTCCACAATGCATTCCCTTAGGCCCAACGATGGTGAAGTGTCATGTAGTCTACATTCACATAACACCACTAAGGGATTCACAACATACATACAATCAAAATATCAAACGAATATCAAATTCACATGATTACTTGCAACATGACTACTCCCATGGCCTCAAGAACAAATGTAACTACTCACAAGTAATATTCATGCTCAAGATCAGAGGGGTATTAAATAGCATAATGGATCTGAACATATAATCTTCCACCAAATAAACCATATAGCATCAACTACAAGATGTAATCAACACTACTAGTCACCCACAGGTACCAATCTGAGGTTCCGGTACAAAGATTAAACACAAGAGATGATCTAGGGTTTGAGATGAGATGGTGCTGTTGAAGATGTTGATGAAGATTGGCCTCCCAAAGATGAGAGGGTTGTTGGTGATGACGATGGCTTCGATTTCCCCCTCTGGGAGGGAAGTTCCCCCGGTGGAATCGCTCCGCCAGAGGAAAAAGTGCTCCTGCCCAAGTTCCGCCTCGAGACGGCGGCGCTCCGTCCTGAAAGTCCTCTCCTTATTTTTTCTAGGTCAAAAGACCTTATATACTAGAAGATGGGCATCAGAGGTGGGCTGGGTTGCCCACCACCCACCAGGGCGCGTCTGGAGGGGCTGGCGCGCCCTGGTTTCTCGTGGGCACCTGGCCGCCCCCTCTAGTAGTTCTTTTCTCCAATATTTATTATACATTCCAAAATAATTCTCCATAAAATTTCAGCTCATTTGGAGATGTGCAGAATAGGTATCTCTGACATAGCTTTTTCAGGTCCAGAATTCCAGCTGCTGGTATTCTCCCTCTTTGTGCAAACCTTGCATATTATGAGAGAAAAGGCATTAGAATTACCCCATAAAGTGTTATTATGCATAAAACATTATAAATAACAGTAGGAAAACATGATGCAAAATGGACGTATCACCTATATACATGACCATTGCCTTGGATATGGTCATGATTATTTGCTTTTCTATCAATTGCTGAACAGTAATTTGTTTACCCACCGTATGCTATTTTCTCGAGAGAAGCCACTAGTGAAATCTACGGCCCCCGTGTCTATTTCCTATCATATTATTTTCAGATCTATTATTCCAAAAACCCAAAAATACCTTGCTACACTTTTTCTTTATTTATTTTATTTTGTGTTTTTGTCAGATCTATTTATCAAATCTCATACAATTTTATCTATCTCAATACAGAGGAGGGATTAACAACCCCTCTTACGCGTTGCGTTGCAAGTATTTGTTATTTGTGTGCAGGTGTTGTTTACATAGTGTTGCTTGGTTCTCCTACTGAATTGATAACCTTTGTTTCATAACTGAGGGAAATACTTATCGTTGCTGTGCTGCATCATCCTCTCCTCTTCTGGGAAATACCAACACAAATACAAGCAATCATGCACGCGTGGCGCCGGGGCATCAGCGGCCACACCGCTAGTCAGGGGGCAGCGAAAGCGCATGAGCAGGGAGAGGCAGCATGCGAGGGCGCGGGAGCGGAGCTCTGGGCGCGGCGACGGCAAGCGCGCGAGGGCAGCAGCGGCGTTGCAGGCGGGCGAGCTTGGGGGCGTGAGCGCTGATACGTCTCCAATGTATCTATAATTTATGAAGTATTCATGCTATTATATTATCATTCTTAGATGTTTTACAATCATTTTATAGCAACTTTATATCATTTTTTGGGACTAACCTATTGACATAGTGCCCAGTGCCAGCTGCTGTTTTTTGCTTGTTTTTTACATCGCAGAAAATCAATACCAAACGGAGTCCAAACGCAGCGAAACTTTTTGGAGATTTTTTTTGGACCAGAAGACATCCAGTGGGCCAGAGAAGTACCAGAGGGGTGCCCCAAGGGGGGCACAACCCACCTGGGCGCGCCTGGGGGCCCAGGCGCGCCCTGGTGGGCTGTGCCCACCTCGGTGGCCTCCCGCACCACCTCTTCGCCCTATAAATTCCCAAATATTCCAAAAACCCTCGGGGCAACACTAGATCAGAAGTTCCGCCGCCGCAAGCCTCTGTAGCCACAAAAAACCAGTCTAGACCCTGTTCCGGCACCCTGCCGGAGGGGGAAATCATCACCGGTGGCCATCTTCATCATCCCGGCGGCCACCATGATGAGGAGGGAGTAGTCCACCCTCGGGGCTGAGGGTTTATACCAGTAGCTATGTGTTTAATCTCTCTCTCTTGTTCTTGATGGCATGATCTTGATGTATCGCGGGCTTTGTTAATATAGTTGGATCATATGGTGTTTCTCCCTCTCTATCTTGTTGTGAATTGAGTTTTCCCTTTAAGATTTCATTTTATCGAATTGAATACTTTTATGGATTTGAGAGCACTTGATCTATGTCTTGGCACTCAACTCGCGGATTCCTGAGGTGACATTGGGGTAATCTATGCATAGGGGTTGATGCACGTTTTCGTCCTTGTTTCTCTAGTAGAAATCTTGGGGCACTCTTTGAAGTTCTTTGTGTTGGATTGAGTATTATGAGTCTGAAATTGTTTGATGCATATCGCATAGTCAACTCACGGATACTCGCGGTGACATTGGAGTATCTAGGTGACATTAGAGTTGGTTGATGTGTATCTGATAACCCACAAGTATAGGGGATCGCAACAGTTTTTGAGGGTAGAGTATTCAACCCAAATTTATTGATTCGACACAAGGGGAGCCAAAGAATATTTGAGAGTATTAGCAACTGAGTTGTCAATTCAATCACACCTGGAGATTAATTATCTGCAGCAAAGTGATCAGTAGCACAGTAATATGATAGTTTTGATAGTAGTAGCAGCAGCAACAATAACGGTAACAGTGATAGCAGTAATTTCGTAGCAAGTGCAATAGTAACAGCAGCAGTAGTAACTTAGCAAGATCAATATGTAGGAAAATCATAGGCATTGGATCGGCCATTTGTTGGATGATATTCATCATGAGATGGTTATAACCTAGGGCAATACGGCACTAGCTCTAGTTCATAAATATAATGTAGGCATGTATTCCGTAAATAGTCATACGTGCTTATGGAAAGAACTTGCATGACATATTTTGTCCTACCCTCCCGTGGCAGCGGGGTCCATATTGGAAACTAAGGGATATTAAGGCCTCCTTTTAATATAGAACTGGAACAAAGCATTAACACACGGTGAATACATGAACTCCTCAAACTACGGTCATCACCGGGAGTGGTCCCGACTATTGTCACTCCGGGGTTGCCGGATCATAACATGTAGTAGGTGACTATAACTTGCAAGATCGGATCTAGAACATGGATATAATGGTGATAACATAAATGGTTCAGATCTGAAATCATGGCACCCGGGCCCAAAGTGACAAGCATTAAGCCTGGCAAAGTCATAGCAACATCAATCTCAGAACATAATGGATACTAGGGATCAAGCCCTAACAAAACTAACTAGATTACATGATGAATCCCATCCAACTCCTCACCGACCAGCGAGCCTACAAAGGAATTACTTACTCCCGGCGGGGAGCATCATGGAATTGGTGATGGAGAAGGGTTGGTGATGACGAATACCGAAGATCCCCCTCTCCGGAGCCCCAAACGGACTCCAGATCTGGCCTCCCGATGAAGAACAGGAGGTGGCGGCGGCTCCATCTCGCGGAATGCGATAATTCTTTCTCCCTGATTTTTTTCTGGAAAAATGTGATTTTATAGCGTCGGTTTCAGGGTCTGCAGGGCCACCAGGTGGGGACAACTCACCTGGGCGCGCCTGGAGGGGGTGGCGCGCCCGTGTGGGTTGTGCCCACCCAGGTGCCCCCTCCGGTGGTTCTTGGCTCCAGTATTTTTTTATTGTATAAAAATTCCTCGCAAAGTTTCGTTCCATTCCGAGAACTTTTATTTCTGCACAAAAATAACACCATGGTAGTTCTGCTGAAAACAACGTTAGTTCGGGTTAGTTTCATTCAAATCATGCAAATTAGAGTCCAAAACAAGAGGAAAAGCGTTAGGAAAAGTAGATATGACGGAGACGTATCAACTCCCCCAAGCTTAAACCTTTGCTTGTCCTCAAGCAGTTCAGTTGATAAACTGAAAGTGAAAAAGAAAAACTTTTACGAACTCTTTTGCTCTTGTTTGCATAAATAAGCTTAAGTAGCACCTAGGTTTTCAGCAAAGATTATAACTAACCATGTTGACAATAACTCTTAAAAATTACATGAACTCATAACAATGACATAATCAGCTAGCGAGCAATAATATGATATCTCGAACAACAACACGTTATTAAAACAACCATGATATAATATGACAATAGTGGTATCTCGCTAGCCCTTTCTGTGTAACACCCCTGTGTAATAGCCACTGTGATCATCTGCTAATAATGCCAAGTCACTTTCATTTGCAGTGCCTAGTCACATTGGTTAAAGATTCAAATCAAATCCTTCTCTGAAAATCAACTCAAATTCAAAAGTGCAAAATAAATTTGCTCAAAACTTGTGGGAAAAATGTTCACATTATAGCAAATAATCCAAAACTATTTGCTGTTAAGGAACACAACATCATCATCAATTCTAACTGGGCCTAATGCATTTTAGCAGAGCCAAAACAACACTTAAATGCCCTATTCATTCTTGAATAAGTTTAAATAGGTTTCCAAAAATGCCCAAACTTTTTGTGGCAGTGCCAGCCATTGCCTAGTATTTGATTTGGCAAGTCCCATATTTTACAAGATACAATTGCTAACTAAAAGAAAATGCAACAGAAAAGAAAGAAAGAAAGAAAACAGAAAATAAAATAAGAAAAGGCCTACGCTACTGCGGCGCTGGGCTCTAGTGCACAGTAGCGCGTGACCCAGCCCACGTCGTCTCCCTCCTCCCCGTGTCGCCCGCGCCGTGGTCACCGCTCGCCGCACCGCCCGCAGCTCGACACGCCGACGGCCACCGACGCCACCGACGCAGAGGGGATAAGATCCACCCCTCGTTCCTTCCCCCTGGTCGCCGCACCACTTCTCCTCTCTCTCCCTCGCTCGGTTTCCTCCTTTTCCTCTCTGGCCGAGCGCCACCGTCGCCGCGCCTCACCACCGCCGTGGCCAGTGGCCTCTCCGCGTCACCTGCTCGTGCCTGGGAGGACCGCCGTGGACCGCCATGACCTCTGGTGCCGTGGGTTGGAGCCAGGAAGCTACACGTCGAGCAGATCGAGCTGCTCCCTCTCCCCTCGGGCTCCGGCGATCTTCTCCGTCTCCGGCGCCCCTGCTGCTCCTAAACTGCCGCCGGCATTTCGTTGCCACTCGGTGAGCCTCCGCCTTCCTTTTCCCTCTCTTCTAGCCGCCGCATTCGAGCTCTAGCGCACACTGCCGCTTCGACTGAACGCGCCGCCGCCTCGCTGTTCGCCGGAGCTACTCCGGTGACCTTTTAACCACCTGTGCGTGTCCATCGAGCTCGCACGCTTGCGTAGATCACTCCCACGCTTTTAGTTCAAGCTAACACGCACAACTTCGTCGATTCCGCCGTCGACCGAAAACCACCGCCGCCAAACATCGTCGCCGGTGATGTTCCGGCCATCCCCTGGCCCAAACGTTGGTACCATTCGATGCGCGAGATCGTCAGCTTTCGAACGCGCCCGACCACGGCTCAAATGATGCGCCGTAGTGCGATTCCGGCCGTCTCCAGCGTTCGACCACCGCGAATGGCCTCGCCGGCGCAACTCCGGCGCCGGTGTTGACCTGGCATGGCCAGTGGGCCCCGCTGAGTCACTGGCAGCTGGGACCCGCGGGCCCAGTTGACCAGTTGACCAAGTCAACAGGCTGATTGGGCGCCCTGTGTCACTGACATGCGGGCCCCACTGCCTAAAATAGTTTTATAAATAAATAAAACTGTTAATTAAAGTTTGTTAATTAATTAGTAGTTAGTTAGTCACTGATAACCCGGGCCCACAAGCTAATTAACCCAGATTAGTTTAGATTTAACTCTGTGATTAACCCTCTGTCTATGACAGGTGGGTCCCGCAGGTCAGGTTTGACTTGACCCAGGCGGTTTGACTGCTGACATCACAGTGACATCATGCTGATGCAATAATCCATTTATGTTAATTAAAATAAATTCCAAAAAATTCTAAATCTTTGAAAATCCATAGAAAATAAACCGAAGCTCGGATCGAAAAACTTAATACATGAAAGTTGATCAGAACGACGAGACGAATCTGATCGTGTCGTCTGTTTCCATGTCGGAACCCCCTACGTAGGAGAGCCCGAAAATTTTAGCCTGTTTCCGGTAGATGGATAGTGCATATACATCGGTTAATAAATCCTACTTAAATCCTAAAATAATTAATATGACTTAGACATATCTTTAGGCAACCCTGCACTGCACCGTAGGCATGGCATACTCTGTGTTGCATATGTTTGCTGTGTATTTATTTGTTTCCTCCCCCTCTCCTCTCTCGATAGACCCCGACACCGACGTAGTCCCCGAGGCCGACGCAGCTCTGGAGGTCGACTACGCCCCTCATGACCAGATCCTTGCCGCAGAGCTTCCAGGCAAGCACCCCCCCCTTTGAGCATACCGATATCGCCTATTCTTCTCTCTCTTATCCTTGCATTAGAAGTGCTGCTGTTACTGTTATCCTATTCTGCTGCATAGCCTGTTCATTGTAACCTGCTGTTGTTGCCTACCTGCTTATCCTAAACTGTTTAGTATAGGCTGGGTAGAGACCCATTAGAGACCCCCACTTTGTCCCGACTACCCCACTGGATTATCAGAAGACCCGATCAACGGGATCGAAGACCAGGCCCCGGCACCACACATCACTTCCCCCTTAGTTGCTCGACACTACTGGGTTACTGTCGAGTGCCGAGGGTGATACCTCGTCAGCATTTCTAATGTTAACCTTGTAGGTTAGTTCATCGGTTGTGGTCATCGAGGGTGATTCCTCTTTCTCCACTCCCGGTAACGACGTTGTCATGCAACTACTCAAGAGTGGACCTTGAGGATGATTCCTCCTTAGTTCACCTTGACGATTACATCAGGTGGAATTCCATCGAGGGTGATTCCTCAGGGTTTCCCCTTGGTGTTCTGGACACACGGTTACTATGACTTTACCACATAACCATGATACTAAAGTCGGGTCGGCCCTGAAGGGTACCCGCGTGAGCTTGTGATGCGATTGATGTGTAGTCGGGTGACCAGAGAGAGTACCCGCGAGATAATTACGAGGCGTGGCCGGGCATTCTTAGCCCTTGCCGCAAGTCCTCAAGATGGGCGACGGGGTCACATCGATCGTGAGTCTCTGCTCGTTATCGCGTGCTCCCAATTCACTAATGGTTTGGATATTTGATCCGAGTGGGCCTCTGGACCGATAGCACTAACCATCATGTGGGAACAGTTATGGGCACTCTGCGTCGTGGCATCAGCCGAAGCTTACTGGACATCAGCAAGGAGCGGCACGCGCCGGGTTGGACCGTGTTAAGCACCCGCCGTTGTACTGGAGGCTGCTAGGTCTGCTCTCGGCCGTGAACGTAACGTGCAGGAGCGCTCAGGGCGAGGGGCCCAGCCCGCTGGGCGCATAGGTTTAGTCCGACGTGCTAACCTCTCTAACAAGCCTAGGCCGGGTTGCAGCGTATCGTTTGGCCGAGGCCGGGCATGACCTAGGAAAGTGTGTCCGGCCAGAGTTAATCGAGCGTTGTGGGTAAGTTGGTGCACCCCTACAGGGAAGAACTAATCTATGCATAGCCGATCCTCGGTAACGGACGCTCGGAGTTGTATCCCGATCGATACAACTAGAACTGGATACTTGTGATGAGAAATGGATACTAGGGCTCTGGGATCTCTTTCTCGCGGGAAGTCGAGGAAGGATCTCTGGCCGAGGTTGATGACACTACTTTTACTACTTTACATTATGCTATTCTGAACTCTTCTAATGCTGCAAGATCGCTGAAGATGATTTCGCAAGACCGCTGAAGATGCTAGTCTTCGATAGGACTAGGCCTTCTCTCTATTCTGGCATTTCTGCAGCCCAGTCCACATATACAGCCTTTCCTTGATAATGTTGCATATGTAGTGTAGATCCTTGCTTGCTGAGTACTTCGGATGAGTACTCACGGTTGCTTTGCTTTCTCTTTTTCCCCATTTATCCTTTTGATGCAACCAGACGACGGAGCCCCTGAGCCAACTGCCCCCGCCGACGGCTACTACTACCACCCCGAGGCTGGCTACTACTATGAGCTTGCCGACGACCAGGAGTAGGATCGGAGGGTCCCAGGCAGAAGGCCTGCGCCTTTCGATCGTAGCTTTTGTTTTGTCCCACCTTTATAAAGGCTTCTCTGTTTCTGTTTCATATCTGTACTCAGATATCTGATGCTTCCGCTGACGCTTGTACGCAAGCTTATGTATTCGAGCCCTTGAGGCCCCTGGCTTGTAATATAAAGCTTGTATGACTTCATTTATGTTTTAGAGTTGTGTTGTGATATCTTCAAGTGAGTCCTTAGGCTTGATCGTGTGCATTTGCATGTATGATTATTGCACGATTGAGCCGGGGTCGTCACAGGTTGGTATCAGAGCCAACTGCCTGTAGGAATCCCCCTTCCAACTCCTTGGCCGAAGTTGAGTCTAGTCACTGAAAAACTTTTACTAACATGGCTGTGTGGCTTACGGGCCCACGTCGCCAATTGGGTGGTATTAACATCTTTTATTCCTCGTCTATACTCTGGGACTCTGATCTCTCTTCTATTCGGGTTAAATGAATTTACTAACACCGACACTTAGGTTCTCGTGATCACATTGAGGGAGTCCTGGATTAAGGGGTCCTCGGGCGTCCGGGCTACGTAATGTGGGCTGGACTGATGTGCCATGAAGATACAAGACAGAAGACTCTCTCCCGTGTCCGGATG
Organism: Thinopyrum elongatum; assembly: GCA_011799875.1. Taxonomy (NCBI): domain Eukaryota; kingdom Viridiplantae; phylum Streptophyta; class Magnoliopsida; order Poales; family Poaceae; genus Thinopyrum; species Thinopyrum elongatum. Next base: position 423,685,241 of record CM022301.1, read on the forward strand.
GGACTCTCCTTGGCGTGGACGGCAAGCTTGGCGTTCGGATATGAAGATTCCTTTCTCTGTAACTGACTTTGTACAACCCTAGTCCCCTCCGGTGTCTATATAAACCGGAGGGTTTAGTCCGTAGAGGCAATCACAATCATAATTAGACAGGCTAGACTTCTAGGGTTTTAGCCATTACGATCTCGTGGTAGATCAACTCTTGTAATACTCATATTCATCAAGATCAATCAAGCAGGACGTAGGGTATTACCTCCATAGAGAGGGCCCGAACCTGGGTAAACATCGTGTCCCTCGTCTCCTGTTACCATCGACCTTAGACGCACAGTTCGGGACCCCCTACCCGTGATCCGCCGGTTTTGACACCGACATTGGTTCATTGAGAGTTCCGCTGTGTCGTCGCTAGAAGACTCGATGGCTCCATCAATCATCCACAACGATGCTGCCTTGAGGGAGGTCTTTCTCCCCGGCCAGATCTTCGTATTCGGCGGCTTCATACTGCGGCCAACTGGCTTGGCCATCTAGAGCAGATCGACAGCTACGCCCCTGGCCATCAGGTCAGATTTGGAAGCTTGAACTATGTTGCTGATATCCGTGGGGACTTGATCTTCGACGGATTCGAGCCCATGGCAGCCGCTCCCTGCCATCGCGATGAACATGACCTAAATCTGTCATCGGACCATACCCGGGAGATAGCTCCTGTAACTGCTCTGGCCCTAGATCCGGAGCAGATTGCACCATCCGAGGACGGGAAGCTCAACCCCGCCACGGAAGCCGCAGACTCAGCGGTGTTGGAGCCGCACATAGACCCAACTTCGAACGAGATCTGTGTCACCGGAACCTTGGATTCGTCTTCGGCCACAGGTTCCGAACCGCGTGCGTCCGCGCCCATCGTGCTCGATCAGGCGCCGATCGTCGAGTTCAGCTCCGCGGACATCTTCCGGCACTCACCTTTGGGTGATGTGCTAAACTCATTAAAACCCTCTCCTTAGCGGGGGACTCATAGCCGAACTATATCCGATTTGAACTGGAGGCTGATGACGGAGAATTTCGCTTCCCACCCACCGCCCACTTCATTGCCACTGTCGAAGACTTAACCGACATGCTCGATTACGACTCCGAAGACATCGACGGTATGGACGACGATGCCAGAGAGGAGCAGGCCCAAAACCCGCCGTTTACTGGGCGCTGGACAGCCACCTCCTCGTCTGACGTGTACATGGTGGATACCCCCAAAGAGAATAACGGCGATAACAAGAAAGATCCAGTCGAGGATAAACCTCCTGAGACACGGCCAAAGTGCGGACGTCAGCGGCACCGCCCTAAATCACGCCATGGAAAAGACAGCAATACCGACACGAGAGAAAACAATACTCCGGATGAGGCCAAAGACAAAGAAGATCCCGTCGAGCCGACCTTCGAACAGAACGATAGGGAAGATGGGCAAGCCAGCCCTAACGAACAGGCCATAAACGAAGACTCGGAGGACAGCAACTATCTTCCACCCTCCGAAGATGAGGTGAGCCTCGGCGACGAAGACTTTATCGTGCCTGAGGAACCCGTCGAGCAGGAGCGCTTTAAGCGCCGGCTAATAGCCACTGCGAGGAGCCTGAAAAAGAAACAGCAGCAGCTTCAAGCTAATCAAGATCTACTCAATGACAGATGGGCTGATGTCCTGGCAGTCGAGGAATACGGACTCGAGCGCCCCATTAAAAGTTACCCGAGGCGTAAACTGCTACCCCAATTCGACGACGAGGCACTTGAGCCCATGCCATCAACACGTAATGCGGCTGACCGACCACCACGTGGCCGGGACAAAGCGGCAACTCAAGCCGAACACCAGCCCATACTACCTCGCCGCAAAAGTAGAGACATAACAGCCCGGGGTCATACATATGACCTATGGCAGGACCTGGAAAATAGAGCATGTCAGTCCAGATCGATCTACGGATCGCGGGGGCATGCCCTGGCGCGCGACGACGGCTATCAAGCCAGACGTGACAAACATAACCACGCCCGGGCCGAAAACTGCCGACGAACTCCATCCGAGCTACGTCGCGACTTGGCCCAATATAGAGGCGCCGCACATCCCCTCTGCTTCACTGATGAAGTAATGGAGCACGAATTCCCAGAAGGGTTTAAACCCGTAAATATCGAATCATATGATGGAACAACAGATCCCGCGGTATGGATTGAGGATTTTCTTCTCCATATTCATATGGCCCGCGGCGATGACTTTCACGCCATCAAATACCTCCCATTAAAACTCAAGGGGCCAGCTCGGCACTGGTTAAATAGTCTGCCTGAAAACTCTATTGGCAGCTGGGAGGACTTGGAAGACGCCTTCCACGACAACTTCCAAGGCACATATGTACGACCTCCGGATGCCGATGACTTAAGTCACATAGTTCAACTGCCTGGAGAGTCGGCCAGGAAATTCTGGACTAGGTTCCTAACTAAAAAGAACCAGATTGTCGACTGCCCGGATGCCGAAGCCCTAGCGGCCTTTAAGCATAGCATCCGCGACGAATGGCTCGCTCGTCACCTCGGCCAAGAAAAGCCGAAGTCCATGGTAGCCCTCACGGCACTCATGACCCGCTTTTTTGCGGGCGAGGATAGTTGGCTAGCTCATAGCAATAACACTGCAAGCGATGCCGGTACCTCTGAAGCCAAGAATAGCAATGGCAAGCCCCGACGCAATAGGCACAAGCGCCGGAGCAATGGTGGCACTGCCGATGACACGGCGGTCAACGCCGGTTTCAGTGGCTCCAAGTCCGGCCAGCGAAAGAAGCCATACAAAAGAAACAATCCGGGCTCATCCAGCTTGGACCGCATACTCGATCATCCATGTCAGATCCACGGCACCCCTGATAAACTAGCCAATCATACCAACAAAGACTGTTGGGTTTTTAAACAGGCCGGCAAGTTAAATGCCGAACACAAGGAGAAGGGGTCGCAAAGCGAGGACGACGACGAGGAGTCCCGTCCGCCGAATACAGGAGGACAGAAGAAGTTCCCTCCCCAAGTTAAAACGGTGAACATGATATATGCCACTCATATCCCCAAAAGGGAGCGCAAACGAGCGCTCAGGGACGTCTACGCGATGGAGCCAGTCGCCCCAAAGTTCAACCCATGGTCTTCCTGTCCGATCACCTTTGATTGCAGGGACCATCCGACCAGTATTCGTCATGGCGGTTCAGCCGCACTGGTCCTCGATCCAATTGTTGATGGATTCCATCTCACACGCGTCCTCATGGATGGCGGCAGCAGCCTGAACCTGCTCTATCAGGATACAGTGCACAAAATGGGCATCGATCCCTCAAGGATCAAACCCACAAAAACTACCTTTAAAGGAGTCATACCAGGTGTAGAGGCCCGCTGTACGGGCTCAATCACACTGGAGGTTGTCTTCGGATCCCCAGACAACTTCAGAAGCGAAGAGTTGATCTTCGACATCGTCCCCTTCCGCAGCGGCTATCACGCACTGCTCGGACGAACCGCATTTGCTCGATTCAATGCGGTGCCACACTATGCTTATCTCAAGCTCAAGATGCCGGGACCACGCGGTGTCATAACAGTTAATGGAAACACGGAGCGCTCCCTCCGTACCGAGGAGCACACCGCGGCCTTGGCAGCGGAAGTACAGAGCGGCCTTGCCAAACAGAATCTTAATCCAGCGGCCAAGCTCCCGGACACTGTCAAGAGGATCCAGACTACTCCGCAGCATAACAGTCCGGCTCGTCAGGAGTTAGACTAGCAATCCGGCCTCCGTCTTCGTCCCGGCCAAATGGCGGCATACGTACCACGCGTACATAACTACGCACTTAAATACCATGGGCATAGACGGAGGCATAACTATATTGTGGTCCATAATGCGGCTCGACCTCCCCTGGACACACGTACTCTCACTTTTTCTTTTTCATCCTTTTCAGGTTTCTTTTCCACAGGCCCCTCAAGATGGCCTGATCATCGGTCCTTTCGAAGGATAGATACACCAAGACAGCAAGAAGCATTGCGGTATGCGGGAATCGCTAGGAAGTCTTTTTGACGATCACTCTACCTGTTCTCAGGACCCTCACGCAGCTCTCCCTTGGTCATGGCATGTAAAATAGCCCTGTTGCTTATCGCACTACTTATATGCTTTGACGTATCAATAAAATTATAATGGAAATAGTTCGCGGCCCAACTTCTGTGGCACTAGCTTACTACTTCATTTTTTCTTGATAATCTTACCCATTGCACCCGTACACTTTGGTACGGCCTAAATTTGCCAGGGGCTTTATTGTGCCCCATAATACGGCAACAAAGTCCGAACACTTTTTATAGTATAGTTCGGCACCCCGAATTTAGCATTATATGCATTGGCTCCAAATCATGTCTTTGGTCAATAGTTGGGTTGCCCGGCTCCTGTGCTTACTACCTTACGTTCCGCTATATCAGCTAGGGTAGTAAAGGGAGAACTACTGTGATTGTGCCCTGGTTCGTCTGGATGAGCACCTCAGTAGAGAAAGCCGAAAACTGACTGTCATGATGCGGCGTGAGCCGGTCAGCTCTTCGGAGGTTACAAATCTTTTGCGATTTTTTCCGCATTATGCGACAAATCGGTCTCTAACCGATCCGGTGTTTACAGCACCCTAGTTCGGATTCACGAATACTAGGGGCTGCGCCTAAATTTCTATTATAAAACTCCTATGGCTAAGTGAGGGTGATAAAGCCACATAGTCCGGTTGCCTGGTTCGTTGCGCTAAACACCTCCTTCAAGGACCAAACTTTGGATAAAGAGTGTTTAGATTTTATCCCAAACACCCCCGTACTACCTACGTGGGGGCTGAAGCCGACGACTGGCCAACTCTCAGATTTAATAAAACGGCCGCACAGGAGGAAAAATCTTGATATAAACAACTAACATTATATTACATATCAGTTTTGTTTCATTATGCAGGACATGATAACATATTCATCCAAAGATAATGTCTTTTGCACACTGCTCCGCTACAATGCGGGATCCCTCCAGGACATCGTCAAAATATCGCTCGGGCGTGCGGTGCTCCTTGCCCGCGGGCGGTCCCTCGGTCGCGAGCTTGACGACGTTCATCTTCGCCCACTGTATCTTGACACGGGCGAAGGCCATCCGTGCACCTTCGATGCAGACCGACCGCTTGATGGCATCAAGCCGAGGGCAGGTAGCAACCAGGCACTTCACGAGCCCGAAGTAGCTGTTGGGTATGGCTTCGGCAGGCCATAAATGGATTATCAAATCCTTCATGGCCAATTTGGCCGCCCTATGCAGTTCGGTCACCTGTTTCAGCTGATCGCTGAGGGGCACTGGATGCTCTAGCGCAAGGTATTGTGACCAGAACAGCTTCTCCGTTGAGCTCCCCTCTTCGGCTCGGAAGAAATCCGCAACATCTGCAATGCTGCGCGGCAGATCCGCAAACGCTCCTGGAGAACTCCAAATCCGGGTCAGTAAGAGGTTCCTTTTCTTCACAAATTTGCTTTGCATTATAAAGGCCTTACCCGCCGCGATTTTCCTGGCCTCTTGGATTTCCTGGAGGGCGCCCTGGGCTTCAACCCGGGCTTCTTGTGTGCTTTGGTGGGCCTTAGCAAGCTCGGACTCTTGATCCGTCATCTTGCGCTCCAAGGACTCGCATTTCTTTACAGCGTCCTGGAGCTCTTGTTGGACCTCACTGACCCTGGCCTTGTGCTTTTCGCGGACGGATTGTTCCCCCGCCGCTCTCTTCTGGGCCTCGGCCAGCGCCTTTTTAAGGGCCTCCACCTCAATCGTCGCTCCTACAAATATCATGGCACTATGGTCAATGCAAATCATTTATCCTTTCTGATATACAGAAGGTCATGGCATACCTTGCTTATCCTCCAGCTGCTTTTTCACACGGCTGAGTTCTTCCTCGGCCCGCTCTAGACTCTGCTTCAGTCTGGAGACTTCGGCAGCGTGGGAGGTCACAGCCAGCAGCGACGCCTGCTTTTTTCACATAGACATATATGGTTAGTCTCCTGCGAAAATTTTTTGGTCCTCTGTCTGGCTTTTCTTTTCGACCACCGGACAGTGTCTCAGCGGCTACTGTCTATACTGTGACATTCTTTTTAAATTACGTTTCATACCTCAAAACCTGTTAGAAGGCTTGTGCAGGCTTCGGTCAGTCCGCTCTTCGCGGACTAAATCTTCTCAATCACCGTACCCATGAGGGCACGGTGTTCCTCTACAATGGAAGCACTTCGCAGCGCTTCCAGTAGGGTGTTCGGTGCCTCTGGTTGGACAGAGGTCACCGGCGAAATGGGCACACCCCCTTCTTTCGAAGGAGGCTGCTTGCCGGATTCTGGAGCCGTATAGGTCTCCGGGACCGTATTCGGCTGGGGGCCGAATTGGACCTGGCCCCCATTGCCAGGCTCCATGGGGATTTGCTCCCCCATGTGTCCGGCGGCCGAGGTTTCACCCTCTGGCGCAGCGCTGATAGCCTCCTGCATCTCTCCCTGGCCTGGGATCCTTTGGGACAACGCCTCGGTGTCATCCATGGCCTTGGGAGAGGAGGCCGCCGGAAGGGACCCGCTGTCCATCACCTTCGGGTCCAGCGAATTCCCCGAGGATGAGGATCGCTCGAGGTCGGAACGAACCGGACTGCAAGTACATGATTCAACATGTTAAAACTATGGAGAAAAGAGGCTGGATAATGCGTCAGAGTCTTTGAGTACTCACGATCCGGCCAGGGGCTTATCTCGGGGGCGCCGCTCTGGGCTGCTGTCGATGTCCCACGCGGAGTTATCCGCGAGGGAGGCCTTCCCCTTCTTGGACGCCTCTGCCTCTAGATTTATGGAGGCCGCCCTTTTCTTCCTTCCCCCCTCAGGGGTAGAGTTGCTTTCCTTCTCCTCCTTGTCGTCCTCTGTGGCGGAGGAGTGAGTCTCGGCGTCTTCGGACGTCGCGTCCGAAGTTCCCTTGCGACGGAGGCCACTTCTGGTCTCCTTGGCCTTTTTCTGGGCCTTCTTCTCCGGCGCCTGGTAGGGCGCCGAGACCAGCATCTTTGTCAGAAGCGGGATGGCTGGTTCCTCGGGCAGCGGAGCCGGACACTTAATCCGCTCTGCCTTCTTCGTCCAGCCCTGAAAAAATAAATAGGGAGGCTTAGGCATTTTCCCTGAGTAAGCAAGTAAAGGATACACCTTGAAAGCACGAAAAGACTTACCGGACTGGCGGGATGGGCCATATCGTGCCCACGGTCCTCGGTCATCTCCGGCCATTTCTCGTTGGCCTTAAAAAGCACCTTCCAGATGTCTTCGTGCGTAGTGCCGAAGAACTGTTGCAAGGTCTGGTGCACGGCCGGATCGAACTCCCACAGATGGCAAGTCCGGCTTTGGCATGGAAGGATCCGGCGAACTAGCATCACCTGGATCACATTGACAAGCTTGATGTTCTTGTCTGCCATGCTCTGGATACGTGCCTGCAGCGCTGTCAGCTCATCCGACGACGACCAATTCAGGCCCTTCTCTAGCCAGGAGGTGAGCCGCATTGGGGCTCCAGACTTGAATTCAGGAGCCGCGGCCCAGGTGGCGTCGCGGGGCTCTGTAATATAGAACCACAGTTGCTGCCACCCTTTGACGGTCTCCACAAAGGTACCTTTGGGCCATGTGACGTTGGGCATGTTGCTCACCATGGCGCCTCCGCACTCTGCGTGTTGGCCATCCACCACCTTCGGCTTCACATTAAAAATCTTGAGCCATAGTCCGAAGTGGGGTGGGATGCGGAGGAAGGCCTCACACACGACAATAAATGCCGAGATGTTGAGGAAGGAATTTGGGGCTAGATCATGGAAATCTAGCCCGTAGTAGAACATGAGTCCGCGGACGAAAGGGTGGAGAGGAAACCCTAACCCGCGGATGAAGTGGGGGATGAACACTACCCTCTCATGAGGCTTGGGGGTGGGGATGATCTGTCCCTTGGCCGAAAGCCGATGGGCGATTTCCTTGGCCAAATACCCCGCCTCCCGGAGCTTCGTGATGTCCTAATCCTTGACGGAGGAGGCCATCCACTTGCCTTGCGCTCCGGATCCGGACATGGTCGGAGTGCTTCTTTGAGGCGGAAAAGATGAGAACTTGGGCGCTGGAGCTCGAGAATGGAGAGGCAGAGAAAGAGAAGGCGTGGGTGAAAGGGGTGAATCCTTATCTCCTTATAAAGGCAGTGAATATCAAGCGCCTCCCCACTCGCCTTAAAACTCGCCTATTCCCAAGGGTCGTGCAGATGGCACGGTTGGATTACCCACGCCCGTATTGATGAGAATCCCGTAATAAAGGGACACGATCTCTGCTGTGACAAGGCATGCCACTGGAAACCGCATCTTAAAGTGTGGAGCGGGAGGCTAAAAACGGTTTGAAATAATGACCGTGCAGGAACGTGGTGTCGCGTTACAAAAAGTTGTCAGCGGATTGGACTCATGAAATATTATACTCTCTGTGGTTGTGTGTGGTACTTGTTTTGCAGAGCCGGACACGTTTTCTGCGCTCGAAGTCTATTTTGGAGTATTCGGAGGAGGAACCCGCCTTGCAATGCCGAAGACAATCTGCGTGCCGAACACATCGTCATTGAAGCCTGGTTCAGGGGCTACTGAGGGAGTCCTAGATTAAGGGGTCCTCGGGCGTCCGGGCTACGTAATGTGGGCCGGACTGATGGGCCATGAAGATACAAGACAGAAGACTCTCTCCCGTGTCCGGATGGGACTCTCCTTGGTGTGGACGGCAAGCTTGGCGTTCGGATATGAAGATTCCTTTCTCAGTAACTGACTTTGTACAACCCTAGTCCCCTCTGGTGTCTATATAAACCGGAGGGTTTAGTCCGTAGAGGCAATCACAACCATAATCAGACAGGCTAGACTTCTAGGGTTTTAGCCATTACGATCTCGTGGTAGATCAACTCTTGTAATACTCATATTCATCAAGATCAATCAAGCAGGACGTAGGGTATTACCTCCATAGAGAGGGCCCGAACCTGGGTAAACATCGTGTCCCCCGTCTCCTGTTACCATCGACCTTAGACGCACAGTTCGGGACCCCCTACCCAAGATCCGCCGGTTTTGACACCGACACACATCCACCCGGAGTTCTGAAATTATCCCCCCTTTCTTCAAAATTGTGGGCCAGGTTCTGCTTGCAGGATCCCTTTTATCGAGGGCACCCTATGTTGTCACTTGCAGATTCCTCGCTCCATCAGTTTCTCCGACGTTGATGTAGCCTTTGCTATGTCTCGTTGTGTACTTCCTTACCACGTGCCTGCGCGCCGCCTAGCATGTCTATCTTCTAATTTGTGCCGTTATGCTGTCCGCATGTAACCGACTCAGTGTATGGATCTGTACGTCTTAATTGACTACTGTTAAGTATCTATACACTGCTCAATTACTGCCGTGTTACCTCATGCTTGTCGCTAAACACTCGCAATTGCTTTTACTAAACTACCCCTGTTGATACTTAGCAGGATGGTTAGACCAGGTGGTCGTGGTCGTGCCCCTGAACATCCACCACCGCCAGATTACATGGAAGCTATGATGCAACAATTCAAGCTCAACTGTTAGTTCATGACTGGGATTATGTCTCAGTTCCCGCACCAGAACAACCAGAACCAGGACCCTGCTGCAATAACTCTGTCGGAATTTGTGTGGCTTAACCCCACTCAGTTCCGCAACACTGATAAGCCACTGGATGCTGATGACTGGATTCATGACATCACTCACGAGATGGAGTCTGTTAATGTCTCCCCTGCCAACTTTGTCACCTTCGCGTCCTTTTTCTTAAAGGGTCCCGCTGCTCAATGGTGGGACACTCACAAGCGTACACTACCTGCTGGAACAGTCATTACTTGGCCTGAGTTCTAGGCTGCTTTTCGTGCCCGATATATTCCTCAGGGAATCATGGACCAGATGAGAACCCAGTTCCGTAACCTCACACAGGGCAACAAGACTGTCAAAGCCTATCAGCGGGAATTCCTTGACCTGTCCCGCTATGCTGAAGAAGATATCGCCACAGATGCTCATAGACAAGAGAAGTTTCGTAGTGGACTCCACCTAGACATCGAGCTTGCACTTGCTACTCAAGACTTCCCTGACTTTGCTACTCTTGTGAACAAGTCTATTCTAGTTGAGACTGCTCAGATCAAGCACAAGGAGTTACAGAAGTGCAATCGTGATGCTGGCTCATCTTCGGGCTCGTCTTCACAGAAGCGTCATATCTGGATTCCCCACAGCATGTATCGTCCAACTGCACCTGCACCAAGACCGTACCATGCTGCACCATGTCTGCCTCCTCCACCACCGAGACAGCCTCTGCGAGCTGCACCACCCCAAGCTCCTGCAATTCGTCCGGGCAGTGGGCTCTGCCACAAGTGTGGCAAGCCAGGTCATCTTGCCAGGAACTGTTATCAAAATCAGAAGCAACTGGCTCTGCCTCCTAATGCCCGCAACAACAATGCCAGGCCTTATGGTCGTGGTCAGGCTTATCATGTCAACATGAGTGAAGACTCGGACCAGCCAGCTACTGTGATGGGTACACTTCCTGTTAATTCAGTACCAGCTTCTGTTTTATTTGATTCAGGTGCATCGCATTCATTCATGTCAGCACATTTTGCACTGATGCATGATGTTAAATGTGAAACGCTACACCATACCTTAAGGTTAAACACTCCCGCGGGTCAGTGCCAAACCTCTTTGTTCAGCCCTGATGTCATAATTGATATTGAAGGATTGGAGTTTCGTGCATCTCCCATTATCCCGAACTCGTCCGAAATTGACCTTATTCTGGGAATGGACTGGTTGAAAGCTCATACTGCCGCGATATATTGTGCCCCTAAAGTTGTCCAACTCCTGCACCCCTCGACTGAGATAGTGAATTACCATGCTCATATCATTCAAAATGCCGAGGCTCAAATCTATGCCTTGAATGCATTGAATGCTTCTTCGCTTGAGGGGATCAAAAACATCCCAGTCGTTCGTGATTTCCAGGATGTTTTTCCAGAAGAACTTCCAGGAATACCCCCTGTTAGAGCTGTCGAGTTTGTCATCGACTTGAAACCAGGCACAACTCCTATTGCGAAGCGTCCTTATAAGATGCCTCTGCACCACCTTATCGAGCTTAAGGAGGAAATCGACAAATCTCTCCACAAAGGCTTTATCCGTCCTAGTTCCTCTGCCTGGGGAGTACCTTCTCTCTTTGTCAAAAAGAAAGATGGTACGAATAGGTTGGTTCAAGATTACCGTCCTATCAACTAGGCAACCATTCAGAATAAATATCCGCTTCCTTGAATCAATGACTTGTATGATCAACTTGCTGGATCATCGGTGTTTTCTAAACTTGACCTGAGGTTGGGTTATCACCAAATACGTGTCCGTGAAGAGGATATTCCCAAGACTGCCTTCGTTATTCGTTATGGCTCCTATGAGTACACAGTCATGTCATTTGGCTTGACAAATGTTCCATCTACGTTCTCCCGTCTGATGAATTACATCTTCATGGATTACCTCGACAAGTTCGTCGTGGTATATCTAGATGATATTCTGGTATATTCAAAGAATAAGGAAGAACATGCTGAACATCTTCATCTTGTACTGGAAAGGCTCCGAGAACACAAGCTCTATGCCAAGTATTCCAAATGCGAGTTCTGGCTTTCTGAAGTAACCTACCTTGGTCATGTGATTTCCAAGGATGGAATTGCTGTTAACCCGGAGCGTGTTCAGGCTATTCTTGACTGGACTCCTCCGAAGAATGCCAAGCAAGTGAGAAGTTTTCTCGGCCTTGCAAGTTATTGCCGCCGATTCATCGAGAACTTTTCCAAGATTGCCAAGCCCCTGACTAATCTGCTTCACAAAGGCGTTAAGTTTGAGTGGACAGACAAATGTCAGGAAAGTTTCCAGACTCTCAAGGACAAGCTGACTTCTGCTCCAGTGCTTGCTCCTCCCAATTATCGCAAGGACTTTGTGATATATTGCGACACCTCTCGTCAAGGATTAGGCTGTGTCCTAATGCAAGAATGAAGAGTAATTATGTATGCTTCACGTCAACTACGTCTACATGAAGAAAACTATCCAGTGCATGATCTTGAGCTTGCTGCTGTGATTTATGCATTGAAGTTGTGGCGGCATTACCTTCTGGGTAACTGGTGTGAGGTATATACTGATCATCAAAGCTTGAAGTATTTGTTTACTCAGCCGGATCTTAATCTCCGTCAACAGCGATGGTTGGAAACAATTACGGACTATGACTGTGGTATTTCATATACCCCTGGCAAGGCTAATGTCATGGCTGATGCCTTAAGCTACAAGTCCTATTACAACAACCTCATGGTTAAGCGAGCTCAACCTCGTCTTTATGAAGAATTGCGCAAACTGAACCTGCGTATTGTTCCCCAGGGTTCTCTTAATGACCTTGTGGTACAGCCAGATCTTGAGAAAGCTGTTAAGGATGCACAAGCTAAAGATGCTGAAATTGATCTGATGAAGAAAGATCTTCACCTGGAAAAGTACAGGGATTTCTCGCTGTCTGAAGATGGAACCTTGTATTTCAGAGACCGCATTGTGGTACCTCACTTCGAGCTTATGACTGACAAGGTCATGAAGGAGGCACATGATACACCGCTGTCTATCCATTCGGGTAGTACCAAGATGTATCGTGATCTCCGACAAAGGTACTGGTGGTCTAGAATGAAGCAGGATATTGCTCGCTAGGTTGCTGAATGTGACGTTTGCCGTCGCGTTAAAGCAGAACATCAGAAGCCTACTGGAATTCTGCAACCGCTCCCCATTCCTCTATGGAAATGGGATAAAGTGCAAATGGACTTCATTACTGGCCTTCCCAAGTCACAGAAGGGTCACAATGCTATTCTTGTCGTCGTCGACCAACTCTCGAAGGTTGCACACTTTCTACCTGTCAAGGAGACTATCACTGCTAGTCAGTTAGCAGAGTTGTATATCTCCAGAATTGTATCGCTCCACGGTATTCCGAAGGAGATCAGTTTGGACCGTGGCGGTCTTTTCACCTCCAAGTTCTGGGAAAGTTTCCAAGAAGCCATGGGAACTCACATTACCTGGAGTTCAGCTTATCACCCCCAATCCCAAGGCCAAGTCGAGCGAGTAAATCAAGTGCTTGAAGACATGCTCCGAGCTTGTGTTATATCTTTCGGCAAGAAATGGGAAGAATCTCTCCCGTATGCAGAATTCTCATATAACAACAGCTCTCAGGCCAGCTTGAAAATGGCCCCTTTCAAAGTACTTTATGGACGTAAGTGTCGAACCCCTCTGAATTGGTCAGAAACTGGGGAACGACTGCTCGTGGGACCAAATATTATCCAACACGCTGAAGAGCAAGTCTGTATTGTCCGAGAAAATCTCAAGGCAGCTCAGGACTGCCAGAAGAGCAACTACGATCACAAATGATGGGGTTTGACCTATCAACCTGGTGATCAAGCTTATCTTCGAGTCACTCCCATGAAGGGCACTCATTGTTTCGGAATCAAGGGCAAGCTAGCTCCACGCTACATTGGCCCCTTTCACATTGTTGCCAGACGTGGACAGGTGGCATATAAATTGGAGTTGCCGCCGCAATTCTCTCATATCCACGATGTCTTCCATGTGTCGCAACTTCGTCGTTGCTTCAAGGAATCTCCACACCGAGCAGTGGATCACGAGATGCTCGAATTGCAAGATGATGTTTATTATAAGGAGCATCTGATCCGCATTCTCGATGAAGCTGAACGTTGAACACGTCAGAAGACGACCAAGTTCCTTAAAGTGCAGTGGTTGAATCACACTGAAGATGAAGCCACTTGGGAACGCGAGGATCATCTTCGGGAGGAATACCCCGACCTCTTTCCCTCTACCTCCTAAATTCTCGGGACGAGAATTTCTTTTAGAGGAGGAGAATTTGTAACACCCCTGTGTAATAGCCACTTTGATCATCTTCTAATAATGCCAAGTCACTTTCATTTGCAGTGCCTAGTCACATTGGTTAAAGATTCAAATCAAATCCTTCTCTAAAAATCAACTCAAATTCAAAAGTGCAAAATAAAGTTGCTCAAAACTTGTGGGAAAAATGTTCACATTATAGCAAATAATCCAAAACTATTTGCTGTTAAGGAACACAACATCATCATCAATTCTAACTGGGCCTAATGCATTTTAGCAGAGCCAAAACAACACTTAAATGCCCTATTCATTTTTGAATAAATTCAAATAGGTTTCCAAAAATGCCCAAACTTTTTGTGGCAGTGCCAGCCATTGCCTAGTATTTGATTTGGCAAGTCCCATATTTTACAAGATACAATTGCTAACTAAAAGAAAATGCAACAGAAAAGAAAGAAAGAAAATAGAAAATAAAATAAGAAAAAGGCCTACACTACTGCGGCGCTGGGCTCTAGTGCACAGTAGCGCGCGACCCAGCCCACGTCATCTCCCTCCTCCCCGTGTCGCCCGCGCCGTGGTCACCGCTCGCCGCACCGCCCGTAGCTCGACACGCCGACTGCCACCGATGCCACCGACGCAGAGGGGATAAGATCCACCCCTCATTCCTTCCCCCTGGTCACCGCACCACTTCTCCTCTCTCTCTCCCTCGCTCGGTTTCCTCCTTTTCCTCTCTGGCCGAGCGCCACCGTCGCCGCGCCTCACCACCGTCATGGCCAGTGGCTTCTCCGCGTCACCTGCTCATGCCTGGGAGGACCGCCGTGGACCGCCACGACCTCTGGTGCCGCGGGTTGGAGCCGGGAAGCTACACGTCGAGCAGATCGAGCCGCTCCCTCTCCCCTCGGGCTCCAGCGATCTTCTCCTTCTCCGGCGCCCCTGCTGCTCCTAAACTGTCGCCGGCATTTTGTTGCCACTCGGTGAGCCTCCGCCTTCCTTTTCCCTCTCTTCTAGCCACCGCATTCGAGCTCTAGCGCACACTGCCGCTTCGACCAAACACACCGCCGCCTCGCTGTTCGCCGGAGCTACTCCGATGACCTTTTAACCACCTGTGCGTGTCCATCGAGCTCGCACGCTTGCGTAGATCACTCCCACGCTTTTAGTTCGAGCTAACACGCACGACTTCGTCGATTCCGCCGTCGACCAAAAACCACCGCCGCCAAACATCGTCGCCGGCGATGTTCCGGCCATCCCCTGGCCCAAACATTGGTACCATTCGATGCACGAGATCGTCAGCTTTCGAACGCGCCTGACCACGGCTCAAATGATGCGCCGTAGCGCGATTCCGGCCGTCTCCGGCATTCGGCCGCCGCGAATGGCCTCGTCGGCGCAACTCCGGCGCCGGTGTTGACCTGGCATGGCCTTGGGCCCCGCTGAGTCACTAGCAGCTGGGACCCGCGGGCCCAGTTGCCCAGTTGACCAAGTCAATAGGCTGATTGGGCGCCCTGTGTCACTGACATGCGGGCCCCACTGCCTAAAACATTTTTATAAATAAATAAAACTGTTAATTAAAGTTTGTTAATTAATTAGTAGTTAGTTAGTCACTGACAGCCCGGGCCCACAAGCTAATTAACCCAGATTAGTTTAGATTTAACTCTGTGATTAACCCTCTATCTATGACAGGTGGGTCCCGCAGGTCAGGTTTGACTTGACCCAGGCGATTTGACTATTGATGTCATAGTGACATCATGCTGATGCAATAATCCATTTCTGTTAATTAAAATAAATTCCAAAAAATTCTAAATCTTTGAAAATCCATAGAAAATAAACCGTAGCTCGGATCGAAAAACTTAATACATGAAAGTTGATCAGAACGACGAGACGAATCTGATCGTGTCGTCTGTTTCCATGTCGGAACCCCCTACGTAGTAGAGCCCGAAACTTTTAGCCTGTTTCCGGTAGAAGAATAGTGCATATATATCGGTTAATAAATCCTACTTAAATCCTAAAATAATTAATATGACTTAGACATATCTTTAGGCAACCCTGCACTGCACCGTAGGCATGGCATACTCTGTGTTGCATATGTTTGCTGTGTATTTATTTGTTTCCTCCCCCTCTCCTCTCTCGATAGACCCCGACACCGACGTAGTCCCCGAGGCCGACGCAGTTCCGGAGGTCGACTACGCCCCTCACGACCAGATCCTTGCCGCAGAGCTTCCAGGCAAGCACCCCCCCTTTGAGCATACCGATATCGCCTATTCTTCTCTCTCTTATCCTTGCATTAGAAGTGCTGCTGTTACTGTTATCCTATTCTGCTGCATAGCCTCTTCATTGTAACCTGCTGTTGTTACCTACCTGCTTATCCTAAACTATTTAGTATAGGCTGGGTAGAGACCCATCAGAGACCCCCACTTTGTCCCGACTGCCCCACTGGATTATCAGAAGACCCGATCAACGGGATCGAAGACCAGGCCCCGGCACCGCACATCACTTCCCCCTTAGTTGCTCGACACTACTGGGTTACTGTCGAGTGCCGAGGGTGATACCTCGTCAGCACTTCTAATGTTAACCTTGTAGGTTAGTTCATCGGTTGTGGTCATCGATGGTGATTCCTCTTTCTCCACTCCCGGTAATGACGTTGTCATGCAACTCCTCAAGAGTGGACCTTGAGGGTGATTCCTCCTTAGTTCACCTTGACGATTACATCAGGTGGAATTCCATCGAGGGTGATTCCTCAGGGTTTCCCCTTGGTGTTCTGGACACACGGTTACTATGACTTTACCACATAACCATGATACTAAAGTTGGGTCGGCCCTGAAGGGTACCCGCGCGAGCTTGTGATGCGATTGATGTGTAGTCGGGTGACCAGAGGGAGTACCCGCGAGATAATTACGAGGCGTGGCCGGGCATTCTTAGCCCTTGCCGCAAGTCCTCGAGACGGGGCGATGGGGTCACATCGATCGTGAGTCTCTGCTCATTATCGCGTGCTCCCAATTCACTAACCGTTTTGATATTTGATCCGAGTGGGCCTCTGGCCCGATAGCACTAACCATCATGTGGGAACAGTTATGGGCACTCTGCGTCGTGGCATCAGCCGAAGCTTACTGGACGTTAGCAAGGAGCGGCACGCGCCGGGTTGGACCGCGTTAAGCACCCTCCGTTGTACTGGAGGCTACTAGGTCTGCTCTCGGTCGTGAACGTAACATGCAGGAGCGCTCAGGGCGAGGGGCCCATCCCCCTGGGCGCATAGGTTTAGTCCGGCGGGCTGACCTCTCTGATAAGCCTAGGTCGGGTTGCTGCGTATCGTTTGGCTGAGGCCGGGCATGACCCAGGAAAGTGTGTCCGGCCGGAGTTAATCGAGCCTGGTGGGTAAGTTGGTGCACCCCTGCAGGGAAGAACTAATCTATGCATAGCCGATCCTCGGTAACAGACGCTCGGAGTTGTATCCCGATCGATACAACTAGAACTGGATACTTGTGATGAGAAATGGATACCAAGGCTCTGGGATCTCTTTCTCGCAGGGAGTCAAGGAAGGATCTCTGGCCGAGGTTGATGACACTACTATTACTACTTTACATTATGCTATTCTGAACTCTTCTAATGCTGCAAGATCTCTGAAGATGATTCCGCAAGACCGCTGAAGATGCTAGTCTTCGATAGGACTAGGCCTTCTCTCTATTCTGGCATTTCTGCAGCCCAGTCCACATATACAGCCTTTCCTTGATAATGTTGCATATGTAGTGTAGATCCTTGCTTGCTGAGTACTTCGGATGAGTACTCATGGTTGCTTTGCTTTCTCTTTTTCCCCATTTATCCTTTTGATGCAACCAGACGATGGAGCCCCTGAGCCAGCTACCCCCGCCGATGGCTACTACTACCACCCCGAGGGTGGCTACTACTATGAGCTTGCGGACGACCAGGAGTAGGATCGGAGGGTCCCAGGCAGGAGGCCTGCGCCTTTCGATCATAGATTTTGTTTTGTCCCGCCTTTATAAAGGCTTCTCTGTTTCTTTTTCATATCTGTACTCAGATATCTAATGCTTCCGCTGACGCTTGTACGCAAGCTTATGTATTCGAGCCCTCTAGGCCCCTGGCTTGTAATATAAAGCTTGTATGACTTCATTTTTGTTTTAGAGTTGTGTTGTGATATCTTCAAGTGAGTCCTTAGGCTTGATCGTGTGCATTTGCGTGTATGATTAGTGCACGATTGAGCCGGGGTCGTCACATCTGAGACTGCAAAACATAAATGCAGAGCACCTCCAAAGTCCGAGCAGCGACTAAACATTGTAATTCATGGTAGAAAAGATCCAGTCATGATGCACCCAACATTAGCTACACACAATGCATAAGCATGACAGCAGTGCTCTCAGGTTCTGGCGCTTATTTGAGAAGGTGATGACACAACATAAAAGTAAATAGATAGTCCCTTCGCAGAGGGAAGCAGTGATTTGCAGAGGTGCCAGAGCTCAAGTTTTAAAACAGAGGTAAATGAAATTTTGAGAGATGCACCCTTCTTGTTTACTTCGCGACCATCAGTTATCAATATCTTCCATGCTAAACACATTAGTGGCGGTTCCCAAGCGATAAAAGTAAAGGTTTACTCCCCCTCCACCAACATTCACACTCCACGGCTTGTCCGAAACAACGGGTGCCGTCCATACCAACAACAGTCCCGGGGGAGTTTTTTTTTAATTATTTGCATTTTGAGTTCGGGACTGGGAATCCCTATTACTGCCCCTCTCGTGCAAGGACGAGCGAATAAACACTCATCATGAGAATAACCCGCTTAGCATGGAGGATACCAACTACCTCCTATCGCTCTATGAACAATCCAGGCACACAAAAAGGATATTTATTTGAAGTTTTTTTTAGAGGTGGCACATGCAAATTTACTTAGGACGGCAGGGTAATACCGCATATAGGTAGGTATGGTGGACTCATCTGGAATAACTTGGGTTCAAAGTTTTTGATGTACAAGCAGAATTCCCACTTAGTACAGGTGAAGGCTAGCAAATAGGTTGAGAAGCGGCCAGCTAGAGAGCAACAACGGTCATGAACATGCATTATGCGTAAGTAACATTGAACCCTAGCATGAGTAGGATATGAACACCATGAACATAAATATCATAGAGGCTATGTTGGTTTTGATTCAACTGCATGCATGAACATGTGCCAAGTCAAGCCACTCGAACATTCAGAGGAGGATACCATATCATCATACTACATCACAATCATTTTAACGCAATGTTGACATCCAAGATAAATCATTATCCACTCCTAGCTACTTATGCATGGCATGAGAAACTATAATCTCTAATTGTCATTGCAAACATGTTTGATCATAATAGGCTGAATCATGGATACTAGGTTACACATATTTACAAAAACAGAACAAGTCGAGTTCATACCCGTTTCTCTCTGCCACGGCCAGTTCATCAAATATCGTCATTATTGCCTTTCACTTCCACGACCGAACGATTTGAAAATAATAATAGTGCAAGAGTGCTGTGGACTAAGCTGGAATCTGCAAACATTTTATTCAAAAGGAGAAGACAAGGTAAATTGGGCTCTTTGTTAGATTAACAATAATGCATATGAGAGCCACTCAACATTTTCATCATGGTCTTCTCCTTGGTATGACTCAATAAAAGAAAAGAAGTTCATAGAAACACACTGAAATATTTTTGGAGTTTTTGGTTTTCTGAAGGAAAGCAAATAAAAGGGGAAAAATAAAAACGAGAAAAATATTTACACGGGAAAGCTCCCAACAAGCAAAAGGAAATCTTTTTGGGTTTTTCTTTTTAGTGCTACAAGAATTTAAACTAGGAAGAAAAATGAAAAGAAGCGAGAAATATTTTTGGATTTTCTCAAAGTTTTTCAAACACACAGGAAGAAAACAAGAAAATAAATTAAGCATGGATAATACAATGAAAAAATGAGGACACTGACGAATGAAATGTGTGAACATGAATGTAATGTCGGTGGAAATACATACTCCCCCAAGCTTAGGCTTTTGGCCTAGCTTGGTAATCACCAGTCGTAAAAGCCATGAGGTCCTATGTTGAAGTGCTGAGGTGCGGGCACCTGTGGATCACACTACTGAGGCTCCTCCTGTGCTGCAGCCTGGTTGTTCCGGTAAGCGATGATGTCCTCAGGCATAATCCAGTATCCGTGCCTGGCAAAAGGATCAAACAAAGCAGGTGCAGGCAGCGGAATAATATCATGAGTTTTATCACTAAAAACTAAGTTATAAGGAATAGAAATATCAGGGTAGTCAGCAGCAATAAACTAGTGGTGTTCCATGGCTGCGCGGTCTAAGTAGATTTTGGGCAAAGGATAATCATGCTGGCGTATCTGAATATTAAAGCGAGCTGCCAGGCGAGTAGCGTAGATACCACCATGTATTTTACCCTTGGATTTATTAATGTGGAGGCGGCGTGCCACAATAGCTCCCAAGCTATAAGTGTTTTCGCCTTCCAGTGCACGACGTAAAACGGCAAGGTCTGGGGCACTGAGTGCACCCACCTTCTCTCTAGCAAGCAAGCACTTTGTAATGAAAAGAGCAAAATAATGAACAGCAGGAAATTGCAAGCTAGTGGCGTTGACACTCGACACTCCTCTCTCATACCCCATAGACAGAGTACGATAAAAACCTTCAAACTCTGCAGGCCTAGGCTCTACTAACCCACCATCAGAAGGAAGCAAGCATATTTCACAGAATTCGGTAAGCGGTATCTGATGGGGTTCAGTGTATAAATTAAACTGCACTTCAGGGGGATTATTCCTAGGAAGGAAATTAAAACTTTGCACAAAGGAATTTGTGAGGAGATGATACTGTTCACACTCAGCTGTGATGAAGTCGGTGAGGCCGACATTAGCAGCATATTGTGCAAACTCTTGGAGGATTCCGGCTCCTTCCATGAACGGGGTATGCGGCCATTCGCATGACCTTAGCTCTGCCAACCTCTGGGTGCGGAGATCACTGTCAGATGACTCTCCAATCACCCCCTTGGAGTTCTTCTTGGAAGCAAACTTCCTAAAAATACTCATGTTTTTCCTATGAACAAAAATTCTGAAATTTTTAGTCCATCAAATTTTCTTAACAAAACTTTACAAGATTGGTAACAACTACTCATAGGGAAGCATAGAGGCCATAACAAGCATTCAAACTACTTAGAACTCTAAGAATTCAACATGCAAGCACATCTACAGCAGCACCAAGAGTAGCTAATTATTCAAAATATAAACCACTAAAGCAAAAACTAATTGGACAAACGGAGGAGTCACATACCAAGCAACAATTCCCCGAAACAGTTTAGGAAACGGTGCTTCGAGCAAAGAGATCGAAATCCGCGGGTTTGAGAGCAAGAACACGAGAGCAAGAGCAATGGTGAATTTTTTTCTGGAGGTAGGTGATGATGTGGGATGAAGAGATAAGTGATGGGGCCCACGTGGGGACCACAACCCACCAGGGCGCGCCTGGGGGTCCTGGCGCGCCCAGGTGGGTTGTGCCCACCTGGTGCACCTCCCTCTGATATTATTTGCACCAAAAATTCTTAAATATTCAGAAAAAAATCGTATTAAATTTTCAGAGCATTTTGAGAACTTTTATTTTTGGGTCATTTTTTTATTGCACGGAAAACTCAAAAAACAGACAAAACATGGCATTTTATTTTATTTAACTAATAAAAACAGAAAACTAAAGGTAGGAACAGAAGGTAGTGCTCACTAAATTCATCAACTTCATACCTCTAAAAAATGATCCATTAATAAGGTTGATCAAGTCTTATTAACAACCACTTTCGATTAGCATGAAACCAAAGAACTTTCGTAAATCACTAAGTTACCTCAACGGGGATATGAATTTCCCCAACAATAAGCATTTCATATTTCTTTTTAATAGTAGGTAGAGGTAGTTGAAAACTTCCAATAGTGATTGTCAGAGATTTGTCAATAACATTAATACCATTCACTTGGAATTGTTTCTTCGGAAAGTGCACCGTATGCTCATTACCATTGATTTGAAAAGTGACCTTACTTTTATTGCAATCAATAACAGCCCCTGCAGTATTCAAAAAGGTTCTACCAAGGATAATCGACATGTTGTCGTCCTCGGGCATCTCAAGTATAACAAAGTCAGTCAAAATAGTAACATTAGCAACAACAACGGGCACATCCTCACAAATACCGATAGGTATGGCAGTTGATTTGTCAGCCATTTGCAAAGATATTTCAGTAGGTGTGAGTTTATTCAAGTCAAGTCTTTTATATAAAGAGAAAGGCATAACACTAACACCAGCTCCTAAATCACACAAAGCAGTTTTCACATAATTTCTGTTGATGGAGCAAGGTATAGTTGGTATTCCCGGATCTCCAAGTTTTTTAGGTACTCCATCTTTAAAGGTATAATTAGCAAGCATAGTGGATATTTCAGCTTCCGGTATTTTTCTCTTATTGGTGATGATGTCTTTCATGTACTTTGCATAAGGAGGCATTTTAAGGATATCAGTCAAGCGAGTATGTAGAAAGACTGGCCTCAGCATTTCAGCAAAGCGTTCAAATTCTTCATCATCTTTCTTTTTAGTTGACTTAGGTGGAAAGGGCATAGGTTTTTGAACCCATGGCTCTCTTTCCTTTCCATGTTTTCTAGCAACAAAGTCTCTTTTATCATATCTTTTATTCTTAGGTTGTGGGTTATCAAGATCAACTGCTGGTTCTATCTCAACATCATTGTCTGGTTCCTTATTATTTGTTTGAGTGTCTTCATGAACCTCATCATTATCTTTTTCATTATCAGAAGGTGAGTGTTCACTACCAGATTGAGTTTCAGCATCAGAGGTAGAAACTTCATTATCATTATCAGGAGGTTTTTCTACTTCAGGTTCACTAGAGGCATGCAAAGTCCTATCATTTTTCTTCTTCTTTTTCTTTTTAGAAGGACTACGTGCATTGGTGTCAACTCTTTGAGAGTCTTGTTCAATTCTTTTTGGGTGTCCCTCAGGATAAAGTGGTTCCTTAGTCATTCTGCCTCCTCTAGTCATTACTCTAACAGCATGATCAATGATATTATTGTTCATTTCATCTAACAATTCTCTTGAGATTTAGCAACTTGTTCTAACTGAGTTTGAACCATAGAAGCATGCTTCCCTACACCTCTAACATCATTTGAGATTCTAAATAACAAGTCACTCAAGCGAGCAATCATATCAGAATTATATTTCAACTGTTTCATAACATTTGCATTGAAGTGATCTTGCTTTCTAATGTAGTTTTCAAACTCATAAAGGCATTGGCTAGGGTGCATATTGTGAGGATTATCATTATCATTGAATTTCATTAGAGAATTTACCTCTACCACCTTAGGTGGTGGTGGTGTATCAAGCCCATGTATTTCTTCAATAGGAGGTAAATTTTTGACATCCTCGGCTTTAATACCTTTTTCCTTCATAGATTTCTTTGCCTCTTGCATATCTTCAGGACTGAGATATAGAATACCCCTCTTCTTCGGAGTGGGTTTAGATGGTGTTTCAAGAAGAGTCCAATCATCATAATTTTTCAATATGTTATTCAATAATTCTTCAGCTTGCCCAATAGTTTGTTCCCTGAAAACACAACCAGCACAACTATCTAGGAAATCCCTAGAAGCATCGGTTAGTCCATTATAGAAGATATCAAGTATTTCATTTTTCTTAAGAGGATGATCAGGCAAAGCATTAAGCAAACGGAGAAGCCTCCCCCAAGCTTGTGGGAGACTCTCTTCTTCAATTTGCACAAAGTTAAATATTTCCTGCAAGGCAGCTTGTTTCTTATGAGCTGGGAAATATTTTTCAGAGAAGTAATAAATCATGTCCTGGGGACTATGCACACAACCAGGAGCAAGACTGTTGTACCAAGCTTTAGCATCACCCTTTAATGAGAACGAAAATAATTTGAGAATATAATAATAGCGAATTTTCTCATCATGAGCAAAAAGGGTGGCTATGTCAATCAACTTAGTAAGATGTGCCACAACAGTTTTAGTTTCATAACCATGGAAAGGATCAGATTCAACCAGAGTAATTAACTCTGGGTCGACAGAGAATTCATAATCCTTATCATCAACAAAGATAGGTGAAGTAGCAAACTTAGGATCACATTTCATTCTAGCATTCAAAGATCTTTCTTTATATTTGCTTAGTAATTTTTCTAGATCATCTCTATCTTTGCAAGCAAGAATATCTCTAGTTGCCTCCTCACCCATAACATAACCTTCCGGTACCTTAGGCAATTCATATCTAGGAGGGCTAGTTCTAGTAGGTGTTTCAAGATTTTTAGTTTCAAGCTCATCATCAGTTTCAACAATATCATGCTGTCTTACTGTAGCAATTTGTTCATCAAGAAATTCACCTAGTGGCACATCATCATCAAGCAAGGTACTAGCATCATCATAAGCATCATTCATAGCTGAAGTAGCATCATCAATAACTTGTGACATATTAGGATTAATAGCATGTGGTGGTGTTCCAAGTTTACTTATAACATAAGCTGAATCTAAAGCGGAGCTGGATGGCAGTTCCTTACCTCCCCTCGTCTTAGAGGAAAAAAATCTTAGTCTTAGCATCCTTCAGATTCTTCATAGTGATAATTTGATAATAATCCCAAGTGACTCAACAAATATAGCTATGCTCCCCGGCAACGGCGCTAGAAAAAGGTCTTGATAACCCACAAGTATAGGGGATGGCAACAGTTTTCGAGGGTAGAGTATTCAACCCAAATTTATTGATTCGACACAAGGGGAGCCAAAGAATATTTGAGAGTATTAGCAACTGAGTTGTCAATTCAATCACATCTGGAGATTAATTATCTGCAGCAAAGTGACCAGTAGCACAGTAATATGATAGTTTTGATAGTAGTAGTAGCAGCAACAGTAACGGTAACAGTGATAGCAGTAATTTCGTAGCAAGTGCAATAGTAACAACAGTAGTAGTAACTTAGCAAGATCAATATGTAGGAAAATCGTAGGCATTGGATCAGTAATTTGTTGGATGATATTCATCATGAGACAGTTATAACCTAGGGCGATACGGCACTAGCTCTAGTTCATAAATATAATGTAGGCATGTATTCCGTAAATAGTCATACGTGCTTATGGAAAGAACTTGCATGACATCTTTTGTCCTACCCTCCCGTGGCAGCGGGGTCCATATTGGAAACTAAGGGATATTAAGGCCTCCTTTTAATAGAGAACCGGAACAAAGCATTAACACACGGTGAATACATGAACTCCTCAAACTACGGTCATCACCGGGAGTGGTCCCGACTATTTTCACTCCGGGGTTGCCGGATCATAACACGTAGTAGGTGACTATAACTTGCAAGATCGGATCTAGAACATGGATATAATGGTGATAACATAAACGGTTCAGATCTGAAATCATGGCACCTGGGCCCAAAGTGACAAGCATTAAGCATGGAAAAGTCATAGCAACATCAATCTCAGAACATAATGGATACTAGGGATCAAGCCCTAACAAAACTAACTCGATTACGTGATGAATCTCATCCAACTCCTCACCGACCAGCGAGCCTACGAAGGAATTACTCACTCCCGGTGGGGAGCATCATGGAATTGGTGATGGAGAAGGGTTGGTGATGACGAATGCCGAAGATCCCCCTCTCCGGAGCCCCAAACGGACTCCAGATCTGGCCTCCCGATGAAGAACAGGAGGTGGCGGCGGCTCCGTCTCACGGAATGCGATAATTCTTTCTCCCTGATTTTTTTCTGGAAAAATGTGATTTTATAGTGTCGGTTTCAGGGTCTGCGGGGCCACCAGGTGGGGACAACCCACCTGGGCATGCCTGGAGGGGGTGGCACGCCCTGGTGGGTTGTGCCCACCTAGGTGCCCCCCTCCGGTGGTTCTTGGCTCCAGTATTTTTCTTTTATTGTATAAAAATTCCTCGCAAAGTTTTGTTCCATTCCGAGAACTTTTATTTATGCACAAAAACAACACCATGGTAGTTCTGCTGAAAACAACATCAGTCCGGGTTAGTTTCATTCAAATCATGCAAATTAGAGTCCAAAACAAGAGGAAAAGCATTAGGAAAAGTAGATATGACGGAGACGTATCAGTATCATATGGTGTTATTTTAGTACGAACTCTTGGATAGATCGAACGGAAAGAATAGCTTTGTGTTATTTTAGTATGAACTCTTAAATATATCGAACGGAAAGAATAACTTTAAGGTGGTTTCGTACCCTACAAACAATTTCTTCTTATGTTCTCCGCTAGATAAGAACTTTGGAGTGATTCTTCATCGCACGTTGAGGGATGGTTATATGATCCAATTAGATTAGCATTGTTGAGAGATTGTACTAGCAAAAGTATGGACCCTAGGCCTTGTTTTCAAGCATTGCAATTCCGTTTGTGCTCCATTTTATCACTTGCTACCTTGCTGTTTTTATTTATTCAGATTATAAAAATATATTTCTACCATCCATATTACACTTTTATCACCATCACTTCGCCGTACTAGTGCACCTATACAATTTGCCATTGTATTGGGTGTGTTGGGGACACAAGAGACTTTTTATTATTTGGTTGTAGGGTTGTTTGAGAGAGACCATCTTCATCCTACACCTCCCACGGATTGATAAACCTTAGGTCATCCACTTGAGGGAAATTTGCTATTGTCCTACAAAACTCTGCGCTTGGAGGCCCAACAGGAGTCTACAAGAACAATTTAACTTTGAATTTGAATTGAGTTTTAATCAAGGGGAAATTAAGTGTATTAATCATTGTGACATGGCATCATTAGAGTGAAATTACTGTAGCTTACCACTGGGGTGTTACATTACCACAGACCTACGGGTCCATAGCTAGTAGTTAGATGGCTTCTTCTCTCTCTTTGATCTTCAATACCATATTCTCCTCGATGTTCTTGGAGTTCTATCCGATGTAATCTTATTTTGCATTGTGTTTGTTGGGATTTGATGAATTGTGGATTTATGATCTGAATATTCATGAGAAGTAAATCTTTGGAGTTTTTGTTTTTCTGAAGAAAGAAAATTAATGAAAGGAAGAAAACAAAAACGAGAAAAACTATCTACACGGGAAAGCTCCCAACAAGTAAAAAAAGAACGAGAAATCTTTTGTGTTTTATTTTTAATACTACAAATTACCAAACAAGAAAGAAAAACTGAAAAGAAATAAGAAATATTTTTGGAATTTCAAAGTTTTTCAAACACACAAGAAGAAAGCAAAAATAAAACTAACATGGATTACAATGAAAATGGATGAACACCGACAACTGGAATGAATGTGTGATACATGAATGTATTGTCGGTAAGAAATACGTACTCCCCCAAGCTTAGGATTTTGGCCTAAGTTGGTCTATGGTCCTTGGTAGGCTGGATAATACCCATAGTCGTAGTTGGGGTTGTACTGAAGTGCAGCTGCCACAACTTGGCGAGCTGCCTCATTAAGGCGGGCGGTTTCCTTCGCCCTCTAGTACTCCTCTGCCTTCTCCTCAAGTATATAATGTCTACGTTTTTCCTGTAAGTTGAAGAAGGTAGGAGCAGGCAAAGTAATATGGAAGACATGACGCTTGTTAAAGATTAGTCAGTACCGAAATGGTGGGTCGTTCCTATCAAGAAATTGGTGACGCTCCATAGCCTCATAATCAAGAAAAATGGGTGGTAGCAATATATCATTTTCTCTAATGGGTACGCCAAGATGAGCAGCTAAACGAGTGGCATAAATTCCACCAAAGAAATCACCCACCGAGGCATTATTATGTAAATGGCGTGCAATAATGGCTCCCATGTTAAATTGTCTATCTGTCAACACCGCATTCTTAAGAATGCTCAAATCAGGGGCACAAAGGTGACTGGGATCGTGTTTACTATTAATGCATCTTCCTATGAATAGAGCAAAATAATGTATAGCAGGAAAATGGATGCTCCCTATAGTAGCTTGTGTTATGCCTCTAGTTTCACCCCTAGTAATATTCAGCAAGAATTCATTGCAATCAGATTTACGAGGCTCAGTACATATCCCCCCAAAGGGAATTTTACAAGCTTCAAAAAATTCGTCGATGTCCATACGAAAAGGGTTTTCTTATAAGTTGAATATAACAGCATGTGAATTTCGATGGGACACGTATTCAAATTTCCGCACAAAAGAATCAGTGAGATCTTAGTATTGCGGGCACTTATCTGACATGAAGTCCGTCATCCGAGCATTGCGCACGTACATGTCAAACTTCTCCTTAATACCAGCTCGAGTCATGAAGGAATCCGTCGGCCATTCACACGGTTGCACAAGAGCTGCCCGTGGCATTCGAAGTCCGACTCATGTATAGCGAGCCTTGGAGAGCTCTTGCTAGAGGAACCACCTTGGGGCATTTTCCTATGCATTTTATTGTTCCGAAAATTTCTGAAATTTTTAGCGACTCAAAATAAAAGTGAACCAAACTCAACAAAATGGATAACAACTACTCCCATAACTGTCTAGAGGCTATATCATGCAACAAAACTACTTTGGACCATATAAATTCAGCATGCAAGCTCAAGAACATGGTCGCCACAGCAGAATTTTTTTGCAATATATAAAGCACTAGAACAAAAACTAATTGGACCATTGGAGGAGTCACATACCAAAGAATAATCTCCCAAAACAGTTTTGGAAACGGAGTTCTGAGCAAGGAGATAGAAAATTGCAGTTGAAGGAGCAAGAACATGGGTTTGAGCAAGCTAGTGATTTTTTTTGGAGGAGGAAGAAGGGAGTGGGCGGCTGGGATAAGTGAGTGGGTCCATGTGGGGCCCATAAGCCCACTAGGCGCTCCCTGTGAGCTTGTGGCTCACAGGTGCACCCCCCGGGGTGTGTTCAGTGCCAAAAATTGTTAAATATTCTACAAAACATCATACTAAATTTTCAGGGCATTCTGAGAACTTTTATTTTCGGGACATTTTTTATTACACGGAAAATTCAAAAACAGGATAATCATGGTATTTCTACTTTATTAACTTTAAATAATAGAGAGTAAATAGTGGGTACAGTAGGTCGTGCTTACTAAATTCATCGACAACATGCCCCTAAAAAAGAATCCATTAATAAGGCTGATCAAGTCTTATTAACAAACCATTTTTGAATGACATGAAACCAAAGAATCTTCGTATAACACTAGGTTACCTCAACGGGGAAATACATCTCCCCTATAATAAGAGTTTCATTGTAACACCACATGTAATTAACCATAGTGATCACCCTTAGTTAATGCCATGTCAGCAAGTTTAACAGTGCTTAGTCATCATTTGCATCATATCGCATTTCAAACTCCTAATTCAAACTTCAAATTAATTTAAAGTGAAAATAAAAGTAGTTCCAAATTGGAAACTAAAATGTTCATTAAATAGCAAATAATTCAGAGGCAATTATAAAATTATAATCAACATTTATGGGATTAGTTAAGTGACTCTAACAGTCTGAAACAGTAACCAAACAACTCCATTTAATGCTTATTCAGTTAAATAAAATTCTAATGAAATCATTTATTTGCCAAACCAATTTATCACAGTGTTAAATAAGGCACTGTAATTATTGGGCTAAGTCATATGTTTTACAAAACTATAAATGGGCCCACACATTTTGCAAAACAGAAAAACAAAAGAAAATAGAAAACAAAACAGAAAATAGAAAAAGAAGAAAAGGGGCAAAGGCCTACTGTGCACTTGGGCTTCCAGTGCACAGTAGACAGCCCAGCCCACCTAGCCACATCATCGTCCTCACTGCACGCTGTCGCACGCGCCCGCCGACACGTCGACGGCCGTCGGGCTGTCGCCCATCCGCCGGTTCCCGGCTATGTTAAGAGCAGCCCCGAGCCCCTCTCATCCTCCCCCGCAACCCTAGCCCCCTCACTCACCCCACGCGCCTTGCCCCTCTCTTTCTCCACCTCGCCCGAAAGATGCCGCCGCCGCCACCGCTCAATCCCATGGCCACCGTGCCCCGATTGCCTCTCCGACATGTCCATCGTCACCGCCGGCCTCGACTACGTCACCTGACGCCGCGCATTGGAGCTCGGCGCCGCTGCATCGACCTCCCTGAGCTCTTCTTCCCCGCATGGTCATCTTCGTCTCCGGCGCCGATTCGCCACCTCGAGCCTCCCCACGCCCGCTAAGCTCACCTACAGGATCCCGGTGAGCCGCAGCTTCTTTCCCCTCTTTGCTTGTCGCCATTTGCTGCTCCTAGACGCCGTCCCCAACATGGCCGTACCTGTCGCCGCTCGAGCTCGTCGCCGGCGAACTCCCGGTGACCTTTTGGTCACGCGGCCGTGCCCATTGTGCTCGCCCGCGCGCGTAGATGCTCTCTGGCCTATCCATTTGACTCGAGCGCGCCCGCGTCGCCATTTGCCATAACGCCCGAGCGCCGTCGTCCGCCTTCATGATCGCCGCCGTCACTCCAGTGCGTCTCCGGTGACGCCACCACCCCCACTAGATGCGGCCCATCGCTAGCTTCCGAACGCGCCAAGCCCCACGGCAAACGACCGTTTGTGGCCGTTTTCCGGCCAAGTCCGGCGAGCCTCCGCCGGGTACGGGCTCGCCGGAGTGTTCTCCAGCTGACGCCGACGTGGCCGACTGGGCCCCGCCCCCTGTGTGACTGCCACTGGGTCCCACTGGGCCCAGTTGACCCAGTCAACTGCTGACTGGGCTGGCCCAGTCACTAACATATGGGCCTCACACTAATTTAACTGGTTTTACAAATAAATATAAAGTTAATTAATCTGTTAATTACTAATTAGTCACCGACTAATGGGGCCCACCCCCCTAATTAATCTGTAACTAGTTAGTTAATCCCTAATTAACAAATGTGACACTGACCAGTGGGGCCCACTGGTCAGGTTTGACCTGGTCAGCTGGGTTTGACCTACTGATGTCACATCTACATCATGCTGACGTCATCATTTACTATTCTGGATAATTCAAATTTAAATAAATAATTAACATCCAAAAAATGATTAAAACTTTAGAAAATCTTAGAAAATAAATCGTAGCTCGGATAAAAATACTTTGTACATGAAAGTTGCTCAGAATGATGAGACGAATCTGAATACACCCTTCGTGTTGCTGTCAGATGCCCCTAACTACCTGAACATGGAACTTTTAGACTGATTTCGATAAATGAATAGTGCTCAACTTTAATAAAATAATTCCAAATAAATTCCTAAATTAACTAAATCATCTAGTTAGGCAGTAGAACACCTCTGCATATCATTTAGGCATGTCATGCATATTGTTTGCATTTTTGCCATGAATTTATTGTTTCTTCCCCCTCCTTCTCTCTCAATAGACGCCGAGACCGATGCCGACGCAGCAGAGTATGACTACGCTCCGGACGAGCATCCTTCTGACGACCAGCCCCTCTCAGCAGAGCTTCCAGGCAAGCCCCCCCTTTTGAACATTCCGATATCGCCCATTCCATTCTCCCATGCTTGCATTAGATTTTGCTACTGTAATTGATTGCTCCTATCTTGATGCATAGCCTGCCTTTTGTAACCTGCTTATTGATACCTACCTGCTTAACCTAAACTGCTTCATATAGGTTGGTTAGTGATCCATCAGTGACCCCCACCTTGTCCTTGTTACCTCTGCTTCATCATCGATGACTCGATCAACGTGATCGACGACCAGAGACCGATAACTCACTTCACCCCCTTTGTTGTACGACTCTGCACAGTTACTATCGAGTGTCGAGGGTGATACCTTGTAACGCACTCCTGATGATAACTCTGCAGTGTAGCTGTTCGGTCATGGTCATCGAGGGTGATTCCTCCTGAACCACTCCCGATATGACTCTATCGTGCAACCCCTCAAGTGTGAACCTCGAGGGTGATTCCTCGTACGTTCACCTTGATGATTTCATCGAGTGGAATCCACCGAGGGTGATTCCTCGCGGTTTCCCCCTTAATGTTATGACCACACGATTACTTTGACCTTTGTCGCAGGCGGGTCGACCCTGAGGGGTTCCCGCGGGAAAATTATGCAGTCGGGCTTGCCAGGAGGGCACCCGAGAGAGATATTGTGGCGGAGCGTCAGAAACTCTGATCGTCTCCGCGAATTATTAAATACGCCTAACGGATTTGGGTATTAGATCTGAGTGGGTCATCGTGCCCTATACGCACTACCACCACGCGGGATAATGGTTTATGGGGCCCTCTACATCGTACGTTTCTCCCGAAAGCTCATCAGACGTCACAGTTCACTGTGCGGGCTGATTGTTGGGGTTGGGCTAGATACTTCACTGACGAGTTTAGTGTCGCGCCTGCTCCCCGGCCAGTCTCGCAATGCGCAGGAGCGCCCGGGGCGATGGCCCAAGACCCCTGGGTGCATAGGTTAGTCCGGCGTGTTGACCTCTCTGCTGAGCCTAGGTAGGGTGCTGCTTCATGTTGATCTCCCGAGGCCGGGCATTACCCAGCAAGTGTGTCCGGCCAGAGGTGATCGAGCGTGTTGGGTAACAGTAGTGCACCCCTGCAGGGAAGTGATCTATTCGAATAGCCGTGTCCGCGGTAACATGACGCTCAGTTTGGTATCCCAATCTATTACTTGAACTGGATACTTGTTTAATTAATTGAATCTCCGGGATCGCTTTCTCGCAGGAAGTCGAGGAAGGATCTCTAGGCTTTTCCTCAACATGCTTGCTTAATAAAATGCTTTTCTGTACTCTTCTAATTGTTGCAAGATGGTGGCTTCGTGAAGATGCTAGTCTTCGATAGGACTAGGTCTTCTATCTATTCTGGCATTTCTGCAGCCCAATCCACATATACAGCCTTTCTTTGATAATGTTGCATATGTAGTGTAGATCCTTGCTTGCTGAGTACTTCGGATGAGTACTCACGGTTGCTTTGCTACCTCTTTTTCCCCCATACCCCTTTTGATGTTACCTCAGACGATGGAGCTCAGGAGCCAGATGACACCGCAGGAGCTTACTACCAGGAGGGCCCAGATGGCACTTACTACTGGATCGAGCCAGCCGACCAGGAGTAGGATCGGAGGCCCTAGGCAGGAGGCCTTCGCCTTTCGATCTAGAGTCATTGTTTGTGCTACCCTTCTTAAGGCAAACCTTGTCTAACCATGTCTGTACCCAGATATTATTTGTATGACTGACTTATGTATTTGGATCCTCGTGATCCCTGGTCTGTAATATTCATGGATCTTCGTTTATTTGTGTTAGAGTTGTGTTGTGATATCTTCCCGTGAGTCCCTGTGCTTGATCGTGCATGTTTGCGTGTATGATTAGTGCACGATTGAGTCGGGGGCGTCACAAGTTGGTATCAGAGCCGACTGCCTTTAGGAACCCCCCTTTCCAACTCCTTGGCCGAAATTGAGTCTAGACATCGAAAAACTAATTTACTAACTTGGCTGTGTGGCTTATGGGCCCACGTCGCCGAATGGGTGGTATTAGGATGTTTTATTCCTTGTCTTTACTCTAGGACTCTGATCTCTCCACTATTCGGGTTGAATAATTTTACTAACTCCAACATTAGGTTCTCGTGATCACATCCACCCGAAGTTCTGAAATTACCCCCCCCCCTTTTCTTCAAGATTGTGGGCCAGGATCTGCTTGCAGGATCCTTTTATCGAGGGCACCCTATGTTGTCACTTGCAGATTCCTCGCTCCAGCAGTTTTCTCTTACGTTGATGTAGCCTTTGCTATGTCTTGTTGTGTACTTCCTTACCGCGTGCCTGCGCGCCGCCTAGCATGTCTAGTTTTGAATTTGCGCCGTTATGCTGTCCGAATGTACCCGACTCAGTGTATGGATCTGTACGTCTTAATTGACTACTATTAGGTATCTATTACACTGCTTAATTATTGTCGTGTTACATCTTGCTTGTCACTAAACACTCGCAATGGCTTTTACTAAACTACCCCTGTTGAAACTTAGCAGGATGGTTAGACCAGGTGGTCGTGGTCGTGGTCGTGCCCCTGAACAACCACCACCGCCAGATTATATGGCAGCTATGATGCAACAATTCGAGCTCAACCGTCAGTTCATGACTGGGATTATGGCTCAGTTCCCCCATCAGAACAACCAGGACCAGAACCCTGCTTCAATAACTCTGTCGGAGTTTGTGCGTCTTAACCCCACTCAGTTCCGCAACTCTGATAAGCCACTGGATGCTGATGACTGGATTTGCGACATTACTCACGAGATGCAGTCTGCAAATGTCTCCCCTGCCAACTTTGTCACCTTCGCATCCTTTTTCTTAAAGGGTCCCGCTGCTCAATGGTGGGACACACACAAGCATACACTGCCTGCTGGAATAGTCATTACTTGGCCTGAGTTCCAGGCTGCTTTTCGTGCCCGATATATTCCTCAGGGAATCATGTACCGGATGAAAACCCAGTTCCGCAACCTCACTCAGGGCAACAAGACTGTCGAAGCCTATTAGTCGGAATTCCTTGACCTGTCCCGCTATGCTGAAGAAGACATCACCACGGAGTCATAGACAAGAGAAGTTTCGTAATGGACTCCACCCAGACATCGAGCTTGCACTTGCTGCTCAAGACTTCACCGACTTTGCTACTCTTGTGAACAAGGCTATTCTGGTTGAGACCGCTCAGATGAAGCATAAGGAGTCGCAGAAGCGCTATCGTGATGTTGGCTCATCTTCGGGCTCAACACAGAAGCGTCGAGTCTGGATTCCCAACAACGTGTTCCGTCCAGCTGCCCCTGTGCCAAGGAACAACTATGCTACACCACGTCTGCCTCCTCCACCACCGAGGCAGCCAAGAGCTCAAGCTGTTCCACCCAGTGCTCCTCTTCGTCCTGAAGATGGTCTGTGCTTCAAGTGTCGCAAACCAGGTCACCTTGCTAAGGACTGCCGCCAGACTCAGAATCAGTTGGCTTTCCCTCGTACTGGCCGTGGCAATGGTCGTGGCAACAATCAAGCCCGCAACTATAATACTGGGTCTGCTGCTCATGGTCATGGACACGCTTACAATATTGATATTGAAGAAGTCCAGGATCAGCCTGCTACCGTGATGGGTACCCTTCTTGTTAACTCAGTACCTGCTTCTGTTTTATTTGATTCAGGAGCATCACATTCATTCATCTCTGGAAAATTTGCATTCATGCATGGCATTCATTATGAGAAGATGCATACTCCGTTAGTCGTTAAAACTCCCGGAGGTCATTGTCATGCTGACGTGATGGCACCTAACGTTACCGTCGAAATTAAAGGATTGGAATTCCTTGCCTCACCCATCGTCTTGAAATCTTCCACCATAGACCTCATCCTCGGAATGGATTGGTTGAAAGCTCACATTGCTTCGATCAATTGTGCCACAAAAGTTGTACAACTTTTTCACCCCTCCGATGAGATAGTGAACTACACCGGCCGAATTACTCAGAATGCTGAAGATTAGATATATGCTCTAAATGCTTTGAACGCCTCACCTCTGGAGGGAATCGAGAACGTTCCTGTCGTTCGAGATTTTCTGGACGTCTTTTTAGAAGAACTTCCAGGAATACCCCCGGTTAGAGCTGTCGTGTTTGTCATTGACTTGAAGCCTGGCACTACCCCTATTGCGAAGCGTCCTTATAGGATGCCTCCGCACCACCTTCTCGAGCTTAAGGAAGAAATCGACAAGTCACTTAAGAAGGGTTTCATCCGCCCCAGTTCCTCTGCTTGGGGAGCACCTTCACTCTTCGTTAAGAAGAAGGATGGAACTAACCGATTGGTTCAGGATTACTGGCCCATTAACCAAGCCACAATCCAGAATAAATACCCACTACCCCGGATCAATGATCTTTATGATCAGCTTGCTGGATCCTCTGTGTTCTCAAAAGTCGACTTGAGGTTGGGTTATCATCAGATCCGAGTTCGTAAGGAGGATATTCCGAAGACCGCTTTCATGACTCGCTATGGCTCATACGAGTACACTGTTATGTCTTTCGGATTAACCAATGCTCCAGCAACC
This sequence comes from Thinopyrum elongatum, assembly GCA_011799875.1. NCBI lineage: Eukaryota > Viridiplantae > Streptophyta > Magnoliopsida > Poales > Poaceae > Thinopyrum > Thinopyrum elongatum. The sequence goes on from CM022301.1 coordinate 423,721,074, forward strand.
TTTTCCCGGTTGATGAACTATTTCTTCATGGATTACCTCGACAAATTCATCGTGGTTTATTTGGATGATATCCTTATATATTCCAAGAATGAAGAGGAACACGCTGAACATCTTTGGCTTGTATTGGTGAAGCTTCGAGAACACCAGCTTTATGCCAAGTACTCTAAGTGTGAATTCTGGTTATCTAAAGTGACCTACCTTGGTCATGTGATTTCCAAGGATGGCATTGCTGTTAACCCCGAGCGAGTATAGGCTATTCTTGACTGGACTCCCCCAAAGAATGTTAAGCAAGTCAGGAGTTTTCTCGCACTCACTAGTTATTGCCGTCGATTCGTCGAGAACTTCTCAAAGATTGCAAAGCCATTAACGAATCTGCTCCACAAAGGTGTTAAATTTGAGTGGACAGAAAAATGTCAAGAAAGCTTTCAGACGCTAAAAGATAAGTTGACATCTGCCCCAGTGCTAGCACCCTCGGATACTCGCAAGGATTTCATGATATACTGTGATGCATCTCGTCAAGGATTAGGCTGTGTCCTAATGCAAGAGCGCCAAGTGATTGCTTATGGCTCTCGACAATTGCGTCCTCACGAAGAAAATTATCCAGTGCATGATCTCGAACTTCCTGCGGTTATTTTTGCTCTGAAGCTATGGCGATATTACCTTCTCGGTAACCATTGCGAGATATACACGGATCATCAGAGTTTGAAGTATCTATATACTCAACCATATCTGAACCTTCGCCAACAAAGATTGCTCGAGACAATTGCCGATTATGATATGAATATCTCATACACCCCTGGCAAGGCTAACATAATGGCTGATGCTTTGAGTCACAAGGCTTATTGCAACAATCTTATGGTTCAGGAAGCACAACCTTTTCTTTATGAAGAGCTTCGCAAATTGAATCTCCATATTGTTTCACAGGGTTATCTCAATACCCTGGTTGTTGACCCGGATCTTGAGCACAGCATTAAGATTATGCAAAGGTATGCCTCTGAAGTAGAAAGGATTAAGCGATACCTCAAAAAAAGAAAGCTGTCGGAATTCCATCTTGATAATGATGGGGTCCTATTCTTCCAACGCCATCTCTTCGTACCCAAATTCAAGGATGAGAGAGAGCACATTATGAAAGAAGCTCACGACACTCCTCTATAAATTCATCCTGGTAGCACAAAGATGTACCATGCCATTTGTCAGAGATACTGGTGGCCTAATATGAAGCGAGACATTGCTCGTTATGTTTCTGAGTGTGACGTTTGCCGCCGCATTAAAGCAGAACATCAAAGACCTGCTGGAACTCTGCAAACCCTTGATATTCCTGAATGGAAATGGGACAAGGTCCAAATGGATTTCATTACTGGTTTTCCTAGATCTCAGAAGGGTCATGATGCTATCTTTGTTGTCATTGACCGATTCTCAAAGGTTGCTCACTTTCTGCCAGCCAAGGAGACAATCACTGCTAGTCAGTTAGCAGACTTGTATGTTTCCCGAATTGTGGCACTCCACAGTGTTCCGTTGGAGATCAGTTCGGATCGTGGTAGCCTCTTTACCTCCAGATTCTGGGAAAGTTTCCAAGAAGCTATGGGAACTCATCTGTCCTTCAGCACCGCTTTTCACCCTCAGTCACAGGGTCAAGTCGAGCGAGTTAATCAAGTGCTCGAAGATATGCTTCGAGCTTGTGTCATCTCCTTCGGTAAGAAGTGGGAGGAATCTCTCCCGTATGCCGAATTCTCTTACAACAATAGCTACCAAGCTAGTTTGAAGATGGCACTGTTTGAAGTTCTATACGGACATAAGTGTCGAACCCTCCTGAATTGGTCAGAAACTGGGGAACGCTCACTCGTCGGACCGGACATTATCCAACAAGCTAAAGAAAAAGTCCGCATTGTCCGGGAACATCTGAAAACTGCTCAGTGTCATCAGAAGAGCAACTATGACTGAAAGCACAAGGTAAAAGTCTATCAGCCTGGCGAGCAAGCTTACCTTCGCGTCACTCCATTGAAAGGCACTAATTGGTTTGGAATCAAGGGCAAGTTAGCTCCTCGCTACATTGGCCCGTTCCGTATTCTTGCCCGTCGAGGAGAAGTGGCATATCAGTTGCAATTGCCGCCAAATCTTTCTCAAGTGCATGATGTCTTTCATGTATCCCAACATCGTCGCTGCTTCAAGGATCCTATTCGAGCTGTGGATCATGAAATGCTTGAATTGCGGGAAGATCTGTCTTATCCAGAATATCCCATCCGTATTCTTGATCAAGCTGAACGTCGAACTCGTCAGAAGGTAACCAAGTTCCTGAAAGTGCAGTGGTCAAATCATACAGAAGATGAAGCCACTTGGGAACGCGAGGATCGTCTTCGCGAAGAATACCCCGCTTTCTTTCAGTCTTCTTCTTAATTCTCGGGACGAGAATTCTTGTTAGAGGAGGAGAATTGTAACACCCCATTTAATTAACCACAGTGATCACCCTTAGTTAATGCCATGTCAGCAAGTTTAACAGTGCCTAGTCATCATTTGCATCATATTGCATTTCAAACTCCTAATTCAAACTTCAAATTAATTTAAAGTGAAAATAAAAGTTGTTCCAAATTGGAAACTAAAATGTTCATTAAATAGAAATAATTCAGAGGCAATTATAAAATTATAATCAACATTTATGGGATTAGTTAAGTGACTCTAACTGTCTGAAACAGTAACCAAACAACTCCATTTAATGCTTATTCAGTTAAATAAAATTCTAATGAAATCATTTATTTGCCAAACCAATTTCTGACATTGTTAAATAAGGCACTATAATTATTGGGCTAAGTCATATGTTTTACAAAACTATAAATGGGACCACACATTTTGCAAAACAGAAAAACAAAAGAAAACAGAAAACAAAACAGAAAATAGAAAAAGAAGAAAAGGGGCAAAGGCCTACTGTGCACTTGGGCTTCCAGTGCATAGTAGCCAGCCCAGCCCACCTAGCCGCATCATCGTCCTCACCGCGCGCAGTCGCGCGCGCCCGCCGACACGTCGACGACCGTCGCGCTGTCGCCCATCTGCCGGTTCCCGGCTATGTTAAGAGCAGCCCTGAGCCCCTCTCATCCTCCCTCGCAACCCTAGCCCCCTCACTCGCCCCACGCGCCTCGCCCCTCTCTTTCCCCACCTCGCCCAAAAGATGCCGCCGCTGCCACCGCTCGATCCCGCGGCTACCGTGCCCTGATTGCCTCTTCGACATGTCCATCGTCACCGCCGACCTCTACTACGTCGCCTGACGCAACGCATTGGAGCTCGGCGCCGCTCCATCGACCTCCCCGAGCTCTTCTTCCCCGCATGGTCATCTTCGTCTCCGACGCCGATTCGCCACCTCGAGCCTCCCCCACGCCCGCTAAGCTCAGCTACAGGATCCCGGTGAGCCGCAGCTTCTTTCTCCTCTTCTCTCGTCGCAATTTGCTGCTCGTAGACGCCGTCCCCAACATGGCCATACCTGTCGCCGCTCGAGCTTGTCGCCGGCGAACTCCCGGTGACCTTTTGGTCACGCGACCGTGCCCATTGTGCTCGCCCGCGCGCGTAGATGCTCTCTGGCCTATCAATTTGATTCGAGCGCGCCCGCGTTACCATTTGCCATCACGCCCGAGCACCATCGTCCGCCTTCGTGATCGCCGCCGTCACTCCGGTGCATCTCCGGCGACGCCACCACCCCCACTAGATGCGGCCCATCGCTAGCTTCTGAACGCTCCAAGCCCCGTGGCAAACGACCGTCTGTGGCCGTTTTCCGGCCAAGTCCGGCGAGCCTCCGCCGCGTACGGGCTCACCGGAGTGTTCTCCGGCCGATGCCGACGTGGCCGGCTGGGCCCCGCCCCCTGTGTGACTGCCACTGGGTCCCACTGGGCCAAGTTGACCCAGTCAACTGCTGACTGGGCTGGCCCATTCACTGACATATGGGCCCCGCACTAATTTAACTGGTTTTACAAATAAATATAAAGTTAACTAATCTATTAATTAAATTAATTACTAATTAGTCACTGACTAATGGGGCCCACCCCCCTAATTAATCTGTAACTAGTTAGTTAATCCCTAATTAACTAATGTGACACTGACCAGTGGGGCCCACTGGTCAGGTTTGACCTGGTCAGCTGGGTTTGACCTACTGACATCACACCTACGTCATGCTGATGTCATCATTTACTATTCTGGATAATTTGAATTTAAATAAATAATTAAAATCCAGAAAATGATTAAAACTTTAGAAAATCTTAGAAAATAAACCGTAGCTCGGATAAAAATACTTTGTACATGAAAGTTGCTCAGAACGATGAGACGAATCTGAATACGCCCTTCGTGTTGCTGTCAGATGCCCCTAACTACCTGGACATGGAACTTTTAGACTGATTTTGATAAATGAATAGTGCTCAACTTTAATAAAATAATTCCAAATAAATTCCTAAATTAACTAAATCATCTAGTTAGGCAGTAGAACACCTCTGCATATCATTTAGGCATCTCATGTATATTGTTTGCATTTTTGCCATGAATTTATTGTTTCTTCCCCCCTCCTTCTCTCTCGATAGACGCCGAGACCGACGCCGATGCAGCAGAGTACGACTACACTCCGGACGAGCAGCCTTCTGACGACCAGCCCCTCTCAGCAGAGCTTCCAGGCAAGCCCCCCTTTTGAACATTCCGATATCGCCCATTCCATTCTCCCATGCTTGCATTAGATTTTGCTACTGTAATTGATTGCTCCTATCCTGATACATAGCCTGCTTTTTGTAACCTGCTTATTGATACCTACCTGCTTAACCTAAACTGCTTAGTATAGGTTGGTTAGTGGTCCATCAGTGACCCCCACCTTGTCCTTGTTGCCTCTCCTTCATCATCGACGACTCAATCAACGTGATCGACGACCAGAGACCAACACCTCACTTCACCCCCCTTTGTTGTACGACTCTGCATAGTTACTATCGAGTGCCGAGGGTGATACCTCGTAACGCACTCCTGATGATAACTCTGCAGTGTAGCTGTTCGATCATGGTCATCGAGGGTGATTCCTCCTTAACCACGCCCGATACGACTCTGTCGTGCAACCCCTCAAGTGTGAACCTCAAGGGTGATTCCTCCTACGTTCACCTTGATGATTTCATCGAGTGGAATCCACCGACGGTGATTCCTCGGGGTTTTCCCCTTAATGTTATGACCACACAGTTACTTTGACCTTTGTCGCAGGTGGGTCGACCCTGAGGGGTACCCGCGGGGAAATTATGCAGTCAGGCTTGCCAGGAGGGCACCCGAGAGAGATATTATGGCGGAGCGTCAGAAACTCTGATCGTATCTGCGAATTATTAAATACGCCTAATGGATTTGGGTATTTGATCTGAGTGGGCCGTCGTGCCCTATACGCACTACCACCACGCGGGATAATGGTTTATGGGGCCCTCTATGTCGTACGTTTCTCCCGAAATCTCATCAGACGTCACAGTTCACCGTGCAGGCTGATTGTTGGGGTTGGGCTGGATACTTCACTGACGAGTTCAGTGTCGCGCCTGCTCCTTGGCCAGTCTCGCAACGCGCAGGAGCGCCCGGGGTAATGGCCCAAGACCCCTGGGTGCATAGGTTAGTCCGGTGTGTTGACCTCTCTGCTGAGCCTAGGTAGGGTGCTGCTTCGTGTCGATCTCCCGAGGCTAGGCATTACCCAGCAAGTGTGTCCGGACAGAGGGGATCGAGCGTGTTGGGTAACAGTAGTGCACCCCTGCAGGGAAGTGATCTATTCGAATAGCCGTGTCCACGGTAACAGGACGCTCAGTTTGGTATCCTGATCTATTACTTGAACTGGATATTTGTTTAATTAATTGAAGTTCCGGGATCGCTTTCTCGCAGGGAGTCGAGGAAGGATCTCTAGGCTTTGCCTCAACATGCTTGCTTAATAAAATGCTTTTCTGTACTCTTCTAATTGCTGCAAGATGGTGGCTTCGTGAAGATGCTAGTCTTCGATAGGACTAGGTCTTCTCTCTATTCTGGCATTTCTGCAGCCCAGTCCACATATACAGCCTTTCTTTGATAATGTTGCATATGTAGTGTAGATCCTTGCTTGCTGAGTACTTCAGATGAGTACTCACGGTTGCTTTGCTACCTCTTTTCCCCCCATACCCCTTGATGTTACCTCAGACGATGGAGCTCAGGAGCCAGATGACACCGCAGGAGCTTACTACCAGGAGGGCCCAGACGACACTTACTACTGGATCGAGCCAGCCGACCAGGAGTAGGATCGGAGGCCCTAGGCAGGAGGCCTTCGCCTTTCGATTTGGAGTCGTTGTTTGTGCTACCCTTCTTAAGGCAAACCTTGTCTAACTATGTCTGTACCTAGATATTATTTGTATGACTGACTTATGTATTCGGATCCTCGTGATCCCTGGTCTATAATATTCGTGGATCTCCATTTATTTGTGTTAGAGTTGTGTTGTGATATCGTCCCGTGAGTCCCTGTGCTTGATCGTGCATGTTTGCATGTATGATTAGTGCACAATTGAGTCGAGGGCGTCACATTCATATTTCTTTTTGACTGAAGGAAGAGGAAATTTGTTGGAATCAATAACAGCCCCTGGAGTATTCATAAAGGGTCTGCCAAGGTTGATCGACATGCTGTCGTCCTCAGGCATATCAAGTAACAAAGTCTGTCAAGATAGTAACACTTGCAACTACAACAGGCACATCCTCACAAGTACCGATAGGTATGGCAGTCGATTTGTCAGCCATTTGCAATGATATTTCAGTAGGTCTGAGTTTATTCAAATCAAGTCTTCTATATAAAGAGAAAGGCATAACACTAACACTGGCTCCTAAATCACATAAAGCAATTTTTACATAATTTTGTTTAATGGAGCATGGTATAGTGGGTATTCCTAGATCACCTAGTTTCTTAGGTACTCCGTCCTTAAAAGAGTAATTTGTAAGCATGGTGGAAATTTCAGCTTCAAGTATCTTTCTTTTGTTGGTGACAATATCCTTCATGTACTTAGCATATGGAGGCATTTTTGTAGGAACAAAGTATGTCTACCAGAGGGGGGGGGAAGTGAATGGGAGTTTTATATTTTCTTTGGAAAATTCAAAACTCTCAGAACTCAGCAGCGGAATGAATGAAAAACAAACTACAGCGAGCTAAAACTAAGTACCGAATGGAAACTAAACATGCATCAAGACAAAACACATGAAGGAAAATGTGTCAAATATAAACATGGGTAGAAGATATAACCAGTGGTGCTCGATGGTGACAGGGTATTTGTTCGACCAGTTCATCCTTCTGCACAAGGACTACGTCTGGTTGGAGGGGCTGTGAGTTAACACGGAAGATAAACTCTCTTCACCCTATTCTCCTCGACAATTGGTTCGTCAACCAATGCTGATCACTCGTGGTAGATACTTGAAGGCGATCTCTGAACCTTTACAGACTTCTTCAAGAACCACAATCACTCTTGGTCTCTGAAGAAATTGACACCTAACCGTCTAGAGAGTTTCCAGCTCTCAAAAGTAATAGGCGGAGCATACTAGACTTAGATTCGAGTGATGCTGAACCACTATCTAATTCTTCGGCTCTAGGGTTTTTTTCTTGGTTGATTTTAAACTCAAATCACTCAGAGAGTGGGTTGCTCAACAATCTTCTCAGAATCAAATGGAGCAGCCACCGGACAAAGCTAGCGCGGGGTGGCTATTTATAGCCGCAGCCTTCCCGGATGGGAAATGACCATTTTGGACACGCGGTCCAGCCAATGGCCAACCGACACGTTTCACAACGGTCGGATTTAGGAGCAACGGTAACATTACTTGAGGAACAAGTAATGCTAACACCTTGGTTTGAGACAAATCTCTCGCGACAAAGAGGATCATAGTCTCTTGCTGGCAAGTATTTGCTCGGAACACAAGGAGAATTCTCTCACAACTTTCATAGGATTTGGGTTTAGCATCAGGGAATCAAAGTTTCGAACGGTACACCCCTCTTAATAGTACGGTGGTCCTATGACTCAATGAAAAGAAGAAGAACAACGAAATAAATGCTACGTCTTCACTTCATCTTCAATATCCTCGGACGCAGTCATTTTCCTCGGACAGACACCAAACCAATTGCTTCACTTCAGCAATTTTTAGGGGCCACTCTTGTTAACATTATCTTTGGTGATAACCTTTGATGCACCGCATGGAGATTATCTTCGTCATTTGCATCAAACTCCTCGATATCTCAGGGACCTGTTACTCTGTGTGCACTAGCAAACAAATAAGTCCCATACTGTTTATGTCAACAAACTCCAAAACATAAGGGGCCTATCATTGCACCAACAATTTTCAATATATTAGTCAAACGAGTACGCAAGAAAACAAGTCTACGCATTTCAACAAAGCGCTCAAATTGCTCCTCATCCTTATTCTTTGGTGGTTTAGTTGGGAATGGCATGGGTTTCTGAACCCATGAACCCATGGCTCTCTTTTCTTACCATGTTTTCTAGCAACAAAATCACTTTTATCATATCTTTTGTTCTTAGGAGGTGGGTTATCAAGATCAACAGCCGGTTCTATTTCTACATCATTATCTAGTTGAGCATCTCCATGAGCATCATTATTATTATCATGAGGTGTATGTTCATCTCCAGATTGTGTCTCAGCATCAGAAATAGAAACATCATTACTATTCTCAGAAGGTTTTTCTACCTCAGATTCACTAGTAGCATGCAAAGTCCTGTCATTTTTCTTTTTCTTTTTCTTCTTAAGTGGACTAGGTGTATCAACATTAATTCTATGAGAATCTTGTTTAATTCTCTTAGGATGACCTTCAGGATATAGAGGTTCCTGAGTCATTCTACCTCCCCTAGTCATAACTCTTACAACATGATCATTCATATTATTATTCATCTCATTAAGATAATCACTTTGTGACTTAGCAACTTGTTCTAGCTGAGTCTGAACCATGGAAGCATGTTTACCTAGACCCTTAACATCATTAGCAATTTTAAACATCAAGTCACTCAAATGATCAATCATGAAAGCATTGTGTTTTAATTGTTTCTTAACATACGCATTGAAATTTTCTTGCTTAAGAATGTAGTTATCAAATTCATCCAAGCATTGACTAGCAGACTTATTATAAGGAATATCACCTTCATCAAATCTTATAAGAGAATTTACCTCTACTACCTGTGTCGGGGTGTCGAGCCCATGTATTTCTTCAGTAGGTGGTAAATTCCTAACATCTTCAGCTTCAATACCTTTTTCTTTCATAGATTTCTTTGCCTCTTGCATATCTTCAGGACTGGGGAATAGAATACCTCTCTTCTTCGGAGTTGGTTTATGTGGTGGTTCAGGAAGTGTCCAATCATTATCATTTCTCAATATACTATTCAATAGTTCTTCAGCTTGTTCAACAGTTTGTTCCCTGAAAACACAACCAACACAACTATCTAGGTGGTCCCTAGAAGCATCGGTTAGTCCATTATAAAATATACCAAGTATTTCATTTTTCTTAAGAGGATGATCAGGCAAAGCATTAAGTAACCGGAGAAACCTCCCCCATGCTTGAGGGAGATTCTCTTCTTCAATTTGCACAAAGTGAAATATTTCTTGTAAGGTAGCTTGTTTCTTATGAGTAGAAAAATATTTTTCAGAGAAGTAATATATCATATCTTGGGGACTATGCACACAACCAAGAGCAGAGTATTAAACCATATCTTAGCATCATCCTTTAACAATAAAGTAAACAACTTAAGAATATAGTAGTGGTGGATCTTTTCCTCATGAGCAAATAGGGTAGCTACATCATTTAATTTAGTAAGGTGTGACACAACAGTTTTAGTTTCATAACCATGAAAAGGATTAGATTCAGCCAAAGTAATTAACTTAGGATCGACAGAGAATTCATAATCCTTATCATAACAAAGATAGGAGAAGTAGCAAACTTAGGATCATATTTCATTCTTGCATTCAAAGATTTTTCGTTCCGCTTACATAGTAGTTTCTTAACGTCTTCCCTATCATTACAAGCAAGAAATTCCCTAGCTATCTCTCCATCCATAACATAACTCTCTGGTATCTTAGGCAATTCAATTCTAGGAGAGCTAGGTCTAATAGGTGTATCATCAATTTCAGCAATTTCATCAATTTCTTTAGCTCTAGCAAGTTGTTCATCAAGGAATTCACCTAGTGGCATAGTATTATAAAGCAAAGTACTAAAATCATCATAAGCATCATTCATAGCAGAAGTAGCATCATCAATCACTCGCGACATATATGAATTAATAGTCGGTGTAGGTGTCGCAAGCTTACTTAAAACAGAAGGTGAATCAAGTGCAGAGTGTGATGGCAGTTCTTTATCTCCTCTCATCTTCGAGGGAACGACCTTGGCTCTTTCATCTTTCAGATTCTTCATAGTGATCAACAGATATAAATCCCAAGTGACTCAGCAAATAGAGTTATGCTCCCCCAGCAACGGCGCCAGAAAAAGGTCTTGATAACCCACAAGTATAGGGGATCGCAATAGTTTTTGAGGGTAGAGTATTCAACCCAAATTTATTGATTCGACACAAGGAGAGCCAAAGAATATTTGCAAGTATTAGCATTTGAGTTGTCAATTCAACCACACCTGGAGAACTAAATATCTGCGACAGAGTGATCAGTAGCACAATAGTATGATAGTTTGATAGCAATGGTAACAATAGAAACAATAACAGTAACAGTAGCAATAGCAATAGTAGTTTTATAGTGATTGTGATAGCAACAGCAGCGAAAGTAACTTAGCAAAGATCAATATGCGAAAGTCATAGGCATTGGATCAGTGATGGATAATTATGTTGGATGGCATTCACCATGTAATAGTCATAACCTAGGGCGACACAGAACTAGCTCAAGTTCATCAATGTAATGTAGGCATGAATTCCGTATATAGTCAGACGTGCTTGCGATAAGAACTTGCATGACATATTTTGTCCTACCCTCCCGTGGCAGCGAGGTCCATAAGGAAACTAAGGGATATTAAGGCCTCCTTTTAATAGAGAACCAGAACAAAGCATTAGCACACAGTGAATACATGAACTCCTCAAACTACGGTAATCACTGAAAAGAATCCCAACTTCTGTCACTTTGGGGTATGCGGATCATAACACGTAATAGGTGCGTATAACTTGCAAGATAGGATCAAGAACACAAATATATTCGTGAAAACATAAAGGGTTCAGATCTGAAATCATGGCACTCGGGCCCTAGTGACAAGCATTAAGCATAGCAAAGTCATAGCAACATCAATCTTAGAACATAGTGGATACTAGGGATCAAGCCCTAACAAAACTAACTCGATCACATGATAAATCTCATCCAACCCATTGATACGTCTCCAACATATCTATAATTTATGAAGTATTCATGCCATGTTTACAATAATTTTATATGGTTTTGGTATGATTTGCTTGGAACTAACCGGACTGTCGCTATTTTCAGCAGAACTACCGTGGTGTTGTTTTTTGTGCAGAAATGAAAGTTCTCCAAATGAGCTGAAACTTTTTGACGATTTTTTTTGGAACAAAAGAGACCCCCGAAGCTTTTTGGAAGGACCAGAAGGTGAAGAAGTAGGGCACAAGACACCGGGGCGCGCCAGGGGGCCCAGGCGCGCCCTGGTGGGTTGTGCTCACCTCGAGGCCCATCTTCGCGTGAAACCAACACTGAAAAATGCTATAAATAGAGAAACCATCAGAAATAACCCTAGATCAGAAGTTCCACCACCGCAAGCTTCTGTAGCCACGAAAAACCAATCTAGACCCCGTTCCGGCACCCTGCCGGAGGGGGAAATCATCACCGGTGGCCATCTTCATCATCCCGACGGCCACCATGATGAGGAGGGAGTAGTCCACCCTCGGGGCTGAGGGTTTGTACCAGTAGCTATGTGTTTAATCTCTCTCTCTTGTGTTCTTGAGATGTCACGATCTTGATGTATTGCGGGCTTTGTTAATATAGTTGGATCATATGGTGTTTTCCCCTCTCTATCTTGTTGTGAATTGAGTTTTCCCTTTGAGATTTTGTTTTATCGGATTGAATACTTTTATGGATTTGAGAACACTTGATGTATGTCTTGCTATGAATACCTGTGGTGACAATGGGGTATCATATTGATTCACTTGATATGTGTTTTGTCACTCAACTTGCGGATTCCCAAGGTGACATTGGGGCAATCTATGCATAGGGGTTGATGCACGTTCTCGTCTTTGTTTCTCCAGTAGAAATCTTGGGGCACTCTTTGAGGTTCTTTGTGTTGGATTGAGTATTATTGTGACACCCTGGATTTTGGCCCTTTCTTTTTCTTTTGTTTTTCTTTGGATTTTTAATTGAATTGCTTTTCTGTGGCTCTGTGGTCCTGAAACCTGGGAAGATCATCTCTTCTCAGGCTCCCAAGTGGCTTGTCATCCTCAAAACCATCTCATGACCTTGTCATTTTCATCTTAGCCCAATCCTAGTATTCTTTTTATTGGGAATATTCCTTTTTCTATTAAAGGAATAATCCTTTTAACCCTAGGTTGTGAAACAACCTATATTTCTGTCACTCCCAAAATTCCCAAATAATTCTCATAAATTGTTTGGGTCATATCTTCCACATATATGTCAAAATCCTTCCTTGGGATCATCAAAGATAATTCACAAATATTCCTTTTCTCATTCTGCCCTAAGTGGCTTTTTGAGAAGGAAGTGTCATTTATCTTTACTTGATTGACCCCCAAACTTTTGGGACACCTTTTCCTGTCCATATCATTGCCCCATGAAAAAATTTAACTTAATTTTCCAAGTGAACCTTCCTCAGCAAATTTCCAAAGTTCCTGTCTGAGGGAAGTCTTTGTGAAGGAAGTACTAGCTAGGATAATCTAAATGAGTTGAAAATTTTCAAGGTCCTTCATACGATCAAATCAACACTCTCCTCAAGATTTGGGCTGATGTCATTAGTCTATGTGAGCTCAGCATCAAATCTTGGTTTCTGGTCAGATTTTCAGGTTGTGAAGCAACTATATTTTATATTGCTTCAATTAATCTGAAAATTTACCAGGACATTATCCTATCTATATCAACTCTCTCCACAAAAGTTTTGGCTCATTTTATATAGCCAATTTTCCTCAGCTATTTTTCTTAAATCCTGTCCAGAGAGCTGCATTGTGAAGCAAGTACCATTTTGGTATTTCTAAATGGCATGAAACTTTTACAGAAGCTTCATATCATCAAATAACTCATCTCCTCTAAAATTCAGCTCAATCCAACTTGATATGTGAGTGCCACTTCATTGTTTGCATTTCTGTACAGAATGGTGGTTTGTACAGCAAGTGCCACTTATCTTCATCCTAATGAGCTGCAAATTTGCAGAGATGCTCATCATAGTTAGTGATCACACCTTGCCAAAGACCCGAGTCTATCCCCTCTTGTAGCTTCCTCACCACAGCACAAACAAGTTGTTGTTCATCTGCATTGGAGCCAAGTGCTAATCTCTTCTTTGCCCCTGAGCTCATTTATTTCTTCATTTGCACTAAGGGCATAAGGGTCCATCTCCCAGACAAGGTTTTACAGCCCAGAGCACGAGCAATCGTCGTGTGCACGCGGTGATCACGCTTGCGTCATGCACACAGTGAGCTCTGGCTCATTCCGGCCACTGTTCTCGTTCGCTCCCTCTGCCCCTCGAGCTCATTTAATGTCCAACAGCTTCCTCGTGCCTCCGCCCTCACCTTGGACCCCTCCCCCCTCCGGTAGCTCCCTCGTCGGCGCTCGTCGCCGTGCGCCCATGGGCAAACAGTGGCCGTTCGGCTCTGTTCCCGCCTCGACCTCTTCCTCCCCGTGCCCCTTGGCTTCCTCTGCCCCATGAACATGCCCTCTGCCCTCTCCCGTCGTCTATCGTCGAGCGAGCTCGCATGCCCACGCATCTGCGGTGGCAGCCAGCTCAGCACCGCGTCGCCCTGCCTATTTAAGGCAGCCCCGAGCCCTCTCGACCTCGCCATTGGCCTCCCCTCACTCCCAGCTCCTTCCCCATCTACACCAGTGAGCCGGAGAGCCCCTCCTCGGCGCTCCCCATCGCCACGGCCACCGCCCCTGCTTCTTGCTTCCGGCGACCCCGAGTGCTTCGCTCCATTCCTCCACCACCAGAGCTCTCCACTACCACCCCGGAGCCTCTCAAGCTTCATTCCTCCTTCTCCGGTGGCCTGTAGCGCCAAGTTCTCCGGTGATTGAATCACCCCTCCGCCACGAGCAAGACTGCGCCCGCTTCATAGCTCCTCGGCGGCAGAGCTCACCACCCACAGGTGCGTCTCGTCCTCCTGAGCATCTGGGTAGGTCACACACCTCCTACGGTGGCCGAACTCGCCGGCAGTCGCCATCGGGGTGGGCCTCGCCCTCGGCCAGGACCGCTCCCGAGCGGGAGGTTGAAGACGGTCAGGCCAGCGGGCCACACCCTGCGCGCGACCCCACCTGTAGGCGACAGAGGGAGGTCCAGTCAGCGTAAGTGGAGACGCCTCAGCCTGACTACGCTTTCCATTCGCTGAAAATGTATTCCCTTCAGATGCGCTTTCTGTTTTTCTGTCTAGGTCCAGTCTGTAATTATTTTTTTTGTAGATAGGTCCCTGGCAGAAAACTCCTCATATCTTTTTGCTCCCAACTCCAAATGAGGTGATTCCAAAGCCCACTTCTTCGTCTCGTCGAGCCCGTTTTGATGGTATCACTTTCATTATGTTTTACCATTCTGAAAATGAACTTTATGCTTGTGCCCCTAATCAGCCCCTCCGGGAGAGAACTGTTTCCGGTGAATCTTTCCGCGATCCTTCCACACTTCTTCCCGGTGACGTCTTCCTTCCCAGGCAAGCCACGACAGCCACTTGCATGATGGATTTGCAGTAGCCATGGTTTTCAACTTGAATATTTAAATATTGTGTGCATGCTAATATTCTTGTGATCACTTTATATGCTCGTGAATCGGTAATTATTTTGATACTCTGTTCTTGTGCATCTTGCTAGTTATTGAGTACTTGTTAGTAGCAGCATGCTCATGGTTAATTCTTGCAGTTAGTTCATGCTAATGTTGATGATATG
Source organism: Thinopyrum elongatum (assembly GCA_011799875.1). NCBI lineage: Eukaryota > Viridiplantae > Streptophyta > Magnoliopsida > Poales > Poaceae > Thinopyrum > Thinopyrum elongatum. The sequence continues at coordinate 423,736,140 of CM022301.1, forward strand.
CCTGCATGTTGATCGTCTGTTATACAGATGTTGTTCATGCTCACCTCTATGCCATGCTTATTTGCATCCAGTAGAGTTAATGATTTCATGTTGTTGATTGTATGATCCATGATTATGCTTTCCCATTCATGTTCATGTTGTTCATGTTCAGTTCATCATGCTATTTTGTCATGACTCAGCTCGTTGCATTCAAGTTTAACCGGATATTAATCGAACTTGAACATCTGTTGGCTGAGTCATAGTGCCATCGAAACCGAACTGACCTGTGCAGCCACATTTGCCTTTATGGGAAGGCCCTAATGCGGTCTATTGTCATGCCTCTCGACTAGGGAAGGTTATGGGCGCGCGCTACCTTGGCCAGGTAGGCGGACATAAGCCTTGTGAGCCCGAGTTTGGTTATGTGCACATGTCCCCGTTTGGGACCGTTTTTGTTTTGCTACAACGGTGGCCGTTGGATGTCCAGAGTGGCATCGGGGCCACCCATGACTTAGCCCAAAGGGGAGTTTGTCGGAGTGGCCGGGAGAGTGTCATGCGATAGCTCGGTTTTGTTGGAATGCCGTTGGTCCACCCGAATGGGAGCATGAGGCCTTGGGTTCCGTGGTGTGGGTATAGTGTGCTAACCTCTGCAGAGTGTGTTTAATCTATCGATAGCCGCGCCCGCGGATATGGGCCCAGTTCATAGTAGGTCACACTATGGGTCAACAGTAGTAATAACCTGACTAATAAACAATCCGGTTCGATGATGGAAAGAAGTGGTTGATCCTTATGGGATCGCGAGAGTATCATAGTGGTATCGAGGATACCAAAGATGTTGATGTTTATGGTGTTATGCGAGAATCAAGGGTAAAGATCAGGCTCCTTGTGGTCATGTAATGATTACTATGGTATTAATAATACCAAGCTTGATTTGATCCTGAGGTGATCGTGTGATGACCATGATGGTAAGTGATTCATGTGGTGGTTACGAGGTAACCCCGAACAGAGTAAATTGGTGCATGATATTGTTAACATGTTGCATGCTAGTATCATCATATGTTCATGCCATGCCCATCTGATATTGTTCTAGTGCTATTTTGTTCACGATGTCCATGCCATGTGTTCTGATAGTATCATGTTCAACATTGCTAAATAAACTGTAAATGCCATGTTGTTGTTTGTCTTGATTGCTTTGGTTGCTGTGAGCTTGCAAGTACATTCAATGTACTGACCTGGCGTGTCATGCCAGTTTGCAGGTCATGTCTTGTCTGCTTGCTTGTTTGCCGAGGATCTTGAGTTTGCGAGCTAGGATAAGCGTTCCAGCCAGAGTCTCTACGGAGTGGAGTCCATCGTCGTCGTCGTTGTTCTGCTGCTAGAAGTTATTCCGCTGCTATAAGTTGTTCTTCTGCTTGCTTAGAGCAACCCTGGCAGGCGTAGTGTCGTCGTGCCGGTGTAATTCCCTTGTACCAATATCGATTGTAATAAAGAGGTGATTTGTTCTATGCCAAGCAGTTCCGTATTCCAGAGACTTACCTCGATCTCTGGGCTGGAATACGGGGCGTTCCGGTCTCTCTGAGTTGGGGTGCCACAAGGCTTGGTATCAGAGCAGGTCTGGCTGTAGGACGCCCTAGTCCGCGTGAACGTTAGAAAACGGTAGTATAGAGCCTTGTCAGTCTACTGCATTTGGTGGTTGCATTTTCTTGTTGCATAGCATGCATATAGACTTATTATCTTGTCACTAACGGTTAATCTTGTGAGTGTAGGTGGTTTCGATCCACTACCTGCACCCCTCCAGTTTTGCATACCTGCTCTTCGGTGTTTGGCGCCATCACTGTCCCAGCAGAGTGATGCCGAGGTACCAAGTGTTCCAGACACCATTTGCGGGTATCACATCCTTATCTTTTCCGTCAGCCACCCCCATCATTTCGGTGATAGGCATGTTTCTATCCCGGACCGTGCCATTCATCTTGCCGTGTTGGCAACCCTTACTGATCTCTGCTGTTAGAAAAGTGCAATGCCAGCAAGCTTGCTTCTCCACCGCTATCTTACCCTGTCACCCCATTCTTTGGACGTGTATGATTTTCGTCCGTCCACTTGATGATGATGTGGTCGTAACCTTCGTGTTCTGCTACATAATCACCAAGTCCGTCCTCACCTCCGTGTCCGTCCGGATGCAACCGGTGTTAAGCCAGTGCTTGGTGTAGCTCTGTTTACACCACTCCTTCCACACGTGGATTGACTTTCATGCACTCCGCCACATCATATTAGATCGTAGAACTTGAGTTTTCGTGAGATCTGTGTGCTTAAGTATGCATGCATATTATTGTTGTGAGTAGCAGTAATATGTGATGTTGCTTGAATATGATATTGCGTGTATATAATCTTGCTTGCCTTGTGTGCTTTTGTTTCATTCGTTTCTTTTGCTTATTTCTTTGGGCCCTCGGTGTTGCCTTATTTTCCCCTTATTAAAGTTGCTCATCAACCGACACCGGACCCGAAGAATTAGAAAGGAGTTCAAATATTTAGAAGCGCAGCTAAATATTATGGAATTCTCAGTCGACTGCATTTTATTGGGAATATTTGGTCTGAATGCAAATGATATTCTGGCTGGATTATTAGCATCACGTCTACCTCAGTGTGCAATTTTCACATCAGTAATGATGAAATCAACCGAAAGACAGATTGTGTGCAAGACCAACAGTATATATCGAGTCAAAGGTATGGTTCATATACAAGGTTGATTCTGCTATGAGTAAGATTTGATACATGCATACACTAGAAACCAGCCAGAATGTATTATGAATCCAATGCTCAGCAAGAAGGATAGTCGAACAACCTTTTAATACGAGTAATCGGTAGCAGAAATATTAAAGGGTATGTATATGGCATTGAGTCAACATATCCCAGTAAGAAGCTTCTAGTGTAAGCAACTTAGTTTTCCCTCGCAAGCTACCCAAGAAGATTACCATGCAAGATTCCCCTATCTTCTCGAGCACGATATGTGGATGACTTCCTGGGTAAGATACTCCGTCTTCCTTAATAGGTCACCGCAAAAAGTTTCGGCACAAGGTACCGAGTCTTCCCCAGCAAGTCTTTAAGGGGGGAAGCTTCTGAAGTACGGTACCCAGTCTTCCTCAACAAGCTGCCCTGATGAAAGCTTCGAGCACAAGCTATTCAGTCTTCCCCAGCAAGATACTCTCGATGACTTCCAACATAAGCTATCCAATCTTCCTCAGTACAACACTGATGCAAGATATTGCACTGTGAGTTGGCAGCATATGGCAGTGCATCCCAAGAATCAGATCTGCAAAAGTTTTTTCAGAAGCAAGAATCAGTCAAAACACAAGTCTGCCTCGGGAATCAGATTCTCATATATATGCGAAGGAAGCCAGATATACACCTCAGTGTGACAAAGGACTATGAAGATTGACGACAACAGTGAGCTCTGTATAAGTACCTGTGAACCTGGTATATGATCTTGATGAGCCCTTGTCTACTTTTCTCCGGTGACGGCACCACGCCTGTGTTCTGAGCTGTTTTTGGCCGTCCGGGGTGGATGCCGACTTTATATTTCTCTATTCAACAACTTCATGAGTTCTAAGCTGCTTTCCAGCCGTCTCGTACAACTATTGAGTTTCTTTTTGTGATAGTGGCCCTATGCTCTTAGCTGCTTTTCGGCCGTCTTAGGGAACTGCCAAGTTCTTCTTATCAACACGGTCTCATGCTCTGAGCTGCTTTTTGGCCGTCTTGAGCCATGGTTGAGTTATTTCAGTAATGTCCCAGATCTGAGTTGTCAAGACCGTTCTGGTGGCTACTGATTTATTTGCTGATTTCTTGCAAGGGTTCGGATGATCATTTCCCTACAGTTAAACTTGAGAGGCGATGAGCCTGCCATTTAAACGATGTTACCATGTCAGGAGATGAGGATAAAGATATGATTATTGTTGCATGATTCACATGGATATACCGACAGGATGAGTAATCAGGATGTTGAACAGTATTGTCGAAGCATGTGCCCTCGCATATGGGAATCAATTAAAGGATAGCCTGCCGGAACCATCGTCCATCAAGTCTCGAGATGCTCTAGTTATAAGGTCATACACCTTTATGCTGGTCACGACAGGTGACAGTCAAACTTTTGGTACAGACTGATGCTCAAGACAGTGGGGCTAGCCAAGGTGATTCAGAAATCCCCTCAAGAAGCCAGATTCCGTCAGGGGAACAGTATGATTCACAACATTGTGTTGAATCTGGAGGGACATGCAGCTATTTGAGCAACCCAATGCAAGGAGTAAGATATTTGGTGTCCAACAAGAAAGTTGTTCACAACTCCATGGAATGTGGTCAGTGTGACACATCCATCAGAAACAACTCTCGCACTTGTGAGACGGGTATACATTGCAGTCATGATAATCTACCGCACCCCGTTAAGCCGGCAGCTATAAAAGAAATGGGAGTCAAAGTAACATATGAGGTAAGGCATGTCAGCATATGGATACAGTGAAGCAAACCACCCCAGAGTCAGACAGTCACTTAGATGAAATTTCATGGGAACATAATATAAAGGAAAAAAGGATACCTGAGTTGGAAACGGTTTCCTTAAGTCAGAATATTCATACTTGTTCCCTGAGCAACCAAATCTCGAGGACGAGATTTCTTTAAGGGGGGAAGGTTTGTGACACCCTGGATTTTGGCCCTTTCTTTTTCTTTTGTTTTTCTTTGGATTTTTGAATTGAATTGCTTTTCCGTGGCTCTGTGATCCTGAAACCTGGGAAGATAATCTCTTCTCAGGCTCCCAAGTGGCTTGTCATCCTCAAAACCATCTCATGACCTTGTCATTTTCATCTTAGCCCAATCTCAATAATCTTTTTATTGGGAATATTCCTTTTTCTATTAAAGGAATAATCCTTTTAACCCTAGGTTGTGAAACACCTATATTTATGTCACTCCCAAAATTCCCAAATAATTCTCATAAATTGTTTGGGTCATATCTTCCACATATATGTCAAAACCCTTCCTTGGCATCATCAAAGATAATTCACAAATATTCCTTTTCTCATTCTGCCCTAAGTGGCTTTTTGAGAAGGAAGTGTCATTTATCTTTGCTTGATTGACCCCAAACTTTTTGGACACCTTTTCATGTCCATATCATTGCCCCATGCCAAAATTCAACTTAATTTTCCTAGTGAACCTTCCTCAGCAAATTTCCAAAGTTCCTGTCTGAGGGAAGTCTTTGTGAAGGAAGTACTAGCTAGGATAATCCAAATGAGTTGAAAATTTTCAAGGTCCTTCATATGATCAAATCATCACTCTCCTCAAGATTTGGGCTCATGTCATCACTCTATGTGAGCTCAGCATCAAATCTTGGTTTCTGGTCAGATTTTCAGGTTGTGAAGCAACTATATTTTATATTGCTTCAATTAATCTGAAAATTTACCAGGACATTATCCTATCTATATCAACTCTCTCCACAAAGTTTTGGCTCATTTTATATAGCCAATTTTCCTCAGCTATTTTTCTTAAATCCTGCCCAGAGAGCTACATTGTGAAGCAAGTACCATTTTGGTATTTCCAAATGGCATGAAACTTTTACAGCAGCTTCATATCATCAAATAACTCATCTCCTGTAAAATTCAGCTCAATCCAACTTGATATGTGAGTGCCACTTCATTGTTTGCATTTCTGTACAGAATGGTGGTTTGTACAGCAAGTGCCACTTATCTTCATCCTAATGAGCTGCAAATTTGCAGAGATGCTCATCTTAGTTAGTGATCACACCTTGCCAAAGACCCGAGTCTATCCCCTCTTGTAGCTTCCTCACCACAGCACAAACAGGTTGTTGATCATCTGCATTGGAGCCAAGTGCTAATCTCTTCTTTGCCCCTAAGCTCATTTATTTCTTCGTTTGCACTAAGGGCATAAGGGTCCATCTCCTAGACAAGGTTTTACAGCCCAGAGCACGAGCAATCATCATGTGCACGCGGTGATCACGCTTGCGTCATGCACACAGCAAGCTCTGGCTTGTTCCGGCCACTGCTCTCGTCCGCTCCCTCTGCCCCTTGAGCTCATTTAATGTCCAACAGCTTCCTCGTGCCTCCGCCCTCACCTTGGACCCCTCCCCCCCTCCGGCAGCTTCCTCATCAACGCTCGTTGCCGCGCGCCCACGGGCAAACAGTGGCTGTTCGGCTCTGTTCGTGCCTCGACCTCTTCCTCCCCGTGCCCCTTGGCTTCCTCTGCCCCGTAAACCTGCCCTCTGCCCTCTCCCATCGTCTACCGTCGAGCGAGCTCGCGTGCCCACGCGTCCGCGGTGGCAGCCAGCTCGGCACCGCGCCGCCCTGCCTATTTAAGGCAGCCCTGAGCCCTCTCGACCTCGCCATTGGCCTCCCCTCACTCCCAGATCCTTCCCCATCTACTCCAGTGAGTCGGAGAGCCCCTCCTCGCTGCTCCTCGTCGCCATGGCCGCCGCCCCTGCTTCTTCTGATTCCGGTGACCCTGAGCGCTTCGCTCCATTCCTCCACCACCAGAGCTCTCCACTACCACCCCGGAGCCTCTCAAGCTTCATTCCTCCTTCTCCGGTGGCCCGTAGCGCCAAGTTCTCCGGCGACCAAATCATTCTCCGCCACGAGCAAGACTGCACCTGCTTCATAGCTCCTCGGCGGTAGAGCTCACCACCCACGGGTGTGTCTCGTCCTCCTGAGCATCTGGCTAGGTCGCATGCCTCCTACGATGGCTAAACTCACCGGCAGTCGCCGTCGGGGCGGGCCTCGCCCTCGGCCAGGATCGCTCCCAAGCAGGAGGTTGAAGACGGTCAGGCCAGCGGGCACCACCCTATGCGCGACCCCACCTGTAGGCGGCAGAGGGAGGTCCAGTCAGCGTAAGTGGAGACGCCTCGGCCTGACTACGCTTTCCATTCGCTGAAAACGTATTCCCTTCAGATGTGCTTTCTGTTTTTCTGTCTAGGTCCAGTCTGTAATTATTTTCTTTGGAGATAGGTCCCTCACGGAAAACTCCTCATATCTTTTTGCTCCCAACTCCAAATGAGGTGATTCCAAAGCCCACTTCTTCGTCTCGTCGAGCCCGTTTTGATGGTGTCACTTTCATTATGTTTTAACATTCTGAAAATGAACTTTATGCCCGTGCCCCTAATCAGCCCCTCCGGGAGAGAACTATTTTCGGTGAATCTTTCCGCGATCCTTCCACACTTCTTCCCGGTGACCTCTTCCTACCCAGGCAAGCCACGACAGCCACTTGCATGATGGATTTGCAGTAGCCATGGTTTTCAACTTGAATATTTAAATATTGTGTGCATGCTAATATTCTTGTGATCACTTTATATGCTCGTGAATCGGTACTTATTTTGATACTCTTTTCTTGTGCATCTTGCTAGTTATTGAGTACTTGTTAGTAGCATCATGCTCATGGTTAATTCTTGCAGTTAGTTCATGCTAATGTTGATGATATGCTTGCATGTTGATCGTCTGTTATACTGATGATGTTCATGCTCACCTCTATGCCATGCTTATTTGCATCCACTAGAGTTAATGATTTCATGTTGTTGATGATATGATCCATGATTATGCTTTCCCATTCATGTTCATGTTGTTCATGTTCAGCTCATCATGCTATTTTGTTATGACTCAGCTCGTTGCATTCAAGTTTAACCGAATATTAATCGAACTTGAACATCTGTTGGCTGAGTCATAGTGCCATCAAAACCGAACCGACCATTGCAGCCACATTTGCCTTTATGGGAAGGCCCTAATGCGTTATATTGTCATGCCTCTCGCCGGTGCCTCCAACTAGGGAAGGTTATGGGTGTGCGCTACCTTGGCCAGGTAGGCGGACATAAGCCTTGTGAGCCCGAGTTTGGTTATGTGCACATGTCCCCGTTTGGGACCATTTTTGTTTTGCCACGACGGTGGCCGTTGGATGTCCAGAGTGGCATCTGGGCCACCCATGACTTAGCCCAAAGGGGAGTTTGTCGGAGTGGCTGGGAGAGTTTCATGCGATAGCTCGGTTTTGTCGGAACGCCATTGGTCCACCCGAATGGGAGCATGAGGCCTTGGGTTCCGTGGTGTGGGTACAGTGTGCTAACCTCTGCAGAGTGTGTTTAAATCTATCGATAGCCGCGCCCGTGGATATGGGCCCAGTTCATAGTAGGTCACACTATGGGTCAATAGTAATAATAACCTAACTAATAAACAACCCGGTTCGATGATGGAAAGAAGTGGTTGATCCTTATGGGATCGCGAGAGTATCACAGTGGTATCGAGGATACCAAAGATGGTTGATGTTTATGGTGTTATGCGAGAATCAAGGGTAAAGATCAAGTTCCTTGTGGTCATGTAATGATTACTACGGTATTGTTAATACCAAGATTGATTTGATCCTGAGGTGATCGTGTGATGACCATGATGGTAAGTGATTCATGTGGTGGTTATGAGGTAACCCCGAACAGAGTAAGTTGGTGCATGATATTGTTAACATGTTGCATGCTAGTATCATCATAAGTTCATGCCATGCCCATCTGATATCTAGTGCTATTTTGTTCACCAATTCCATGCCATGTGTTCTGATAGTATCATGTTCAACATTGCTAAGTAACCTGTAAATGCCATGTTGTTGTTTGTCTTGATTGCTTTGGTTGTTGTGAGCTTGCAAGTACATTCAATGTACTGACCTGGCGTGTCATGCCAGTTTGCAGGTCATGTCTTGTCTGCTTGCTTGTTTGCCGAGTATCTTGAGTTTGCGAGCTAGGATAAGCATTCCAGCCAGAGTCCCTGCGGAGTGGAGTCCATCGTCATCGTCGTTGTTCCGCTGCTATAAGTTGTTCTGCTGCTTGCATAGAGCAACCCTGGCAGGCGTAGTGTCGTCGTGCCACTGTAATTCCCTTGTACCAATATCGACTGTAATAAAGAGGTGATTCTTCATCGCACATTGAGGGATGGTTATATGATCCAATTATATTAGCATTGTTGAGAGATTGCACTAGCAAAAGTACGGACCCTAGGCCTTGTTTTCAAGCATTGCAATACCGTTTGTGCCCCGTTTTACCAATTGCTACCTTGCTGTTTTTTTATTTTTTCAGATTACAAAAATATATTTCTACCATCCATATCACACTTTTATCACCATCTCTTCGCCGAACTAGTGCACCTATACAATTTGCCATTGTATTGGGTGTGTTGGGGACACAAGAGACTTTTTATTATTTGATTGCAGGGTTGTTTGAGAGAGACCATCTTCATCCTACGCCTCCCACGGATTGATAAACTTAGGTCATCCACTTGAGGGAAATTTGCTACTGTCCTACAAAACTCTAAGCTTGGAGGCCCAACACGAGTCTACAAGAACAAGTTGTGTAGTAGACATCACCCATCACCGTCCATCAAGCCTACGAAGGAATTACTCACTCCTGGTGGTGAGCATCATGAAATTGGTGATGGAGGATGGTTGATGACGATGACGACGTCGAATCCCCCTCTCCGAAGCCCCGAACGGACTCCATATCAGCCCTCCCGATGAAGAACAACAGGTGGCGGTGGCTCCATATCGTAAAACATGATGATTCCTTCTCTCTGATTTTTTTCTTGACAAATAGGTACTTATGGAGTTGGAGTTAGGATTGTGGGAGCTTCCAGGGGCCCACAAGCCTGCCAGGCGCGCCTTGGGGGGTGGACGCGCCCCCTGGGCTTGTGGCGCCCTGGTGGCCCCCCTTTGGTATTTCTCTTCGCCAATATTTTTTATATATTCTGAAATAATTCTCCATAAATTTTTAGCTCAATCCGAGAACTTTTATTCTGCACAAAAACAACACCATGGCAATTCTGCTGAAAAAATGTCACTCCGGGTTAGTTCCATTCAAATCATGCAAATTAGAGTCCAAAACAAGAGCAAGCGTGTTTGGAAAAGTAGATACATTTGGGACGTATCACAAGCATGGTGGAAATTTCAACTTCAAGGATCTTTATTTTATTAGTGAAAATATCTTTCATGTATTTAGCATATGGGGCCATCTTCAAAATATCATTCAAGAGTGTTCGCAAAAAGACAGGTCTAAGCATTTCAACAAAGCGCTCAAAATCCTCTTCATCCTTATTTTAGGTGGTTTAGTAGGAAAGGGCATGGGTTTGTGAACCCATGGTTCTCTTTCCGTGCCATGTTTTCTAGCAATGAAATATCTCTTATCATATCTTTTATTTTTAGGAGGTGGGTTGTCAAGATCAATAGTATGTTTTATTTCTACATCATGATTAGGTTCTTTATCATTGGCTGGTTGAGCATCAACATGCACATCATCATTATCATTATCACTAGGTGGTTGTTCATTACCAGATTGTGTCTTAGCATCAGAAATAGAAACATCATCATAATTCTCAGATGGTTTTTCTACCACAGGTTCAATAGAAGCATGCAAGTTTCTATCATTTTCCTTTTCCTTTTTATTCTTAGATGAACTAGGTGCATTAACATTAATTCTCTGAGGGTCTTGCTCAATTCTTTTGGGATGACCTTCAGGATATAGTGGCTCCTAAGTCATTCTACCTTTTCTAGTCATTACTCTAACAACATGATCATTCATTTTATTATTCATCTCATTAAGCAAATCATTTTGTGACTTAGCAACTTGTTCCAGCTGAGTATGAACCATGGATGCATGTTTACCTAGACCTTTAACACCATTAGCAATTCTGAACATCAAGTCACTCAAACGATCAATCATGAAAGCATTACGTTTCAATTGGTTGCTAACATACATATTAAAGTGTTCTTGCTTAACAATGTAATTGTCTAATTCATCCAAGCATTGACTAGCAGATTTATTATAAGGAATATCACCTTCATCAAATCTATAAAGAGAATTTCCCTCTACTACCTGTGTTGGCGTACTGAGTCCATGTATTTCTTCATTAGGTGGTAAATTCTTAACATCTTCAGCTTTAACACCCTTTCTTTCATAGATTTCTTTGCCTCTTGCATATCTTCTGGACTGAGGAATAGAATACCTCTCTTCTTTGGAGTTGTTTTAGGTGGTGGCTCAGGAAGTGTCCAATCATTATCATTTCTCAATATATTATTCAGTAGTTCTTTAGCCTATTCAACATCTCTTTCCCTAAAAACACAACTAGCACAACTATCTAGGTAGTCCCTAGAAGCAACGATTAGTCCATTATAAAAGATATCGAGTATTTCATTTTTCCTAAGAGGATGATCAGGTAAAGCATTAAGTAATTGGAGAAGCCTCCCCCAAGCTTGTGGGAGATTCTCTTCTTCAATTTGCACAAAATTAAATATTTCCTGTAAGGCAGTTTGTTTCTTATAAGCAGGAAAATATTTTTCAGAGAAGTAATATATCATATCCTGGGGACTACACACACAACCAGGAGCAAGAGTATTAAACCATTTCTTGGCATCACCCTTTAATGAGAAAGGAAACAACTTAAGGATATAGCAATAGCGAATTTTTTTCCTCATGAGCAAATAGAGTGGCAATATCATTTAATTTAGTAAGATGTGCCACAACAGTTTGATTTTCATAACCATGAAAAGGATCTGATTCAACCAAGTAATTAACTCGGGATCGACAAAGAATTCATAATCTGTATCAGTAACAAAGATAGGAGAAGTAGCAAACTTAGGATCATATTTCATTTTCATTCAGCTTACTCAGTAATTTCTTGACATCATCTCTATCTTTACAAGCAAGGATTTCTGTAGCTATCTCCCCATCCATAACATATCTCATCATCAGTTTTAAGTTCTTTAGCTTTCGCAAGTTGTTCACCAAGGAATTCACCTAGTGGCATAGTACTATCAAGCAAAGTAGTAGCATCATCAATGGCATCATTCATAGTAGAAGTAGCATCATAAATAACTTGCGACATATCAGAATTAATGGCATGTGGTGGTGTCACAAGCTTACTTAAAACAGAAGGTGGATCAAGTGCGGAGCTAGATGGCAGTTCCTTACCTCCCCTCATCTTAGAGGAAATGATCTTGGTTCTAGTGTCTTTCAGATTCTACATAGTGATCAATAGATACAATTCCCAAGTGACTCGACAAATAGATCTATGCTCCTCGGCAACAGCGCCAGAAAGTGGTCTTGATAACCCACAAGTATAGGGGGTCGCGACATTCTTCGAGGGTAGTATTTCACCCAAATTTATTGATTCAACACAAGGGGAGCCAAAGAATATTTGGAAGTATTAGCAGTTGAGTTGTCAATTCAACCACACCTGGAGAACTAAGTATCTGCAGAAAGTATTTAGTAGCACATTAGTATGATAGTTTGATAGCAGTGGTAACAGTAGCCACAGTAATGGTAACAGTAGCAGTTTGTAGGATGGAAACAGAGATGGCTCTCCTCCCCTCCCCCCTCTCCTCCTCCCTCCCCTCCCCCCCCCACCTGCTCCACCCACACCCATGGTGATCTCTAGCTTTGATCAAGATGTAGGTCCTCTTGCATTGGGATTTTGCCCCGGGACTAGCCCTTGCAGATCAGGTGAGAAGGAAGTTTGGATCAACAGTGGACTTTTCCCCCTCTCGAGACTCCAAAGAGTTCTTTCTTGTGGTCACATTTTCTTCGGCCTCCTTTCCTCTTACTGTGGAATCAATTGGTATTGCTTTATAATGTTGTATTGGTGGCATTGGTGTTGGTTTCAAGGTGTTCCAGCTCAACCCTAGAGCATTTCGGTTTTCTGTTGCCAATAATAAAGTGGGACACTTCATATATGGTCTTAAGGACCGCATTTGGCCGGATTTCGTTTGCCACTTTCATCTGTTCAATGGTCGTTTTGCTCGAGCCCCAACTTCGACTCAGGGCTGGCATGCTGATGAAGAACTGCGTGAACTAGTTGCAAGACACCCACTGGCTATCAAATCTGATCTAGGTTTCTTGAGGCACGACTCTTTGGTGTGCAATTCCTCACTACGTGAGTTAAGCAAATTCTCTTTGATTCCTCTTGATCACATGATTTTTTCTAATAAGAATTTAGAGGAGGCTTCATCATCATCTACTCTCCAGAAGAATCCACAAGGAATTCAAATTCAGTTTGGGTCTTTTTTGCCAAGTATGACTGATGAGCCGACAATTGAGGAATCTTGTCTACCTATCTCATTAATGGAAAAATATTTCAGACAGGCGGAATTAGAGGACGAGCAATCTCCGGCATATCTTTTTTTTACTGTTAAGACAGTAGGAAAGGCTCCTACTGCATGTGTATTAATATAATGGTATAGTACAATTTACATTTTGGAACTTTACATAGGGGAAAAAGGAACTAGAGATGCAGAACTATTAACTATTGTATAGAATCTAGGAGGGCAGTAATAAACTGCACTTTGGAGTGATGCACGCTATATCTAAGATTGGAGAAATCAGTCTTGAATCTTTGTTTCTAGGCTGCTATAGTAGGCTTCACCTTTCTAAAATGGTGGTTGTTGCCTTCTTTCCAGAGGCTCCAAGCAGAGATCAAGAAAATATCCATCCATAGCTTTCAGGGGTGAAGATTTTTCTGGTGACTTATCAGCTGTAGTCTATGGATATGTGTGGACCAATGGAATCCAAGGGATCTCCAACATTCTTGGCTGAAAGTGCAATGAAAGAACAAATGTTCCACGGTTTCCTCTACATGTTGGCCACAAAGAAGGCAGTCAAGGTTGGTGCCAATATTGTAGTGTCTTCTGTTGAGCATGTTCCTGGTATTGAGGCGGTCAGACAAGAGGAACCACCCAAAAACATTAATCTTTGGTATGCATTTGGCTTTCCAGAGCCACTTGAATGCCTCATGCGCGACCACCTCTCTGAAGAAGAAGCTGTAATAGGCTGTGGTTTTAAAAGTGTCCCCCCCCCCAGATGCATTTCCAGGTGTCATGTATGTTAAGTGGGGTGACCGTGGCCACCTCATATTGAATATACCGCAGTTCATCCCTTGCCTGTACTAAGAGCGGAAGTTGAAAGTTTGCATGCAGGTCAGCAGACATCAGGAGGTCTTTTACCGAGATGTCTTCATTTAGTGTGTAAGAGAAGCCCCTAGGATATTGTTCGGCAGAAATTGATTGGTTCCAATTATCTTTCCAGAAGAGGGCAGAAGACCCATTTCCTATTTGAACTTTTGTCACTCCTCTGTAGACGGGCATGAGTTGGATCAGATCTTTCCACCAAAAGGAACCACAGGGGTCCTGGGCATGAGGGACTGAGCTGCTGTAGTAAGATTCCCAAATTAAGTTTACCCAGGGAATATCTTGTCTGTTGTAGAATTTATGAAGGAACTTGAGCAGCAAGGCAGTAAATTAATGATCCCCAAGCCTCCGCTCTTCTTCGGTCTGCACACCATGTCCCAGGCCGCAAGAGAGTGGCATCTTATCCCATCATCAGTCTTTTTCCTCCATAAGCATCTCCGGCATATCTTTGTTTGGCCAGTTTTAATTGCCCCATTAATTCCTTTTATCCCTCGCCACCACAGTGTTTCCTCACCTCTGCTTTCAAATATGCCCCGGCCCATAAAAAGTGGCCTCCAACTCTATCGGCCCACCACAAAGCGGATTTAGCCCAAGCCTGCTATTCTGAGGCTGATATTAATCATCTTGACAAAAATTGGGCGATTCTTTGCGCTTGTTGCCTTCAATGGGGGACACCAGAAGATACATTGCCATGCCAGGGTTATTTGCATTAATTTCTCCACACCTGATCACAAGGTAATTAATTGTCCTTTCTGGCTTACATCACCGTCTTATGGACTAAAATTTGCCGTCAACCAGCATTATATCAATCACACCGGATTTCATGCTAGCACGAAATTTCATGCTGCTAAGAGAAATCATGCGCGGCCTACCATCCGATGTGCAGCTTGCAGCCATTACGGATACGAGGCACAATATTTCCGTAAGAGGAGGTGGAAGGAGCGTTGGAGGTGGATTCCTAAACCACCTAAGACTACCAAAACTAGCCCTCATGTTTTATTTTATTTCTCTGATTTCTCAATCGTCGCTGCCCTGTTCCAGCCATTCCTCGCCCCTGCCACCCTCACCCCCAGCCACCCTCGCTCCAGCTCGTCATCATGGTGAACTACCCACTCAACTCGGTGCCCTTCCTGCCACCGGGCTTCGCCGTCGAACCAGGACCGGCTGATCAAGTTGTCCGCAGCGGAATGGTGGTTGCGCCAATCCGGCCGCTCAACCACGACTATTTGGCCATCGCGGAGTCCAGTCACTACGTCCCTCTGCATCGCCGAGCCACCATCCGCAACACAATCCAAGGTTTGCTTCATGAAGCATAGCTCTTCACCACAGAGGCTAGTGATCACCCTTTTGGGATCGCTATTTTTGGGTTTGTGGACTCCTTTATCAGAGACACTGTAGTAGCCACTCTGGTAAAACTAGAGGATGAAGATCTGCTCATTACCTTTGTTCCCCACCATGAGGCTCTCAATCGCCGCACCACCACCTTTGGTCAAGAAATATGGATGATGTATTTTGGATTTCCATATGACTACCAGACGTATTACTACATTAACAAATCTCTTGGTGGATTCGGCTCTTTGGTTTCTTGGTATAATCCTCGACAGGACCGCAGGTTCATGCTGATCAAGGCGCGTGTGATTAGCCTGCGCCTAGTGCCCAAGAGCTTCATTGTCTGGCAGCTCGGCGGTGCAATGGACTGTTGGATGGTGCAGATCACCATTCTGAGGAGTAATGCCTGGAATGCACTGCTCTCGGAGGTTCCGCCGGCGGGTGAGGAGCCCCCCCTCCGAACGGCAACCCACACCCACAGTTTGGTCCGGACCTCATCGTTGAGTAGTTGTACCAACAGCAGGTACACAACTGGCTTGTGCAGAACACAGCACCACCCAACGGCGCACCGGAGGGCCAAGCTGCTAATCAAGAACATGTCAACATTGGATGGGGAGCATGGCCAGACCCGCCAGCGCCACCGCTGCCTCCGTTTCTCATGAACTATCAAGCCTGGTTGGCTACCCAGGGTTTGCAGGTTCAAGATGGCCTGGTGCCTGAGGACAACTTAACTAACAGTACAACTCAAGATTGGAACGACTCCATCACCATCTCTGAAGATTCTGGATCAGAACAATCTGCTCTGGCTATGATCATAGTCCCCGAACACAATCCTACTAGCCCTCAGGCCTCTGAAGATTCACTCACTGTCTCAGTGGAAGTGCACAACCAAGGAATTTGTTTTGGCCTCTCAGCTCAAGGCGATCTGCTCATGTCTCTCCTGCTTGCTGATCCAGTCCCTCGTCAACAACTCAACAATGCTTTGTTTTCTGCTCTTCGTCCTCTGATGGCCACGTTTGGCCCTTGGAACAATGGTTATGGCCTGAGACAGGATTATCTTTAGGTGGCAATCCAGGTAACCCTTGATGCTAGGGGGTTAGAGTTCATCCACATAACCTGTCAGCAGTCCCCCCCAGCTGAGATGTCTGCTCGTGTCACTGAGCTCCCTGCACCAAACACCCATGCTCTCCTCACACTGATGGACACACAACAATCCCCTAATACATCAATAACCAATGGCCAGTCAGAAGATGCAATGCTTGTCCCACAGACTGAGACTGAGGATCATAACGCTCTCCCTATTATGATTGACTCCGAGGATCCTCCCCCTACTGATACCTTGATTACCATGGACAATGTGATGCCATTGGATGCAGCTGGTTCGAGTTCTATGGCTACTGTCAATTCTACACACAAGCAGCACAAGGGAAAGATGCAGGCTCCTGTGGACATATACACCCTTCATCGCAGCAACATGGCTAATAAGTATGATGGCTTCCGCGTTACCTAGCCTACGGATTCACGCCTAGCTAAGTCCAAGGTCAAGCCACGTAGCATCCCATCTGCTACAACTACGTCTGATGACACTACCACTAATGAATCCATTTTTGAAGAACAAGGCACTGTTGTCCCACCACCAACTTCTATTTCAGAGATGCAGGCTATTGGCACACACTTGTGTGCGGTCGCAGTGGAGGAGCTGTCCATCACGACCCTCACCAAGGAGTAGGGTGACCCTTTTTGTCATCAAACTAGCTCTTTGAACTATCTTTTATTTCATGGTACTTTTGCAAAATTGGAATGTACTCTGTTGGAACATTCGCGGCCTTAATTCCCCTGATAAACATTTAGCACTCGGTAATGCGATCAATGCTAGTGGTTGTGCGGTTATTATTTTGCAAGAATCTAAAATGCCAGTGTTTGATACATCTTCATTAAAAGCCTTATGCCCTCGGCGCTTTGATCAATTTGCCTTCATTCCATATCAAGGGGCTTCCGGTGGCATTATCACCATTTGGAATAGTAGCGTATTCTCTGGCAGGGTTTTTCTTTCTGAACCTTTCGCGCTAGGTGTGGAATTCACCTCCACCCAATCTAATCATAGCTGGAAATTAGTCAATGTTTACGGTCCATGTCAAGGTGAGCCCCGGGTCACGTATACTAATTGGCTATTCGATCTAGATACTCCACCCTCTGAAGATTGGCTCTTACTTGGAGATTTCAATTATAGCCGATCTCCTAACAGTCATAATAAGCCTGGTGGTAATGTGCAAGACATGTTCATGTTTAATGATTTCATTCGTGAACACAAGCTTACTGAACTCCCCATCAAAGGACGAGCTTACACATGGTCAAACATGCAACGACAACCTCTGCTCGAGCAGCTAGATTGGTTCTTCACCATGCTTAACTGGACTTCATCGTTCCCCAACACTATGGAGAACCCACTCGGTAAACCAATATCTGATCATACACCCTGTTCGGTTATCATTCAAACGACGATCCCAAAAAGTAAACTCTTCAGGTTTGAATCATACTGGATTGCTCATCCAGGCTTTATGGATGTGGTCTCTCAGGCTTGGAACCGACCCACCAAGTTTAATAAGAACTCGAATAGTGCAACCACACTATGTCAGAAGCTTAAAGCAGTACGACATGCTTTGAAACAGTGGAGCAAGAATATTTCTCGACTTAAGATTGGTATTGACAACACAAATAAAGCTCTCATAGAACTTGATAACATTGAAGACCGCCGCTCTTTAACAATTCCAGAAAGGAATTTCTGTGATATACTAAAGAGACATTTGCTCCAGCTGTTGCAGTACCAAAAAGAATACTGGAAGAAAAGATGCACGATCAGATGGATCCAATTTGGGGATGAGAACTCAAAAAAAATTCAGGCAGTGGCAACAGAATGATATAGGAAAAACTTCATCAACATCTTGAAAACAAATGATGGAGTGGAGGTTCATGATCAGGCTGGGAAAGAGTCAATCCTCTTTGAGGCTTTCAAAGATAGAATGGGTAAAACTAATCCTCAGCACATGAAATTCAATCTTTCCAAGCTACTGCGTGAGGAGGTAGTTTTTGATAACCTCATGGCACCTTTTACACACGAGGAGATCAATGCGATTGTCAACGAAATGCCCCCTGACCATGCGCCAGGCTCGGATGGATTTAATGGTGCATTTTTCAAAGCATGTTGGCCAATCATCAAACAAGATTTCTACCTTCTCTGTAATGAATTCCACCAGGGGAGTCTGAACTTGGAAAGCCTAAACACGGGTCATATCACTCTGATCCCTAAGGCCAATGCACCAGAAACTGTCAATGATTTTCGTCCGATAACCCTCCTCAACTACTGCCTGAAACTAATCACTAAGTTCCTGGCCAACCGCCTCCAAAAATCATACTTAAGATTGTGCACAGGAACCAATATGGTTTTCTCCGTGGGCGATCTATACACGACTGTCTGGCTTGGGCCTTCGAATACATCCACCAATGTCAAACTTCTAAGAAAGAGATAATCCTTTTAAAATTGGACTTTGCCAAAGCATTTGACACCATTGAACACTCTGACATGCTTCTGATCATGAAAAAGATGGGATTCCCACAAAAATGGCTTGATTGGATGGATAGTATCTTCTCCTCTGGAAAATCCTTGGTTTTATGAAATGGCGTGCCAGGGTGTTAGTTCCATTGCAAGTGTGGTGTACATCAAGGATATCCACTGTCCTCATTGATCTTTGTTCTGGCAGCTGATCTTCTTCAAACTGCTATCAACGAGGCTCTTGAGCAAAATTTGATCAAACACCCAATTCCTCCCAAAGGCGATGCAAATTACCCGGTGATTCAATACGCGGATGACACCATAATTGTCCTGCCTGCCTGTCTTGATCAAGCAGCTAAGATAAAGCAAATACTAGAGGATTATGCCACCTCTATTGGTCTCAGAATCAACTTTCACAAATCAACTCTTATGCCCATAAACACACCATCAGACAAATGCAATGACCTGGCCACATTGTTTGGTTGTACACAGGCAAGCATGCCCTTTACCTACTTAGGGCTACCCCTTGGTACCACCCGTCCTTCTATCCTTGACATGACACCTTTTGTGTGCAAAGCTGAAAGGAAGATCATGGTGGCCATGTATCTCATGTCCTATGCTGGCAAACTAACCCTGCTGAACTCCCTCATCACCTCTCTGGCCATTTACCCCATGGGGACCTTGAGGCTCCCGCCAAAAATACTTGCTCAACTGGAAAAAATATGTCGACATTGCCTCTGGAATAAGAAAACTACAGACAGTGACAAAAGCAACTCCCTAGCTGCCTGGGATATGGTTTGTCGCCCCAAGAAACGTGAAGGCCTTGGCATCCTAAACTTACGAGTGCAAAATGATGCCATGTTACTCAAATTACTTCACAAGTTCTACAATCGTCGGGACATACCCTGGGTACAACTCATCTGGGACACGTACTACGTCAACTCAGTACCTCACGCCGTCGATGCATGCGACTCCTTTTGGTGGCGTGACCTAATCCAATTAATGCCAATCTACCGAGGCATCACAACTGTGCAGGTAAACTGCGGCACATCGGCGTTGTTTTGGAAAGATGATTGGAACCACTCCATCTATGCTGAGAAATTTCCGAGGGTATATTCATATGCCAGGACAGAAGATGTGTATGTCAGAGACTTCTTGACTGCCCCTGACCTTCATACGACCTTTCATCTTCCACTTTCAATACAAGCCCATGAAGAGATTAAGATGCTACAAATAGAAGTGACCACCATTAGCTTCGCAGGATTGAACGATATCTGAACTTGCAGTTGGGGGACGTATGCTTTTAAAACTACAGCGTATTATCAATTCTACTTCAGAGACGTTGTTGCCCACGTGACCTTTAGCTGGCTGTGGAAGACCAAAAGCACACCCAAGATCAAGGTATTCGGCTGGCTCCTGCTGTCTGCTCATTTAAACACTAGAAACATGTTGAAGAGGCGTCACTATAACATAGGTGACAATTTGGATTGCCTACTGTGTGGACAACACGTCAAAGAAACTGTGGAACACCTCTTCTTTCACTGTGACTTTAGCACAGAGTGTTGGTGAATTTTGAATATCACTTGGAACACACAAGGGGACAGGCTAGACCTCGTGGAACACATGAAGACGCAATAGCCACGGAAAATAATCATGGTCGTTTTCTTTGTGGCCGCCTGGAGTCTCTGGAAGGAACGCAACAACAAACACTTCAGACATGTGGCCCCATCGATCTCTTCCGGGAAAAGCAGGTTCAAGAGTGATTTTGACAACATCCGTTATAGGGTGCCAGCCCACAAAAGACAGATCATAACTGCCATCTTGGAGGACATTCCATAGCTCTTACCTTTTTTCCCAGCTCTAGTACCCTCCCTTGTAACCTACTAATATAGTCATAGCTCCCCCTAGCCCATGTAAATTGTAACCCTGTAACTGTTACCCTGTTGATCTAATACATATGCAGTAGGAGCCTTTCCTACTGTCTCAACTTAAAAAAAATAGTAGCAGCTTTGTAGTGATAGTAATAGCAGCAACAACGAAAGTAACTTAACAAAGATCAAAACATGGAAAGCATAGGCATCGGATCAGTGATGGATAATTGTGTTGGATGACATTCACCATGTAACAGTCACAACCTAGAGCGATACACAATAGCTCCAATTCATCAATGTAATGTAGGCATGTATTCCGTATATAGTCATACGTGCTTATAATAAGAACTTGCATGACATCTTTTGTCCTACCCTCCCGTGGCAGCGGGGTCCATAATGAAACTAAGGGATATTAAGGCCTCCTTTTAACAAAGAACCGGAACAAAACATTAACACATGGTGAATACATGAACTCCTCGAATTACAGTCATCCCCGGAGAGTATCCCAAACAATTGTCACTATGGGGGTCTATGGATCAGAATAATAACAAATGCATATGGCTAGTAGATAGGATCAAGAACTCAAATGTATTCATGAAAACATAGAGGGTGCAGATCTGAAATCATGACACTCGGGCCCTAGTGACAAGCATTAAGCGTGACAAAGTCATAGCAACATCAATCTCAGAACATAGAGGATACTAGGGATCAAACCCTATCAAATTGACTCGATTACATGATAAATCTCATCCAACCTCATCACCGTCCAGCAAGCCTATGAAGGAATTACTCACTCCCGGTGGTGAGCATCATGAAATTGGCGATGAAGAAGGGTTGGTGATGATGATGGCGATGAATCCTCCTCTCCAGAGCCCCAAACGGACTCTAGATCAGCCCTCCCGATGAAGAACAGGAGGTGGCAGGGGCTCCCTATCGTAACACGCGATGAAACTTCCTCTCTTATTTTTTTCTTGGGGAAACGGAATTTATAGGCTTGAGATTAGGGTCAGCGGAGCCACATGGGCCCCACAAGGTAACAGGGCGCGCCTGGGGGGTGGCCGCGCCTGTTGCCTTGTGGGCAACTAGTGGCCCCCTCCGGTGGATCTTCGCTCCAGTATTTTTTATATATTCAATAAAAAATCTGCAAAAAAATTTGTACGATTCTGAGAACTTTTATTTCTGCACAAAAAACAACACCATGGTAGCTCTACTGAAAACAGCGTCAGTCCGGGTTAGTTTCCTTCAAATCATGCAAATTAGAGTACAAAACAAGAGCAAAAGTGTTTGGAAAAGTAGATACGACGGAGATGTATCAGCAGCGGGCGCTGTACCAAACCATCCATAGGGCCCGCAAGGCTCTCTCCATCGTCCTTCGCCTTGTTGCGCTCGCCATGGCGCCACCATCTCGCGTTGTCAATATGGTCAACAAACAAGGGGAATCAGGAGATGACTGTATGTGGAGAGGATGACAGTAGGGACCCAACAGGGCCATGGTCATACGTAGGTAAGCGTGGTGGGCCCATAACCCACAGGTCCCAGGATCGAAACCTGGCTCTGATACCAACTTGTGACGCCCCCGATTCAATCATACACTAATCATACACGCAAATGTGTACGATCAAGATCAGGGACCCACGGGAAGATATCACAACACAACTCTATACACAAATAAAATAATACAAGCTTCATATTACAAGCCATGGGCCTCGAGGGCTCGAATACAGAAGCTTGAAAACAAATGAGTCAGCGAAAGCAACAATATCTGAGTACAAACATGTGGCACCCCGGCTCAGAGTAAACCGGAACGCCCCGTATTCCAGCCCAGGGACAAGTCCTCTGGAATACGGCACTGTTGGCATAGAACAAATCAGCTCTTTATTACAATAGATATGGTTACAAAAGGTATGTGGATTACATCGGCACGACGACACTATGCCTGCCCGGGGTAGCTCTATGCTAACGGCGGAGTAACTCTCTTGGCAGTAGAACAGCGTCGACGGTGATGGACTCCACTCCGCAGGGACTCTGGCTAGAACGCGTATCCTAGGTCACAAACTCAGGATCCTAGGCAAGCAAGTAATCACGGCATGACCTGCAAACTGGCATGACACGCCAGGTGAGTACTTTGAATGTACTCGCAAGCTCGCAACAAACATCAGCATTAAAGCAAGACAACATCATAGCAGTCAAGCTTAACAAGCCTGGTTATCTAGCAAGATAACTTGTGAAGTAAATGCAGTAATGTAAAGCTTATTTAATCCGTACTCCGAATAATCTCAGGATCCAAACCGAACCTGTTCCAAGTCCAATCCCGATCATGTGGTCATTCGACCACTCATCTCATTGCCATCCCATGGCTAACATATCATATACATGATACCAACTGTATCACAAGTCTGACAACTTACTATCTTCCGGGTTGTCCCACAACCCTCAGAATACTCACAATCCACCGAGTACTTCTGATCATACGACGAGTTCTTCCATCATTATCACTACTATGGTTGACCACCTAGTGAGGTCTGGACGGACTGTCCAATACCGTGGACACGGCTATTCGAATAGATTTTACACTCTGCAGAGGTTGTGCACTTTACCCACACCATGGAGCACCTGACCTCGTGATCCCATTCAGGTGGACCAGCGTTGCTCCAACGAAACCTGCCTGACCCATGACTCTCCCATCGTACCACCGGCAATCATCCTCCCCCGGATTCAAGCCCTGGGTGGCCCCTGTGTCCTCGTGACACCTGCCACCGTCGTGGCCACACTGAACTGTCCCAAACGGGGACCTGGTACCATACAACTCAACTGGGCTCACAAGGTTATCGCCGCCTACCGGGCCAGGGTAGCACGCACGCATAACCTTCCCTGTTGGGAAGTACCGGTGAAAGAGCACGCGATCAGACCAAGTCAAGGTCGTCCCATACCGGCAAATGTGGTTGCACGGATAAGTCCGGACAGGTGACTCAAGGTCAACCGACTAAATATCACATCTCCGAATAATATTTCCGTCATAGCTGACCTCCGAGAACCAGTATGCTTAAGCCACTGCTACTAATTCATCTCTATGAACTACCAGATGAACTCCAAAATAATCATAGACAGTGATCTCAACATCATAGCATCAACAAGTGGGTAAGCTACTAGTCACTAATAATCCGGTACTCAACATAGTAGTCACCTATCCGAGAATTAACTCGATCATTGCATAATCCAATTCATTTCACAGATACTCATACTTACAGATAAAGTAAATAGTTGAACTATGACATTGCAATGTGATGATGCAGATGAGAGTTGTGGCTTGCCTCGGGATGAAGGAATCATCGGGGAGAAGTGCGGAGAGTCCGCGGAAATGATCGCCGGAAACAGTTCTCTCTCGGAGGGGGCTGTTTACGAGCAAGGGCAAAATGGTCATTTTCACAGTGTGTAAACATTATGAAAATGACTCCATCGGAACGGGCTCAACGAGACGAAGATATGGGCACTGGATTCACCTCGATCGGAGCTACGGATAAAAAGTTATAGCCTGACGAAGTTCAGGGACCTATCTATAAAAAGAAACTCTTCAAACAGGTCCCTGGCGCGTGGAAACAGAAAACGCCTTTTCTGAGAATGCATTTTCAGAACAGAGAAGCGTAGTTTGAGCTGAAGTGCAAAGAGAATACGCTTTCTAAAGATGAAAACATACTTTCGGAAAGGCGCTTCCACTTAAAACTTCGCGGGCCCGGTCGAGTCAACGCCGTGACACCGACAAGCGGGCCTTGCGCTGACTTCTTCCTCTCTCCTCCCCTGCTTTCTTCCACCTCGCGCCGGCAGAGAGGAGGCGCGCGCCGGCAAGGCCTCCCGGCGGCACAGGCCGTCCCTGGCCGTGGTTCGGCCATCGGCGTGACCGGGACGATGTGCCGCGTCCATCCCGGCGGAAGGCGGAGCTCGGGGAGGGCGGAAGCATGCATGCCCACGGCCGCGGCGGATGGCGGCTCCGGTGAGCTTGGGGCGCGGGCTACATTGGTGGAGAGGTGAGGAGGGGGTTGGGCAGGGCTCCGCCTAGGTTAGGGAGGCTCCCTGGTGGTGGTGGAACGGAGAATGGGAGGGCGGCTTGCCGGAATCACAGAGGGCAGGGGCGGCGGCCATGGCGATGGTGGTGGTCGGAGAGAGGCTCCGGCGCCAAGAGAGGGGGCTAGGGAGGGGTAGTGGAGGGCGGTGGAGCTAGTGGTGAGGTCGAGAGGGCTCGGGGGCCTTATATAGCCGCGGCGGCGCGGGTGGATGAGGATGGCCGCGGTGGCGATCTTAGCCGCGTCCTGGAGCTGCAGGGCGACGTGGCTGGCAGCTTGCGGCGTCAGGAGGGTTCTCAGAGAGGTGTAGAGGGCTCGGGCGTGCTCCGGAAGGCTCGAGGGAGATGAGGACAGAGGAAAACGACGACGACGACGGCCATGTGCGCTCACTGTTCCTTGACGGGGACGGCTCACCGGGGAAGAATCCGGAGGGGGAGAGGGATCCAGAGCGCAGGCGGCGACAAGGGGAAGCCCCTGGACATGATTATATGGCGAGGGGAGAAGGAACGCGACGAGACCAAGAGGTTCCATCGCCAGAGCGCGCTGGCTGGCATGCCAGCAGCGTGGTCACCGCATGCACTGGCGCATGTGGTGCACCCTGGCGTGACAAGTCATGTCTAGCACAAAATATATCCAAGGAAGGGCCCCTTTGAGGTGATAGTTCATCAAAAGAGGCCAAGAGTGGAAGCTAGGCTTCACTGAAAGTTTGTTGTAGCAAACTTAACCACACCTCTGTGATGAACAGGAAGGTGGTAGGGTTAAAATGATATGTCTGGGAGTGTTAGGGTAGGAAAGACTATATTCCTGTGAAATTTGGAAAGAATTGGACCATTATTTAATTGGGTTACTTTGTAACTGACCAATCTGGTCCAGAAGACAAACATTGATGTGCTACTCACATGGAGTAGCAACTTGAGCTTAAATTGGGCATAGGATGATGATTTGGTCATATGAGAGTGCCATAAAAATTTCATGCCATTTGGACAAGACAAAATGGTACTTCCTTCACAGCTATCCTCTCTGACCAGAATCTTAGAAAAATTCTAGGGAATTATTGAGAAGATGAAATGAGCCAAATTTTTTTGGAGATTGGTTATATGGGTAGGAGAATGCTCTGGTAAACTTTCAGCAATTATGGAGCAATATAAAATATATTTGCTTCACAATGTGAAAATATGACCAGAAACAAAGATTTAATGCTATGCTCACATAGATGATTGGATAAGGTTGAAACTTGGTGGAGGGTCATGATTTGAGAATATGAAGATGCTTGCAAAATTTCAACTCATTTGGATACACCTAGCTAGCACTTGCTTCACAAAGATTCCAGTTGCCCAGAAACTTTGGAAATTAGCCAAGGGAGATTCATTATCCAAATAAAGTTGAATTTTGGCATGTGGCAAGGATATGGATAGAAAAGAGTGTCCAAAAAGTTTGAGAGCAAGCAAGCAAATATAAAGGGTACTTGCTTCTCAAACTGCCAGCTGGGGCAGAATCAGAAAAGGAATATTTGGGAAATACTTTTGAACATGGCAAGGAAGGATTTGACATATTTGTGGAAGGTCTGACCCAAACAATTTATGAGAATTATTTGGGAATTTTGGGAATGATGGAAAGGTGGGTTGCTTCACAATCCAGAGCAACAAGGTTATTCCTTTAATAGAAAAAGGAATATTCCCATGAAAAAGAATATTGGGATTGGTCCAAGATGGAAATGGCAAGGTCTTGGGATGGTTTTGAGGTTGGCAAGCCACTTGGGAAGAAGAATGAAGGGTGATCCCTCTAGGTTGCAAGACTACTAAGCCACACAAAAAAATGAATCCGGACCAAAATCAAAAGAAAAAGAAAATGGGCAAAATCCAGGGTGTTACAAAACATAAGTTAGACAAGACTTCCTTAAGAAGGCAAGCACAAAGACAATACAGATCGAAAAGGCAAGGCCTCCTACCTGGGACCTCCTAACTACTCCTGGTCGTCGGCGGTCTCCACGTAGTAGTAGGCACCCAAGGGGTAGTAGCAGTAGTCGACGGGGGTGGCATCTGGCTCCTGGGATCTGCCATCTGGTCGCAACAACCGGAAAGAAGAAAGAAGGGGGAAAAGGGTAGCAAAGCAACCGTGAGTACTCATCCAAAGTACTCGCAAGCATCAGATCTATACTAAGTATGCATTGGTATCAAGGGAAGGGATGTATCTGTGGACTAAACTGCAGAATGCCAGAATAGAGGGGAAGGCCTAGCCTATCGAAGACTAGCATCTTCAAGCATCTTGCAGCATTCAAAAGAGTAAAGAATAGCATATTATAATTAACAAGCATGTTATAGAATTACGCCCAGAGATCGTTCCTTGACTCCCCGCGAGAAAGCAATCTCGGAGCCAACATATCCATCTCATGTCTCAAGTATCCATTTCTAGTTGTAATAGATCGGGATATGCTACTCCTTGAGCTTGCGTTGATTTTTCCCTTGAAGAGGAAAGGGTGATGCAGCAAAGTAGAGATAAGTATTTCCCTTAGTTTGAGAACCAAGGTATCAATCCAGTAGGAGACACAAGCAAGTCTACAATCTATGCACTTGCACAAACTAACAAACACTTGCACTCAACGCGAAAAAGGGGTTGTCAATCCCTTCATGGTCTCGAACAAGAGTGAGATCTAATAGAGATAGATATAAAAGATTACTAAGACGTAAAACAAAGTAAAAACAAATAAATTGCAGCAAGGTATTTTTGGATTTTTTGGTTTATAGATATGAAAATATATGATGGAAAATAGACCCGGGGGCCATAGGTTTCACTAGAGGCTTCTCTCTTGAAAGAAAACATATGGTGGCTGAACAAATTACTGTCGAGCAACTGATAGAAAAGCACAAAGTTATGATGATATCCAAGGCAATGATTATGAATATAGGCATCACGTCTGTGTCAAGTAGACCGAAAAGATTTTGCATCTACTACTATTACTCCACACATCGACCGACTCCTGCCTGCATCTAGAGTATTAAGTTCATAAGAACAGAGCAACGCTTTAAGTAAGATGGCATGATGTAGAGGGATAAACTCAAGCAATATGATGAAAACCCCATCTTTTTACCCTTGATGGCAACAATACAATATGTGCCTCGCTACCCCTACTATGTCACTGGGTGAGGACACTGCAAGATTGAACCCAAAACTAAGCACCTCTCCCATTGCAAGAAAAACCAATCTAGTTGGCCAAACCAAACCGGTAATTCGAAGAGAAATACAAAGATATTAAATCATGCATAAAAGAGTTCAGAGAAGACTCAATTAATATTCATAGATAATCTGATCATAAATCCACAATTCATCGGATCTCGACAAACACACCGCAAAAGAATATTACATCAGATAGAACTCAAAGAACATCGAGGAGAACATTGTATTGAAGATCAAAGAGAGAGAAGAAGCCATCTACCTACTAGCTATGGACCCATAGGTCTGTGGTAAACTACTCACGCTTCATCGGAAGGGCAGCAAGGTTGATGTAGAGGCCCTCCGTGAACGAATCCCCCTCCGGCAGGGTGCCGGAAAAGGCCCCAAGATGGGATCTCACGGGAACAGAGGCTTGCGGCGGCGGAAAAGTATTTTGGTGGACGCTTCTGTTGGTTTGGGAATTTATAGGCCAAGAATTAGGGTTGTAGGACTCCCGAGGGGCCCACAAGCCAGGGAGGCGCCCCCCCTAGGGCGCGGCCTGAGGGCTTGTGGTGCCCTCGGGACTCTTCTGGCCCCCTCTCCAAGCTCCGTGGATGTCTTCTGGTCCAAGAAAAATCATCATAAAGTTTTATTCCGTTTGGACTCCGTTTGATATTCCTTTTCTGTAAAACTCAAAAAAAGGAAAGAAACAGAAACTGGCACTGGGCTCTAGGTTAATAAGTTAGTCCCAAAAATAACATAAAATAACATATTAATGCATATAAAACATCCAAAACAGATAATATAATAGCATGGAACAATAAAAAATTATAGATACGTTGGAGACGTATCAAGCATCCCCAAGCTTAATTCCTACTCGTCCTCGAGTAGGTAAATGATAAAAACAAATTTTTTGATGTGGAATGCTACCTAACATATTTATCCATGTAATTTTCTTTATGGTGGCATGAATATTCAGATCCATAAGATTCAAAACAGAAGTTTAATATTGAAATAAAAACAATAATACTTCAAGCATACTAATAAAGCAATCATGTCTTCTCAAAATGACATGGCCAAAGAAAGTTATCCCTACAAAATCATATAGTCTGGCTATGCTCAATCTTCATCACACAAAGTATTTTATCATGCACAACCCCGATGATAAGCCAAGCAATTTTTTCATACTTTTGGTGTTCTCAAACTTTTTCAACTTTCACGCAATACATGAGTGTGAGCCATGGATATAGCACTATAGGTGGAATAGAATATGGTTGCACTATAGGTGGAATTAGGGTTGTGGAGAAGACAAAAAGAAGGAGAAAGTCTCAAATCAACTAGGTGTATTAACGGACTATGGAGATTCCCATCAATAGATATCAATGTGAGTGAGTAGGGATTGCCATGCAACGGATGCACTAGAGCTATAAGTGTATGAAAGCTCAAAAAGAAACTAAGTGGGTGTGCATCCAACTTGCTTGCTCACAAAGACCTAGGGCAATTTGAGGAAGCCCATCATTGGAATATACAAGCCAAGTTATATAATGAAAAATTCCCACTAGTATATGAAAGTGGAAAATAGGAGACTCTCTATCGTGAAGATCATGGTGCTACCTTGAAGCACAAGTGTGGAAAAGGGATAGTAACATTGTCCCTTCTCTCTTTTCTCTCATTTTTTTTATTTGGGCTTCTTTTGGCCTCTTTCATTTTTTGTAAAGTCCGGAGACTCATCCCAACTTGTGAGGGAATCATAGCTTCCATCATCCTTTCCTCACATGGGACAATGCTCTAATAATGATGATCATCACACTTTTATTTACTTACAACTCAAGAACTACAACTCGATACTAGAACAAGATATGACTCTATATGAATGCCTCCGGTGGTGTACCGGGATGTGCAATGATCAAGAGTGTCATGTATGAAAATTATGAACGGTGGCCTTGCCACAAATACTATGCCAACTACATGATCATGCAAAGCAATATGACAATGATGGTGCGTGTAAAAATAAAACGGAACGGTGGAAGTTTCATGGTAATATATCTCGGAATGGCTATGGAAATGCCATAATAGGTAGGTATGGTGGCTGTTTTGAGGAAGGCATATGGTGGGTTTAATGCACCGGCGAAAGTTGTGCGGTACTAGAGAGGCTAGCAATGGTGGAAGGGTGAGAGTGCGTATACTCCATGGACTCAACATTAGTCATAAATAACTCACATACTTATTGCAAAAATTTATTAGATATCAAAACAAAGTACTACACGCATGCTCCTAGGGGGGTAGTTTGGTAGGAAAAGACCATCGCTCGTCCCCGACCGCCATTCATAAGGAAGACAATCAAAAAATAAATCATGCTCCGACTTCATCACATAGCGGTTCACCATACATGCATGCTACGGGAATCACAAACTTTAACACAAGTATTTCTACCAATCCACAATTACTCACTAGCATGACTCTAATAACACCATCTTTATATCTCAAAACAAATGCAAGGAATCAAACATCTCATCTTAGTCAACGCTCTTTATATGAAAGTTTTTATTATATCCCTCTTGGATGCCCATCATATTAGGACTAAATTCATAACCTAAGAAAATTACCATGCTGTTTAGAGACTCTCAAAATAATATAAGTGAAGACTGAGAGTTCAACAATTTCTATAAAATAAAGCCACCACCGTGTTCTTAAAAGATATAAGTGAAGCACTAGAGCAAACTGCCTAGCTCAAAAGATATAAGTGAAGCACATAGAGTATTATAATAAATTCATGATTCATGCATGTCCCTTTAAAAATATGTGTACATAAAGGATGATTATGGCAAAATAAAAAGCAAAGACTCATATCATACAAGACGCTCCAAGCAAAACACATATCATGTGGTGAATAAAAATATAGCCTCAAGTAAATTTACCGATGGACGAAGACAAAAGAGGGGATGCCATCCGGGGCATCCCCAAGCTTAGATGCTTGGTTGTCCTTGAATATTACCTTGGGGTGCCTTGGGCATCCCCAAGCTTAGGCTCTTGCCACTCCTTATTACGTTGTCCATCAAATCTTTACCCAAAACTTGAAAACTTCACAACACAAAACTCAACAGAAAAACTCATAAGATCCGTTAGTATAATAAAATAAATCACCACTTTAGGTACTGTTGTGAACTCATTATTTATTTATATTGGTGTAATATCTACTGTATTCCAACTTCTCCATGGTTCATACCCCCGATACTACCCATAGATTCATCAAAATAAGCAAACAACACATAGAAAACAGAATCTGTCAAAAATAGAGTAGTCTGCGAATATCTGAATTTTAGTCATACTTATATAACTACAAAAATTCTGAAAATTTAGAAAACCCTGGTAAATTTGTATTTCAATCGTGTGTAAAAAATTCAGAATTTTTCGTCGCTTCTGTGAATTTTTAAAATTCTGTTACTGGATGCAAAAGTTTCTGTTTTTCAGCAAAATCAAATCAACTATCACCGTAGACCATCCCAAAGGTCTTGCTTGGCTCAAACACTAATTAAAACACCAAAACACAATTACTACAGAGGTAATAATGTGTATTTATTGAAAAACATAACCAAAATAAAAAAAAATAAAAAAAAATTGGGTTGCCTCCCAACAAGCGCTATTGTTTAACGCCCCTAGCTAGGCCTAAAACATAGATCTAGGTATTATCATCTTTGGTATGCAAACCATAAGTAGCCCTCATAATAGATTCATATGGAAACTTAATTTTCTTTCTTGGAAAGTGTTCCATGCCCTTCCTTAATGGAAATTGAAATCTAATGTTTCCTTCTTTCATACCAATAATTGCACTAATCGTTCTAAGGAAAGGTCTACCAAAAATAATAGGGCATGTCGGATTGCAATCTATATCAAGCACAATAAAATCTACGGGCACATAATTCCTATTTACAACAATAAGAACATCATTAATCCTTCCCATAGGTTTATTAATAGTGGAATCCGCTAGATGCAAATTTAAAGAACAATCATCAAATTCACGGAAACCTAGCACATCACATAAAGTTTTTGGAATCGTGGAAACGCTAGCACCCAGATCACACAAAGCATGGCACTCATAATCTTTAATTTTAATATTAATAGTAGGTTCCCACTCATCATAAAGCTTTCTAGGGATAGAAACTTCCAACTCAAGTTTTTCTTCAAAAGATTTCATCATAGCATTAACGATATGTTTAGTAAAA
This sequence comes from Thinopyrum elongatum, assembly GCA_011799875.1. Classification (NCBI taxonomy): domain Eukaryota; kingdom Viridiplantae; phylum Streptophyta; class Magnoliopsida; order Poales; family Poaceae; genus Thinopyrum; species Thinopyrum elongatum. The sequence continues at coordinate 423,768,259 of CM022301.1, forward strand.
GCTTTATTTTGATTGTAAGCATGAGGAGAATTCAATATGGATTGCAACAAGGAAATACAATCTATCAAAGAGCAATTATCATAATTAAAGTCCTTGAAATCCAAAAGAGTGGGTTCATCGCTACTTAAAGTTTTGACCTCTCCAATCCCACTTTTATCAATTTTTGCATTAAGATCTTTAAACTCCGAATCATTAGGACACCTTCTAGCTAAAGTTGACTCATATCCAGTCCCATATTTATTAAGATTTATATTAGAAAACAAAGATTCAATAGGAGTCACACCAATCACTTTAAGATCTTCATCATTATTCTCACAAAAACTAGAAGAACACGCTTTTACAAACCAATCTCGCTTAGCATGCATCCTAGCGGTTCTTTCTTTACACTCATCAATAGAAATTTTAATAGATTTCAGAGATTCATTAAATCATGCTTGGGTGGCATAGTTCTAATTTTCAAGGAATCAATCTCAAGAGAAATTATATCAACGTTCCTAGCCAAATCATCAATCTTGAGCAATTTTTCTTCAACCATAGCATTAAAATTCTTTTGAGAATTAATGAAATATTTAATATTATTCTCAAGATCAGAGGGTATTTTATTATAATTTCCATAAGAATTGTTGTAGGAATTACCATAATTATTAGAGGAATTACTAGGGAATGGCCTAGGGTTGAAATTACCTCTATAAGCGTTATTACCACAATTGTTCCTACCAACAAAATTCACATGCATACATTCATTATTATTCTCAATCAAAGTGGACAAAGGCATATCATTAGGATCAATAGGAGCACTCTTACTAGCAAACAATTTCATAAGTTCATCTATCTTTCCACTCAAAGTATTAATTTCTTCAATCGCATGCACTTTTTTACTAGTGGAAGATCTTTCGGTATGCCATTGAGAATAATTAGCCATAATATTATATAGGAGTTTAGTAGCTTCTCCTAATGTAATTTCCATAAAAGTACCTCCTGTGGAGGAATCTAGAAGGTTTCTAGATGCAAAATTCAATCCGGCATAAATTTTTTGTATGATCATCCATAAACTTAAACCATGAGTAGGGCAATTTGTTATCATCAATTTCATCCTCTCCCAAGATTGTGCAACATGTTCATGCTCAAGTTGCTTAAAATTCATTATGTCGTTCCTAAGGGAGATGATCTTAGCGGGAGGAAAATACTTGGAAATAAAAGCATCTTTACACTTGTTCCATGAATCAATACTATTTTTAGGCAAAGATGAAAACCAAGTTTTAGCGCGATCTCGTAGTGAGAACAGAAATAGCTTCAATTCAACAATATCATTATCCACATCTTTGTTCTTTTGCATATCACACAACTCAACGAAAGTATTTTGATGGGATGCGGCATCTTCACTAGGAAGGCCAGAAAATTGATCTTTCATAACAAGATTCAGCAAAGCGACATTAATTTCATAAGATTCCGCACTAGTGGCGAGAGCAATCGAAGTACTAATAAAATCATTATTATTAGTATTGGAAAAGTCACACAATTTGGTATTTTCTTGAGACATCGTGACAAGGCAAACGATCTAACACATGAGCAAATGAAAAAGACGAACAAAAGAAGGGCGGATAAAATGGTTAATCTTTTTGTGTTTTTTTGAAAACGTTTTAGAAGTGGGGGAGAGGAAAATTAGAGGCAAATGGAAAATAATGTAATGCAAGAGATGAGAGTTTATGGTGGGTACTTGGTAGGCTTGATGTAGAACCTCCCCGGCAACGGCGCAAGAAATTCTTCCTACTACTTCTTGAGTTTGCGTTGATTTTTCCCTTGAAGGGGAAAGGGTGATGCAGCAAAGTAGAGATAAGTATTTCCCTTAGTTTGAGAACCAAGGTATCAATCCAGTAGGAGGCACAAGCAAGTCTCCAATCTATGCACCTGCACAAACTAACAAACACTTGCACTCAACGCGAAAAAAGGGGTTGTCAATCCCTTCACGGTCTCGAACAAGAGTGAGATCTAATAGAGATAGATATAAAAGATTACTAAGATGTAAAACAAAGTAAAAACAAATAAATTGCAGCAAGGTATTTTTGGATTTTTTGGTTTATAGATCTGAAAATATATGATGGAAAATAGACCCGGAGGCCATAGGTTTCACTAGAGGCTTCTCTCTTGAAAGAAAACATATGGTGGGTGAACAAATTACTGTCGAGCAACTGATAGAAAAGCGCAAAGTTATGATGATATCCAAGGCAATGATTATGAAGATAGGCATCACGTCCGTGTCAAGTAGACCGAAAAGATTTTGCATCTACTACTATTACTCCACACATCGACCGACTCCTGCCTGCATCTGGAGTATTAAGTTCATAAGAACAGAGCAACGCTTTAAGTAAGATGGCATGATGTAGAGGGATAAACTCAAGCAATATGATGAAAACCCCATCTTTTTACACTTGATGGCAACAATACAATACGTGCCTCGCTACCCCTACTATGTCACTGGGTGAGGACACTGCAAGATTAAACCCAAAACTAAGCACCTCTCCCATTGCAAGAAAAACCAATCTAGTTGGCCAAACCAAACCGGTAATTTGAAGAGAAATACAAAGATATTAAATCATGCATAAAAGAGTTCAGAGAAGACTTAATTAATATTTATAGATAATCTGATCATAAATCCACAATTCATCGGATCTCGACAAACACACCGCAAAAGAATATTACATCGGTTAGAACTCTAAGAACATCAAGGAGAACATTGTATTAAAGATCAAAGAGAGAGAAGAAGCCATCTAGCTACTAGCTATGGACCCGTAGGTCTGTGGTAAACTACTCACGCTTCATCGGAAGGGCAGCAAGGTTGATGTAGAGGCCCTCCGTGATCGAATCCCCCTTCGGCAAGGTGCCAGAAAAGGCCCCAAGATGGGATCTCATGGGAACAGAGGCTTGCGACGGCAGAAAAGTATTTTGGTGGACACTTCTATTGTTTTGGGAATATTTGGGAATTTATAGGCCAAGAATTAGGGTTGGAGGACTCCTGAGGGGCCCACAAGCCAGGGAGGCATGCCCCCTCCTAGGGCGCGGCCTGAGGGCTTGTGGTGCCCTCGGGACTCTTCTGGCCCCCTCTCCAAGCTCCGTGGATGTCTTCTGGTCCAAGAAAAATCATCGTAAAGTTTTATTCCGTTTGGACTCCGTTTGATATTCCTTTTCTATAAAACTCAAAAACAAGGAAAAACAGAAACTGGCACTGGGCTCTAGGTTAATAAGTTAGTCCCAAAAATAATATAAAATAGCATATTAATGCATATAAAACATCCAAAACAGATAATATAATAGCATGGAACAATCAAAAATTATAGATACGTTGGAGACGTATCAAGATACAACTCCGAGCATCCATTACCGTGGACACGGCTATTCGAATAGATAACTTCCCTCCAGGGGTGCACCACATTACCCAACATGCTTGATTACTCTGGCCGGACACACTTCCCAGGGTCATGCCCGGCCTCGGAAGATCAACACGTCGTAGTCCTACCTAGGCTCCGCAGAGAGGTCCCCAGCGGTCTACATCCTAACCACTCCGGGGTCTTGGCCCCATCGCCCTTTGCACTCTGGGTCGTTGCATGCAGGGTGCGTCCAAGCACCACCTCTATCATGGATGGCACTGGCCCAGCCATGCCGCAATGCTGAACTGGACGTCTCGTACGACACCGAGTGCCCATAACTGTTCCCACGTGGTGGTTAGTGTGTATAGGCCAGTGGCCAACTCAGAACAAATACCCAAACCCTTAGTGTATTAGGAGCTCGCGGAGACGAGTAGAGACTCACCATCATGTGACCCCGTCGCCCCATCTCAAGGAAATACGGCAAGGGTCAGGCCCAACCCTCTCTCTCTAGGGCGGTCTACCTGCCCGGCCGTGCCTCGTAATTATCTTGCGGGTGCTCTCCGGGCCCGCCCGACTTTCACATCAACTCGCGGGTACCCCTCAGGGCCGAACCGACTTCAACAATGGTCTCAAGTAAAGTCCAGGTAACCATGTGTCCATAACATCAAGGGGGAATCCGAGGAATCACCCTCGATGGATTCCACTTGATGTAATCGTCAAGCTGAACTTAGGAGGAATCACCCTTGGGGTTCACACTTGAGGTGTTGCACGACAGAGTCGTATCGGGAGTGGTGAAGGAGGAATCACCCTCGATGACCATGACCGAATAGCTACACTATAGAGTTATCTTCAGGAGTGCGTTACGAGGTATCACCCTCGGCACTCAATAGTAGCTCTGCAGAGTCGAGCAACAAAGGGGGTGTGATGTGATGTGTTCGGCTCTGGACGTCGATCTCGTTGATCGAGTCATCGGTCATAGAGTCGGGGCAACTGGGACAAGGTGAGGGGTCTGTGGTGCATCACTAACCAACCTATACTAAGCAGTTTAGGTTAAGTAGGTAAGGTACAGTGAGCAAGTTACAAAAGAAGGCTATGCATCAGAATAGGAGCAAACAAGTACAGTAGAAAAATCTAATGCAAGCATGAGAGAGAATGGAATGGGCGATATCGAAATGATCGGGGGGGGTTGCTTGCCTGGAAGCTCTGCAGAAAAGGAAGAAGTGTCGTCATCGACGTAGTTGATCACAGGGGCGGCATCGGTCTCGGGGTCTACCGGAGAGAAGAGGGGGGAGAAATAGTAAATATAAAGCAAACAGGTATAACACAGATGCATGACATGACAACAGGCAGAGCTAGGGGTGTTCTATCGCAGTGCTACGCGATACTGGCGAAAGGGGAAAACATCCGGGAATGTTTTCCCAAAGTTTGGTATTTTCTAGACAGACAAAAGAGAGCGGACAGTTCCATGTTCGCTATGCTAGGGACGTGGCAAACGAACGGAGTGCGTATTCGGATTCGTCATATTTTTCTGAGCAATTTCATATATAAATTATTTTCAGCCGAGTTACAGATTATTTTATATTAATTTTCAAAGTTTTATAACAATTTATGAATTATATCTATTTAAATTAATTTGAAATTAGCATTATGGTGTCAGCATGATGTCAGCAGGGTCAACAGTCAACTTTGACTGGGTTGACTGGTCAAAAGGGGCAGTGGCCGTGGCCGGGATGACGAGCGGGGCACGTGGTCGGGGCGGGCCAGCGCGCGCAGCAGGGCACGCCAGGCGCGACAGCAGGCGGCCGAGCAGGGCGGCGCGCACGGCCAGGGGTGTGGGGCGGCGACAGGGGCGGGCTAGCGTGGTTGGGCGCGTGGCCGGAGCGCCTAGGGCGCGGCCCCAGGCACGGCGAGAGCGCGGTCAGGCGGCGGCGGGCACGAAGCGGGCGACGGGGGAGAGAGAGGAGGGCGGACGGGGCTCACCCCCATTTGTAGTCGAACGGGGCCGGCGAGGCTTGACGGAGCCGACGAGGGAGAGGTTAGGAGGCGAGGCGACGGCGGCGGGGCGGCGACGGGGATGGGTGCCGGTGTCGGGGGCGCAGGGCGGCGCAGGATCGGGCCCCTCCCCGATCCAGAACCAGACAAGTGGGGGGGCTTCGGGGAGGAGGGCGAGGCGTCCGGCGAGAGGGGGTCTCCGGGTGGCGGCGGCGATCGACGGGGCAGGTCGGGGTTGCTTCCCCGATCCACCGATCCAGATAGGGTGGGGTGAGGGGGGAGACGGGGGAAGTGGGGAGAGTGGGGTGTGGTGGTGGGTTAGGGTTACTGGTGGGGGGGTTATCCAGGCGGGGTGGGCCGGTTGGGGACGGCTAGCTAGGCCAGAGACCTAGTGGGGCTCCTCTCTCCCCTCTTCCTTTTCTTTTTCTCTGTTTTCCTTTTTCCTTTTATTTACTTTTTTGTTTTCTTTTTAGTTTCCTTTTATTTTTAGTTTTTTAAATTATATAACTAGTCCCTAAATTAGCATTAGTAATCATGCCACTGCCACAAATAATTTGGCACATTAATTAAATAGTCTATATTTGTTTATTATTTAAAACCATTTGATAATTGTTTTTAGCCACTGCTTTATTCATTTAAGAGCATGTAAATACTTTACAAAAATGTGGTTTCAACATGACAAATATCCAGGGATTATCTGCCACACTTTGAACATTTTAGTTTTGACATTTGAAAACTTTCATTGTTTGACTTTATTATAAATTTGAATTTGAATCAGTTTTGAATTTAAGTGAGTTTAGCAACCGTAAAAGTGGTGACAAGGCATCATTAGCAGGGTATTACTGTAGCTTAATTATCCAGGCATTACACGTCCTTATTACAACTACAAGAAAAAAATTGCTTCCTCCTTGTTTCCTGGCATCTGGGTCCCACACCATTGGCAACATATAGTCAATAAACGAGAGAATTGCACAAGGAGCGGCCGACAGCTGGGACCCAGCAACTCGAGCAGTGTTTTTTTAGGGGTGAGCAGTATTTTTTTAGCGATATTTTTGTTGTTGTTGAGAGGAGCAGGGTATCAACTTGGCGGGCTGTGGGCCATCTAGCCTAGGCTATTATTTTATGCCGACCAAATAACCAGCCAAAATATTATTTTTTCTATGTGAAAATGGCTACCAACTTTACTTTTTTTGAGGAATACTCAACCCAGGCCAACCTGTTATTCTCTGCCCTGCTAGGCTGCAAATCTCTTGTGACTAGGAGGGATACATTCGGCTTGCCCAGAAAATGGGCTTTACGAAATAATAAATGGGTTGTAAATATAAAAAAACGCACCAAACCGGTAATTAGTTTCAAAATTAGTTATTTTGGATTTTGAAAATTTTAATTTCATTACTTGTTGCGCACGCAAAATTTCGTTGGACATTTACCTAATATAAATTTATTTTGAAATTAGATTGAATCTGACTCGAAATTTTGGGATAAAAAATAGTTCGGATCCCATCAAAATGTGGGAAATTTGGTTGAAATTATTAGCCGTTCTCTGGTTAGAAAATGGGATGTAATGTTAACGAACAGTACATGGGCTGCAGTAAATTCCATTAGAATTGAAAACTAGACCGTAAATTATTAAGAATAGCAAATGGGCTGTATGCTGCCCGCCACAGATGTGATGCTCACTTGTAAGCCTACTAAGTTGATGCATACGCAAGGCTTTGTCAACTTGTAGTCAACACACGATTCTAGCAGCAATGGCCGTTGGATGTCCATCCAATAGCTGTCGTGCTTCTTCAATCTCGGATATTCTTGTTTCAGCTGCCCAAATCACCGCCGACGGTACCGCCTCCTTCCACCTCCCGTGGTCGGCTGTGCTGCCGCGCAGGCCTCACCGCTCACCCTACTCCCATCATTGTCTAGGCCATTCCTCTACTCACCCACACCTCTTGTTATTCTCTGGTGATGGCAGCCTCACACCGCAGCCGAACCAGTCAACCCTCGTACTCCCCTCTGCATGGGAATCCACTTCTGTGTCTTCACTGGCTCCTGGTCGTTCTCTTCCTAGGCCTCACCGTCGTCCACCGCGTTGGTTCTCTCGGTGCAGTGTGGTCAACTTGGTCAACAAACGACAGCCATCGGAAGAGGGATGTACGTGGAGAGGCTGACAGTAGGGACCCACATTGTCCATGGCTGCATGCAAGCAAGTGCCTCCTTATTATGCGAGAAAATTTTATTTCTCCCCCTGACAGGTTTGACCCACCAGCTACGTCTTCACATGCAAGGAAGTGCCTCCTTATTACACTAAAAAAAAGTCCCCCCCCCCCCCGACAGCTGGGACCCACCAGCTACATCTTCGCACGCAAGGAAGTGCCTCCTTATTACGCGCAAAAAAATGATTCCTCCCCTACTAGCTGGGACCCACCAGATTTGGAGGCTGACTTGTGGGCCTACTAAGTTGATACGTACGCAGGGCTTTGTCAACTTAGTCAACAAATGATTCTAGCTACAGCGTTGGATGTTAATCCAACGGCTGTGCTACTTCTTCAACCTCTTGTCTTCTTGCTCCAATCGTCCAAACCAGCTCCTGTCGTACTGCCTGCTCCTACCACCCGTGGCCAGCTATGCCGCCGCGCAGGCCTCACCGTCCCACCCTACTCTTACCGCTGGCTAGGCCTTCCCTCTACTCACCCACAACCTCTGTTATTCTCCAGTGATGGTAGCCTCACACAGCAGCCGAACCAGTGAACCTCGTACTCCCCTCCGCATGGGAATCCACTGTCGCATCTTCCTTGGCTCCACGTCGTTCCCTTCCTAGGCCTCACCGTCGTCCATCGCCTTGGTGGTCTCGGCACAGCATGGTCAACGAATGACATCCATCGGAAGAGGATTGTACATGGTGAGGCTGAATGCTGGACCCACCAGCTACATCTTCGCACGCAAGGAAGTTCCTTCTTATTACGTAAAAAACAAAAATTCCTCTCCCTGACAGCTGGGACACAGCAGCTATATCTTCATACACAAGGAAGTGCGTCCTTATCCTCCCTGACAGCTGCGACCCACCCGGTCGAAGCGTACGTAGCATTGTGTGTCTGGTCGCGAACGTGTACGTACATACTGGTCGATCGGTGTCTTTGCAAGGATGAAACTTGGCCGAGTAAGGAGAGGTAGTAGTTCATGCAGTCCTGTCTAAATCGTGTATACATACGTACAGCCACGCTGCAAAAAAAGATGGCCACATAGGTATATACAGGTGTGGTCTCGAACGCGTACAACGACGGCATCCTGTTTATTGGCAGTCAACCAGCTAGGTTAGAACGGAGGAAACAACATCGTGTTCATCTGGAGCCAAGCGGCTGGGTCAGAACGTGTCTTGTTCATCTGGAGCCAACTGGCTTGGATGGAACAGCCGAAACGGGGTCCTGTTCATCGACTCGGGGTCTGGCGTACCGCAAAACGGAGAAAATGGAGTTCTCTTCGACTGCCTATGGTCAAAACTGTTGGGGAACATAGTAATTTCAAAAAAAAAAATCCTACGCTCACACAAGATCATGGTGATGCATAGCAACGAGAGGGGAGAGTGTGTCCACGTACCCTCGTAGACCGAAAGCGGAAGCGTTAGCACAACGCGGTTGATGTAGTCGTACGTCTTCACGATCCGACCGATCCAAGTACCGAACGCACGACACCTCCAAGTTCAGCACACGTTCAACTCGATGACGGCCCGTGAGCTCCGATCCAGCAAAGCTTCACAAGAGAGTTTCGTCAGCACGACGGCGTGGTGACGGTGATGATGATGCTACCGACGCAGGGCTTCGCCTAAGCACCGCTACGATATGATCGAGGTGGATTATGGTGGAGGGGGGCACCGCACACGGCTAAGAGATCAATGATCAATTTTGTGTCTATGGGGTGCCCCTTGGCCACGTATATAAAGGATGGAGGGAGGAGGAGGCCGGCCCTCACAGGGCGCGCCCAAGGTGTGGAGTCCTACTAGGACTCCCTAGTCCTAGTAGGATTCCACCTCCCACATGGAATAGGAAAAGGGGAAGGGAGAAGGAGAAGGAAGGAAGGGAGTGCCCCCTTTCCCTAGTCCAATTCGGACCAGTCCATGGGGAAGGGGCGCGGCCACCCTTGAGGCCTTTCTCTCCTTTCCCGTATGGCCCATTAAGGCCCAATACGAATTCCCGTAATTCTCCGGTACTCCGAAAAATACTCGAATCACTCGGAACCTTTCTGATGTCCGAATATAGCCTTCCAATATATCGATCTTTACCTCTCGACCATTTCGAGACTCCTCGTCATGTCCCCGATCTCATCCGGGACTCCGAAAAACTTCGGTCATCAAATCACATAAACTCATAATACCGATCGTCACCGAACTTTAAGCGTGCGGACCCTACGGGTTCGAGAACTATGTAGACATGACCGAGACATGTCTCCGGTCAATAACCAATAGCGGAACCTAGATGCTCATATTGGCTCCCACATATTCTACGAAGATCTTTATCGGTCAAACCGCATAACAACATACGTTGTTCCCTTTGTCATCGGTATGTTACTTGCCCGAGATTCGATCGTCGGTATCTCAATACCTAGTTCAATCTCGTTACCGGCAAGTCTCTTTACTCGTTCTGTAATACATCATCCCGCAACTAACTCATTAGTTACAATGCTTGCAAGGCTTATAGTGATGTGCATTACCGAGTGGGCCCAGAGATACCTCTCCGACAATCGGAGTGACAAATCCTAATCTCGAAATACGCCAACTCAACAAGTACCTTCGGAGACACCTGTAGAGCACCTTTATAATCACCCAGTTACGTTGTGACGTTTGGTAGCACACAAAGTGTTCCTCCGGTAAACGGGAGTTGCATAATCTCATAGTCATAGGAACATGTATAAGTCATGAAGAAAGCAATAGCAACATACTAAACGATCAAGTGCTAAGCTAACGGAATGGGTCAAGTCAATCACATCATTCTCCTAATGATGTGATCCCGTTAATCAAATGACAACTCATGTCTATGGTTAGGAAACATAATCATCTTTGATTAACGAGCTAGTCAAGTAGAGGCATACTAGTGGCACTCTATTTTGTCTATGTATTCACACATGTATCAAGTTTCCGGTTAATACAATTCTAGCATGAATAATAAACATTTATCATGACATAAGGAAATAAAATAATAACTTTATTATTGCCTCTAGGGCATATTTCCTTCAGTCTCCCACTTGCACTAGAGTCAATAATCTAGTTCGCATCGCCATGTGATTTAACACCAATAGTTCACATCACCATGTGATTAACACCCATAGTTCACATCGCTATGTGACCAACACTCAAAGGGTTTACTAGAGTCAATAATCTAGTTCACATCGCCATGTGTTTAACTAAGGTGTGATCAAGTTTTGCTTGTGAGAGAAGTTTAGTCAACGGGTCTGCCACATTCAGATCCATATGTATTTTGCAAATTTCTATGTTTACAATGCTCTGCACGGAGCTACTCTAGCTAATTGCTCCCACTTTCAATATGATCCAGATTGAGACTCTGAGTCATCTGGATCGGTGTAAAAGCTTGCATCGACATAACCTTTTACGACGAACTCTTTTATCACCTCCATAACTGAGAAATATTTCCTTAGTCCTCTTAGGTAACTAAGGATAACTTTGACCGCTATCCAGTGATCTATCCCTAGATCACTATCGTACCTCCTTGCTAAACTCATAGCAAGGCACACAACTGGTCTGGTACATAGCATGGCATACTTTATAGAACCTATGGCTGAGGCATAGGGAATGACTTTCATTCTCTCTCTATCTTCTGCCGTGGTCTTGCTTTGAGTCTTACTCAACTTTATACCTTGAATACAGGCAAGAACTCTTTCTTTGACTGATACTTTTTGAACTCCTTCAAAACTTTGTCAAGGTATGTGCTTTGTGAAAGTCTTATTAAGCGTCTCGATCTATCCCTAAAGATCTTGATGCTCAATACTTAAGCAGCTTCACCGAGGTCTTTTATTGAAAAATTCTTATTCAAGTATCCTTCTATGCTATCCAGAAATTCTATATCGTTTCCAATCAGCAATATGTCATCCACATATAATATCAGAAATGCTACAGAGCTCCCACTCACTTTCTTGTAAATACAGGCTTCACCATAAGTCTGTATAAAACCATATGCTTTGATCACCTTATCAAAGCATATATTCCAACTCCGAGATGCTTGCACCAGTCCATAGATGGATCGCTGGAGCTTGCACACTTTGTTAGCACCTTTAGGATTGACAAAACCTTCTGGTTGCATCATATACAACTCTTCTTTAATAAATCCATTAAAGAAATGTAGTTTTGACATCCATTTGCCAGATTTCATAAAATGCGGCAATTGCTAACATGATTCGGACAGACTTAAGCATCGATACGAGTGAGAAAATCTCATCGTAGTCAACACCTTGAACTTGTCAAAAAACTTTTGCGACAATTCGAGCTTTGTAGATAGAAACACTACTATCAGCGTCTGTCTTCCTCTTGAAGATCCATTTATTCTCAATGACTTGCCGATCATCGGGCAAGTCAACCAAAGTCCATACTTTGTTCTTATACATGGATCCCATCTCAGATTTCATGGCCTCAAGCCATTTCGCGGAATCTGGGCTCATCATCGCTTCCTCATAGTTCGTAGGTTCGTCATGATCTAGTAACATGACTTCCAGAACAGGATTACCGTACCACTCTGGAGCAGAACGTACTCTGGTTGACCTACGAGGTTCTGTAGTAACTTGATCTGAAGTTTCATGATCATCATCATTAGCTTCCTCACTAATTGGTGTAGGCATCACTGGAACTGATTTCTGTGATGAACTACTTTCCAATTCAAGATAAGGTACCACTACCTCATCAAGTTCTACTTTCCTCCCACTTACTTCTTTCGAGAGAAACTCCTTCTCTAGAAAGGATCCATTCTTAGCAACAAATATCTTGCCTTCGGATCTGTGATAGAAGGTGTACCCAACAGTTTCTTTTGGGTATCCTATGAAGACGCACTTCTCCGATTTGGGTTCGAGCTTATCAGGCTGAAGCTTTTTCACATAAGCATCGCAGCCCCAAACTTTAAGAAACGACGCTTAGGTTTCTTGCCAAACCACAGTTCATACGGTGTCGTCTCAACGGATTTAGATGGTGCCCTATTAAACATGAATGCAACTGTCTCTAATGCATAACCCCAAAATGATAGTGGTAAATCGGTAAGAGACATCATAGATCGCACCATATCTAATAAAGTACGGTTACGACGTTCGGACACACCATTACGCTGTGGTGTTCCAGGTGGCGTGAGTTGCGAAACTATTCCACATTTTTTAAATGAAGACCAAACTCGTAACTCAAATATTTGCCTCCGCGATCAGATCGTAGAAACTTTATTTTCTTGTTACGATGATTTTCTACTTCACTCTGAAATTCTTTGGACTTTTCAAATGTTTCAGACTTGTGTTTCATTAAGTAGATATACCCATATCTGCTCAAATCATCTGTGAAGGTCAGAAAATAACGATACCCGCCGCGAGCCTCAATACTCATCGGACCGCATACATCGGTATGTATTATTTCCAATAAGTCCGTAGCTCGCTCCATTGTTCCGGCGAACGGAGTTTTAGTCATCTTGCCCATGAGGCATGGTTCGCAAGCATCAAATGATTCATAATCAAGTGATTCCAAAAGTCCATCAGTATGGAGTTTCTTCATGCGCTTTACACCAATATGACCTAAACGGCAGTGCCACAAATAAGTTGCACTATCATTACTAACTTTGCATCTTTTGGCTTCAATATTATGAATATGTGTATCACTACGATCGAGATTTAATAAACCATTTACATTGGGTGTATGACCATAGAAGGTTTTTATTCATGTAAACAGAACAACAATTCTTCTCTGACTTAAATGAATAACTGTATTGCAATAAACATGATCCAATCATATTCATGCTCAACGCAAACACCAAATAACATTTATTTTGCAATAAACATGATCCAATCATATTCATGCTCAACGCAAACACCAAATAACATTTATTTAGGTTCAACACTAATCCCGAAAATAGAGGGAGTGTGCGATGGTGATCTTATCAACCTTGGAATCTCTTCCAACACACATCGTCACCTCGTCCTCAACTAGTCTCTGTTCATTTTGCAACACCTGTTTCGAGTTACTAATCATAGCAACTGAACTGGTATCAAATACCCAGGAGCTACTATGAACACTAGTAAAATACACATCAATAACATGTATATCAAATATACCTTTGTTCACTTTGCCATCCTTCTTATCCGCCAAATACTTGGGGCAGTTCTGCTTCCAGTGACCAGTCCCTTTGCAGTAGAAGCACTCAGTTTCAAGCTTAGGTCCAGACTTGGGCTTCTTCCCGGGAGTAGCAACTTGCTTGCTATTCTTCTTGAAGTTCCCCTTCTTCCCTTTGCCCATTTTCTTGAAACTAGTGGTCTTGTTAACCATCAACACTTGATGCTCTTTCTTGATTTCTACCTTCGTTGATTTCAGCATCACGAAGAGCTCGGGAATCATTTTTGTCATCCCTTGCATATTATAGTTCATCACAAAGTTCCAGTAACTTGGTGATAGTGACTAGAGAATTCTGTCAATTACTATCTTATCTGGAAGATTAACTACCACTTGATTCAAGCAACTGTAGTACTCAGACATTCTGAGCACATGCTCACTGGTTGAGCTATTCTCCTCCATCTTGTAGGCAAAGTATTTGTCAGAGGTCTCATACCTCTCGACACGGGCATGAGTCTGAAATACCGATTTCAGCTCTTGGAACATCTCATATGCTCCGTGGCGTTCAAAACGTTTCTGAAGTCCCGATTCTAAGCCGTAAATCATGGCGCACTAAACTATCAAGTAGTCATCATATCGAGCTTGCTAAACGTTCATAATGTTTGCATATGCTCCTGCAATAGGTCTGTCACCTAGCGGTGCATCAAGGACATAATTCTTCTGTGCAGCAATGAGGATAATCCTCAGATCACGGAACTAGTCTGCATCATTGGTACTATCATCTCTCAACTTAGTTTTCTCTAGGAACATATCAAAATTCAAAGGAACAGTAGCACGGGCCATTGATCTACAACAACATAGACATGCAAAATACTATCAGGTACTAAGTTCATGATAAATTTAAGTTCAATTAATCATATTACTCAAGAACTCCCACTTAGATAGACATCTCTCTAATCATCTAAGTGATCACGTGATCCAAATCAACTAAATCATAACCGATCATCACGTGAAATGGAGTAGTTTTCAATGGTGAACATCACTATGTTGATCATATCTACTATATGATTCATGCTCGACCTTTCGGTCTCAGTGTTCCGAGGCCATATCTGCATATGCTAGGCTCGTCAAGTTTAACCCGAGTATTCTGCGTGTGCAAAACTGGCTTGCACCCGTTGTAGATGAACGTTGAGCTTATCACACCCGATCATCACGTGGTGTCTCGGCACGATGAACTTTGGCAACGGTGCATACTCAGGGAGAACACTTTTACCTTGAAATTTAGTGAGAGATTATCTTATAATGCTACCGTCAAACAAAGCAAAATAAGATGCATAAAGGATAAACATCACATGCAATCAATATAAGTGATATGATATGGCCATCATCATCTTGTGCTTGTGATCTCCATCTCCGAAGCACCGTCATGATCACCATCGTTACTGGCACGACACCTTGATCTCCATCGTAGCATCGTTGTCGTCTCGCCAACTATTGCTTCTACGACTATCGCTACCGCTTAGTGATAAAGTAAAGCAATTACAGGGCGATTGCATTGCATACAATAAAGCGACAACCATATGGCTCCTGCCAGTTGCCGATAACTCAGTTACAAAACATGATCATCTCATACAATAAAATATAGCATCATGTCTTGACCATATCACATCACAACATGCCCTGCAAAAACAAGTTAGACGTCCTCTACTTTGTTGTTGCAAGTTTTACGTGGCTGCTACGGGCTGAGCAAGAACCGTTCTTACCTACGCATCAAAACCACAACGATAGTTCGTCAAGTTAGTGCTATTTTAACCTTCACAAGGACCGGGCGTAGCCACACTCGGTTCAACTAAAGTTGGAGAAACTGACACCCGCTAGTCACCTATGTGCAAAGCACGGCGGTAAAACCAGTCTCGCGTAAGCGTACGCGTAATGTCGGTCCGGGCCGCTTCATCCAACAATACCGCCGAACCAAAGTGTGACATGCTGGTAAGCAGTATGACTTGTATCGCCCACAACTCACTTGTGTTCTACTCGTGCATATAACATCTACGCATAAAACCAGGCTCGGATGCCACAGTTGGGGAACGTAGTAATTTCAAAAAAAAATCCTACGCTCACACAGGATCATGGTGATGCATAGCAACGAGAGGGGAGAGTGTGTCCACGTACCCTCGTAGACCGAAATCGGAAGCGTTAGCACAACGCGGTTGATGTAGTCGTACGTCTTCACGATCCGACCGATCCAAGTACCGAACGCACGGCACCTCCAAGTTCAGCACACGTTCAACTCGATGACGTCCCGTGAGCTCTGATCCAGCAAAGCTTCACAGGAGAGTTTCGTCAGCACGACAGTGTGGTGACGGTGATGATGATGCTACCGACGCAGGGCTTCGCCTAAGCACCGCTATGATATGATCGAGGTGGATTATGGTGGAGGAGGGCACCGCACACGGCTAAGAGATCAATGATCAATTTTGTGTCTATGGGGTGCCCCTTGGCCACATATATAAAGGATGGAGGGAGGAGGAGGCCAGCCCTCACAGGGCGCGCCCAAGGTGTGGAGTCCTACTAGGACTCCCTAGTCCTAGTAGGATTCCACCTCCCACATGGAATAGGAAAAGGGGAAGGGAGAAGGAGAAGGAAGGAAGGGAGCGCCCCCTTTCCCTAGTCCAATTCGGACCAGTCCATGGGGAAGGGACGCAGCCACCCTTGAGGCCTTTCTCTCCTTTCCCGTATGGCCCATTAAGGCCCAATACGAATTCCCGTAACTCTCCGGTACTCCGAAAAATACCCGAATCACTCGGAACCTTTCCGATGTCCGAATATAGCCTTCCAATATATCGATCTTTACCTCTCGACCATTTTGAGACTCCTCGTCATGTCCCCAATCTCATCCGGGACTCTGAACAAACTTCAGTCATCAAATCACATAACTCATAATACCGATCGTCACTGAACTTTAAGCGTGCGGACCCTACGGGTTCGAGAACTATGTAGACATGACCGAGACACGTCTCCGGTCAATAACCAATAGCGGAACCTGGATGCTCATATTGGCTCCCACATATTCTACGAAGATCTTTATCGATCAAACCGCATAACAACATACGTTGTTCCCTTTGTCATCGGTATGTTACTTGCCCGAGATTCGATCGTCGGTATCTCAATACCTAGTTCAATATCGTTACCGGCAAGTCTCTTTACTCATTCCGTAATACATCATCCCGCAACTAACTCATTAGTTACAATGCTTGCAAGGCTTATAGTGATGTGCATTACCGAGTGGGCCCAGAGATACCTCTCCGACAATCGGAGTGACAAATCCTAATCTCGAAATACGCCAACTCAACAAGTACCTTCGGAGACACCTGTAGTGCACCTTTATAATCACCCAGTTACGTTGTGACGTTTGGTAGCACACAAAGTGTTCCTCCGGTAAACGGGAGTTGCATAATCTCATAGTCATAGGAACATGTATAAGTCATGAAGAAAGCAATAGCAACATACTAAACGATCAAGTGCTAAGCTAATGGAATGGGTCAAGTCAATCACATCATTCTCCTAATGATGTGATCCCGTTAATCAAATGACAACTCATGTCTATGGTTAGGAAACATAACCATCTTTGATTAATGAGCTAGTCAAGTAGAGGCATACTAGTGACACTCTATTTTGTCTATGTATTCACACATGTATCAAGTTTCCGGTTAATACAATTCTAGCATGAATAATAAACATTTATCATGACATAAGGAAATAAAATAATAACTTTATTATTGCCTCTAGGGCATATTTCCTTCAAAAATAGGGTCCTGTTCATCGGGAAGGGTGTGGCGTACCGCAAAACAGAGTAAACAGAGTTCCGTTCAACCGCCTACGGTCGAAAAGGGGTCCAATTGATCGGGAGGGGTCTGGCATACCGCAAAATGGAGAAAACGGACTTCTCTTCGAGCACCTATGGTCAAAACAGGGTCTTGTTCATCAGGAGGGATGTGGTGTACCGCAAAACGGGACTCCACGGGCTTCTGTTCATCCACCGTCTACTACCTCCCTCCAGCCTCCGCGGGCTACTGTTCATCCACCGTCGACTTCCTCCAGCCTCTACCAGCTACTATTCATCCAACCTCCACGGGGTCCTGTTTAACCACCCCAACCGGCTGGGCTGTGGCGGCCTCCTCGGGGTCCTATTCATCTAGCGGCAACCACGGGGTCCTATTCATTCAAACCCCACCGGGAATTGTTCATGCACAGCCAACCAACCGGCTAGGTCGACTCACCACGTCTTGACTCGTTCTACGTATCGCGCGTGCGGCAGCAACAGGCACTGTTCATCGAGGGCAACCCAACACCGGCTAGCTATGTCTCACACGGGAGCTCGATTGACTTCAGTAAGTAGTGAGAAGGATCGATCGGGTTCAGTTAGCAGCGAATGAATCGGTCGGGTTCAATTAGCAGCAAAGGGATCGATCGGCTTCAGTACGTAGTGGGATCGATCACCCGTATTTAGTAGTAGCTAGCTAGTGCAATCGCTCGGGTTCAGTAAGCGAACGCCTCGCTCGGGTTCAGTTAGCCAACGCATCGCACACACGCGCGTACAAGAGATAAACGCACAAACCACACTGCATTGCTCGGCCCCGACCACATCCACTGTAACCGGGAACTCCTCGAAATTTTCCTCGACCTCACTTCTACCACGATTGTTTACGTCATGGATGGCCCAAAAAATTTCATGCAGGTGCGTCTCCGGCCCGCCCAGGACGAAAAGCCCATTTTCTGTTATTGTCATAGAAATAGGAGGCCACCACATCTATGATGATACGTGTTTTTGTCACAATTATCGTCATAGAAGTGTCATATCCATGACAAAAAAAGTTTTTTTCGGGCCATAATGTCACGGATGTGTCTTTTTTGTAGTGATAGCATCGGTGGGTAAACAAATTACTGTTGGGCAATTGACAAAATTGCACATAGTTATGATGATCATCCAAGGAATAATCAATACATAGGCATTACGTAGGTGACAAGTAGATCGTTAATCCAACTGCATCTAATACTATTACTCCACCCCAAGACCGCTATCCAGCATGCATCTCAAAGTATTAAGTTCATACAAATAGAGTAATGCATTAAGCAAGATGACATAATGTAGACAAAGTAAGACCAAGCAATATGACTGAGCCCCATCATTTTATCCTTAGTAGCAAGAATACAATAGATTCCTTTACCCCTCCTATCACAAAGCAAGATCACCGCAAGATTGAACCTACCACAAAGCACCTCCCCCACAGAAGATGAATCAATCTACTTGGCCAAAATAGACAGATAGATCAAAGAGAAATACAAAACTAGAGAATTATGCAACAAATAAATCTCAAGAGACTCAAATAGTTCAATGGATAATTCTAATCATGAACACACAATTCATCGGATCCCAACAAATACACCGCAAAGATTACATCGGATTGATCTCAGAGGAGATCAATGTATTGAAGGTCAAAAGAGAGAGAGAAAAGCCATCTAGCTACTACTATGGACTGATACGTCCATTTTGCATCATGTTTACCTATTGTTATTTGTAATGTTTTTATGCATAATAATGCTTTTGGGAGTAATTCCAATGACTTTTCTCTCATAATTTGCAAGGTTTACACAAAGAGGGAGAATACCGGCAGCTGGAATTCTGGACCAGAAAAAGCACGTCAGAGCTACCTATTCTGCACAACTCCAAATAAGCTAAAACTTCACGGAGATTTTTTATGGATTATTTAAGAATTATTAGATCAAATAACTACCATAGGGGGCCCACCAGGTAGGCACAACCCACCTGGGCGCGCCAGGCCCCCAGGCGCACCCTGGTGGGTTGTGCCCTCCTCTGCCCACCTCCGGTGCCCCTCTTCTGGTATATAAGTCATTTTGACCTAAAAATAAGGAGAGGACTTTCGGGACGAAGCGCTGCCGTCTCAAGGTGGAACTTGGGCAGGAGCACTTTTGCCCTCCGGCGGAGTGATTCCGCCGGGGGAACTTCCCTCCCAGAGGGGGAAATCATCATCATCATCATCACCAACAACTCTCCCATCTTGGGGAGGGCAATCTCCATCAACATCTTCAACAGCACCACCTCATCTCAAACCCTAGTTCATCTCTTGTGTTCAATCTTAGCACCGGAACCTTAGATTGGTACTTGTGGGTGACTAGTAGTGTTGATTACATCTTGTAGTTGATTACTATATGGTCTATATGGTCTATTATGTGTGATTCTCTTAGTGGTGTCATGCGAACGTCGACTACATGGCACTTCACCATATTTGGGCCTAAGGGAATACATTGTGGATTAGTTATTAGATGATGGGTTGCTAGAGTGACAGAAGCTTAAACCCTAGTTTATGCGCTATTCCGTAAGGGACCGATTTGGATCCAAAAGTTTAATGCTATGGTTAGATTTTATCTTAATACTATTCTCATAGTTGCGGATGCTTGTGAGGGGGTTAATCATAAGTAGGAGGTTTGTTCAAGTAAGAACAACACCTAAGCACTGATCAACCCACATATCAAATTATCAAAGTAGCGAACACGAATCAAACCAACATGATGAAAGTGACGTGATGAAATTCCCGTGTACCATCAAGAACGCTTTGCTTATCATAAGAGACCATTTTGGCATGTCCTTTGCCACAAAAGATTGGGCTACCTTGCTGCACTTTATTTACTGTTACTATTACTTGCTCATTAAAAATTATCTTGCTATCAAACTACTTGTTACCAACAATTTCAGTGCTTGCAGAGAATACCTTGCTGAAAACCACTTGTCATTCCTTCTGCTCCTCGTTGCGTTCGACACTCTTACTTATCGAAAGGACTACAATTGATCCCCTATACTTGTGGGTCATCAAGGCTCTATTTTGGCATCGTTGCCGAGGAGTGAAGCGCTCTTGGTAAGTGGAAATTGGTAAGGAAAAGTTATTACTACATGCTGAAATTTATTGTCACTTGCTACTATGGAGAACAATCCTTTGAGGGGTTTGTTCGGGGTATCTTCACCTCGACCGGAACCACAATTAGTTACCCCTCAACCTACTGCACCTACTGAAAATATTGGTTATGAAATTCCTTCGGGTATGATAGAACAACTGCTAGCTAATCCTTATGCAGGAGAAGGAACTGAACATCCTGATATGCACTTGATATATGTAGATGAAATTTGTGGATTATTTAAGCTTGCAGGTTTACACGGAGATGAATGAGACGTCTCCAACGTATCTATAATTTTTTATTGTTTCATGCTATTATATTATCTGTTTTGGATGTTTTATATGCATTAATATGCTATTTTATATTATTTTTGGGACTAACCTATTAACCTAGAGCCCAGTGCCAGTTTCTGTTTTTTCCTTGTTTTTTAGATTCGTGGAAAAGGAATACCAAACGGAGTCCAAATGGAATAAAATCTTCACGATGATTTTTCTTGGACCAGAAGACACCCAGGAGACTTGGAGATGAAGTCGGAGGAGCCACGAGGCGGCCACAAGGTTGGAGGGCGCGCCCAGGGGGGTAGGGCGCGCCCGCATGCCTTGTGGGCCCCCCGTGACCCTCCTGAACTAATTCTTTCGCCTATATATTCACATATGTTCCCAAACCACCAGAGGCATCAACGAAAACATTTTTCCACCGCCGCAACCTTCTGTACCCGTGAGATCCCATCTAGGGACCTTTTCCGGCACCCTGCCGGAGGGGGATTCGATCACGGAGGGCTTCTACATCAACCCTATTGCCCTTCCGATGAAGCGTGAGTAGTTTACCTCAGACCTACGGGTCCATAGCTAGTAGCAAGATGGCTTCTTCTCTCTCTTTCATTCTCAATACCATGTTCTCCTCGATGTTCTTGGAGATCTATTTGATGTAATACTTTTTTGCGGTGTGTTTGCCGAGATCCGATGAATTGTGGATTTATGGTCAGCTTGTCTATGAATATTATTTGAATCTTCTCTGAATTCTTTTATGCATGATTTGATATCTTTGTAATTCTCTTTGAACTATTGATACGTCTCCATCGTATCTACTTTTCCAAACTCTTTTGCCCTTGTTTTGGACTCTAATTTGCATGATTTGAATGGAACTAACCCGGACTGACGCTGTTTTTAGCAGAATTGCCATGGTGTTATTTTTGTGCAGAAATAAAAGTTATCAGAATGACCTGAAACTTCACGAAGAATATTTTTGGAATAAATAAAAAATATTGGCGAAAGAATCAACCGAGGGGGACCCATGGCCTGTCCACAAGGGTGGGGGGCACGCCCTACCCCCCTGAGCGCGCCCCCTGGCTTGTGGGTCCCACGAAGCTCCACCGACCTCAACTCCAACTCCATATATTCATGTTCGGGGAGAAAAAAAATCAGAGAGAAGGATTCATCGTGTTTTACGATACGGAGCCGCCGCCACCTCCTGTTCTTCCTCGGGAGGGCAGATCTGGAGTCCGTTCAGGGCTCCGGAGAGGGGAAATCGTCGCCATCATCATCATCAACCATCCTCCATCACCAATTTCATGATGCTCACCGCCGTGCGTGAGTAATTCCATCGTAGGCTTGCTGGACGGTGATGGGTTGGATGAGATTTATCATGTAATCGAGTTAGTTTTGTTAGGGCTTGATCCCTAGTATCCACTATGTTCTAAGATTGATGTTGCTATGACTTTGCTATGCCTAATGCTTGTCACTAGGGCCCGAGTGCCATGATTTCAGATCTGAACCTATTATGTTTTCATGAATATATATGTGTTCTTGATCATATCTTGCAAGTTATAGACCTACTATGTGTTATGATCCGCATACCCCAAGGTGACAATAATTGGGATTCTTTCCGGTGATGACCGTAGTTTGAGGAGTTCATGTATTCACTAAATGCTAATGCTTTGGTCCGGTTCTCTATTAAAAGGAGGCCTTAATATCCCTTAGTTTCCATTAGGACCCCGCTGCCACAGGAGGGTAGGACAAAAGATGTCATGCAAGTTCTTTTCCATAAGCACGTATGACTATATACGGAATACATGCCTACATTATATTGATGAATTGGAGCTAGTTCTGTGTCACCCTAAGTTATAACTGTTGCATGATGAATGCCATCCGACATAATTATCCATCATTGATCCATTGCCTAGGAGCTTTTCACATATTGATCTTTGCTTCGTTACTTTTCTGTTGCCACTGTTACGATTGCTACAAAACTGCTACTGTTACTTTTGCCACCGTTACCGTTACCGTTACTTCCATACTATTTTGCTACTAAATACTTTGCTACAGATATTAAGTCTTTCAGGTGTGGTTGAATTGACAACTCAAATGCTAATACTTGAGAATATTCTTTGGCTCCCCTTGTGTCGAATCAATAAATTTGGGTTGAATACTCTACCCTCGAAAACTGTTGCGATCCCCTATACTTGTGGGTTATCAAGACCTTTTTCTGGCGCCGTTGTCGGGGAGCATAGCTCTATTCTCTGAGTCACTTGGGATTTATATCTGTTGATCACTATGAGGAATTTGAAAGATACTAGAACCAAGATTTTTCCCTCTACTACGAGGGGAGGTAAGGAACTGCCATCTAGCTCTGCACTTGATTCACCTTCTGTTTTGAGTAAGCTTGCGACACCTACACCTTATAGTAATTCTAATATGTCACAAGTAATTGATGATGCCACTTCTGCTATGCATGATGCTTATGATGATACTAATGCTTTGCTTGATAATACTGTGCCACTAGGTGAATTTCTTGATGAACAACTTGCTAGGGTTAGAGAAAATGAAATTACTGAAACTGATGATATTATTGAAACTGAAGATTATGATTCTCCCCCTAGATATGAATTACCTGTTGTACCTGAGGGTTATATTATGGATGAGGAAATTGCTAGAGACTTTCTTGCTTCTAATGATCGAGATGACCTTAAGAAACTGTTAGCTAAGCTGAAAGAAAAGTCTTTAAATGCTAGAATGCAATATGATCCTAAGTTTGCTACTTCACCTATCTTTGTTACTGATAAGGATTATGAATTCTCTGTCGATCCTGAGTTAATTACTTTGGTTGAATCTGATCCATTCTGTAATGCCCAGATGATTAAGCTACAGTAATCCTCTGCTAAGGAAGCCATGTCACCACTATTACTATTGCTAAGCTCGCGTTGATTCGAAACCGATGCAAATTCAAATTTAAGTTAAAGTCAGAATTTAAAGTTTCCAAAATATTAAAACTAAAATGTGCAAACTGTGGCAAATAATTCATAAGTACTATTGGTGAAGAAACCAAAATTTTATAAAATGTTTAAGTGCTCAAAAATAATTAAAACAGTGGCAATATCAATTAAATAAATGCCTTTTATAATTTCTAAAATATGCAAACTAATTAATTGAAGTGTCAAACTTTTGTGGCAGTGGGATATTCAATAAATATAATTTAGATGCCAGTTTGGTATTCTATAAAACTAAAACAATATGAAAGAAATTAGGAAATAGAAAAGATAAAAGAAAGAAAAGAAAAGGGGCACTAAGCACTTACTAGGCCCAGCACACACTGTGGTCATATAGCCTATTGCTACAGTGCACAAGGCCCAGCCCGCGCTGGCCTTTTCCCTAACCTCTCACCGGAGGCAGAGAGGCCATGGCACGCACGCCGTCCACTCACCGATTGCCTCGCTGTCGAGCATCCTGCGGCCCTCTGGTGGATAAGGAGACCGTCCCCGACGCCGCTGTCGAACCCTAGCCTATCCCCTTCCTCCTCCTCGCTCTCCTCCCCGTTCTGGAGAGGCACCCATATGCAACCGTCACCGGCCGCCGTCGTCGATTGCCTCATCTCCGGTCCACCTCCGACCTCCCCGTCGCTTCCGTTGGAACCGTTGTGAGCCCCTCTTCCTATTCCCCACATTTTCCCCTTCGATTCGTTGTCGTAGTCGCCGTCCCCGAGCTCGTCCGAGCTCCCACGTACGTGTATGTGTCGTACTTGCTGCCGCTGCTCTCTATCTCTGCCATTGCTCTCTTGCCGCTGCTGCCTTGCCGCTGTTGTCGCTTGCTGCTGCGCCGCTTGCTGCTGCGCTGACCGCTACTGCATCGCTGCTGCCGGCTGTGCTGTTGCTGCTGCGCCGCTGCGCTGCTGCCGCCCGCACCCGCCGCCGCGCCCGCCTGCGTGCACCCGCGCCATGACGCGCACGCGTGTCCACACCCACACACACATGTGCCCGCGCCCTCCCCTGGCAGCGCCCGCGCTTGCCTGGGCAGTGGCCGACTGGCCGTGGCCATGGCATGTGCCTCCCGTGCTGTGCGTATGTGTGCACATGGGGCTGGCCTTGTTTAATACTCCTAAGATAGATTAGTCTAATTGCCTAACTAGTAGACTATGGCGCGCAGGCTACTTTGTTTAACTAACTGAATTAAATAAATCTAATTCAGGTTCTATCTATGACAGTAGGACCCACCCCTAACTAAATTAGTTAATTCTTTTAAGTTGCCCATGTGACTATGCCAGTTGGGTCCCACTGACCTTGTTGACCAGGTCAACCTTTGACTGTTGACTTGTTGACTGTGTATGATGACTCAGCCACTGGACCCCACCTCTCATTCTAATGGGCTAGCTAAAACTATGTATAAAAAGTATCTCACTGTTTAATGTTGAATTAATAATAAATCTGTAATTTCAGAATATTGTTTAAACTTTAGAAAATCATATCTTTTAATCCGTAACTCCGATGAAAATAATTTATATATGAAAGTTGATCAGAAAAATCCCACGAATCCGAATATGCCCTCCTTTCATCTGTCACATGCTCCATGCATGATGAACATGGAACTTCCCTATCCGGATCGTCTGACAAATAAATCCAAAGACCCAGGAAATATCGTTAGATATTCTCCCGCTCCGTCTAATACGTGTAGTACTGCGTTAGACTGCCCCTAGCACTGCGTATGGTCATGTCATACATTGTGTTGCTCATGTTTGCTATGTATTTATACTGTTTCCTCCCCCTCTTCTCTCTCGTTAGACCCCGACGCACTTCCCGGTACCGACGCAGCTCCGGAGCCCGACGCCACCGCTGACGACCTTGCCCTTGCCGCCGAGCAACCAGGCAAGCCCCCCCCCTTGATCATCCCGATATCGCCCATTCTAATTTCTCATGCTTGCATTAGAATTGCTGCTACTACTGCTTTACCTATTCTGATGCATAGCCTGTTTAACCTGCTGTTGAAAATTACCTGCAAATCCTAAACTGCTTAGTATAGGCTGGGTAGAGACCTATCAGTGACCCCACTTATCCCGATTGCCCCGCCGGATTATCCGAAGACCCAATCAACGGGATTGAAGACCAGGCCCCGACACCGCACATCACCCCCCCCCCCTTAGTTGTAACGACACTGCAGCGTTACTATCGAGTGCCGAGGGTGAAACCTCTTATAGCACTTCTGATGTTAACTCTGTAGAGTAGCTATTTGGTCGTGGTCATCGAGGGTGATTCCTCCTTCACCACTTCCGGTAACGACGCTGTTGTGCAACACATCAAGTGTGAACCCATTGAGGGTGATTCCTCCGAGTTCACCTTGACGGATACATCTAGTAGGAATCCAACGAGGGTGATACCTCGGATTCCCCTGATGTTATGGACACACGGATACTTGGACTTTACACTGTTAATTGGATAGGCGGGTCGACCCTGAGGGGTACCCGCGTGCGCCTGAGAGGCGAGTGTTCTGAAGACGGGTGCCTGTATGGTGCCCGAGTGATGAATACGAGGCGCGGCCGGGCATTCTTAACCCTTGCAGCAAGTCCTCGAGACGGGGCGACGGGGTCACATCTTTCGTGAGTCTCTGCTCGTTACCGCAAGCCCAAGGTACTAGCGATTTGGATATTTGATCCGAGCAGGTCTCTGGCCTGATAGCACTAACCATCACGTGGGCATAGTATGGGCGTTCTGCATCGTAGCATCAGCCGACAGTTCTGTCAGACATCCAGTTCAGCATTGCGGCCGGGTCGGATCGTGCCGTTGGCGCTGGTATCCACCCTGCTCGCAACGACCCGGAGTGCACAGGGCGACGACCCAAGACCCCTGAGCGCTTAGGATGTAGACCGGCGGGGACCTCTCTGCTGAGCTCTAGGTAGGGCTGTGGTGTATCGTTTGGCCGAGGCCGGGCATGACCCAGGAAAGTGTGTCCAGCCGGAGTTAATCGAGCGTGTTGGGTAAGTTGGTGCACCCCTGCAGGGAAGAAAACTTCTATCGATAGCCTGTCCTACGGTAAAGGACACTCGGAGTTGTATCCTGATTGATACAATTTAGAACTGGATACTTGGATACTATGGCTCTGGGATTGCTTCTCGTAGGGAGTCGAGAAGGGATCTCAGGACGAGGTTGATGACTGTATGGCTCTGGGATTGCTTTCTCGCAGGGAGTCGAGAGAGGATCTCTGGGTGAGGTTGAGACTTAATGATACTGCTACATTATATTGTACTGTTCTACTCTCTTCTATTGCTGCAAGACCGCTGAAGATGCCAATCTTCGATAGGACTAGGCTTTCCTCTCTATTCTGGCATTTCTGCAGCCCAGTCCACATATACAGTCTCTCTTTGAAAATGTTGCATATGTAGTGTAGATCCTTGCTTGCTGAGTACTTCTGAGTACTCACGGTTGCTTTGTTTTCCTTTTCTCCCCATATCAGTTTGACGTGACCAAGATGACGGAGCCCCTGAGATAGATGCCCCGTCGATCGACTACTACTACTACCCAGAGGATGGATACTACTACGAGTTGACTGACGACCAGGAGTAGGATCAGAGGGTCCCAGGCAGGAGGCCTACGCCTTTTGATCATAGTGTTTTATTTTGCCCCGCCTTTCCAAAGGCCTTTCTGTTTCTCTTTTAATATCTGTACTCAGATATCTGATGCTTCCGCTGACGCTTGTATGCGAGCTTTTGTATTCGAGCCCTCGAGGCCCCTGGCTTGTAATATAAAGCTTGTATGACTTTATTTATGTTTTAGAGTTGTGTTGTGATATCTTCCCGTGAGTCCTTAGGCTTGATCGTGTGCATTTGCGTGTATGATTAGTGCACGATTGAGCCGGGGGCGACACACTTTCTATGGTTATGAATCTGAAACTGTTGTGGCACATCTTACTAAATTGAATGATATAGCCACCCTATTTGCTCATGAGGAAATATCCGCTACTATTATATTCTTAAATTGTTTCCTTTCTCGTTAAAGGGTGATGCTAAGTTATGGTTTAATTCTCTTGCTCCTGGTTGTGTGCGTAGTCCCCAGGATATGATTTATTACTTCTCTCAAAAATATTTCCCTGCTCATAAGAAACAAGCTGCCCTACAGGAAATATTTAACTTTGTGCAAATTGAAGAAGAAAATCTCCCACAAGCTTGGGGGAGGCTTCTCCAATTACTTAATGCTTTGCCTGATCATTCTCTCAAGAAAAATGAAGTACTTGATATCCTTTATAATGGACTAACCGATGCTTCTAGGGACCACCTAGATAGTTGTGCTGGTTGTATTTTCAGGGAACGAACTGTTGAACAAGATGAATTGCTATTGAATAATACATTGAGTAATGATAATGATTGGACTCTTCCCGAACCAACTCCTAAGCCAACTCCGAAGAAAAGAGGTATTCTATTCCTCAGTCCTGAAGATATGCAAGAGGCAAAGAAATCTATGAAAGAAAAAGGTATTAAAGCTGAAGATGTTAAGAATTTACCGCGTATTGAAGAAATACATGGTCTTGATAACCCGACATAGGTAGTAGAGGTAAATTCTCTTTATAGATTTGATGAAGGTGATATTCCTCATAATAAGTCTGCTAGTCAAAGCTTGGATGAGTTTGATAATTTTATTGTTAAACACGAAAATTTCAATGCTTATGTTAGTAGACAATTGAAACGTAATGCTCACATGCTTGATTACTTGGGTGATTATATGAGTAGAACTGTTAATGATCTTAAGCTTCTTAGTAAACATGCTTCCATGGTTACAACTCAAGTAGAACAAGTACTTAAGGCACAGGATGATTTGCTTAACGAATTGAATAGTAAGAACAATGACAATGCTGTTAGGGTTATGACTAGAGGTGGTAAAATGACCCAGGAACCTTTGTATCCTGAGGGTCATCCTAAGAGAGTTGAGCAAGACTCTCAGAGTATTAATACTGATGCATCTAGTCCTAGTAATAAAAAGAAAAAGAAAATTGATAGGACTTTGCATGTTTCTAGTGAACCTGTTATAGACACACCTGAGAATCCAAATGATATTTCTATTTCTGATGCTGAGACACAATCTGGTGATGAACATGAACCTAGTGATAATGCTAATGATGATGTTCATGTTGATGCTCAACCTAGTAATGATAATGATGTAGATGATGATGGCTTCTTCTCTCTCTTTGATTCTCAATACCATGTTCTCCTCGATGTTCTTGGAGACCTATTCGATGTAATACTTTTTTGCGGTGTGTTTGCCGAGATCCGATGAATTGTGGATTTATGATCAGCTTATCTATGAATATTATTTGAATCTTCTCTGAATTCTTTTATGCATGATTTGATATCTTTGTAATTCTATTCGAACTATTGATACGTCTCCATCGTATCTACTTTTCCAAACTCTTTTGCCCTTGTTTTGGACTCTAATTTTCATGATTTGAATGGAACTAACCCGGACTGATGTTGTTTTTAGCAGAATTGCCATGGTGTTATGTTTGTGCAGAAATAAAAGTTCTCGGAATGACTTGAAACTTCACGGAGAATATTTTTGGAATAAATAAAAAATATTGGCGAAAGAATCAACCGAGGGGGACCCACCGCCTGTCCACAAGGGTGGGTGGCGTGCCCTACCCCCCTGGGCGCGCCCCCATGGCTTGTGGGTCCCATAAAGCTTCACCGACCTCAACTCCAACTTCATATATTCACGTTCGGGGAGAAAAAAAATCAGAGAGAAGGATTCATCGTGTTTTACGATACGGAGCCGCTGCCACCTCCTGTTCTTCCTCGGGAGGGCAGATCTGGAGTCCGTTCAGCGCTCCGGAGAGGGGAAATCGTCACCATCATCATCATCAACCATCCTCCATCACCAATTTCATGATGCTCATCGCCGTGCATGAGTAATTCCATCATAGGCTTGCTGGATGGTGATGGGTTGGATGAGATTTATCATGTAATCGAGTTAGTTTTGTTAGGGCTTGATCCCTAGTATCCACTATGTTCTAAGATTGATGTTGCTATGACTTTGCTATGCCTAATGCTTGTCACTAGGGCCCGAATGCCATGATTTCAGATCTGAACCTATTATGTTTTCATGAATATATATGTGTTCTTGATCCTATCTTGCAAGTTATAGTTACCTACTATGTGTTATGATCCGCATACCCCAAGGTGACAATAATTGGGATTCTTTCCGGTGATGACCGTAGTTTGAGGAGTTCATGTATTCACTAAGTGCTAATGCTTTAGTCCGGTTCTCTATTAAAAGGAGGCCTTAATATCCCTTAGTTTCCATTAGGACCCCGCTGCCACGGGAGGGTAGGACAAAAGATGTCATGCAAGTTCTTTTCCATAAGCACGTATGACTATATACGGAATACATGCCTACATTATATTGATGAATTGGAGCTAGTTCTATGTCACCCTAGGTTATAACTATTGCATGATGAATGCCATTCGACATAATTATCCATCATTGATCCATTGCCTATGAGCCTTTCACATACTGATCTTTGCTTCGTTACTTTTCAGTTGCCACTGTTACGATTGCTACAAAACTGCTACTGTTACTTTTGCCACCGTTACCGTTACTTCCATACTATTTTGCTACTAAATACTTTGCTGCAGATATTAAGTCTTTCAGGTGTGGTTGAATTGACAACTCAGCTGCTAATACTTGAGAATATTCTTTGGCTCCCCTTGTGTAGAATCAATAAATTTGGGTTGAATACTCTACCCTCTAAAACTGTTGCGATCCCCTATACTTGTGGGTTATCAACTATCAGTTTGGTTTGGCCAACTAGATTGGTTTTTCCTGCAATGGGAGAAGTGCTTAGATTTGGGTTCAATCTTGCGGTGTCCTTTCCCAGTGACAGTAGGGGCAGCAAGGCACGTATTGTATTATTGCCATCGAGGATAAAAAGATGGGTTTTTCGTCATATTGCTTGAGTTAATTCCTCAACATCATGTCATCTTACTTAATGCGTTACTCTATTCTTCATGAACTTAATACTCTAGATGCAGGCAGGAGTCGGTCAATGTGTGGAGTAATAGTAGTAGATGCAGAATCATTTCGGTCTACTTGACACGGACGTGATGCCTATATTCACGATCATTGCCTTAGATATCGTCATAACTTTGCGCTTTTCTATCAATTGCTCGGCAGTAATTTGTTCACCCACCGTATTATTTGCTATCTTGAGAGAAGCCTCTAGTGAAACCTATGGCCCCCGGGTCTATTTTCCATCATATAAGTTTCCAATCTACCATGTTAGTTTCCGATCTACTATTTTGCAATCTTTTACTTTCCGATCTATAAACCAAAAATACCAAAAATATTTACTTTATCTTTTATTTAGTTTCATCCACATCTATCAGATCTCACTTTTGCAAGTAACCGTGAAGGGATTGAAAACCCCTTTATCGCGTCGGGTGCAAGTTGTTTGATTATTTGTGCAGATATTCGGTGATTTGTGCGTTGTCTCCTACTGGATTGATACCTTGGTTCTCAAACTGAGGGAAATACTTATCTCTACTTTGTTGCATCACCCTTCCCACTTCAAGGGAAAAACCAATGCAAGCTCAAGAAGTGTAAAGATGCTTTTATTTCCAAGTATTTTCCTCCCGCTAAGATCATCTCCCTTAGGAACGACATTATGAATTTTAAGAAACTTAATCATGAACATGTTGCACAATCTTGGGAGAGGATGAAATTGATGAGACGAAATTGCCTTACTCATGGTTTGAATTTGTGGATGATTATACAAAAATTTTATGCCGGATTGAATTTTGCCTCTAGAAATCTTTTAGATTCGGCGTCGGGAGGTACTTTTATGGAAATTACTATAGGAGAAGCTACTAACCTTCTAGATAATATTATGGTTAATTATTCTCAATGGCATACCGAAAGATCTTCCACTAGTAAAAAAGTGCATGCAATTGACGAGATTAATGTTTTGAGTGGAAAGATGGATGAACTTATGAAATTGTTTGCTAGAAAGAGTGCTTCTGAAAGCACAAGTGCTCCCTGTGAAAGCACAAGTGCTCCCTGGGTGATTTTGGTAATTAATGTCAACCTATCTCTTATTGGACTAATATTTTCATCTAGTATATTTCAGAAAGTTCAACAATGGCGTGGCATGGACAAGAGGATGTGGAAGCCCTTCAAAATACCAAGGACAAAGATTGGCACAAGTTCAAGACTCTTCATTTCTATTTTAGTGATCCAAGATCACATTGAGTCCATAGGAAAAGCCAATACTATTAAAAGGGGATGAGGTGTTGCTTAATGGTCTACTTGCTCAAAGTGCTTAGTGATATACTCCAAAGCCCTCAACCACTTTCTCAATTCCATATGTCCTAAACCTAAAATTCAAACTCGGCCCCATCGATTTGATCTATCCGGCGCCACCGAGCTCCTTTGACATAGCCACTAGCAGAAACACTAATCAGTTCGGTCTCACCTAGATGGCAATGCAAACTCTCTATTTCCCTTCGTAACATTTCGGTCTTACCGAAACGAGCGATCGGTCTCACCGAGTTTGCCTTGCAAACTCTCTGTTGCCTGTTGCAATTATTTTGGTCTCACCGAAATGTGCAACCGGTCAGACCGAGTTTGCCTGACCAACTCTCTGTTTGCTCATTGCTGAAATGGGTCTCACCGAGTTCATGCAATCGGTCACACCGAGATGAGGTTTTGCCCTAACCCTAGCACATCGGTCCCACCGAGTTGATCATATCGGTCCCACCGAGATTCCTAACATTCAAATTTTGAATTGAATTGGTCTCACCGAGTTCTTCCATTCGGTCTGACCGAGTTGAGTCAAATGTGTGTAACGGTTAGATTTTGTGTGGAGGCTATATATACCCCTCCACCCCCTTCTCTATTCAAGAGAGAGCCATCAGAACGTGCCTACACTCCCACTACTCATTTTCTAAGAGAGAACCACCTACTCATGTGTTGAGACCAAGACATTCCAATCCAACCACAAGAATCTTGATCTCTAGCCTTCCCCAAGTTGCTTTCCACTCAAATCTTCTTTCCACCATATCCAAATCCGTGAGAGAGAGTTGAGTGTTGGGGAGACTATCATTTGAAGCACAAGAGCAAGGAGTTCATCATCAACACACCATTTATTACCTTTTGGAGAGTGGTGTCTCCTAGATTGGTTAGGTGTCACTTGGGAGCCTCCGACAAGATTGTGGAGTTGAACCAAGTAGTTTGTAAGGGCAAGGAGATCGCCTACTTTGTGAAGATCTACCCGAGTGAGGCAAGTCCTTCGTGGGCGATGGCCATGGTGGGATAGACAAGGTTGCTTCTTCGTGGACCCTTCGTGGGTGGATCCCTCCGTGGACTCACGCAATCGTTACCCTTCGTGGGTTGAAGTCTCCATCAACGTGGATGTACGATAGCACCACCTATTGAAACCACGCCAAAAATCTCCGTGTTTTCATTGCGTTTGCACACTCCAATCCCATCCCTTTACTTTCTTGCAAATTGCATGCTTTACTCTTTCCGCTGCTCATACTCTTATCATGCTTGCTTGAAATGTATTGTGAATGCTTAAACTTGTGCTAAAACTCTACCTCAACTTGAAGAACTTAAAAACTGCTACTTTTGCTAGTTGAGTGTCTAATCACCCCCCCCTCTAGACACCTCTTCTCGATCCTTTCAATTGGTATCAGAGCCTTGGTCTCCATTGCTTTGGTTTAATCACCATTGGAGGAAGATGGATGAGTCTATGATTGGGAGTATTAGACGTAGAGTACCTTTACTTGATGGAGAGTTCTATCATGCTTGGAAAAATTAGATGCTTGTGATTTTCAATGAATATAATTTGAACAAGTATATTACTTGCCCTTGTACACCTCCTATTGATCCTTTGCATCCTACCCCCGATGAGTCTCTTGACATGATCCGCAATCTTAGAACTGTTAATCTTATCATTAGAGGATTGCCTAGAAACTTGATTGTGTGCTTGCCTACACTTGAATGTGTTTACACTATATGGAGATATCTCGAGAAACGCTTTCCAAACTATTCCTTGAAAAATCTAGATGAGATTCTTCAAAAGTCCATTGCTTTAAATAAGATGAATTCTAGTGATCCTTAGTTTTGTGATTGTTTATTTGAGCTTTGTGACCTCATGCAAGCCAAAGGAGATGTTGGAATCATTAGTGACATCATCTCTCAAGTTATTAGAATTCATAAATATGAACATTGTCATGGTCATAAATCTAATGAGTTACCTTCTCTAGGTAATGATCATTCAAATGATGATGATGTTGAACATGGATATTATGACGAGGATGATGATAGTGACTTTGATCTTGATGAGTCTGTGAGACATCTTGGTCTTATGGCTAACCTTCGTGGTTACATGGCTGGAGGAAAGGAATGGGTTCTTGATAGTGGATGTACCGACCATATGACCGGAGACAAGGATATGTTTCGTGAGCTTGCTGAAAACGACGGCCCTCGAAAGTATGTCACTTTTGGTGATAACTCAAAGGGTAAGGTGGTTGGCCTTGGTAAGGTGGCCATCTCACATGACAGCTCCATCCAAAATGTTATGCTTGTTAAATCTCTTGGCTACAATCTACTTTCCGTATCTAGACTAGCCGACTTCGGTCTTAATGTTTTATTCACTGAAGTAGACTGCCAAGTGTTTCGAAGAGATAATCATAATATGGTCTTTACCGGTATATGTAGAGGTGATCTATACATTGGTGACTTCACTAAAAGAGCTTAACCTAGAACTTGCTTTATTGCTAAATCTTCCAAAGGTTGGTTGTGGCATAGAAGGTTAGGTCATGTGGGCATGCAAAATCTTGATAAGCTTATTAAAGGTGATCATATCCTTGGTGTTAAAGATTTTATATTTGACAAGGATAGACTTTGCAGTGCTTGTCAAGCAGGAAAACTAGTTGGAGGAAGTCATCCCGTGAAGAACATCATGACCACGAGAAGACCGCTTGAGCTACTTCATATGGATCTTTTTGGTCCCAATGCCTACAAGAGTCTCGGTGGTAACTCGTTTGGTTTAGTCATTGTTGATGATTTTTCCAGATTTACGTGGGTGTTCTTTCTTGATGATAAATCGCAGGTCCAAAAGATCTTCAAGAACTACTCTAGGAAGGCCCAAAATCAATTTGAAGTGAAGATCAAGAAGGTTCACAGCGACAACGAAACGGAGTTCAAGAACGCAAATGTGGATACCTTTCTTGACGAAGAAGGGATTTCACATGAGTTCTCGGCTACGTACACACCTCAACAAAATGGAGTTGTTGAGAGGAAGAACCGGACACTCATTGAGATGGCGAGAATGATGCTTGATGAATACAAGACGCCAAAACACTTTTGGGCAGAAGCGGTTGAGACAGCTTGTCATGCAACAAACCGACTATATCTTCACAAGCTACTCGGCAAGACGGCATACGAGCTTCTCACCAGTAACAAACCCCAAGTTGGATACTTTTGAGTATTTGGCTCAAAGTGCTACATTCTTGATAAGCATCGTCGTTCGAAATTTGCTTCTAAATCTCATGAAGGTTTCCTACTCGGTTATGGCTTAAACTCTCACACTTACCGTGTCTACAACATTTTCACCCGAAAGGTTGAAGAGACGGTAGATGTGAAGTTTGATGAATATAATGGCTCGCAAGTAGAGCAATTGCCAATTGATGTAGGAGACAAAGACCCTTCGCAAGCGATTCAAGACTTGTCTATTCGGAAGATTCGCCCAACGGAGGTGAAGGAGAGTACCTCGTCCGTTCAAGTGGAAGCCTCAACTTCACACCAAGGTGAACCACAAGTTGACTTGGAGGCATCCACAAGTGGAACACATCAAGATGAAGGAAACGAGGAAGTACATCAAGATGAACCTCATAGACCTCCTTCTCCACCTCCACAAGAGAACATCAACGCCAACAACAATGAAGAAGGACAAGAGGAAGAACAAGATGATGAAGAAGATGTTCCACCCCGACCCAAACAAAAGCCCTCACGAGTTAGAGCAAGAGTTTCAAGAGATCATCCCATTGAACAAATCTTCGATGATATTCAAACTGGGAGAATAACTTGCTCTAAGTCTCGCTTAGCTAACTTTTGTGAACATTATTCTTTCATTTCTAACATTGAACCTATGAAGATGGAAGAAGCTCTTGATGATCCGGATTGGGTGAACGCTATGCACGAAGAGCTACACAATTTCGAGAGGAATCAAGTATGGACGCTTGTTGAACAGCCCGATGAAAAGCACAATGTCATTGGAACCAAATGGGTGTTTCGGAAGAAGCAAGATGAAGATGGACAAGTTGTACGCAACAAGGCCCATCTCGTCGCCCAAGGTTACACTCAGGTCGAAGGTATGGACTATGGTGAGACATATGCCCCCGTTGCTAGAGTTGAGTCCATACGCATCTTACTTGCTTATGCCAATCACCATGATATCACTCTATACCAAATGGACATTAAAAGTGCCTTTCTTAATGGAGAAATTGAGGAGGAAGTATATGTTAAACAACCTACCGGCTTTGTTAATACCAAGAAACCTAATCATGTTTACAAACTTCACAAAGCTCTTTATGGTCTCAAACAAGCTCCTCGAGCATGGTATAAATGCTTGACTAAGTTTCTTATTGAAAAAGGGTTTGAGATTGGAAAGATTGAGTCTACACTTTTTACTAAAAGGGTTAATGGAGAATTATTTGTATGCCAAATTTATGTGGATGATATCATATTTGGTTCAACTAACCCTCATTTTAGTGAAAAGTTTGGAAGGCTAATGTCGGAGAAGTTTGAGATGTCTATGATGAGTGAACTCAAGTTCTTTTTGGTTTGCAAATCAAGCAAACTAAGGAGGGTACCTTTGTTTCCCAAACAAAGTATACCAAGGACCTATTCAAGAAGTTCAACATGCAAGAGAGCAAAGGTATGAAAACACCCATGCCTACTAGTGGACATCTTGACTAGACAAAGGATGGCAAACCGGTTGACCAAAAGGTTTATCGCTCTATGATTGGTTCATTGTTATATCTTTGTGCCTCCCGTCCCGATATTATGCTAAGTGTGTGCATGTGTGCACGATATCAAGCGGCCCCTCAAGAGTGTCATCTTAAGGCTGTGAAAAGGATAGTGAGATACTTAATTCATACACCAAACTTTGGCATTTGGTATCCTAAGAGGTCTTCTTTTGATCTTGCTGGCTACTCCGATTCGGACTATGCCGGTGACAAGGTTGATAGAAAGTCCACTTCGGGTACATGTCAATTTCTTGGTAGATCTCTTGTGTCTTGGTCCTCCAAGAAACAAAACTCGGTATCCTTATCCACCACCGAAGCAGAATACATTGCCGCTGGTTCATGTTGTGCTCAATTACTTTGGATGACCCAAACTCTTAAAGATTATAGGATAAATGTGAAACATGTTCCATTGCTTTGTGATAATGAAAGTGCAATTAAGATTGCTCACAATCCCGTGCAACATTCTCGAACTAAGCATATTAAAGTTCGTCATCATTTCATTCGAGATCATGTTGCAAAAGGAGACATCGATCTTAAGCATGTTCATACCGATAAGCAATTGGCGGATATATTCACCAAACTGCTTGATGAGAAAGTATTTTGCCGTTTGAGAGGTGAATTGAACATCATTGATGCCTCAAACTTGGAGTAGAAATTCCATGTGGATACTTATAAGACATGAGCCTTTTTGACTAATCCTTGATATTTTTCTTATGATGATGATCATATGTCTTGGATCTATACATGTACCCTTGCATGCTATCTAACCCTTGTAGGTACTTGGATAAGCTCAAATCTATGAGATTGCAAATCACTCACATCTAGAACAATCTCTACATCACCAAGTCTCTACAATATGGTGGATGAAGACAAGGAAGCTTGAATCCACACAACATATCCTTTGACAATTTCTATATATCAAATTTCATTTGATATCAAGTTTCATGATTGTCATTTTGGATACAAAAGTGCTCTTCCTTGCAAGTCTAACCCATGTAGGAAGTTGAATTCAAATTATAAGAGGTGCTCCCAACTCTTGATGAACTACATCAACCTTGAGCATCCAACACAAGTTCGACTACATGATCAAGATCAACACTGTAACACCCCATGTATTAAGCTACAGTAATCCCCCTTTTTTATTATGCCATGTCATCATGATCAACAGTGCTTAATCATCATTAGTATCATATCTCTTTTCCAATTTAAATTCAAATGGAAATTCAAACTTAAGTGAAACTAAAAGTTGTTCAAATTGGAAAACAAAAATGTGCATCATGTTGCAAATATTCCCATAGCATTTATAAAAATGATTGCAACATTTATTGGAATTGTAAAAGAACTCAAACAACAAGAAACAGTAGCAAAATAGCACAATTTAATCCTTTTTCAATTAAATAAAATCCAAACAAAAAGATATGGACATCAAACCATTTTCTAGCAGTGACTAATTTTGCATTGTTAATATTTGGACCAGTCACATATTTTACGAAAGCCAGTTGCAATATAAACAAAAGACAAAACAGAAAATAAAAAAAAGGAAAAAATGAACAACAGCCCCCCCTGCTACTGGGCCGTGGCCCAGCTGGCCACTTGGCCCAGCCGGCCCCCTCGCCCGCCCGCTTAACCCCCACCCCTGGGAAAACCCTAGACAACCACCCCCCACGATCCCCCCACTCTCCCTCGTCTCTCCCCCCCCACCTCTCGATCCCGATCTGGATCGGGAAGGGGGATCGAACCCGGCGACCCCGACGCCATCGCCCCGGTGCCTCGCCGCCCTACGTCGCCACCTCACCGGCGCCGCCTCCCCACCGGACCGCCCCGTCACCGCCTCTCCCTCGCCGGCGCCGCCCTTCGACGTCGCCCTTGACCCATCCCCACCGACCACGGTCGCCTACGCCGCCGCTCGATCTCCAAACTCCGGTCGCCCCCGATGCGTCTGAGCACACCAACAGCTCCGGGGTGAGCTCCCGCGGCTACTCCCCTTCCTCGATTCACCGTCGTAGGCCGCCGTACGCGCCGTCCGGTCTTCGGCCAGAGGGCACGGTCACTGCGACCGTGACCGCGCCCAGCCCCGCGTCGCCGCTACCCTGTCGCGCGCACCCTCGACGCCCCACCGCGCCGCGATGCGCTCGCCCGACGCGCTCCCCGCACCCGCTCCTCGCGTCCCCCTGTCCACTGGCCTCGCCTGCGGCCGCTCCCGTGCAGCCCTCGCCGCCGTGCTCCATCGCCGTCGCTCGCCGCACCGTGCTCCCGCCTACGCACACTCGTCCGTCCACCCAACCACGGCGACCTCCCGCCTCGCGCCCGAACTCGTCGTCTCGCTGCCTCGCCACGGCTCCGCCGCCTGCGCCCCGCTACTGCCTCCGCCGCACCAGGCCGTAGCCGCCGTAGCCACGGCGCGTCTCCTTGCCCCGCCCGGCGAGCGCCTCCCCTGCTCGCCTAGTCGCGGTCGGCCTGGGCGTGCGCCCGACACCCGCACGCCCCGCCCGCGCCCGTAACCGCAACCCCGGCGCCCGCTCCATTGCCCCTGGGCCACTGACGAAACGGGCCCACGCCCAGAACAAAAAAAAAGAGAAATGTTTTTATATATAATAATAATAATTAATTAATCTAATTAATTCTGATTAATTAAAACTAAATAAGTTTAAATTAACTTAATGACTAATTAACCTAATTAAACTATTAATTAACTAAACAGTCACTGATAGGTGGGGCCCACCTGTCAGGTTTGACCCTGGTCAACCGACCGTTGACTGCTGACGCCAGCATTACATCATGATGACGTCACCCTGTACTGTTCTGGATAATGTTGATTTAATTAAATCCAGAAATTCCAGAAATTAATAAAAACTTTAGAAAATCATATCTTTTAATCCATAACTCCGATGAAAATAATTTGTACATGAAAGTTGCTCAGAATTTCGAGACGGATCTGAGCACGCGGGCCGTTCGTCCATCCCACGTCCCTAGCTATTCGAACATAGAACTGTTCCCCTCCGGTCATCTGTCTGACAAATGTCCGGAACCGGGAAAACATTCTCGGATGGATTCCCCCTTCCTCGGTGACGTGCAACCATACGTTAGGACACACCCGGCACTACATATTGTCATGCCGTACTTTGCGTTGCTCATGTTTTCTCTATATTTATACTGTTTCCTCCCCCTCTTCTCTCTCGTTAGACCCCAACGCAGTTCCCGGTACCGATGCAGCTCCGGAGCCCGACGCCACCATTAACGACCTTGCCCTTGCCGCCGAGCAACCAAGCAAGCCCCCCCCCCCCCTTGAGCATCCTGATATTGCCTATTCTTTCTCTCATGCTTGCATTAGAAATTGCTGCTGCTACTGCTTTACCTATTCTGATGCATAGCCTGTTTATTGTAACCTGCTATTGGAACCTTACCTGCTTATCCTAAACTGTCTAGTATAGGCTCGGTAGAGACCTATCAGTGACCCCACTAGTCCTGACTGCCCCGCTGGATTATCCGAAGACCCGATCAACGGGATTGAAGACCAGACCCTGACACCGCACATCACCCCCCCTTAGTTGTAACGACACTGCAGCGTTGCTATCGAGTGCCGAGGGTGAAACCTCTTGTAGCACTTCGGATGTTAACTCTATAGAGTAGCTATTCGGTCATGGTCATCGAGGGTGATTCCTCCTTCCCCACTTCCGATAACGACGCTGTCGTGCAACACATCAAGTGTGAACCCATCGAGGGTGATCCCTCCGAGTTCACCTTGACGGATACATCGAGTAGGAATCCAACAAGGGTGATACCTCGGATTCCCCAGATGTTATGGACACACGGATACTTGGACTGTACTACTATTACTTGGAAAGGCGGGTCGACCTTGAGGGGTACCCGTGTGTGATGTGAAGACGGGTTGCCTGTATGGTGCCCGAGTGATGAATATGAGGCGTGGCCAGGCATTCTTGGCCCTTGCCGCAAGTCCTCGAGACGGGGCGACGGGGTCACATCGATCGTGAGTCTCTGCTCGTTACCGCAGCCCCAAGGTACTAACGGTTTGGATATTTGATTTGAGTGGGCCTCTGGCCCGATAGCACTGACCATCACGCGGGAATAAATATGGGTACTCTACATCGTGGCATCAGCCAAAAGCTCTGTCAGACGTCCAGTTCAGCATTGCGGCCGGGACGGACTAGCGCCCTCCTGGTGCCTAGCTTCCCCCTGCATGCAACGACTCGGAGTGCACAGGGCGATGGCCCAAGACGTCTGAGCGCTTAGGATGTAGACCGACGGGGACCTCTCTGCTGAGCTCTAGGTAGGGCTGCGGTGTGTCGTTTGGCCGAGGTCGGGCATGACTCGGGAAAGTGTGTCCGGCCGGAGTTAAGCGAGCGTGGTGGGTAAGTTGGTGCACCCCTGCAGGGAAGAACTAATGTATGCATAGCCGGATCCTTGGTAACGGACACTCGGAGTTGTATCCCGATCGATACAACTAGAATTGGATACTATGGCTCTGGGATTGCTTCTCGCAGGGAGTCGAGAAGGGATCTCAGGACGAGGTTGATGACTGTATGGCTCTGGGATTGCTTTCTCGCAGGGAGTCGAGAAAGGATCTCTGGGTGAGGATGAGACTTAATGATACTACTACTTATACGGTACTAATCTACACTCTTCTAATGCTGCAAGACCTCAGAAGATGCTAGTCTTCGATAGGACTAGGCCTTCTCTCTTTTCTTGCATTTCTGCAGCCCAGTCCACATATACAGCCTCTCTTCGATAATGTTGCATATGTAGTGTAGATCCTTGCTTGCTGAGTACTTCGGATGAGTACTCACGGTTGCGTTGCTTTCTTTCTCCCCCATATCCCTTTTGATGCAACCAGATGACGGAGCCCCTGAGACAGCTGCCCCCGTCGACGATCGCTACTACTAATACCCTGAGGGTGGATGCAACTACGAGTTGGCCGACGACCAGGAGTAGGATCAGAGGGTCCCAGGCAGGAGGCCTACGCCTTTCGATCGTAGTGTTTTTCTTTTGCCCCGCCTTCTAAGGGTCTTTCTGTGTTTCCTTTTATATTTGTTCTCAGATATCTGATGCTTCCGCTGACGCTTGGACGCAAGCTTATGTATTCAAGCCCTCGAGGCCACTGGCTTGTAATATAAAGCTTGTATGACTTTATTTATGTTTTAGGGTTGTGTTGTGATATCTTCCCGTGAGTCCTTAGGCTTGATCGTGTGCATTTGCGTGTATGATTAGTGCATGATTAAGCCGGGGGCATCACAAGTTGGTATCAGAGCCGACTGACTGTAGGAACCCCCCTCTCCAACTCCTTGGCCGAAGTTGAGTCTAGTAACCGAAAACTATTTTACTAACTAGGATGTGTGGCTTACGGGCCCACGTCGCGATCTCTCTTCTATTCGGGTTAAACTTTTACTAACTCCAACATTAGGTTCTCGTGATCACATCCACCCGGTGTTCTGAAGATTTCCCCCCTTGCTTCAAGTTTGTGGGCCAGGTTCTGCTTGCAGGATCCTTTTATCGAGGGCACCCTGTGTTGTCACTTGCAGATTCCTCGCTCCAGCAGTTTTCTCCGACGTGGATGTAGCCTTTTCTATGTCACGTTGTTGTAATCCTCACCGCGTGCGTGCACGCCGCCTAGTTTGTCTAGCTGCGAGCATTCCCGTGCGCGTACTATCCGTTTGAATCCAACTCTGTGCATGGATTGGTATGTCTTTAACGGCTACTATCGTATATCTAATGCCTTTCCTATTCTTTCCCGTATACATCATGAATAACTCCATACACCTGCAGTTTTACTTGCTAAACTGCCCCTGTTGAATTGGCAGGATGGCTGACGATCCTCCACCTCCACCCTATATTGC
Source organism: Thinopyrum elongatum (assembly GCA_011799875.1). Classification (NCBI taxonomy): domain Eukaryota; kingdom Viridiplantae; phylum Streptophyta; class Magnoliopsida; order Poales; family Poaceae; genus Thinopyrum; species Thinopyrum elongatum. Next base: position 423,811,014 of record CM022301.1, read on the forward strand.
CGCAATGATGCAACAGTTTGAATTGAACCGTCAGCTCAACGAGAGTCTGGTAAGACGTTTGGAATGCAACGAGGCTCGTCAGGAGCCTGGACCGATCTCGCTGCCAGAATTTGTGCGCCTCAACCCGTCTGTTTTTCGCAACTCCACCAATCCTATGGATGCTGATGATTGGCTTCGTGACATCCTGTTTGAAATGGAGTGAGCTAATGTTGCCCCTGACAGTTACGTCACCTTTGCAACATTCCATTTAAAAGGTCCAGCTGCTCAATGGTGGGAAAGCCACAAGGGTATGTTACCTGCTGAAATAGTAACCACTTGGCAGGAATTTCAGTCAGCTTTTCGTGCACGATACATTCCTCAAGGTCTGATGGACCAGAAGAAGCAGGAGTTCCGCAAACTCACACAAGGCACAATGACTGTGGATGAATATCAGAGAAAATTTCTTGAATTGTCCCGTTATGCTGAAGATGATGTCTGCACTGACGCACGCAAGCAGGAGAAATTCCGTGAAGGACTGCGTACTGATATAAACCTTGCACTTGCTGTCCATGATTGCACAGACTTTGCAACGCTAGTCAGCCAATCTTTCCAAGTTGAAACTGCTCTGACTAAGTACCAGGAGTCGCTCAAGCGCACTCATGGCGTTGGCCCATCCTCGGGTCAGCCTGTTCAGAAACGTTGAGTGTGGATTCCGCACCATGTTTACCACCGACCTGCTCCAACACCCATGCCATCATATGTTGCACCTCGTCTGCCTTCACCACCGAGACAGCTAACGGTTCATGATGGGCCGCCTAATGTTATGGCTTCTCCTCAGGACGCACCACGTCCTCCTGGTGGCCGTAAGAAGGGCCATCGAACCCATCGTTGCAGAAATCGTAAAGCCAGGATGTCTGCTATGGACCGAGGCCAGGTCACTCACGTCAAAATGGGAGAAGCTCGTGAGTCTCCTAAAATCGTGATGGGAACCCTGTCAGTTAATTCAGTTGCAGCTTCTGTTCTCTTTGATTCCGGGGCATCACATTCCTTTGTGTCTCAACAATTTGCTCAGCGGCATGAGCTACCTCTAGAGTTATTGCCCACACCATTAGAGATTATCACTCCCCGTTCCAGGTTGCAAACCAAGATGGTAAGTCACAACAATCAGATCAAAATTGAAGGGTTGATGTTCTCTGCTTCCCTTATTGCTCTTGGACCTTCCGACATAGACATCATTCTCGGTATGGACTGGTTGACAGCCCATAATGCTTTGATTGATTGCGCTACTAAGACAATCCAGCTGACTCACCCTTCTGGCCAGACAGTCAAATACTCAGCCCGAATAGCTCAGGATGCTGAGACTCAAATATATGTTCTGAATGCATTGAATGCTTCACCTCTTGAAGGCATCGAGAACGTTCCAGTTGTTCGTGATTTTCAAGATGTCTTTCCAGAAGAACTTCCAGGAATACCCCCTGCTAGAGCTGTTGAGTTTGTCATTGACTTGAAACCAGGCACTACTCCTATTGCGAAGCGTCCTTATAAGATGCCTTCGCATCATCTTCTCGAGCTTAAGGAAGAAATCGACATGTCACTTAAGAAAGGTTTCATCCGCCCCAGTTCCTCTGCTTGGGGAGCACCTTCACTCTTCGTTAAGAAGAAAGATGGAACTAACCGATTGGTTCAGGATTATCGGCCCATTAACTAAGCCACAATCCAGAACAAATATCCGCTTCCTCGGATCAATGATTTGTATGATCAACTTGCTGGATCATCCGTATTCTCTAAACTTGATTTGAGGTTGGGTTATCATCAGATCCGTGTTCGTGAAGAGGATATTCCGAAGACTGCATTTGTTACTCGCTATGGCTCTTATGAGTACACTGTCATGTCTTTTGGCTTAACAAATGCTCCAGCCACATTCTCCCGTCTGATGAATTACATCTTCATGGATTACCTCGACAAGTTCATCGTGGTTTATCTAGATGATATCCTGGTTTATTCGAAGAATAAAGAAGAACATGCTGAACACCTCCGTCTTGTACTGGAGAGGCTCCGAGAACACTAGTTGTATGCCAAATACTCCAAATGTGAATTTTGGCTTTCTGAAGTAACCTACCTTGGTCATGTGATTTCCAAGGATGGAATTGCTGTTAACCCGGAGCGGGTTCAGGCTATTCTTGACTGGACTCCTCCGAAGAACGTCAAGGAAGTGAGAAGTTTTCTCGGCCTTGCAAGCTATTGCCATCGATTTGTCGAGAACTTTTCTAAGATTGCTAAGCCCCTGACTGATCTGCTTCACAAAGGCGTTAAGTTTGAGTGGACAGACAAATGTCAGGAAAGTTTTCAAACACTCAAAGACAAGCTAACATCTGCCCCAGTACTTGCTCCTCCAGATTCTCGCAAGGACTTCGTGATTTATTGTGACGCATCCCGTGAAGGATTAGGCTGTGTCCTAATGCAAGAGCGTAAAGTCATTGCTTATGGCTCTCGTCAGTTGCGCCCACATGAAGAAAATTATCCGGTACATGATCTAGAACTAGCTGCTGTGATTTATGCATTGTAGTTGTGGCGACATTACCTCCTCGGTAATCGTTGCGAGATCTACACGGAACATAAAAGTCTGAAGTACTTGTTCACCCAGCCATCTCTAAACCTCCGTCAGCAAAGATGGATGGAGGCCATTGCGGACTATGATTTGGGTATTTCTTATACCCCTGGCAAGGCTAATGTGATGGCTGATGCCTTAAGCCGCAAGTCCTATTGCGACAACCTCATGGTTAGGCGAGCTCAACCTTGTCTTTTTGAAGAACTGTGCAAGCTGAATCTGCATATTGTTCCACAGGGTTCTCTTAATAACCTCGTGATACAACCAGATCTTGAGAAAGCTGTTAAGAATGCGCAAGCTAAAGATGCTGAAGTTGATCTGATGAAGAAAAATCTTCACCTTGAAAAGTACAGGGATTTCTCGCTGTCTGAAGATGGAACCTTGTATTTCAGAAACCGCATTGTCGTACCTCGCTTCGAGCTTATGACTGATAAGGTAATGAAGGACGCACATGATACCCCACTATCAATTCATCCGGGTAGCACCAAGATGTATCGTGATCTCCGTCAAAGGTACTGGTGGTCTAGAATGAAGCAGGACATTGCTTGTTATGTTGCTGAATGCGATGTTTGCCATCGCGTTAAAGCAGAACATCAGAAGCCTGCTGGAATTCTGCAACCGTTACCTATTCCTCTATGGAAATGGGATAAAGTGCAAATGGATTTCATTACTAGCCTTCCCAGGTCACAGAAGGGTCACGATGCTATTCTTGTCGTCGTCGACCAACTCTCTAAAGTTGCACACTTTCTGCCTGTCAAGGAGACGATCACTGCTAGTCAGTTAGCGGAGTTATATCTCTCCAGAATTGTTTCACTCCACGGCATTCCGAAGGAGATCAGTTTGGACCGTGGCGACCTTTTCACTTCAAAGTTCTGGGAAAGTTTCCAAGAAGCTATGGGAACTCATATCACCTGGAGTTCAGCTTATCACCCTCAGTCCCAAGGCCAAGTCGAGCGAGTCAATCAGGTGCTTGAAGATATGCTTCGAGCTTGTGTTATTTCTTTCGGTAAGAAGTGGGAAGAATCTCTTCCATATGCCGAGTTCTCTTATAACAACAGCTATCAAGCCAGCTTGAAAATGGCCCCCTTCGAAGTTCTATATGGACGTAAGTGTCGAACCCCTCTGAATTGGTCAGAAACTGGGGAACGACCGCTCGTGGGTCCGGATATTATTCAACACGCCGAAGAGCAAGTCCGTATCGTTCGAGAAAATCTCAAGGCGGCGCAGGACGGTCAGAAGAGCAACTATGATCGCAAACGATGGGGTTTAACTTATCAACCCGGTGATCAGGCTTATCTGCGAGTCACTCCTATGAAGGGCACTCACCATTTTGGAATCAAGGGCAAGCTAGCCCCGTGCTACATTGGTCCTTTCCGCATTATTGCTAGACGTGGTCATGTGGCATATAAATTGGAATTGCCGCCGCAATTCTCTCATATCCACGACGTCTTCCATGTGTCGCAACTTCGTCGATGCTTCAAGGAATCTCCGCACTGAGCTGTGGATCACGAGATGCTCGAATTGCATGATGATCTTTCTTATAAGGAGCATCCGATCCGCATTCTCGATGAAGCTGAACGTCGGACCCGTCAAAAGGTTACCAAGTTCCTCAAAGTGCAGTGGTCAAATCATACTGAAGATGAAGCCACTTGGGAACGCGAGGATAATCTTCGTGCGGAACACCCCGAACTTTTTCTTTCTACCTCTTAATTCTCGGGACGAGAATTCTTGTTAGTGAAGGAGATTTGTAACACCCCATGTATTAAGCTACAGTAATCCCCCTTTTTGATTATGCCATGTCATCATGATCAACAGTTCTTAATCATCATTAGTATCATATCTCTTTTCCAATTTAAATTCAAATGGAAATTCAAACTTAAGTGAAACTAAAAGTTGTTCAAATTGGAAAACAAAAATGTGCATCATGTTGCAAATATTCCCATAGCATTTATAAAAATGATTGCAACATTTATTGGAATTGTAAAAGGATTCAAACAACAAGAAACAGTAGCAAAATAGCACAATTTAATCCTTTTTCAATTAAATAAAATCCAAACAAAAAGATATGGACATCAAACCATTTTCTAGCAGTGACTAATTTTGCACTATTAATATTTGGACCAGTCACATATTTTACGAAACCAAGTTGCAATATAAACAAAAGACAAAACAGAAAAAAAAAGGAAAAATGAACAACAGCCCCCCCTGCTACTGGGCCGTGGCCCAGCTGGCCACTTGGCCCAGCCGGCCCTCTCGCCCGCCCGCTTAACCCCCACCCCTGGGAAAACCCTAGCCCAACCACCCCCCACGATCCCCCCACTCTCCCTCGTCTCTCCCCCCCCACCTCTCGATCCCGATCTGGATCAGGAAGGGGGATCGAACCCGGCGACCCCGACGCCATCGCCCCGGCGCCTCACCGCCCTACGTCGCCACCTCACCGGCGCCGCCTCCCCACCGGACCGCCCCGTCACCGCCTCTCCCTCGCCGGCGCCGCCCTTCGACGTCGCCCTTGACCCATCCCCTCCGACCACGGTCGCCTACGCCGCCGCTCGATCTCCAAACTCCGGTCGCCCCCGACACGTCTGAGCACGCCAACAGCTCCGGGGTGAGCTCCCGCGGCTACTCCCCCTCCTCGATTCACCGCCGTAGGCCGCCGTACGCGCCGCTCGGTCTTCGCCCAGAGGGCACGGTCACTGCGACCGTGACCGCCCCCAGCCCCGCGTCGCCGCTACCCTGCCGCGCGCGCCCTCGATGCCCACCGCGCCGCGATGCGCTCGCCTGACACACTCCCCGCACCCGCTCCTCGCGTCCCCCTGTCCACTGGCCTCGCCTGCGGCCGCCGCCGTGCTCCATCGCCGTCGCTCGCCGCACCGTGCTCCCGCCCGCGCACACTCGTCCGTCCACCCAACCACGGCGACCTCCCGCCTCGCGCCCCAACTCTCCGTCTCGCTGCCTCGCCACGGCTCCGCCGCCTGTGCCCCGCTACTGCCTCCGCCGCACCAGGCCGTAGCCGCCGTAGCCACGGCGCGTCTCCTTGCCCCGCCCGGCGAGCGCCTCCCCTGCTCGCCCAGTCGCGGCCGGCCTGGGCGTGCGCCGGACACCCGCACGCCCCGCCCGCGCCCGTAACCGCAACCCCGACGCCCTCTCCATTGCCCCTGGGCCACTGACGAAACGGGCCCACGCCCAGAACAAAAAAAAGAGAAATGTTTTTATATATAATAATAATTATTATTAATTAATTAATCTAATTAATTCTGATTAATTAAAACTAAATAAGTTTAAATTAACTTAATGACTAATTAACCTAATTAAACTATTAATTAACTAACAGTCACTAACAGGTGGGGCCCACCTGTCAGGTTTGACCCTGGTCAACCGACCGTTGACTGCTGACGTCAGCATTACATCATGATGATGTCACCCTGTACTGTTCTGGATAATGTTGATTTAATTAAATACAGAAATTCCAGAAATTAATAAAAACTTTAGAAAATCATATCTTTTAATCCGTAACTCCGATGAAAATAATTTGTACATGAAAGTTGCTCAGAATTTTGAGACGGATCCGAATATGAAGGCCGTTCGTCCGTCCCACGTCCCTAGCTATCCGAACATGGAACCGTTCCCCTCCAGTCATCTGTCTGACAAATGTCCGGATCCGGGAAAACATTCCCGGATGGATTCCCCCTTCCTCGGTGACGTGCAACCATACGTTAGGACACACCCGGCACTGCATATTGTCATGCCGTACTTTGCGTTGCTCATGTTTGCTCTATATTTGTACTGATTCCTCCCCCTCTTCTCTCTCGTTAGACCCCGACGCAGTTCCCGGTACCGATGCAGCTCCGGAGCCCGACGCCACCATTGACGACCTTGACCCTTTGCCGCCACACTCAGCAAGCCCCCCCCCCCCCCCACCTTGAGCATCCCGATATCGCCTATTCTTTCTCTCATGCTTGCATTAGAAATTGCTGCTGCTACTGCTTTACCTATTCTGATGCATAGCCTGTTTATTGTAACCTGCTATTGAAACCTTACCTACTTATCCTAAACTGTCTAGTATAGGCTGGGTAGAGACCTATCAGTGACCCCACTAGTCCCGACTGCCCCGCTGGATTATCCGAAGACCTGATCAACGGGATTGAAGACCAGACCCCGACACCGCACATCACCCCCCTTAGTTGTAACGACACTGCAGCGTTACTATCGAGTGCCGAGGGTGAAACCTCTTGTAGCACTTCGGATGTTAACTCTATAGAGTAGCTATTTGGTCATGGTCATCGAGGGTGATTACTCCTTCCCCACTTCCGATAACGACGCTGTCGTGCAACACATCAAGTGTGAACCCATCGAGGGTGATCCCTCCGAGTTCACCTTGACGGATACATCGAGTAGGAATCCAACGAGGGTGATACCTCGGATTCCCCTGATGTTATGGACACACGAATACTTGGACTGTTGTCAGGACCCCGATTCTAAGTCACACCGATCTAGCCTGTAACACCTCATATCACTTTGCGGCCTCACGCACGGTATTCCCACGGGTGTCGCCTTACCATGGCCCGGGACCGTTTGCGCTTTTTGGCTCACGTATATGATAGTGTTGCTAGCATCCATATGACAGAGAACCCGGGCCGACATGGCTAGTCGTGAACCCAAAGCGGCGCTAACTTACGGGGACAGGCATACATGAATCAACATCGAGCATGTCGGTCAGCAGCGTGTGAATCCGGGCTGTAGCACTGGGCTAGCAGGACTCCGGGAAACCGGGCTGTAGCAGGCTAGGCAGGACTCCGGATATCACCGCGTGACATTTCCCTGAAGGGACAGACACAGGAACGAAGTGAAACACATGCCGGCCAGTCTAGGTGTTCCGGAGCAGCAGTGCTGGGCTAGCAGGACTCCGGTAAACCGGGCTGTAGCGGACTACCAAGGCTCAGTGGAGACACCAGACTACATTTCCCCATAAGAGAGGCTGCCAAGGATAAACAACTAGATAGTCGGATCCCACACATACCAAGCATTTCAATCATACACACAATATGCTCGACATGTGTAAATACAACATGGCATCACAACAAAACTCTACAACTCAAAGTACTTTATTTAAAAGGCTCTGGGGAGCCATACATAACATGTTCATACAGATAGGGGTCACACGACCCGACACTCAAGTCATACAAACATACAAGCACATGCGGAAGCAACTAGTCTGAGTACAGACACTAGAAAGAAAGAAGGCTTGACGAAGCCCTTCTATCTACATAGGCCCTTCACAAGCTCAGGTCACCACCTGGGTGGCAAGTCACTCGTCAACGTCGAGATCTACATAGAACCCATCGGAGGGGGCGGTGTTCTCGTCTGCAACAGTTATTAAAGCAACATGAGTACAAAGGTACTCAGCAAGTCTTACAACAGATCCTAATATATATGCACATTCTCAAGAAGGGTGGTGGAGTTATTGCAGCAAGCCAGCTTTGACTCTTGGCTACACTATCCTATGAGACACCACTTGAGAAATTAGCTTTCGCACACGAGTCCACTAATCACCATCACAATACTCCACCGTGGATCCTCCCTCGTAATCCTACGAGAGGGCCATCCGCGGTACTCACACTTATCTTGAGTCTTTTAGTAGTAACCATTAACTTGTCTATGAACTGCATAAGCGACCAAGTAGTCCTTTACCGCGGACGCGGCTATTCGAATAGTTTTATACCCTGCAGGGGTGTACTTCGTCACACATGTTTCCACCACTTAGCGTCTGCACACGACATGTGCTCGGCAGACTTCAAGCGAAAGCCGACGTGGGTGTAGACCACGACCTGACTAACCACACAAGTCTCTAGTCCAGGTTTATCGCCTATTCGGGTTCCATCCGCAAGGAAATCCGGCCGGGGTGTCCTCAACGGCCCCAAACGATGTGTGCAGGGTTCCCGAGACACCAAACGGGCGACTAGGTACACCGGCCACGTGCCTACCGCATCACAGCCCACCCCTAAGGTCAGCACTGCGCACGGCCTCCAGCAACTACAAACACCAGTAACTACTTGCAACTCCTGGACAGAGGACGAGAGGGGTCAGTAAGTCGAGCGGGGTCATATTTCAGGGCCCAACGTGTGGTAGTAGCTGAATCTTAAATCACGCATACAGATCTCAGTTCTTAAGGACGGCCTCAATGAAACAACCCACCATGTACTCCTACATGGCCTTCCATCGATACCTTTACCAAAACATGTTCAACACTTCACTCTCATTACCGACACAACCATTCACTCTAGTTCATCACCCTGATGAGCCAAACCTGACACAACTCTAAGCATAGCAGGCATAGCATGGTAGGAAACCCAGACTTGGCTCAATCAACTCCTACACATGCTAGTGGGTTTCATCTAGTTACTGTGGCAATGACAGGTCATGCAGAGGATATGGGTTCAACTACCGCAACACACAGCAGTTTGAAACGCGTTGTCTTAATGCAGTAAACAAGAGCAGAAGCGAGAAGATGGGTTGGTATCGAAATGATCAATGGGGTTGCTTGCCTGACAGAGTGGTAGTGGAATACTGCCCTTCAGTTGGATACTCGTGAATATCCTCGGAGGCAGAACCTACCACGAAGAACACATCGAAACACAATCATCACATGGCAATATGCAACAATATGATGCATGCTATGACATGGCAAAATGAGTGTGTTTTGGCTAATGCATCTTAGAACAGGTTGGTTTGAGTTCATTTGAATCAAGGATTCAAATGCAAACCCAAAATAAGATGTCATATTAGTGCATTAACTTGTTTCATCTAATCAGCAAGGTTAAAGTGTTCTGACATGCATGAAACCAGTACAGATGGAAAGATTGGATTTTTCTAATCCAAATTCATATATAATTTGTTTGATTTGGAGCTACAGATTAATTTCTATGAATTTTTGAAGTTTGTAGAATTTTCTGGAATTTCCTGAATAAAAATAAATCCAGAGAAATACTTATTGCGTCAGCATTGCGTCAGGATGACGTCAGCGGTCAACGGGGCCGGTCCAGGTCAAACCTGGCCAGTGGGTCCCGCGTGTCAGTGTCATTAGTCTAACTAATTTTTAGTTAGTCCTAATCCTAAGTTAATTAGCAGGCGGGTCCCACCTGTCATAGACCCAGGGGGGGTCAAACTGGGTCAGCGGGGTCAAACCCGCCGGCGTTTAGCCGCCGGCGAGGCCAGACACGGCGGCGCAGTGCGGGATTCGTGCTCCGGCGACCAAAACGACGGCGGAGCACATCTACGTGATGCGGGGAGTGAGCCGCGTCGAGTGGTGGCAGTGGGTGGAGCTGGGGTGGCCGGAAACGACGCCGGCGACGAGCTGTGCGGCTGCCGGAGTTCGGGCGAGCTCGGGCTCGTCGCTAGGGGGCACGGCGAGGTGCGTGGAGTGGTTCTGTGGACTCCTGCGAGTGCGGCGAAGACGATGGCGTGCTCGGAATCGAGCCAACGTGGCTGTGGCCATGACGGCGACGTGCTGAGGCGGCGGCGGGTGCGGCCGAGCTCGGTGCAGTCGATGCAGGGCTCGAGAGCGAGAACGGAAAGGATGGGGAGGTAGCTGAGCTCACGGCGGTCACGACGGAGCAGACGGCGAGGTCGGGGACGAGCTGCTGCGGTGGTGACGGCGAAAGGGATCTCTGGCGACGGCGAGGTCGGGCGGGGCTGTTGCGGTGGTTCCGAGGCGAACAAGCACTCGGGGCTCGGTCTGCTCGATGGAGAGGACGACGACGGAGCTCGTGGACACGGCAGCGCGGCTCGGGGACGACGGTGGACGCGGGTTTCACGGTGGCGCGGCTGCGGCTGCGTCGGCCATGGTGGGGAGAGAGCGAGAGAGAGGCGCAGGGGGGGAATGAGGTGTCCAGGGGGTCGAGGCGATGACGTGGAGGACGTCCAGGCGTCCAGCGGCTCGAGCGGCAAGCAGCTGGCGCCGTGGCGGGCTCGCGCACGCCGGCGTCACCTCCCTGCCTGCCTGGCGGGGACGAAGCAGCTGGCTGGCATGGGCCAGCACAGTGCTGGGCCGCCAGGTGGGCCGGCTGGTGACTTTGCCAGGTAAGTTTATTTCCTTTTTTTTCTGCTTTCTTATTTCTGCAAGTTTGTGGCATTTCTAAAAATACCTGGGCACTTTCAAAAATCACCAAACTGCTCATGCCCACTGTATAGAGTATATCCAACATGGAACATTTCAGTTTGGGATTATTTGGACATTTAAAATATTTACTAGCATTTAAATGCCCAAATGCAAGTTACATATGATTTAATTCAATGACCTTATGATGACCTAGAAAAATGTGAACCAGTTTTGGCAGAGGTTCTAACCCAAGACAAAAATGATGGACATTTTAGAAGGGCATTTCAGGTTCATTGAAAAAGATTTTAGTAAACCCTAGTTGTTTCCAGGGGGTGCTGGGGGTTCTATCATCCCCATTTCAGGTTTCCGGAAAACTTAAACATGATGCAACACTCTAATGCCTGAACTAGCTAGGGTGTGACAACTGTACTACTGTTACTTGGAAAGGAGGGTCGACCCTGAGGGGTACCCGCGTGTGATGTGAAGACGGGTTGCCTGTATGGTGCCCGAGTGATGAATACGAGGTGTGGCCGGGAATTCTTGGCCCTTGCCGCAAGTACTCGAGACGGGGCGACGGGGTCACATCGATCGTGAGTCCCTGCTCGTTACCGCAGCCCCAAGGTACTAACGGTTTGGATATTTGATTCGAGTGGGCCTCTGGCCCGATAGCACTGACCATCACGCGGGAATAAATATGGGTACTCTACATCGTGGCATCAGCCGAAAGCTCTGTCAGACGTCCAGTTCAGCATTGCGGACGGGACGGACCGGCGCCCCCCTGGTGCCTGGCTTCCCCCTGCATGCAATGACTCGGAGTGCACAGGGCGATGGCCCAAGACCTCTGAGCGCTTAGGATGTAGACCGATGGGGACCTCTCTGCTGAGCTCTAGGTAGGGCTGCGGTGTGTCGTTTGGCCGAGGTCGGGCATGACCCGGGAAAGTGTGTCCGGCCGGAGTTAAGCGAGCGTGGTGGGTAAGTTGGTGCACCCCTTCAGGGAAGAACTAATGTATGCATAGCCGGATCCTCGGTAACGGACACTCGGAGTTGTATCCCGGTCGATACAACTAGAATTGGATACTATGGCTCTGGGATTGCTTCTTGCAGGGAGTCGAGAAGGGATCTCAGGACGAGGTTGATGACTGTATGGCTCTGGGATTGCTTTCTCGCAGGGAGTCGAGAAAGGATCTCTGGGTGAGGATGAGACTTAATGATATTACTACTTATACGGTACTAATCTACACTCTTCTAATGCTGCAAGACCTCAGAAGATGCTAGTCTTCGATAGGACTAGGCCTTCTCTCTTTTCTGGCATTTCTGTAGCCCAGTCCACATATACAGCCTCTCTTTGATAATGTTGCATATGTAGTGTAGATCCTTGCTTGCTGAGTACTTCGGATGAGTACTCATGGTTGCTTTGCTTTCTTTTTCCCCCATATCCCTTTTGATGCAACCAGATGACGGAGCCCCTGAGACAGCTGCCCCCGTCGACGATCACTACTACTACTACCCCGAGGGTGGATGCAACTACGAGTTGGCCGACGACCAGGAGTAGGATCGGAGGGTCCCAGGCAGGAGGCCTACGCCTTTCGATCGTAGTGTTTTTATTTTGCCCCGCCTTCTAAGGGCCTTTCTGTGTTTCCTTTTATATCTGTACTCAGATATCTGATGCTTCCGCTGACGCTTGGACGCAAGCTTATGTATTCGAGCCCTCGAGGCCCCTGGCTTGTAATATAAAGCTTGTATGACTTTATTTATGTTTTAGGGTTGTGTTGCGATATCTTCCCGTGAGTCCTTAGGCTTGATCGTGTGCATTTGCATGTATGATTAGTGCGCGATTAAGCCGGGGGCGTCACAAACACCACCACCCAAGGTATGTTATTCTATCTTAGAGAAGCTTTACCCCAAGTCATGGGTCAAAGCAGCTCAACAAGATGTGAATACATCAAAATGCTTAAACGAAAAATGGTAACCCCATTTTGAGCTTAAACGATGAGTATGACCTACGATCAAATGTTATCACTTGACTCCTTAGTCAATATACTCTAACATAGGTGACTTTGTCGCCGACCCCTTCTAGATGAAGTTCTCTAGTGTTTCTTTGCTTTGCATACGTTTTTAGTTGTTTGTTCCCCTTTACAAAAAAAACTTCATCTTGATTTCTTTTTTTTCTCTACATTTTCTGCATCTAATTCATTGCAAATCCTTTAGTTAATTCCTTGCAAATCTTTGTAAGATCTTATTTGCCAAGTGAGCTGAGGTGACAAATTTTTTCCTAAGTATTGAACTCGGCCTCACCGATTCATGCCAATCGGCTAGACCGAACCACAATAATACATTGTAGACAGTTCATCGGTACAACCGACGAGGACTAACCCGGTCTGACCGATTTGCATCATTTATGACACTGCCAACTCGGTGTCACCGATGAAAATGAATCAGCATTCCCGACTTCACTGCTGAGAAAACCTTTTGTCATTACAAATATCAATTCTTCTCCAACTCCACTCGATGATTCTTATCCTCTAGCATCTTAAACTACATGCTGCTTTGTAATGTGTTTCAAGGACCAAACCTATTTGACTCATGCTGCAGAAAGACCCTTCTTGGAAATTGATGTCAAAGGGGGAGAGAGAGCACATCAAAGCTTATCACATGGGATGCTTATTGACAATAGAGGAGAGAAGTCACATGTCTTTAAGAGGGAAAAGACATGTCAATGTATGTTTGTTTTGCTCTGATTTCGGTTGCTCTGATTTTCTCTTACCCTACTTTCTCCCATTATCCAATATTAGATTCAGGGGGAGAAAGAGTTCATATCTAAGGGAAGAAAATCTTTGGAATTCATTGCATATCTTTAATCTTTGGGGACATGTCTATACCCAAATAGAGTACTAAGTACTCACTCACTACATGTCATCCCAGTCTTGGTACTCTTGTGGTTTTCTAAACTTGCTTTGTTTAGTGGTGTTTCTGTGTTATTTAACCCTGTTTTCTCAGAGTCATCTCTTCCAAAGCTAGCTCAAGATCACAAGGTAAGTATATGCATCACACTCATGTGCATGATGATCTCTTGTTGATGTACATATTGTTTGCAAGAAGGACTCATGAACATGAAGGTATATTCCCTGTATCTACATCATTTGCTCTGATGCACATAGCCAAGATACATGTAACTCATTGCTTGCTCTAACATTCTTATGCATTCACATGCTCTCATATTCTATCTTTGCATGATTGCATACATGTAGGGGGAGCCTATGCATGTTACGTGTCCTTCCAAAGCTTTACTTGTTACCTTTCATATCCTTATCTAAAGCTTTGATGTATGTTGTCATCAATTACCAAAAAGGGGGAGATTGAAAGCACAAGTGCTCCCTGGGTGATTTTGGTAATTAATGTCAACATATCTCTTGTTGGACTAATATTTTCATCTAGTATATTTCAGAAAGTTCAACAATGGCGTGGCATGGACAAGAGGATGTAGAACCCCTTCAAAATGCCAAGGACAAAGATTGGCACAAGCTCAAGACTCTTCATTTCTATTTTAGTGATCCAAGATCACATTGATTCCATAGGGAAAGCCAATACTGTTAAAAGGGGATGAGGTGTTGCTTAATGGTCTACTTGCTCAAAGTGCTTAGTGATATGCTCCAAAGCCCTCAACCACTTTCTCAATTCCATATGTCCTAAACCTAAAAGTCAAACTCGGCCCCACCGATTTGATCTATCCGGCGCCACTGAGTTCCTTTGACATAGCCACTGCCAGAAACCCTAATTGGTTCGGTCTCACCGATAGGGATTTCGGTCTCACCGAGATGGCAATGCAAACTCTCTGTTTCCCTTCGTAACATTTTGGTCTCACCGAAACGAGCGATCGGTCTCACCGAGTTTGCCTTGCAAACTCTCTGTTGCCTGTTGCAATTATTTCGGTCTCACTGAAATGTGCAACCAGTCACACCGAGTTTGCCTGACCAACTCTCTGTTTGCTCATTGCTGAAATCGGTCTCACCGAGTTCATGCAATCGGTCACACCGAGATGAGGTTTTGCCCTAACCCTAGCACATCAGTCCCACCGAGTTGATCATATCGGTCCCACCGAGATTCCTAACGTTCACATTTTGAATTGAATCGGTCTCACCGAGTTCTTCCATTCGGTCTGACCGAGTTGAGTCAAATGTGTGCAACGGTTAGATTTTGTGTGGAGGCTATATATACCCCTCCACCCCCTTCTCTATTCAAGAGAGAGCCATCAGAACGTGCCTACACTTCCACTACTCATTTTCTGAGAGAGAACCACCTACTCATGTGTTGAGACCAAGACATTCCAATCCAACCACAAGAATCTTGATCTCTAGCCTTCCCCAAGTTGCTTTCCACTCAAATCTTCTTTCCACCATATCCAAATCCGTGAGAGAGAGTTGAGTGTTGGGGAGACTATCATTTGAAGCACAAGAGCAAGGAGTTCATCATCAACACACCATTTATTACCTTTTGGAGAGTGGTGTCTCCTAGATTGGTTAGGTGTCACTTGGGAGCCTCCGACAAGATTGTGGAGTTGAACCAAGGAGTTTGTAAGGGCAAGGAGATCGCCTACTTCGTGAAGATCTACCCGAGTGAGGCAAGTCCTTTGTGGGCGATGGCCATGGTGGGATAGACAAGGTTGCTTTTTCGTGGACCCTTCGTGGGTGGAGCCCTCCGTGGACTCAGGCAACCGTTACCCTTCATGGGTTGAAGTCTCCATCAACGTGGATGTACGATAGCACCACCTATCGAAACCACGCCAAAAATCTCCATGTCTTCATTGCGTTTGCACACTCCAATCCCATCCCTTTACTTTCTTGCAAATTGCATACTTTACTCTTTCTGCTATTCATACTCTTATCATGCTTGCTTGAAATGTATTGTGAATGCTTAAACTTGTGCTAAAACTCTACCTCAACTTAAAGAACTTAAAAATTGCTACTTTTGCTAGTAGAGTGTCTAATCACCCCCCCCCCCCCCCTCCTAGACACCTCTTCTCGATCCTTTCAGCTTCTTTTGATCCTAATGATATGCCTTTGTCTACTTTCATTGAGAATAATAATGAATCTATGGATGTGAATTTTGTTGGTAGGAACAATTTTGGTAATAACGCGTATAGAGGTAATTTTCATCCTAGGTTGTTTCCTAGTAATTCCTCTAATAATTATGGTAATTCCTACAACAATTCTTATGGAAATTATAATAAGATGTCCTCTGATTTTGAGAATAGTGTTAAAGAATTTATGATTTCGCAAAAGAGTTTCAATGCTTTGATTGAAGAAAAAATGCTTAAGAATGATGATTTGGCTAGGAACATGGATAGAATTTCTCTTGATGTTGATTCTTTGAAACTAAGATCTATTCCACCCAAGAATGATATTAATGAATCTCTAAAGGCTATGAGAATCTCCATTGATGAGTGCAAAGAAAGAACCACTAAGATGCGTGCTAAAAAAGATTGGTTTGTAAAAACATGTTCTTCTTGTTTCTGTGAAAATAATGATGAAGACCTTAAAGTGATTGATGTGACTCCTATTGAATATTTGTTTTCCAATATAAATCTTGATAAATATGGGACTAGATATGAGTCAAGTTTAGTTAAAAGGCGTCCCAATGATTCGGAGTTTTTAGATCTTGATGCAAAAATTGATAAAAGTGGGATTGGAGAGGTCAAAACTTTAAGTAGCAATGAACCCACTCTTTTGGATTTCAAGGAATTTAATTATGATAATTGTTCTTTAATAGATTGTATTTCCTTGTTGCAATCCATGTTGAATTCTCCCCATGCTTATAATCAAAACAAAGCTTTTACTAAACATATCGTTGATGCTATGATGCAATCTTTTGAAGAAAAGCTAGAATTGGAAGTTTCTATCCCTAGAAAACTTTATGATGAGTGGAAACCTACTATTAAGAATAAGATTAAAGATTATGAGTGCCATGCTTTGTGTGATTTGGGTGCTAGTGTTTCCACGATTCCAAAAACTTTATGTGATGTGTTGGGTTTCCGTGAATTTGATGATTGTTCTTTAAATTTGCATCTTGCGGATTCCACTATTAAGAAACCTATGGGAAGGATTAATGATGTTCTTATTGTTGCAAATAGGAATTATGTGCCCCTAGATTTCATTGTTCTTGATATAGATTGCAATCCTACATGTCCTATTATTCTTGGTAGACCTTTCCTTAGAACGATTGGTGTAATTATTGATATGAAAGAAGGAAACATTATATTTCAATTTCCATTAAGGAAGGGCATGGAACACTTTCCTAGAAATAAAATTAAATTTCCATATGAATCTATTATGAGAGCTACTTATGGATTGCATACCAAAGATGACAATACCTAGATCTATTCATGTTTTTATGCCTAGCTAAGGGCGTTAAACAATAGCGCTTGTTGGGAGGCAACCCAATTTTATTTTTGTTTTTGCTTTTTTGTTCCTGTTTTTCTTTGAATAATTCATCTAGCCTCTGGTTAGATGTGATTTTTTGTTTTAATTAGTGTTTGTGCCAAGTAAGACCTTTGGGATGGCTTACGGTGATAGTTGATTTGATCTTGCTGAAAAACAGAAACTTTTGCGCCCAGGAAAATAGTTGATTTGATCTGATTGTTTTGGCAGAAGATTAATAAACAAATTTCCCAGGTTTTCCTAATTTTTCAGAATTTTTGGAGTTACAGAAGTATTCGAATTTCTCTGATTGCTACAGCATGTTCTGTTTTTGACAGATTCTGTTTTCTATGTGTTGTTTGCTTATTTTGATGAATCTATGGGTAGTATCGGGGGGTATGAACCATGGAAAAGTTGGAATATAGTAGATATTACACCAATATAAATAAAGAATGAGTTCACAACAGTACCAAAAGTGGTGATTTATTTTCTTATACTAACGGAGCTTATGAGATTTTCTGTTGAGTTTTGTGTTGTGAAGTTTTCAAGTTTTGGGTAAGGATTTGATGGACTATGGAATAAGGAGTGGCAAGAGCCTAAGCTTGGGGATGCCCAAGGCACCCCAAGGTAATATTCAAGGACAACCAAGAGCCTAAGCTTGGGGATGCCCCGGAAGGCATCCCCTCTTTCGTCTTTGTCTATCGGTAACTTTACTTGAGGCTATATTTTTATTCACCACATGATATGTGTTTTGCTTGGAGCGTCTTGTATGATTTGAGTATTTGCTTTTTAGTTTTCCACAATCATCCTTGCTGCACACACATTTTGAGAGGGACATGCATGAATCGTGATTTATTAGAATACTCTATGTGCTTCACTTATATCTTTTGAGCTAGGCAATTTTTCTCTAGTGCTTCACTTATATCTTTTTAGAGCATGGCGATGGTTTTATTTTTTAGAAATTGTTGAACTGTCATGCTTCACTTATATTATTTTGTGAGTCTTTAAACAGCATGGTAATTTGCTTTGGTTATAAATTTACTCCTAATATGATAGGCATCCAAGAGGGATATAATAAAAACTTTCATATAAAGTGCATTGAATACTATGAGAATTTTGATTCCTTATGATTGTTTTGAGATATAGAGATGGTAATATTAGAGTCATGCTAGTGAGTAATTGTGAATTTTAGAAATACTTGTGTTAAAGTTTGTGATTCCCGTAGCATGCACGTATGGTGAACCGTTATGTGATGAAGTCGGAGCATGATTTATTTATTGATTGTCTTCCTTATGAGTGGCGGTCGGGGACGAGCGATGGTCTTTTCCTACCAATCTATCCCCCTAGGAGCATGCGCGTAGTACTTCATTTTGATAACTAATAGATTTTTGCAATAAGTATGTGAGTTCTTTATGACTAATGTTGAGTCCATGGATTATACACACTCTCACCCTTCCACCATTGCTAGCCTCTCTAGTGCCGCGCAACTTTCGCCGGTACCATATACCCACCATATACCTTCCTCAAAACAGCCACCATACCTACCAATTATGGAATTTCCATAGCCATTCCGAGATATATTGCCATGCAACTTTCCACCATTCCGTTTATTATGACACGCTTCATCATTGTCATATTGCTTTGCATGATCATGTAGTTGACATCGTATTTATGGCAAAGCCACCGTTCATAATTCTTTCATACATGTCACTCTTGATTCATTGCACATCTTGGTACACCGCCGGAGGCATTCATATGGAGTCATATTTTGTTCTAAGTATCGAGTTGTAATTTTTGAGTTGTAAGTAAATAAAAGTGTGATGATCTTCATTATTAGAGCATTGTCCCATGTGAGGAAAGGATGATGGAGACTATGATTCCCCCACAAGTCGGGATGTGACTCCGGACGAAAAATTAAAAAAAGGCCAAAAAAATGAGAAGGCCCAAATAAAAAAATGAGAGAAAAGAGAGAAGGGACAATGTTACTATCCTTTTACCACACTTGTGCTTCAAAGTAGCACCATGATCTTCATGATAGAGAGTCTCCTATGTTGTCAATTTCATATACTAGTGGGAATGTTTCATTATAAAACTTGGCTTGTATATTCCAATGATGGGCTTCCTCAAATTGCCCTAGGTCTTCGTGAGCAAGCGATTTGGATGCACACCCACTTAGTTTTCTTTTGATCTTTCATAAACTTATATCTCTAGTGCATCCGTTGCATGGCAATCCCTACTCACTCACATTGATATCTATTGATGGGCATCTCCATAGCCCGTTGATACGCCTAGTTGATATGAGACTATCTCCTTCTTTTTGTCTTCTCCACAACCACCATATTCTATTCCACCTATAGTGCTATGTCCATGGCTCACGCTCATGTATTGCGTGAAAGTTGAAAAAGTTTGAGAACATCAAAAGTATGAAACAATTGCTTGGCTTATCATCGGGGTTGTGCATGATTTGAATATTTTGTGTGATGAAGATGGAGCATAGCCAGACTATATGATTTTGTAGGGATAAGCTTTCTTTGGCCATGTTATTTTGAGAAGACATAATTGCCTTGTTAGTATGCTTGAAGTATTATTGTTTTTATGTCAATACTGAACTTTTGTTTTGAATCTTATGGATCTGAACATTCATGCCACAATAAAGAAAATTACATGGATAAATATGTTAGGTAGCATTCCACATCAAAAATTATGTTTTTATCATTCATCTACTCGAGGACGAGCATGAATTAAGCTTGGGGATGCTTGATACGTCTCCAACGTATCTATAATTTTTTATTGTTCCATGCTATTATATTATCTATTTTGGATGTTTTATATGCATTAATATGCTATTTTATATGATTTTTGGGACTAACCTATTAACCTAGAGCCCAGTGCCAGTTTCTATTTTGTCCTTGTTTTTTTAGCTTCGTGGAAAAGGAATACCAAACGGAGTCCAAACGGAATAAAATCTTCGCGATGATTTTTCTTGGACCAGAAGACACCCAGGAGACTTGGAGATGAAGTCGGAGGAGCCACGAGGCGGCCACAAGGGTGGAGGGCGCGCCTAGGGAGTAGGGCGCGCCCCCTGCCTTGTGGGCCCCCCGTGACCCTCCTGACCTAATTCTTTCGCCTATATATTCACATATGTTCCCAAACCACCAGAGGCATCCACGAAAACACTTTTCCACCGCCGCAACCTTCTGTACCCGTGAGATCCCATCTAGGGACCTTTTTCGGCACCCTGCCGGAGGGGGATTCGATCATGGAGGGCTTCTACATCAACCCTATTGCCCTTCCGATGAAGCGTGAGTAGTTTACCTCAGACCTACAGGTCCATAGCTAGTAGCTAGATGGCTTCTTCTCTCTCTTTGATTCTCAATACCATGTTCTCCTCGATGTTCTTGGAGATCTATTCGATGTAAAACTTTTTTGCGGTGTGTTTGCCGAGATCCGATGAATTGTGGATTTATGATCAGCTTATCTATGAATATTATTTGAATCTTCTCTGAATTCTTTTATGCATGATTTGATATCTTTGTAATTCTCTTCGAACTATCAGTTTGGTTTGGCCAACTAGATTGGTTTTTCTTGCAATGGGAGAAGTGCTTAGATTTGGGTTCAATCTTGTGGTGTCCTTTCGCAGTGATAGTAGGGGCAGCAAGGCACGTATTGTATTGTTGCCATCGAGGATAAAAAGATGGCGTTTTCGTCATATTGCTTGAGTTAATTCCTCTACATCATGTCATCTTACTTAATGCGTTACTCTGTTCTTCATGAACTTAATATTCTAGATGCAGGGAGGAGTCGGTCGATGTGTGGAGTAGTAGTAGTAGATGCAGAATCGTTTCGGTCTACTTGACACGGACGTGATGCCTATATTCATGATCATTGCCTTAGATATCGTCATAACTTTGCGCTTTTCTATCAATTGCTCGGCAGTAATTTGTTCATCCACCGTATTATTTGCGATCTTGAGAGAAGCCTCAAGTGAAACCTATGGCCCCCGGGTCTATTTTCCATCATATAAGTTTCCAATCTACCATATTAGTTTCCGATCTACTATTTTGCAATCTTTTACTTTCCGATCTATAAACCAAAAATACCAAAAATATTTACTTTCTCTTTTATTTAGTTTCATCTATATCTATCAGATCTCACTTTTGCAAGTAACCGTGAAGAGATTGACAACCCCTTTATCGCATTGGGTGCAAGTTGTTTGATTGTTTGTGCAGGTATTCGGTGATTTGTGCGTTGTCTCCTACTGGATAGATACCTTGGTTCTCAAACTGAGGGAAATACTTATCTCTACTTTGTTGCATCACCCTTTCCTCGTCAAGGGAAAAACCAACGCAAGCTCAAGAAGTAGCAATGAAGCAAAGAAGAAGGTTTTCCCTTTATCTTTGAAGGGAAAAGTATTGGCATGGTATAGGCTATGCGATGATATTGGATCTTGGAACTGGAATCGATTGAAATTGGAATTTCACCAAAAAAATTATCCTATGCATCTAGTTCATCGTGATCGGAATTACATATATAATTTTTGGCCTCGTGAAGGAGAAAGTATCGCTCTAGCTTGGGGGAGGCTTAAGTCAATGTTATATTCATGCCCCAATCATGAGCTCTCAAGAGAAATTATTATTCAGAATTTTTATGCTCGGCTTTCTCGTGATGATCAATCCATGCTAGATACTTCTTGTACTGGTTCTTTTATGAAGAAGACTATTGAATTCAGGTGGGATCTTTTAGAAAGAATTAAACGCAACTCTGAAGATTGGGAACTCGATGAAGGTAAAGAGTCAGGTATTAAGCTTAAGTTTGATTGTGTTAAATCTTTTATGAATACCGATGCTTTTCACAAGTTTAGCACTAAATATGGACTTGACTCTGAGATAGTAGCCTCTTTCTGTGAATCATTTGCTACTCATGTTGATCTCCCCAAGGAGAACTGGTTTAAATATCATCCACCTATTAAAGAACAAATTAAAGAACCGGCTGTGGTTAAAGATGAGACTATTATTTACAATGTTGACCCAGTTGTTCCTACTGCTTATATAGAAAAACCACTTTTCCCTGTTAGGATAAAGGAACATGCTAAGGTCTCAACCATGGTCAATAAAAGTAATATTAGAGCACCTAAACCTACTGAACAAATCAAAGTAGAACCTAGTGTTGGTATGGTTAAAGATCTCTTGGTAGAAAATATAGATGGGCATGTTATTTACTTCTGTGATGAAGCTGCTAGAATTGCTAAACCCAATGAAAAAGATAAACATAGACCTGTTGTTGGCATGCCTGTTGTTTTAGTCAAAATAGTAGATCACTGTTATCATGGTTTATGTGATTTAGGTGCTAGCGTGAGTGCTATTCCTTTTACCTTATACCAAGAAATTATGAATGACATATCACCCGCTGAAATAGAAGACATAGATGTTACTATTAAACTTGCCAATAGAGACACCATCAAACCACTTGGGATTGTTAGAGATGTTGAAGTCTTGTGTGGGAGAATAAAATACCCTACTGATTTTCTAGTTCTTGGTTCCCCACAAGATGACTTTTGTCCCATTATCTTTGGTAGACCTTTCTTGAACACTATCAATGCTACTATAGATTGTCTTAAACAAACTGCCAGTGTTCGCTTTGGTGATGAGTCTCATGAATTTAATTTTTCCAAGTTTAATAGAAAACATCATAAGAAAGAATTGCCTAGTAAGGATGAAATAATTGGTCTTGCTTCGATTGCCGCGCCTCCTACTGATCCACTAGAACAATGTTTGCTAGACCATGAAAATGATATGCATAGGCATGAAAGAAATGAGATAGATAAAAATTTCTTTGAACAACGACATCTGCTAAAACATAATTTGCCTATTGAAACTCTAGGAGGTCCTCCTCCGCCTAAAGGTGATCCTGTGTTCGAGTTAAAACAATTGCCTGACACTTTGAAATATGCTTATCTTGATGAGAAAAAGATATATCATGTTATTATTAGTGCTAACCTTTCAGAGCATGAAGAAGAAAGATTACTGAAAATTCTGAAGAAGCACCGAGCTGCTATTGGATATACTCTTGATGATCTTAAGGGCATTAGTCCCAATCTATGTCAGCACAAGATTAATATGGAACCTGATGCTAAAACCGTTATTGATCACCAACGACGTTTGAATCCTAAAATGAAAGAAGTGGTAAGAACTGAAATATTAAAGCTTCTAGAAGCAGGTATAATCTATCCCATAGCTGATAGTAGATGGGTAAGTCCCGTTCATTGTGTCCCTAAGAAGGGAGGTATTACTATTGTTCCTAATGATAAAAATGAACTTATTCCACAAAGAATTGTCACTGGGAATAGAATGGTTATTGATTTTAGAAAATTAAATAAAGCAACTACTCCCTCCATTCCTAAATATTTGTCTTTTTAGAGATTTCAATTGGACTACCACATACGGATGTATATAGACATATTTTAGAGTGTAGATTCACTCATTTTGCTCCGTATGTAGTCACTTGTTGAAATCTCTAGAAAGACAAATATTTAGGAATGGAGGGAGTATAAAAGATCATTACCCTTTGCCTTTTATTGATCAAATGCTAGAAAGATTATCTAAGTACACACACTTTTGCTTCCTTGATGGATATTCTGGTTTTTCTCAAATACCTGTTTCACAACCTGATCAAGAGAAACCCACCTTTACTTGCCCTTTTGGAACTTATGCTTATAGACGTATGCCCTTTGGTTTATGCAATGCACCTGCTACCTTTCAAAGATGTATGACTGCTATATTCCTGATTTTTGTGAAAAGATTATTGAGGTTTTCATGGATGACTTTTCCGTTTACGGAACTTCTCTTGATGATTGCTTAAGCAATCTTGATCGAGTTTTGCAGAGATGTGAGAAAACTAATCTTGTCTTGAATTGGGAGAAGTGCCACTTTATGGTTAATGAAGGCATTGTCTTGGGGCATAAAATTTCTGAACGGGGTATTGAAGTGGATAAAGCTAAAGTTGATGCAATTGAGAAAATGGCATGTCCGAAAGATATCAAAGGTATTCGTAGTTTCCTCGGTCATGCTGGTTTCTATAGGAGGTTTATTAAAAACTTCTCTAAAATTTCTAGGCCTCTTACAAATCTTTTACAAAAGGATGTTCCGTTTGTTTTTTATGATGATTGTGTAGAAGCCTTTGAAACAATTAAGAAAGCCTTAACTTCTGCACCTATCATTCAACCACCTGATTGGAACTTGCCTTTTGAAATTATGTGTGATGCTAGTGATTATGCTGTTGGTGCTGTTCTAGGACAAAGAGTTGATAAGAAACTAAATTTTATTCATTATGCTAGCAAAACTCTAGACAGTGCCCAAAGAAATTATGCTACCACTGAAAAAGATTTTTTAGCAGTTGAGTTTGCTTGTGACAAATTCAGATCTTACATTGTTGATTCTAAAGTTACTATTCACACTGATCATGCTGCTATAAAATATCTTATGGAAAAGAAAGACGCTAAACCTAGACTCATTAGGTGGGTTCTCTTGCTACAAGAATTTGATTTACATATCACTTATAGAAAAGGAGCTGAGAACCCCATAGCTGATAACTTGTCTAGGTTAGAAAATATTCTTGATGACCCACAACCTATTAATGATAGCTTTCCTGATGAGCAATTAGCTGCAATAAATGTTTCTCATAACACTCCTTGGTATGCTGACTATGCTAATTACATTGTTGCAAAATTTATACCACCTAGTTTCACATACGAACAAAAGAAAAAGTTCTTCTACGATTTAAGACATTACTTTTGGGATGACCCGCACCTTTACAAAGAAGGAGTAGATGGTATTATTAGATATTGTGTACCTGAGCATGAACAGGAACAAATCCTACAAAAATGTCACTCCGAAGCTTATGGAGGACATCATGCGGGAGATAGAACTGCTCACAAGGTATTGCAATCTGGTTTTTATTGGCCTACTCTCTTCAAGGATTCCCGTAAGTTTGTTTTATCTTGTGATGAATGTTAAAGAATTGGTAATATTGGTAAGCATCAGGAAATGCCTATGAATTATTCTCTTGCAGTTAAACCATTTGATGTTTGGGGCTTTGATTATATGGGACCTTTTCCTTCCTCTAATGGGTATACACATATTTTGGTTGCTGTTGATTATGTTACTAAGTGGGTAGAAGCTATTCCAACCAGTAGTGCTGATCACAACACCTCTATTAAAATGCTTAAGGAAGTTATCTTCCCAAGGTTTGGAGTTCCTAGGTATTTAATGACTGATGGTGGTTCACACTTTATTCATGGTGCTTTCCGTAAAATGCTCGCTAAGTATGATGTTAACCATAGAATTGCATCACCCTATCATCCTCAGTCTAGTGGTCAAGTTAAACTTAGCAATAGAGAAATAAAATTAATTCTACAAAAAACTGTTAATAGGTCCCGAAAGAATTGGTCTAAGAAATTAGATGATGCACTTTGGGCTTACATAACAGCTTATAAAAATCCTATGGGTATGTCTCCTTATAAAATGGTTTATGGCAAAGCTTGTCATCTGCCTCTTGAGTTAGAACATAAAGCATATTGGGCAATTAAAGAACTCAACTATGATGTCAAACTCGCCGGTGAAAAGAGGTTATTTGATATTAGCTCACTAGCGGAATGGAGAACCCAAGCTTATGAAAAAGCCAAGTTTTTTAAGGAAAAAGTTAAAAGATGGCATGATAAAAGAATCCAAAAGCGTGAGTTCAAAGTGGGTGAATATGTCCTTTTGTACAACTCTCATTTCAGATTCTATGCAGGAAAACTTCTCTCTAAATGGGAAGGACCATATATCATCGAAGAGGTTTACCGCTCTGGAGCTATCAAAATAAATAATGCCAAAGGTACTAACCCGAAGGTTGTCAATGGCCAAAGAATTAAACACTATATCTCAGGTACGCCTATTAATGTTGAAAGTAATATTATTCAAACTATGACACCTGAGGAACACATAAAAGAGACCTTCCAAAACACTCCAGAATAATTAAATAGGAGGAGGTATGTGATACGGTAAGTAAACGGACTCCGAAAAATCCTGAAAAATATTTTTTGCCAGTTTTGGAATATAAAAATTTTAGGAAAATAGGAAACAACCGGGAAGGCAACCCTGGTGGGCACAAGACACCAGGGCACGCCTAGCATGCCAGGCGCGCCTAGGTGGGTTGTGCCCACCTCGGGTACCTTCCGGATTCCGTTTTTCTCTCGTTAGCTTGTTTCCCAAGATAAAAAATCTTTATATACCCCCCGAACCTATTGACCACCGTATCGCGGAGAAATCTTCTGTTCTTCTTTCTTGCTGTTTCCTGACAGGTCTAGATCACCATGGCCGCTTCGAGCTCCTCCAAGGACAAGTTCTTTGAGAACCCATATTTGCGGGAGGTGATACAGCACCCTCAAGCCATTGAGATGCGTAAGGGGGTGCTCCACATCTATGATGTCCAGGGCCCCAAGGGGACGGGGACCGTGGATGCCAGGCTCGAAGCTATGGAGTAGGAGGTCTTCAAGTGCAAGGGGATGGTGGAACATGGACTCAATGCCAATCACCTCATGATCGCGGACGATGCCCGTGATCTCAAGGTGGATGGCAAATCCATGAAGGACATCATCTTCACCTTCAACGAGCAAATCAACTTTCTGCAGAGCCAAATCTATGATCTCCAAAACCAAGTCTTTGAATATGAGGCAAGGTTCAAAGGTATGAGTTTGGCTGCCAGTTGTAGGACTCGCGAGACTCACTCCTCCTCTTATGATGGCAAGCCTTTGCCATGGAAACCTGAAGATAAGATCGCTACTACCTCATCATCACCACCTTCTTCATCACCAAAGGAGACTTGAGTATCGGGTATGGGCACTCCCCTTGGCTTGTGCCAAGCTTGGGGGAGGTGGCCCGATATTGTATCACAATCACTATCTTTTGCCTTTACTTATGTTAGTTCAATCATTAGTTATCTTTTGATTTAGTTGAATAAAGTTTTAGTTCGATCCTTTCTTTTCGAGTGTTTACTTAGTGATCTATCAATCGATGTAATTATGTGCGAGATATATAATAAAGAGTAGTTTGAGTTTTGCATTATTTACTTTTATATCTTAATAAAAAGAAAGGAAAATAAATGAAAAGGATCATATGCTAATCTTATGGTAAGTAATGACATCACATAAGGAAAAGTATAAGTGGTAAAATTTGTTGAAGATTGACAAACATAGCATTGGTCAATGATGCAATTCATGAAAGAATTAAGAAGGGAAGAGAATATTCACATGCAAATATACTATCTTGGACATCTTTTATGATTGTGAGCCCCCGTTAAATATTTTGTGTCAAAATAGTTGATGTTGGACAAGGAAGACAATGTAATGATTTATGTTTGTTCATATTCACATAGAAGTTATATTGTCATAGATCCTTTAACATGTGGTGCTTGCTCCATATCTTTTCTAGCCAAAATTCCTCACTAAGTAGAGACTACTTGTGCATCCAAAACCCTTAACCCAAATCTCATTTTGAGAGTCCACCATACCTACCTATGGATTGAGTAAGATCCTTCAAGTAAGTTGTCATCGGTGCAATAAGACAATAAAAATTGCTTCTAAAAGTGTTGGATCATTTAGTGTAAGAGAAAATTGAGCATTGTACGAACTTGTGATGGCAAAGAATAAAAGCGACAGACTGCATAATAAAGGTTGCTATCATAAGGGGCAATATAACGTGACGTTCTTTTGCTTTAAGGGATTTGGCATACAAATAAATAAGCGCATGACAACCTCTGCTTCCCTCTGCGAAGGGCATATATTTTTACCTTTATGTATTTACTTTTATGCAAGAGTCAAAGTATTCTCCTTTATTCCTTTTTATTTTTTCTTTTGCAAGCATCATGTGGTGAGGAAAGATCTAGGCACATATATCCAGTTCAATATGGGTGGGCATGAGTTATTATTGTTGACATCACCCTTGAGGTGAATACGTTGGGAGGCGAAACTATAAGCCCCAATCTTTCTATGTGTCCGATTGAAACTTTTTGTTCATGAGTATGATGTGAGTGTTAGCAATCATAGAAGATTAAATGATGGTTGAGTATGTGGACTTGCCTAAAGGCTCCGATACGTGACCCTTCCTGAAAATATGATGAATTGTAGTTGCAAAGTTGACTGAGAACATAGTTTGTTGGTTTTCAATAGAGTTTATGCTTTATACTCCGATGTTGTGATGAATTGTTACTTGTTCATGAGAAGTTTATGACAAAAGTTATGAGATAAAAGTTCTATGATAAAATCTGTTGCTGCTATAATAATATACATGATGCTTCTATGTCCGTATTTTATTTTTATCGACACCTCTCTCTCTCTAAGCATGTGGACATGTTTTTCGATATTGGTTTTTCGCTTGAGGACAAGCAAGGTCTAAGCTTGGGGGAGTTGATACGTACATTTTGCATCATGTTTACCTACTGTTATTTATAATGTTTTTATGCATAATAATGCTTTTGGGAGTAATTCTAATGCCTTTTCTCTCATAATTTGCAAGGTTTACACAAAGAGGGAGAATATCGGCAGCTGGAATTCTGGACCAGAAAAAGCACGTCAGAGCTACCTATTATGCACAACTCCAAATAAGTTGAAACTTCACGGAGATTTTTTTATGGATTATTTAAGAATTATTAGATCAAATAACTACCAGATGGGGCCCACCAGGAGGGCACAACCCACCTGGGCGTGCCAGGCCCCCCAGGCACGCCCTGGTGGGTTGTGCCCTCCTCGGCCCACCTCTGGTGCCCTCTTCTGGTATATAAGTCATTTTGACCTAGAAAAAATAAGGAGAGGACTTTTGGGACGAAGCGCCGCCGTCTCGAGGCGGAACTTGGGCAGGAGCACTTTTGCCCTCCGGCGAAGCAATTCCGCCGGTGGAACTTCCCTCCCGGAGGGGGAAATCATCGTCATCATCATCACCAACAACTCTCCCATCTTGGGGAGGGCAATCTCCATTAACATCTTCAACAGCACCATCTCATCTCAAACCCTAGTTCATCTCTTCTGTTCAATCTTTGCACCGGAACCTTAGATTGGTACTTGTGGGTGACTGATACGTCCATTTTGCATCATGTTTTCCTACTGTTATTTATGATGTTTTTATGCATAATAATGCTTTTTGGAGTAATTCTAATGCCTTTTCTCTCATAATATGCAAGGTTCACACAAAGAGGGAGAATTTCGGCAGCTGGAAATCTGGACCTGAAAAAGCTACGTCAGGCTACCTATTCTACACAACTCCAAATGAGCTGAAACTTCACGAGGAATTTTTATGGAATAAATAAGAATTATTGGAGCAAATAACTACCAGAGGGGGCCCACCAGGTGGGCACAATCCACCTGGGCGCGCCAGGGAGCCCAGGCTCGCCCTGGTGGGTTGTGCCCTCCTCGGCCCACCTCCGGTGCCCCTCTTCTGGTATATAAGTCATTTTGACCTAGAAAAAATAAGGAGAGGACTTTCGGGATGAAGCGCCGCAGTCTCGAGGCGGAACTTGGGCAGGAGCACTTTTGCCCTCCGGCGGAGCGATTCCGCCGGGGGAACTTCCCTCCCGGAGGGGGAAATCATCGTCATCATCATCACCAAAAACTCTCCCATCTTGGGGAGGGAAATCTCCATCAACATCTTCAACAACACCATCTCCTCTCAAACCCTAGTTCATCTCTTGTGTTCAATCTTTGTATTGGAACTATAGATTGGTACTTGTGGGTGACTAGTAGTGTTGATTACATCTTGTAGTTGATTACTATATGGTTTATTTGGTGGAAGATTATATGTTCAGATCCATTATGCTATTTAATACCCCTCTTATCTTGAGCATAATTATCATTTGTGAGTAGTTACTTTTGTTCTTGAGGTCACGGGAGAAATCTTGTTGCAAGTAATCATGTGAACTTGATATGTGTTCGATATTTTGATGATATGTATGTTGTGATTCCCTTAGTGGTGTCATGTGAATGTTGACTACATGACACTTCACCATATTTGGGCCTAAGGGAATGCATTGTGGAGTAGTTATTAGATGATGGGTTGCGAGAGTGACAGAAGCTTAAACCCTAGTTTATGCGCTATTCCGTAAGGGACTGATTTGGATCCAAAAGTTTAGTGCTATGGTTAGATTTATTCTTAATACTTTTCTCGTAGTTGCGGATGCTTGCGAGGGGGTTAATCATAAGTAGGAGGTTTGTTCAAGTAAGAACAGCACCTAAGCGCCGGTCCACCCACATATCAAATTATCAAAGTAGTGAACACAGCTCAAACCAACATGATGAAAGTGACTAGATGAAATTCCCGTGTACACTCAAGAACGCTTTGCTTATCATAAGAGACCGTTTTTGCCTGTCCTTTGCCTCAAAAGGATTGGGCTACCTTGCTGCACTTTTGTTACCATTACCGTTACTTGCTCGTTACAAATTATCCTGCTACCAAACTACTCGTTACTTATAATTTCAGTGCTTGCAGACATTACCTTGCTGAAAACCGCTTGTCATTTCCTCCTGCTCCTCGTTGGGTTTGACACCCTTACTTATCAAAAGGACTACGATTGATCCCCTATACTTGTGGGTCATCAAGGCTCTTTTCTGGCACCATTTCCAGGGAGTGAAGTGCTCTTGGTAAGTGGAAATCGGTAAGGAAAAATTATTACTACGTGCTGAAATTTATTGTCACTTGTTACTATGGAAAACAATCCTTTGAGGGGCTTGTTCGGGGTATCTTCACCTCGACCGGAACCACAATTAGTTACCCCGCAACCTACTACACCTACTGAAAATATTGGTTATGAAATTCCTTTGGGTATGATAGAATAACTGCTAGCTAATCCTTATGCAGGAGATGTAACTGAACATCCTGATATGCACTTGATATATGTAGATGAAATTTGTGGATTATTTAAGCTTGCAGGTTTACCCGAAGATGAAGCTAAGAAGAAGGTTTTCCCTTTATCTTTGAAGGGAAAAGCATTAGCATGGTATAGGCTATGCGATGATATTGGATCTTGGAATTGGAATCGATTGAAATTGGAATTTCACCAAAAAAATTATCCTATGCATCTAGTTCATAGTGATTGGAATTATATATATAATTTTTGGCCTCATGAAGGAGAAAGTATTGCTCTAGCTTGGGGGAGGCTTAAGTCAATGTTATATTCATGCCCCAATCATGAGCTCTCAAGAGAAATTATTATTCAGAATTTTTATGCTCGGCTTTCTCATGATGATCGGTCCATGCTTGATACTTCTTGTATTGGTTCCTTTATGAAGAAGACTATTGACTTCTGGTGGGATCTTTTAGAAAGAATTAAATGCAACTCTGAAGATTGGGGACTCGACGAAGGTAAAGAGTCAGGTATTAAGCTCAAGTATGATTGTGTTAAATCTTTTATGAATACCGATGCTTTTCAAAAGTTTTGCACTAAATATGGACTTGACTCTGAGATAGTAGCCTCCTTTTGTGAATCATTTGCTACTCGTGTTGACCTCCCTAAGGAGAAGTGGTTTAAATATCACCCACCTATCAAAGAAGAAAATAAAGAACCAGGAATAGCTAAAGATGAAACTATTATTTACAATGTTGATCCAGTTGTGCCTACTGCTTATATTGAAAAACCACCTTTCCATGTTAGGATAAAGGAACATGCTAAATTCTCAACTGTGGTCAACAAAAGTTATATTAGAACTTCCAAACCTGCTGAACAAATCAAAGTAGAACCTAGTGTTGCTATGGCTAAAGATATCTTGGTTGAAAATATAGATGGCCACGTTATTTACTTCTGTGATGAAGCTGCTAGAATTGCCAAACCCGATGAAAAAGATAAACATAGACCCATTGTTGGCATGCCTGTTGTCTCAGTTAAAATAGGAGATCACTGTTATCATGGTTTATGCGACATAGGTGCTAGCGTGAGTGCCATTCCTTTTACCTTATATCAAGAAATTATGAATGATATAGCACCCGCTGAAATAGAAGACATAGATGTTACTATTAAACTTGCTAATAGGGACACCATCACACCACTTGGGATTGTTAGAGATGTTGAAGTCTTGTGTGGGAAAATAAAATACCCTACTGATTTTCTTGTTCTTGGTTCCCCACAAGATGACTTTTATCCCATTATCTTTGGTAGACCTTTCTTGAACACCGTTAATGCTAAAATAGATTGCGAGAAGCAAACTATCGGTGTTAGTTTTGGTGATGAGTCTCATGAGTTTAATTTTTCCAAGTTCAATAGAAAACATCATAATAAAGAGTTGTCTAGTAAGGATGAAATAATTGGTCTTGCTTCTATTGACGTGCCTCCTACCGATCCACTAGAACAATATTTGCTAGACCATGAAAATGATATGCATCTGCATGAAAGAAATGAAATAGATAAGATTTTGTTTGAACAACGTCCTCTGCTTAAACACAATTTGCCTATTGAAACTCTAGGAGGTCCTCCTCCACCTAAAGGTGATCCTGTGTTTGAATTAAAACAATTGCCAGACACTTTGAAATATGCTTATCTTGATGAGAAAAAGATTTATCCTTTTATTATTAGTGCTAACCTTTCAGAACATGAAGAAGAAAGATTATTGAAGGTTCTGAAGAAGCACCGAGCTGCCATTGGATATACTCTTGATGATTCAAAGGGCATTAGTCCCACTCTCTGTTAGAATAAAATTAATATGGAGTCTGATGCTAAACCCGTTGTTGATCACCAACAACGTTTAAATCCTAAAATGAAAGAAGTGGTAAGAACAGAAATACTAAAGCTTCTAGAGGCAGGTATAATCTATCCCATAGCTGATAGTAGATGGGTAAGTCCCGTTCATTGTGTCCCTAAAAAGGGAGGTATTACCGTTGTTCCTAATGATAAGAATGAACTTATTCCACAAAGAATTGTCACTGGCTACAAAATGGTAATTGATTTTAGAAAACTAAATAAAGCTACTAGAAAAGATCATTACCCTCTGCCTTTTATTGATCAAATGTTAGAAAGACTATCAAAGCACACATATTTTTGCTTTCTTGATGGATATTCCGATTTTTCTCAAATACCTGTCTCACAACCTAATCAAGAGAAAACCACCTTTACTTGCCCTTTTGGAACTTATGCCTATAGACGTATGCCTTTTGGTTTATGCAATGCACCTGCTACCTTTCAAAGATGTATGACTGCTATATTCTCTGACTTTTGTGGAAAGATTGTTGAGGTTTTCATGGATGATTTTTCCGTTTACGGAACTTCTTTTGATGATTGCTTGAGCAACCTTGATCGAGTTTTGCAGAGATGTGAGCAAACTAATCTCGTCTTGAATTGGGAGAAGTGCCACTTTATGGTTAATGAAGGTATTGTCTTGGGACATAAAATTTCTGAACGAGGTATTGAGGTGGATAAAGCTAAAGTCGATGCAACTGAGAAAATGCCATGCCCTAAAGATATCAAAGGTATTCTTAGTTTCCTTGGTCAAGCTGGTTTCTATAGGAGGTTTATTAAAGACTTCTCTAAAATTTCTAGGCCTCTTACAAATCTTTTACAAAAGGATATTCCATTTGTTTTTTATGATGATTGTGTAGAAGCCTTTGAAACACTTAAGAAAGCCTTGATTTTTGCACCTATTGTTCATCCACCTGATTGGAACTTGCCTTTTAAAATTATGTGTGATGCTAGTGATTATGTTGTTGGTGCTGTTCTAGGACAAAGAGTCGATAAGAATTTAAATGTTATTCATTATGCTAGTAAAACTCTGGACAGTGCTCAACGAAATTATGCTACTACTGAAAAGGAATTCTTAGCAGTGGTGTTTGCTTGTGATAAATTTAGATCTTACATTGTTGATTCTAAAGTGACTGTTCACACCCATCATGCTGCTATAAAATATCTTATGGAAAAGAAGGATGCTAAACATAGACTCATTAGGTGGGTTCTTTTGCTACAAGAATTTGATTTACATATCACTGATAGAAAGGGATCTGAGAACCCCGTGGCTGATAACTTGTCTAGGTTAGAAAATATTCTTGATGACCCACAACCTATTAATGATAGTTTTCCTGATGAACAATTAGCTGCAATAAATGTTTCTCATAACACTCCTTGGTATGCTGACTATGCCAATTATATTGTTGCTAAATATATACCACCTAGCTTCACATACCAACAAAAGAAAAAATTCTTCTATGATTTAAGACGTTACTTTTGGGATGACCCACATCTTTATAAAGAAGGAGTAGATGGCATTATTAGATGTTGTGTACCTGAGCATGAACAGGGACAAATCCTACGGAAATGTCAGACCAAAGCTTATGGAGGACATCATGCGGGAGATAGAACTGCTCACAAGGTATTGCAATCTGGTTTTTATTGGCCTACTCTCTTCAAGGATGCCCGTAAGTTTGTTTTATCTTGTGATGAATGTCAAAGAATTGGTAATATTGGTAAGCGTTAGGAAATGCCTATGAATTATTCTCTTGCTGTTGAACCATTTGATGTTTGGGGATTTGATTACATGGGACCTTTTCCTTCCTCTAATGGGTATACACATATTTTGGTTGCTGTTGATTATGTTACTAAGTGGGTAGAAGCTATTCCAACAGTAGTGCTGATCACAACACCTCTATTAAAATGCTTAAGGAAGTCATTTTCCCAAGGTTTGGAGTCCCTAGATATTTAATGACTGATGGTGGTTCACATTTTATTCATGGTGCTTTCCGTAAAATGCTTGCTAAATATGATGTTAACCTTAGAATTGTATCACCTTATCATCCTTAGTCTAGTGGTCAAGTTGAACTTAGCAATAGAGAAATAAAATTAATATTACAAAAAACTGTCAATAGGTCCCGAAAGAATTGGTCTAAGAAGTTAGATGATGCACTTTGGGCTTATAGAACAGCATATAAAAATCCTATGGGTATGTCTCGGTATAAAATGGTTTATGGAAAAGCTTGTCATTTGCCTCTTAAGTTAGAACATAAAGCATATTGGGCAATTAAAGAACTCAACTATGATTTCAAACTTGCTGGTGAAAAGAGGTTATTTGATATTAGCTCACTAGATGAATGGAGAACCCAAGCCTATGAAAATGCCAAGTTATTTAAAGAAAAAGTTAAAAGATGGCATGACAAAAGAATCCAAAAGCGTGAGTTCAAAGTTGGAGAATATGTTCTTTTGTACAACTCTCGTTTCAGATTCTTTGCAGGAAAACTCCTCTCCAAATGGGAAGGACCTTATGTTATCGAGGAGGTTTATCGATCCGGAGCCATCAAGATAAATAATGCCGAAGGTACTAACCCGAAGGTTGTCAATGGGCAAAGAATAAAACATTATATCTCAGGTACGCCCATTAACGTTGAAAGCAATATTATCCAAACCACGACACCGGAAGAACACATAAAGGAAACCTTCCGGAACACTCCAGAATCGTGAAAAAAAGGAGGTACGTGATACGGTAAGTAAACGGACTCCGAAAAATCCGCAAAAATATTTTCTGTCTGTTTTGGAATAAAACAAAAATTAGGAAAATAAGAAACAACCAGGGATGGGAACAAAACACCAGGGCTTGCCTGGCTTGCCAGGCGCGCCCACGTGGGTTGTGCCCACCTCGGGTACCTTCCGGACTCCGTTTTTTTTTCGTTTGTTTGTTTCCCAAGATAAAAATCTTTATATACCCCCCCCCCCCGAACCTATTGACCACCATATCGTGGAGAAATCTTCTGTTTTCTTTTCTTGCTGTTTTCTGTCAGATCTGTTAAGCCAGGCATCATGTCTTCGTCCTCCTCCAACAACATGGAAGAGGATGCTTGGTTGATGAAAATCGAGCTGAAGAGAGAAGAGCCCGTAGAAGCCGTCAAAGGGGACAAGAGCAAGGAGGCTACTGGAGATCAAGCGCCGGTGGTTGAGCAGGCCTTGCCTGCCGAGGAAGAAGAAGAATATATCCTTAAACCTTACTATGATCATCTCACCCCCACCGAGATCAAAGCCTTTCGAATCATCGAAATGGTTCGTGTGCAAAATAAATATCTCACCCGTGAAAATATTCTATTGCAAGAGCATAGCATCGCCCTCCGGAGCATCATCCGTAGATTGGAGAATCTCTTGATCATGAAGGACAAGATCTCCATTGCTTCATCACCACCACCTCCTTCTTCATCACCGAAAGGAAATTGAGTAATCGGGTATGGGCACTCCCCTTGGCTTGTGCCAACCTTGGGGAGGTGCCCCGGTATCGTATCACCTCCACTATCTTTTGCCTTTACTTATCTTAGTTCGATCCATAATTATCTGTTTGTTTAGATGAATAAAAGTTTACTTCGATCCTTTCTTTTCGAGTGTTTGCTTAGTGATCTATCTTTGTAATTGTGTGCGAGATATATAATAAAGTTTAGTTTGAGTTTTGTTTTCTTTTGTAACACCCCCGGTGATTAGCAACAGTAATCACTTTTCATAATGACATGTTAGCATGATTAACAGTGCATAATCATCATTAGCATCATATTGCATTTCAACTCCTAAGTCAAATTCAAATTTAAATGAAAGTGAAATATAAAAGTTGTCCAACATAAAAAACTAAAATGTTCGATAACTAGCAAAAATTGCAGAGGCTAGTCTAAAATTGTAACCAACAAATAATAAAATAATTAGGTGGCACTAACATAACTAAAACAGTAAGGATTAATGCATATTAATTATTATAAAAATTATGTGAACTCAAGTTGACTCCAAACTAATTTTTGGTAGTGGTAGATAATACCTAGTATTTGTTGGAGCAATTCCTATGTTTTACAAAATTCAATATGTGGCCTAACAAATTACTAAACTGAGAAAAGGAAATAAATAAAAGAAAAAGATAAAAGAAAACAGAACAGAAAAATAAAAGAAAAAAAGGACCCCTCCCCCCCCGGCCCAACTGGGCCCCAGCCTAGCTGGCCCGACCGGCCCACCCCTCCCCCTATATGGCCCCAGGCCGAAACCCTAATCCCCACCGACGTCCATTCTCCCCCCCTCCGCTCGCCCCCCCCCCCCCCGATCCATTTCTGGATCGGGCCAGCGCCCGACGCGCTCAACCGCCGACGCCGCCACCTCGCCGGACTGCCCGTACACGCCTCCCCCTCGACGGCTCCACCGAGCCTCGCCGCCCCTCTTCTCACGAACGCCGGTGAGGCCCCGGCCTCTCCCCACTCTCTCCCGTCGCCGGTTCGGCCCGCGCTCGAGCTCACCGCACTCATCGCCGCGCGCTCGCCCCACTTGGGTCGCGCCTCGACCGCGCCCGCGCCCGCGCCATGCGCTCCCCTGCGCCCGTGTGCCCGCTGCACGGTCTGCCTCACGCCCGCTGCGCCGCGCCGCCTCCCGCTGCTCCACCGCGGCCACCCCGCTGCCGCTGCTGCTCAGCTCCGGCCCCGCCCTTTGCTCGCCGCGCCCCGCCAGCCGCGCCCGGCGCCCGCTCGCCTCCTACTGCCGCACCCGCGCTCGCCCGCAGCGACCGAGCCCGCGCCCCGCACCGCCCGCTCGCGCCGCTCGGCCGCTCCGCCCGCGTCCCAGCCTCGCCGACCTCGCGCGCGCGTCCCGCACCCCCTCCGGCCTCGCCCCGCTCGCCGCCCGCGCCCGCGCACGGCGCCCGCGCGTGCCCGACAGCGCCCGCGCACACGCGCCGCCCCGGTCGGCCCCTGTGCCGCTGACCGATGGGCCCGGCCCCCAGGGCCTATGACAGTGGGGGCCCACCCCCAGAACGTTTATATAAAAAAAAAATTAAGATAATTAATTAATTAATTAGTTAATTAATCCTGATTAGGTTAATTTAATTAAGTAATTAGTGTTAATTAAACAGTAATTTAATTAGTTAAAACCTAATTAACCTAACAGTCTATGACAGGTGGGACCCACCCTGTCAGGACGCCTGCTGACGTCAGCATGATGTCATGCTGATGTCATCGCAACACTGTTTCGGATAATGTTGATTTAAATAATTGATTAAATTCCAGAAATTAATAAAAACTTTAGAAAATCATATTAAATAAACCGTAACTCCGATGAAAATACTTTATACATGAAACTTGCTCAGAATTCCGATACGAACCAGGATACGTCCTCCGTATTCCCGTCAGACGCCCGCAGCTATAAGAACATTGAACTTTTAGACCGATTTCGATAAATAAATAGTGCCCAACTTTAATTAAATAAATCCGAATAAATTCCTAAATTAACTAAATCCTTTAGTTAGGCAGTAGAACACCCCGGCATATCATTTAGGCATGTCATACATATTGTTTGCATTATTGCCGTGAATTTATTGTTTCTCTCCCCCTCCTTCTCTCTCTCGATAGACACTGAGACCGACGACGCTGCACCAGGGTACGACTACACTACCGACGAGCAGCCCGTTGACGACCCCTCTCTCTTGCCAGAGTAACCAGGCAAGCCCCCCCCCCCCCTTGAGCATTCCAGATATCGCCCATTCTATTCTCCTGCTTGCATTAGATTTTGCTACTGTTAATGTATGCTCCTATTCTGATGCATAGCCTGCTGCTGTAACATGTTCATTGCTACCTTACCTGCCTATGATAAACTGTTTAGTTTAGGTTGGAATGAACCATCAGTGACCCCACCACCTTACCCTTGTTGCCCTTGCTTGATCATCGACGACTTGATCAAAGTGATCGTCGACCAGAGACCGCCACCTCACTTCACACCCCCCCCCTTAGTTGTACGACTCTGCGTAGTAACTATCGAGTGCCGAGGGTGATACCTCGTAACACACTCCTGATGAATACTCTGCAGTGTAGCTGTTCGGTCGTGGTCATCGAGGGTGATTCCTCCTTCTCCACTTCCGATATGACTCTGTCGTGCAACCGTCAGTGTGAACCTCGAGGGTGATACCTCATACATTCGCCCTGATGATTTCGTCGAGTGGAATCCGCCGAGGGTGATTCCTCGGGTTTCCCCCTTGATGTTATGACCACACGGTTACCTTGACCCTTGTTACAGGCAGGTCCACCCTGGTGGGTACCCGCTAGGGATCTATGATTTTCGGGTGTGCCGGAAGGGCACTCGAGTGTGACATTGTGGCGGAGCATCAGAGACACTGATTGTCTCCGCGTGATACTAATTGAGCCTATTGGATTTGGGTGTGTGATCTGA
Source organism: Thinopyrum elongatum (assembly GCA_011799875.1). Taxonomy (NCBI): domain Eukaryota; kingdom Viridiplantae; phylum Streptophyta; class Magnoliopsida; order Poales; family Poaceae; genus Thinopyrum; species Thinopyrum elongatum. The sequence continues at coordinate 423,850,273 of CM022301.1, forward strand.
GTGGGTCGACGTGCCCTATACGCACTACCACCACGCGGGATAATGGTTATGGGACCCTCTGCGAAGTACGTTTCTTCGAAAGCTCGTCTGACGTCACGATTCACCGGGCGGGCTGATTGTCGGGATTGGGCTGGATACTTCACTGACGAGTTCAGTGTCTCGCCTGCACCCCGGCCAGTCTCGCAACGCGCAGGGTGCCCAAGACGATGGCCCGAGACCTCTGGGTGCATAGGTTAGTCCGGCGTGCTGACCTCTCTGCCGAGCCTAGGTAGAGCGCAGTTTCGTGTTGATCTTCTGAGGACGGGCATTACCCAGCAAGTGTGTTTGGCCAGAGTTGATCGAGCGTGTTGGGTAACAGTAGTGCACCCCTGCAGGGATGAATCTTCTATCGATAGCCGGTCCTACGGTAAAGGACGCTCAGTTTGTGTATCCCGATCTACTACTTAAACTGGATACTTGTTACTTAACTGAAGCTTCGGGATCGCTTTCTCGCTTGGGAGTCGAGGAAGGATCTTTAAGCTGTACTTCAACATGTTTGCTAAATAAAATGCTATTCTACTCTCTTCTACTGCTGCAAGATGATGGCCTTGTGAAGATGTTTGAAGATGCTAGTCTTCGATAGGACTAGGCCTTCTCTCTATTCTGGCATTTCTGCAGCCCAGTCCACATATACAGCCTCTCTCCATTGATAATGTTGCATATGTAGTATAGATCCTTGCTTGCTGAGTACTTCGGATGAGTACTCACGGTTGCTTTACTTTCTCTTTTCCCCATATACCCACCTTGATGATACATCAGACGATGGAGTCCAGGAGCCAGATGCCACCACCGGAGCTTACTACCAGGAGGGTCCAGAGGGTACTTACTACTGGATCGAGCCAGCTGACCAGGAGTAGGATCGGAGGCTCCCAGGCAGGAGGCCAACGCCTTTCGATCTAGTGTCGCTGTTTGTGCTAGCCTTCTTAAGGCAAAACTTGTCTAACTATGTCTGTACTCAGATAATATTTGTATGACTGACTTATGTATTCGGATCTTTGGATCCCTGGTCTGTAATATTGTGGACCTCCGTTTAAATTATGTTAGAGTTGTGTTGTGATATCTTCCCGTGAGTCCCTGCGCTTGATCGTACACGTTTGCGTGTATGATTAGTGTACGATTGAGTCGGGGGCGCCACAAGTTGGTATCAGAGCCGACTGCATGTAGGAAGCCCCCTTCCAATTCCTTGGCCGAAGTTGAGTCTAGACATCCAAAAACTAATTTACTAACTTGGCTGTGTGGCTTACGGGCCCACGTCGCCAACTGGGTGGTATTAGGATCTTTTATTCCTCGTCTATACTCTGGGACTCTGATCTCTCTTCTATTCGGGTTAAATAAATTTTACTAACGCCGACAATTAGGATCTCGTAAATCCCGTCTACCCGGAGAGCTGGATATCTGTGCGATTTCCCTGTCATTGATCTGATTAGTCTGATAATCATTTTCCTTTCCATTGTTTTGTTTAACCTTTCTCTCCGAGTTGTGTTAAACTTCTCATTGTCATTTGACAAATCTGAATTTCCTCTGTTTCAGATGGATCGTTTGTTTCCACCACGTCCTACGACACAGCTTGTGCTTCGCACTTGGGCTCGTAATGCCCCTGGGTTTCCAGCTGTCCTGATCGCTCTCATGACCAAACTTGGCTACCGTTGGTATCCTGAGTACTTGGTTTACGAGGATTACCGCGAGTTCAATCAGGAGCAGTACCATGCTGATGTTCGTATCTATGATCAGCAGAATGACTCAGACACCGAGCTACACCTTTTCCACGGTATCGGCGTGACGATTGAGATGGCAGTCCATGATGCCGCCTACTCTGCCGTCGCACGTCTCCGAGGACAGTTCAGCGATATCTTGGATGACTCTGAGTTCTGATACATTCTGTATGCCCCTGCTGGAGATGCTACTGGATATTACACAGCTATCTGTGCCCCGTTCGAGCCTCGTCGCTATGACCCGCGCGTTCTGATTCAGTGCACTCAGGCTCTGGATCGCACTGTTTGGGCTCTTGCCGTCGAGTTGGTTGCCACTCGAGCATGTCTCTACGATGCTATGACGCAGTTGCTACCCGCTGTTCGCGCATGGATACATCCGGAGCACATCCTTTACCCGCGCAGGACTCAGATGTATGCTGGTATTGATTGGCCTGCTGTTGGAGGTCATACACCTGCACATGGACCTCTTCTTACAGCTCGAGACCGGATTCTGCATCAGAGTGCACATGGAGCACAGGATCCTTCCGCGACGAACATTCGTCGTCAGCACTTGCAGTTACCCCATTTCGGTGGTTTTCTCCGACGTTGATGTAGCCTTTGCTATGTCTCGTTGTGTACTTCCTTACCGCGTGCCTGCGCGCCGCCTAGTATGTCTAGCTTTTGAAATTGCGTTGTTATGCTGTCTGCATGTACCCGACTCTGTGTATGGATCTGTATGTCTTAATCGACTACTGTTATGTATCTGTTACACTACTTTAAATTTTTGTCGAGTTACATCATGTTTGTCACTAAACGCTTGCAATTGCTTTTACTAAACTACGCCCTGTTGATACTTAGCAGGATGGTTAGACCAGGTGGTCGTGGTCGTGGTCATGCCCCTGAACGCCCACCACCGCCAGACTATATGGCGGCTATGATGCAACAGTTTGAGCCCAACCGCCAGTTCATGGTTGGAATCATGGCTCAGTTTCCACATCAGAACAACCAGAACCAGAACCCAGCTTCAATAACTTTGACAGAGTTTATGTGACTCAACCCAACGCAGTTCCGCAATTCTGACAAGCCACTGGATGCTGATGACTGGCTCCGCGACATCACTCACGAGATGGAGTCAGCTAATGTCGCCCCTGCCAACTACGTCAACTTCGCGGCCTTTTTCTTAAAGGGCCCCGCAGCTCAATGGTGGGACACACACAAGCGTACTCTGCCTGTTGGAACAGTCATCACCTGGTATGAGTTCCAGGCTGCTTTCCGTACACGTTACATCCCTCAGGCAATTATGGAACACATGAAGACCCAGTTCCGTAACCTCACTCAGGGCAACAAGACCGTCGAAGCTTATCAGCGGGAATTTCTAGACCTCTCCCGCTATGCTGAAGAAGACATCGCTACAGATGCATGCAGACAAGAGAAGTTCTGTAGTGGACTACACCTCGACCTCAAGCTTGCACTAGCTGCTCAAGACTTCAATGACTTTTCAACTCTGACGAACAAGGCTATTCTTGTTGAGACCGCTCAGATGGAATACAAGGACTCGCAGAAGCGCTATCGTGATGCTGGCTCATCTTCGGGCTCAGCATCGAAGCGTCGAGTTTGGATTCCCAACAATGCGTTCCGTTCCAATACCTGTGCGCCAAAGAACAACTATGCTGCACCACGTCTGCCTCCTCCACCACCGAGGCAGCCAAAAGCTCAAGCTATTCAAAACAATGCTCCTCTTCGTCCTGAAGATGGTCTGTGCTTCAAGTGCCGCAAACCAGGACACCAGGCTAAAGACTGCCGCCAGAATCAGAATCAATTAGCCTTTCCCTGTGCTGGCCGTGGCAATGGTCGTGGCAACAATCAGACCCGCAACTATAATACTGGGTCTGCTGCACATGGTCGTGGACACGCCTACAACATTGACATTGAAGAAGTCCAGGATCAACCTGCTACTGTGATGGGTACCCTTCTTGTTAACTCAGTACCTGCTTCTGTTTTATTTGATTCAGGAGCATCACATTCGTTCATCTCTGGAAAATTTGCAATTATGCATGGCATTCGATATGAGAAAATGCATACCCCGTTAGTCATTAAAACTCCTGGAGGTCACTGTCATGCTGACGTAATAGCACCTGACGTTACCGTCGAAACTAAAGGATTGGAATTCCTTGCATCGCCCATTGTCCTGAAATCTTCCACCATAGACCTCATTCTTGGAATGGATTGGTTGAAAGCTCACATTGCTTCGATCAATTGTGCCACTAAAGTCGTCCAACTTCTTCACCCCACCGATGAGATAGTGAACTATACCGCCCGCATTACTCGGGACGCCGAAGCTCAGATATATGTTCTAAATGCTTTGAACGCCTCACCTCTGGAAGGAATCGAGAACGTTCCTGTTGTTTGAGATTTTCCAGACGTCTTTCCAGAAGAACTTCCAGGAATACCCCCAGCTAGAGCTGTCGAGTTTGTCATTGACTTGAAGCCTGGCACCGTCCCTATTGCCAAGCGACCTTATAAGATGCCTCCGCATCACCTACTCGAGCTTAAGGAAGAAATCGACAAGTCGCTTAAAAGTGGTTTCATCCGCCCCAGTTCCTCTGCTTGGGGAGCACCTTCACTCTTCGTTAAGAAGATGGATGGAACTAACCGTTTGGTTCAGGATTATCGGCCCATTAACCAAGCCACAATCCAGAATAAATACCCACTGCCCCGGATCAATGATCTTTATGATCAACTCGCTGGATCATCGGTGTTCTCTAAACTCGACCTGAGGTTGGGTTATCACCAGATCCGTGTCCGTGAAGAGGATATTCCCAAGACTGCATTCGTCACTCGTTATGGCTCCTATGAATACACCGTCATGTCATTTGGCCTAACGAATGCCCCAGCTACGTTCTCCCGTCTGATGAATTATATATTCATGGATTACCTCGACAAATTTTTCGTGGTTTATTTGGATGATATTCTGGTTTATTCTAAGAATAAAGAAGAACATGCTGAACACCTCCATTTGGTACTAGAAAGGCTCCGAGAACACCAGTTGTATGCCAAGTATTCCAAATGTGAATTTTGGCTTTCTGAAGTAACTTACCTTGGACATGTGATTTCCAAGGATGGAATTGCTGTTAACCCCGAACGAGTTCAGGCTATTCTTGACTGGACTCCCCCGAAGAATGTCAAGCAAGTCAGAAGTTTTCTCGGACTTGCAAGTTATTGCCGTCGATTCGTTGAAAACTTTTCCAAGATTGCAAAGCCATTGACAAATCTGCTTCACAAAGGTGTTAAATTTGAGTGGACAGAAAAATGTCAAGAAAGCTTTCAGACACTAAAAGATAAATTGACATCTGCCCCAGTATTAGCACCCCCGGATTCCCAAAAGGATTTCGTGATATACTGCGATGCCTCCCGTCAAGGATTAGGCTGTGTCCTAATGCAAGAACGCAAAGTGATTGCTTATGCCTCCCGACAATTGCGTCCTCACGAAGAAAATTACCCAGTGCACGATCTCGAACTTTCTGCGGTTATCTATGCCCTGAAGCTATGGCGACATTACCTTCTCGGTAACCGATGTGAGATATATACGGATCATCAAAGTTTGAAGTATTTGTATACTCAACCAGATCTGAACCTTCGTTAACAAAGATGGCTCGAGACAATTGCCGATTATGATATGAATATGCCATACACCCCTGGCAAGGCAAATGTAATGGCCGATGCTTTGAGCCGCAAGGCTTATTGCAGCAACCATATGGTTCAGGAATCACAACCTCTTCTTTATGAAGAGTTTCGTAAATTGAACCTCCATATTGTTCCACAGGGTTATCTCAATACCCTGGTTGTCGAACCAGATTTAGAACACAGCATCAAAACTATGCAACGGTATGACTCTGAAGTTGAAAGGATCAAGCGATACCTTGAAAAAGGAAAACCGTCAGAGTTCCATCTTGATAATGATGGGATCCTATTTTTCCAACACCGTCTCTTCGTACCTAAGTTCAAAGATGAGAGAGAACACGTTATGATGGAAGCTCATGACACTCCTCTGTCAATTCATCGTGGTAGCACAAAGATGTACCGTGACATTTGTCAGAGATACTGGTGGCCTAATATGAAGCGAGACATTGCTCGTTATGTTTCTGAGTGCGACGTTTGCCGCCGCGTTAAAGCTCAACATCAAAGGCCCGCAGGAACTCTGCAACCCCTTGCAATTCTTGAATGGAAATGGGACAAGGTCCAAATGGATTTCATTACTGGTTTTCCCAAATCCCAGAAGGGTAATGATGCTATATTTGTCGTCATTGACCGGTTCTCCAAGGTTGCTCACTTTCTGCCAGTTAAGGAGACAATCACTGCTAGCCAGTTAGCAGACTTGTATGTTTCCCGAATTGTGTCACTCCACGGTGTTCCACTGGAGATCAGTTCTGATCGTGGCAGCCTCTTCACCTCCAGATTCTGGAATAGTTTCCAAGAAGCTATGGGAACACATCTGTCGTTCAGTACCGCTTTTCACCCTCAGTCACAGGGTCAAGTTGAACGAGTTAATCAAGTGCTCGAAGATATGCTTCGAGCTTGCGTCATCTCCTTCGGTAAGAAATGGGAGGAATCTCTCCCGTATGCCGAATTCTCTTACAACAATAGCTATCAAGCTAGTCTGAAGATGGCACCGTTTGAAGTTCTATACGGTCGTAAGTGTCGAACCCCTCTGAATTGGTCAGAAACTGGGGAACACTCACTCGTCGAACCGGACATTATTCAGCAAGCAGAAGATCAAGTCCGCATTGTCCGTGAACATTTGAAAGCTGCTCAGTCTCGTTAGAAAAGCAACTATGACCGAAAGCACCAGGAAATAGTCTATCAACCTGGCAAGCAAGCTTACCTCCGTGTCACTCCGTTGAAAGGCACTCATAGGTTCGGAATCAAAGGCAAGTTAGCTCCTCACTACATTGGCCCGTTCCGTATTCTTGCCCGTCGAGGAGAAGTGGCATATCAATTGCAGTTGCCGCCTAATCTTTCTCAAGTACATGATGTTTTTCATGTATCCCAACTCCGTCGCTGCTTCAAGGATCCTATTCGAGATGTGGATCACGAAGTGCTTGAATTACGGGAAGATCTGTTTTATCCAGAATATCCCATCCATGTTCTTGATGAAGCTGAACGTCGGACTCGTCAAAAGTCAATCAAATTCCTCAAGGTTCAGTGGTCAAATCATTCTGAAGATGAGGCCACTTGGGAATGCGAGGATCGTCTTCGTGAAGAATACCCCACTTTCTTTCAGTCTTCCTCTTAATTCTCGGGACGAGAATTCTTAATAGATGAGGAGAATTGTAACACCCCCGGTGATTCGCAACAGTAATCACTTTTCATAATGACATGTTAGCATGATTAACAGTGCATAATCATCATTAGCATCATATTGCATTTCAACTCCTAAGTCAAATTCAAATTTAAATGAAAGTGAAATATAAAAGTTGTCGAACATAAAAAACTAAAATGTTCGATAACTAGCAAAAATTGCAGACGCTAGACTAAAATTGTAACCAACAAATAATAAAATAATTAGGTGGCACTAACATAATTAAAATAGTAAGGATTAATGCATATTAATTATTATAAAAATTATGTGAACTCAAGTTGACTCCAAACTAATTTTTGGTAGTGGTAGATAATACCTAGTATTTGTTGGAGCAATTCCTATGTTTTACAAACTTCAATATGTGGCCTAACAATTTACTAAACTGAGAAAAGGAAATAAATAAAAGAAAACAGAACAGAAAAAAAAGAAAAAAAAGGACCCCCCTCCCCCCCCCGGCCCAACTGGGCCCCAGCCCAGCTGGCCCGACCGGCCCACCCCTCCCCCTATATGGCCCCAGGCCGAAACCCTAATCCCCACCGACGCCCATTCTCCCCCCCTTGCTCCCCCCCCCGATCCATTTCTGGATCGGGCCAGCGCCCAACGCGCTCAACCGCCGCCGCCTCGCCGGACTGCCCGTCCACGCCTCCCCCTCGACGGCTCCACCGAGCCTCGCGGCCCCTCTTCTCACGAACGCCGGTGAGGCCCCGGCCTCTCCCCACTCTCTCCCGTCGCCGGTTCGGCCCGCGCTCGAGCTCACCGCACCCATCGCCGCGCGCTCGCCCCGCCTGGGTCACGCCTCGACCGCGCCCGCGCCATGCGCTCCCCTGCGCCCGTGTGCCCGCTGCACGCTCTGCCTCACGCCCGCTGCGCCGCGCCGCCTCCCGCTGCTCCACCGCGGCCACCCCGCTGCCGCTGCTGCTCAGCTCCGGCCCCGCCCTTTGCTCGCCGCGCCCCGCCAGCCGCGCCCGGCGCCCGCTCGCCGCCTACTGCCGCACCCGCGCTCGCCCGCAGCGACCGAGCCCGCGCCCCGCACCGCCCGCTCGCGCCGCTCGGCCGCTCCGCCCGCGTCCCAGCCTCGCCCGCCTCGCGCGCCTCGCCCGCCTCGCGCGCGCGTCCCGCACCCCCTCCGGCCTCGCCCCGCTCGCCGCCCGGCGCCCGCGCGTGCCCGACCGCGCCCGCGCGCACGCGCCGCCCTGGTCGGCCCCTGTGCCGCTGACCGATGGGCCCGGCCCCCAGGGCCTATGACAGTGGGGGCCCACCCCCAGAACGTTTTTATAAAAATAATAAAAATAATAAAAATAATTAAGATAAATAATTATTTAATTAATTAATTAATTAGTTAATTAATCCTGATTAGGTTAATTTAATTAAGTAATTAGTGTTAATTAAACAGTAATTTAATTAGTTAAAACCTAATTAACCTAACAGTCTATGACAGGTGGGACCCACCCTGTCAGGACGCCTGCTGACGTCAGCATGATGTCATGCTGATGTCATCGCAACACTGTTTCGGATAATGTTGATTTAAATAGTTGATTAAATTCCAGAAATTAATAAAAACTTTAGAAAATCATATTAAATAAACCGTAACTCCGATGAAAATACTTTATACATGAAACTTGCTCAGAATTCCGATACGAACCCGGATACGTCCTCCGTATTCCCGTCAGACGCCCGCAGCTATAAGTACATTAAACTTTTAGACCGATTTCGATAAATGAATAGTGCCCAACTTTAATTAAATAAATCCGAATAAATTCCTAAATTAACTAAATCATTTAGTTAGGCAGTAGAACACCCCGGCATATCATTTAGGCATGTCATACATATTGTTTGCATTATTGCCGTGAATTTATTGTTTCTCTCCCCCTCCTTCTCTCTCTCGATAGACACTGAGACCGACGACGCTGCACCAGGGTACGACTACACTACCGACGAGCAGCCCGTTGACGACCCCTCTCTCTTGCCAGAGCAACCAAGCAAGCCCCCCCCCCCCCCTTGAGCATTCCAGATATCGCCCATTCTATTCTCCTGCTTGCATTAGATTTTGCTACTGTTAATGTATGCTCCTATTCTGATGCATAGCCTGCTGTTGCACCCTGTTCATTGCTACCTTACCTGCCTATGATAAACTGTTTAGTTTAGGTTGGAATGAACCATCAGTGACCCCACCACCTTACCCTTGTTGCCCTTGCTTGATCATCGACGACTTGATCAACGTGATCGTCGACCAGAGACCGCCACCTCACTTCACACCCCCCCTTAGTTGTACGACTCTGCGTAGTAACTATCGAGTGCCGAGGGTGATACCTCGTAACACACTCCTGATGAATACTCTGCAGTGTAGCTGTTCGGTCGTGGTCATCGAGGGTGATTCCTCCTTCTCCACTTCCGATACGACTCTGTCGTGCAACCCTCAGTGTGAACCTCGAGGGTGATACCTCATACGTTCGCCCTGATGATTTCGTCGAGTGGAATCCGCCGAGGGTGATTCCTCGGGTTTCCCCCTTGATGTTATGACCACACGGTTACCTTGACCCTTGTTACAGGCGGGTCCACCCTGGTGGGTACCCGCTAGGGATCTATGATTTTCGGGTGTGCCGGAAGGGCACTCGAGTGTGACATTGTGCCGGAGCATCAGAGACTCTGATTGTCTCCGCGTGATACTAATTAAGCCTATTGGATTTAGGTGTGTGATCTGAGTGGGTCGACCTGCCCTATACGCACTACCACCACGCGGGATAATGGTTATGGGACCCTCTGCAAAGTACGTTTCTCCGAAAGCTCGTCTGACGTCACGATTCACCGTGCGGGCTGATTGTCGGGATTGGGCTGGATACTTCACTGACGAGTTCAGTGTCGCGCCTGCACCCCGGCCAGTCTCGCAATGCGCAGGGTGCCCAGGGCGATGGCCCGAGACCTCTGGGTGCATAGGTTAGTCCGGCGTGCTGACCTCTCTGCCGAGCCTAGGTAGAGCGTTGTTTCGTGTTGATCTTTCGAGGACGGGCATTACCCAGCAAGTGTGTCCGGCCAGAGTTGATCAAGCGTGTTGGGTAACAGTAGTGCACCCCTGCCGGGATGAATCTTCTATCGATAGCCGGTCCTACGGTAAAGGACGCTCAGTTTGTGTATCCCGATCTACTACTTAAACTGGATACTTGTTACTTAACTGAAGCTTCAGGATCGCTTTCTCGCTTGGGAGTCGAGGAAGGATCTTTAAGCTATACTTCAACATGTTTGCTAAATAAAATGCTATTCTACTCTCTTCTACTGCTGCAAGATGATGGCCTTGTGAAGATGTTTGAAGATGCTAGTCTTCGATAGGACTAGGCCTTCTCTCTATTCTGGCATTTCTGCAGCCCAGTCCACATATACAGCCTCTCTCCATTGATAATGTTGCATATGTAGTATAGATCCTTGCTTGCTGAGTACTTCGGATGAGTACTCATGGTTGCTTTACTTTCTCTTTTCCGCATATACCCCACCTTGATGATACATCAGACGATGGAGTCCAGGAGCCAGATGCCACCACCGGAGCTTACTACCAGGAGGGTCCAGAGGGTACTTACTACTGGATCGAGCCAGCTGACCAGGAGTAGGATCGGAGGCTCCCAGGCAGGAGGCCAACGCCTTTCGATCTAGTGTCGCTGTTTGTGCTAGCCTTCTTAAGGCAAAACTTGTCTAACTATGTCTGTACTCAGATAATATTTGTATGACTGACTTATGTATTTGGATCTTCGGATCCCTGCTCTGTAATATTGTGGACCTCCGTTTAAATTATCTTAGAGTTGTGTTGTGATATCTTCCCGTGAGTCCCTGTGCTTGATCGTACATGTTTGCGTGTATGATTAGTGTACGATTGAGTCGGGGGCGCCACATCTTTACTTTCATGTTCAATAAAAAGAAAAGAAATAAATAAAAAAGGATCATAAGCTAATCTTATGGTAAGTAATGACATCACATAAGGAAGAGTATAAGTAGAAAATTTTATTGGAGATTGACAAACATAGCATTGGTCAATGATGCAATTCATGAAAGAATTAATAAGGGAAGAGAAGATTCACATGCAAATATACTATCTTGGACATCTTTTGTGATTGTGAGCCCCCATCAAAATATTATATGCCAAAATTGTTGACGTTGGACAAGGAAGACAATGTAATGATTCATGTTTGTTCATATTCACATAGAAGTTATATTGTCATAGATCCTTTAACATGTGGTGCTTGCCCCCATCTTTGCTAGCCAAAAATTCCGCACTAAGTAGAGATACTACTTGTGCATCCAAAATCCTTTAAACCCAAATCTTATTTTGAGAGTCCACCATACCTACCTATGGATTAAGTAAGATCCTTCAAGTAAGTTATCATCGGTGCAAAAAGGCAATAAAAATTGCTTCTAAAAGTGTTGGATCATTTAGTGTAAGAGAAAATTGAGCGTTGTACGAACTTGTGATGGAAAAGAATAAAAGCGACAGACTGCATAATAAAGGTTGCTATCATAAGGGGCAATGTAACGTGACGTTCTTTTGCATTAAGGGATTGAGCATACAAACAAAAAGCGCATAGCAACCTCTGCTTCCCTCTGTGAAGGGCCTATCTTTTACTTTTATGTATTTACTTTTATGCAAGAGTCAAAGTTCTTCTCTCTATTCCTTTTTATTTTCTCTTTTGGCAAGCATCATGTGGTGAGGAAAGATCTAGGCACATATATCCAATTGGATATGAGTAGCATGAGTTATTATTGTTGACATCACCCTCGAGGTGAGTATGTTGGGAGGCGAAACTATGAGCCCCTATCTTTCTATGTGTCCGGTTGAAACGTTTTGCTCATGTGTATGCGGTGAGTGTTAGCAATCATAGAAGACTATATGATGGTTGAGTATGTGGACTTTACAAAAAAGGCTCTGATACGTGACCCTTCCTGAAAAGATGATGAATTGTAGTTGCAAAGTTGACTGAGAACAGAGTTTGTTGGTTTTCAATAGAGTTTATGCTTTATACTTTGGTGTTGTGATGAATTGTTACTTGTTCATGAGAAGTTATATGATAAAAGTTCTATGATAAAGTTTTATATTAAAATTTGTTGCTGTTATAATAATATACATGATGCTTCTATGTCAGTATTTTGTTTTTATCGACACCTCTCTCTCTAAGCATGTGGACATGTTTTTCGATTTCGGTTTTCGCTTGAGGACAAGCAAGGTCTAAGCTTGGGGGAGTTGATACGTCCATTTTGTGTCATGTTTTCCTACTGTTATTTATGATGTTTTTATGCATAATAATGATTTTTGGAGTAATTCTAATGCCTTTTCTCTCATAATATGCAAGCTTCACACAAAGAGGGAGAATTACGGCAGCTGGAAATCTGGACCTGAAAAAGCTACGTCAGGCTACCTATTCTGCACAACTCCAAATGAGCTGAAACTTCACGAGGAATTTTTATGGAATAAATAAGAATTATTGGAGCAAATAACTACCAGAGGGGGTCCACCAGGTGGACACAACCCACCTAGGCGCGCCAGGGAGCCCAGGCACGCCCTGGTGGGTTGTGCCCTCCTCGGCCCACCTCCGGTGCCCCTCTTCTGGTATATAAGTCATTTTGACCTAGAAAAAATAAGGAGAGGACTTTCGGGACGAAGCGCCACCGTCTCGAGGCGGAACTTGGGCAGGAGCACTTTTGCCCTCCGGCGGAGCGATTCCGCCGGGGGAACTTCCCTCCCAGAGGGGGAAATCATCGTCATCATCATCACCAACAACTCTCCCATCTTGGGGAGGGCAATCTCCATCAACATCTTCAACAGCACCATCTCCTCTCAAACCCTAGTTCATCTCTTGTGTTCAATCTTTGTATTGGAACTATAGATTGGTACTTGTGGGTGACTAGTAGTGTTGATTACATCTTGTAGTTGATTACTATATGGTTTATTTGGTGGAAGATTATATGTTCAGATCCATTATGCTATTTAATACCCCTCTGATCTTGAGCATGATTATCATTTGTGAGTAGTTACTTTTGTTCTTGAGGTCACGAGAGAAATCTTGTTGCAAGTAATCATGTGAACTTGATATGTGTTCGATATTTTGATGATAGGTATGTTGTGATTCCCTTAGTGGTTGATGTCTACTACGTAACTTTATCCTTGTAGACATTGTTGGGCCTCCAAGTGCAGAGTTTTGTAGGACAGTAGCAAATTTCCCTCAAGTGGATGACCTAAGGTTTATCAATCCGTGGGAGGCGTAGGATGAAGATGGTCTCTCTCAAACAACCCTGCAACCAAATAACAAAGAGTCTCTTGTGTCCCCAACACTCCCAATACAATGGTAAATTGTATAGGTGCACTAGTTCAGCGAAGAGATGGTGATACAAGTGCAATATGGATAGTAGATATAGGTTTTTGTAATCTGAAAAATATAAAAACAGCAAGGTAACTAGTAACAAAAGTGAGCGAAAACGGTATTGCAATGCTTCGAAACAAGGCCTAGGGTTCATACTTTCACTAGTGCAAGTTCTCTCAACAATGATAACATAATTAGATCATAGAACAATCCCTCAACATGCAACAAAGAGTCACTCCAAAGTCACTAATAGCGGAAAATAAACGAAGAGATTATTGTAGGGTATGAAACCACCTCAAAGTTATTCTTTCTGATCGATCTATTGGGCTATTCCTATAAATGCCACAAACAGCCCTAGAGATCATACTAAAATAACACCTTAAGACACACATCAACCAAAACCCTAATGTCACCTAGATACTCCAATGTCACCACAAGTATCCGCGGGTTTGATTATACGATATGCATCACACAATCTCAGATTCATCTATTCAAACCAACACAAAGAACTTCAAAGAGTGCCCCAAAGTTTCTACCGGAGAGTCAAGACAAAAACGTGTGCCAACCCCTATGCATAAGTTCACAAGGTCACAGGACCCGCAAGTTGATCACCAAAACATACATCAAGTGGATCACGTGAATATCCCATTGTCACCACAGATAAACACATGCAAGACATACATCAAGTGTTCTCAAATCCTTAAAGACTCAGTTCGATAAGATAACTTCAAAGGGAAAACTCAATTCATTACAAGAAGGTAGAGGGGGAGAAACATCATAAGATCCAACTATAATAGCAAAGCTCGCGGTACATCAAGATCATGCCAAATCAAGAACACGAGAGAGAGAGAGAGAGATCAAACACATAGCTACTGGTACATACCCTCAGCCCCAAGGGTGAATTACTCCCTCCTCGTCATGGAGACCGCCGGGATGATGAAGATGGCCACCGATGATGATTTCCCCCTCCGGCAGGGTGCCGGAACAGGGTCCCGATTGGTTTTTGGTGGCTACAGAGGCTTGCGGCGGCGGAACTCCCGATCTAGGTTTCGTTCTGGGGGTTTCTATATTTATAGGAATTTTTGGCGTCGAGAACAAGTCAGGGGGGCCCACGAGGCGACGACAAGGACGGAGGATGCGCCCTCCACCCTTGTGGTGGCCTCGGGACTCCTCTCCGATAACTTTTCGTTCCAGTATTTTTTATATTTCCCAAAAATATTCTCCGTGGATTTTCAGGTCAATTGGACTCCGTTTGATATTCCTTTTCTGCGAAGCTCAAAAACAAGGAAAAAACAGAAACTGGCACTGGGCTCTAGGTTAATAGGTTAGTCCAAAAATAATATAAAATAGCATATAAATGCATATAAAACATCCAAGATGGATAATATAATAGCATGGAACAATCAAAAATTATAGATACGTTGGAGACGTATCAAGAATCCCCAAGCTTAATTCCTGCTCGTCCTCCAGTAGGTAAATGATAAAAACAGAATTTTTGATGTGGATTGCTAGCAAGTGCATAAGATCAATGATAATTTCAATCACTTTTTCTAGCATCATTATATATCATAAATAGTAGCTCATTTCATAAAACTTCTCATGATCAAGTAGCAAGCTATTCACATGTCAAAGCATAGATCATAAACTTTCTTGAAAACTAACAAACTAGGTTCTCAGTCATCAAACAATTGCAATTCATCTTATTTTCAGGAAGGGTCTATGTAAGAGCTTTGATTTAGAAAATCCCACATACTCAACTATCATATAGTCTTCCATGATCGCTACCACTCAAAGTATATTTTTAGAACAAATAGCATCCATCGAACACAGAGAAAGATAGGGGCTTAATGTTTTGCCTCCCAACTTATTTATCATATAGATAATTGTCAACAATAATAATTCATGATCAAATATATTTGAATGGCCATATATGCTTAGATCTTTCCCCACCACATGATGCTTGCCAACTAAAGAGTAGGTTGGAATGAAAAGGAATACTACTGACTCTTGCATAAAAGTAAAAGATAGGCCCTTCGCAGAGGGAAGCAGGGATTTGCAGAGGTGCCAGAGCTCGAAGCTTTTAAAACAGAGATGAAAATAATTTTGAGAGGTATGATTTCATTGTCAACATAACAACCAAGAGTTCCCAATATCTTCCATACTAGATACATCATAGGCGGTTCCCAAACAGAAAGGTAAAGTTTTTTACTCCCCCTCCACCAACAATCACACTCCACGGCTTGTCCGAAACAACGGGTACCGTCCAACTATCAACAATCCTGCGGGAGTTTTGTTTGCAATTATTTGCGATTTTGTTTTTGATCTTTTGATCATAGGACTGGGCATCCCAGTTACCAGCCATTTTCTCGTGAATGGTGAGCGGAGTCCACTCATCGTGAGAATAACTCACCTAGCATGGAAGATACTGACCGCCCCTAGTCGCTACATGAGCGATTCGGGCATACAAAACAGATTATTATTTGAAGGTTTAGAGTTTGGCACATGCAAATTTACTTGGAACGGCAGGTAAATACCGCATATAGGTAGATATGGTGGACACTCACGGAAGAAACTTGGTTCAAGGATTTTGGATGCACAAGCAGTAATCCTGCTTAGTACAGAAATTTTGGATAGCAAAAGGTTCTAAATAGCAAGCACCACATGTTGGAGGATCCATAACAATATAACTTCTATATAAATATACCCAAGCATAACTCATTATGTTGTCTTCCTTGTCCAACTTCAACTAATTTGCTCAAGTTTGAAAATAATTAATGGGGCTCACAATCATAGAAGATGTCCAAGATAGTATATTTATATGTGAAATCTCTCTTCCTTCATTATTCTTTCATGAATTGTTCAAGTGACCAATACAATGTTTGCTAACTTTCAATAAATTTACCACCTCTACTTCTTATATGTGAAGTCACTACTCCCCATGGTATAAGCATATGAAGCATATATAATTTCAGATTTATGATATTCAATACATTCAACCATTTACTCATAGGATATAAGTGAAGCACGTGAGTAAATGACAAACTACTCCATAAAGATATAAGTGAAGATCAATGAGTAGTCAAATAATTAAGTAACTATGTGAAGACTCTCTAACATTTAAATATTTCAGATCTTGGGATATTATTCAAACAGCAAGCAAAACAAAATAAGATAAAGTGATGCTCCAAGCAAAGCACATATCATGTGGTGAATAAAAATATAGCTCCAAGTAAGTTTACCGATGAACGAAGACGAAAGAGGGGATGCCATCCGGGACATCCCCAAGCTTAGGCTCTTGGTTGTCCTTGAATATTACCTTGGGGTGCCTTGGTAATCCCCAATCTTAGGCTCTTGCCACTCTTTATTCCGTAGTCCATCAAAACTTTACCCAAAACTTGAAAACTTCACAACACAAAACTTAACAGAAAACTCGTAAGCTCCGTTAGTATAATAAAACAAATCATTCACTTTGGTACTGTCAAGACAAGATTCATAATTTTTATCACATGATTCCTACTGTACCCTACCATTTCTACAATTTATATTAAGCAATATAAGCCATAGAGACTAGAAAACAAGCAAACTATGCATCGAAAACAGAATCTGTCAAAAACAGAACAGTCTGTAAAGATCTGAATTTAAATCATACTTCTGTAACTCCAAAAATTCTGAAAAATTAGGACAACGTATAAAATTTGTATATAAATATTGTGTAAAAATTCAGATCAAAATCACGTTCCAGTGAATTTTTGAAAATTCCTGGACTGGGCGCAAAAGTTTCTGTTTTTGCACAGAATCAAGTCAACTATCATCCACACTATCCCAAAGGCTTTACTTGGCACTTTATTGAAACAAAAGCTATAAAATATGATTACTACAGTAGCTTAATCATGTGAACACTCAAAAACAGTAGGGGTAAATATTGGGTTGTCTCCCAACAAGCGCTTTTCTTTAATGCCTTTTTAGCTAGGCATGATGATGTCAATGATGCTCACATAAAAGATAAGAATTGAAACACAAAGAGAGCACCATGAAGAATATGACTAGCACATTTAAATCTAACCCACTTACTATGCCTAGGGATTTTGTGAGCAAACAAATTATGGGAACAAGAATCAACTAGCATAGGAAGGTAAAACAAGCAAAACTTCAAGATTTAAGCACATAGAGAGGAAACTTGATATTATTGCAATTCCTACAAGCATATACTCCTCCCTCATAATAATTTTCAGTAGCATCATGAATGAATTCAACAATATAACCATCACATAAAGCATTCTTTTCATGATCCACAAGCATAGAAATTTTATTACTCTCCACATAAGCAAATTTCTTCTCATGAATAGTAGTGGGAGCATCATATGAAACTTGAATACTATAAATTGTTTCCACATTAAAAGAGTAATGTTCAGTAAAAGGATATTCAAAATTATGACAATAATTATCACTACTTTTTATAACATAAGTATCCTCACAATAATCATCATAAGTAGCAACTTTGTTCTCATCATAGTCAATTGATACCTCTTCCGAAATAGTGGAATCATTACTAAATAAAGTCATGACCTCTCCAAATCTACTTTTATCATTATAATAAGATTCAACACCCTCCAAAATAGTGGGATCACTACTTCCTAAAGTTGACACTCTTCCAAACCCACTTTCATCAATATAATCATCGTAAATAGGAGGCATGCTATCATCATGATAAATTTGCACATCAAAACTTGGGGGACTAAAAATATCATCTTCACTAAACATAGCATCCCCAAGCTTGGGACAAACATTAATTGCAGCAAATAAATTCTCAAGCATGTCATTCTCATCGAACACAGCATCCCCAAGCTTGTGCCTTTGCATATCATAAGCATAATCACTTTCGTCATTAATAGTACAAATAGCACCAATAGTATAGCAATTATTATCATCACAATGAGTAATAGGCATAACAATAATAGGAGCAACATCATTTGGGAGAGATAGCATTTTACCTTTGCTTCTCCGTCTTTTCTTTTTCCTCTTCACATCAAGTGTGGGTTTAATCACCTTTTTGGAGCTCCTTATTGATGAGATTGGCTAAATAAAAAGCTCCTCCTCGTTACCTGATTCGTCATAAGAAAAAATAGGAGGATATTGGGAAACCTCTTCCCCTTCATTAGTATTCTCTTCATCTTCTATTTGTTTTCTTGTCTTCAAGTAATTGGCAATATAAGGATTCTCAATGCAATTCACCGCACAATACATATAAATTTCATTTAGATCAAAATCAATCATTTTCATGAGAACCCAATCAGGAACATCGTTAGTTTTATGTTTCATTTCTTCATACCCCAAAAATAGACTAAGTTCATTATGATGCTCAAGGGTAATGAGGTTATCACAATTTTTGGACATAATTCGATCATGAAATAATTCACATTGGAAATTAAAATGACCACGTTCATTGCAAAGTTCACAAGGATGGCGAGAAAAATTAAGTCTTTTAGCACAAACACCTAGCCTCTCTTGCAACCATTTAGTTTCTAAATACTTATGCCTCTTGCAAAATCTATCTTCCCTTTTTGGTGTGTATTTGCAAACTCTATGCACTCCACAAAAATTGACATGCTTATAAGAGATATTTTCATCATGACTAGTGCAATCATCATTGGTACTATGGATATTCATATAATTCATACTAGCAACATTGCAATCATGCTCATCATTCAAAGATTGTATGCCAAACATTTTATTGCATTCTTCTTCTAACACTTTGGCACAATTATCGGAATCCTTATTTTCACGAAAAACATTAAAAAGATGAAGCATATGAGGCAACCTAAATTCCATTTTTTTTGTAGTTTTCTTTTATAGACTAAACTAGTGATAAAACAAGAAACTAAAAGATTCAATTGCAAGATCTAAAGATATACCTTCAAGCACTAACCTCCCCGGCAATGGCGCCAGAAAAGAGCTTGATGTCTACTACGCAACTTTATCCTTGTAGACATTGTTGGGCCTCCAAGTGCAGAGTTTTGTAGGACAGTAGCAAATTTCCCTCAAGTGGATGACCTAAGGTTTATCAATCCATGGGAGGCGTAGGATGAAGATGGTCTCTCTCAAACAACCCTACAACCAAATAACAAAGAGTCTCTTGTGTCCCCAACACACCCAATACAATGGTAAATTGTATAGGTGCACTAGTTCGGCGAAGAGATGGTGATACAAGTGCAATATGGATAGTAGATATAGGTTTTTGTAATCTGAAAAATATAAAAACAGCAAGGTAACTAGTAACAAAAGTGAGCGAAAACGGTATTGCAATGCTTCGAAACAAGGCCTAGGGTTCATACTTTCACTAGTGCAAGTTCTCTCAACAATGATAATATAATTAGATCATATAACAATCCCTCAACGTGCAACAAAGAGTCACTCCAAAGTCACTAATAGCGGAAAATAAACGAAGAGATTATTGTAGGGTACGAAATCACCTCAAAGTTATTCTTTTTGATCGATCTATTGGGCTATTCCTATAAGTGTCACAAACAGCCCTAGAGATCATACTAAAATAACACCTTAAGACACACATCAACCAAAACCCTAATGTCACCTAGATACTCCAATGTCACCACAAGTATCCGCGGGTTTGATTATACAATATGCATTACACAATCTCAGATTCATCTATTCAAACCAACACAAAGAACTTCAAAGAGTGCCCCAAAGTTTCTACCGGAGAGTCAAGACGAAAACGTGTGCCAACCCCTATGCATAAGTTCACAAGGTCACAGAACCCGCAAGTTGATCACCAAAACATACATCAAGTGGACCACGTGAATATCCAAATGTCACCACAGATAAACACATGCAAGACATACATCAAGTGTTCTCAAATCCTTAAAGACTCAATCCGATAAGATAACTTCAAAGGGAAAACTCAATTCATTACAAGAAGGTAGAGGGGGAGAAACATCATAAGATCCAACTATAATAGCAAAGCTCATGGTACATGAAGATCGTGCCAAATCAAGAACACGAGAGAGAGAGAGATCAAACACATAGCTACTGGTACATACCCTCAGCCCCGAGGGTGAACTACTCCCTCCTCGTCATGGAGATCGTCGGGATGATGAAGATGGCCACCGGTGATGATTTCCCCCTCTGGCAGGGTGCCGGAACAGGGTCTCGGTTGGTTTTTGGTGGCTACAGAGGCTTGCGGCGGCGGAACTCCCGGTCTAGGTTTTGTTCTGGGGGTTTCTATATTTATAGGAATTTTTGGCGTCGAGAACAAGTCAGGGGGGCCCATGAGGCGACGCCAAGGACGAAGGGCATGCCCTCCACCCTTGTGGTGGCCTCGGGACTCCTCTCAGATAACTTTTCGTTCCAGTATTTTTTATATTTCCCAAAAATATTCTCCTTGGATTTTCAGGTCAATTGGACTCCGTTTGATATTCCTTTTCTGCGAAGCTCAAAAACAAGGAAAAAACAGAAACTGGCACTGGGCTCTAGGTTAATAGGTTAGTCCAAAAATAATATAAAATAGCATATAAATGCATATAAAACATCCAAGATGGATAATATAATAGCATGGAACAATCAAAAATTATAGATACGTTGGAGACGTATCAATGGTGTCATGTGAACGTTGACTACATGACACTTCACCATATTTGGGCCTAAGGGAATGCATTGTGGAGTAGTTATTAGATGATGGGTTGCGAGAGTGACAGAAGCTTAAACCCTAGTTTATGCACTATTCCGTAAGGGACTGATTTGGATCCAAAAGTTCAATGCTATGGTTAGATTTATTCTTAATACTTTTCTCGTAGTTGCGGATGCTTGCGAGGGGGTTAATCATAAGTAGGAGGTTTGTTCAAGTAAGAACAGCACCTAAGCACCGGTCCACCCACATATCAAATTATCAAAGTAGCGAACACAAATCAAACCAACATGATGAAAGTGACTAGATGAAATTCCCGTGTACCCTCAAGAACGCTTTGCTTATCATAAGAGACCGTTTTGGCCTGTCCTTTGCCTCAAAAGGATTGGGCTACCTTGTTGCACTTTTGTTACCATTACCGTTACTTGCTCGTTACAAATTATCTTGCTACCAAACTACTCGTTACTTATAATTTCAGTGCTTGCAGACATTACCTTGCTGAAAACCGCTTGTCATTTCCTTCTGCTCCTCGTTGGGTTCGACACTCTTACTTACCGAAAGGACTACGATTGATCCCCTATACTTGTGGGTCATCAAGGCTCTTTTCTGGCACCGTTGCCGAGGAGTGTCGTGGATTTGTCATGGCAGATGTCCTAGCGAAAGGACTTAGGTGTGGAGCCATCGCGACTAGGTTAGCTTTAAGGGGTTGAACGGGACAAAGGATACAAGGAGTTTACCCAGGTTCGGCCCCTCTCAACGAGGTAAGAGCCTACGTCCTGCTTCTAGTTGTATTGCTTGGGTTTCGATTACAAGGGAGCGAATACGCTTGACCTAGTTCTCGACTATTTGTTTCTTGAGTTAACCCGCCGCCGGGTCACCCCTTTATATACAGGTTGATGCCCGGCGGTTTACAGAGTCCCGGCCGGCTCACACAAATGTGATCGGCTCAGTTTCTAACTAAACCTGCCTTACAGAGCAAGTTAACACATGGCGGCTCACACCCTTGGGCCTTGAGTCACCTCCGGGTCTTGGGCCTTCAATAAGCCTGCTTTATGAACCGCCACCTCTATATCTTCTTCAGCCCTCTTGGGCCTTCTCACCTTAAGTCTCCAATGGTGTGACCCGGCCCCTCCTGGGCGGGTCATACCTCGGAGTTATATCCCCAACATTAGGCCCCAGGTTGATTTGAACTTGTTAACTCAAGCAAAAATGCTCCAGTATGAACTTCTCATACCGTCCGCCGTAACCCGCCATGACATTGTGTAAACAGGATCGTTATAACCCGCCATGACGTCCCGCACATTAATTCCACACAAGACCCAGGATATCTTCAACGGATCTTTATCTTTAATAGGCTTCCCGAGAATCGAGGCGTCCATACAGCCACTTAATCATTTTCACCTCCTCAATTTCCGCGCTTGCCATCTCGTCATTTCCTGATAAATAGGGACCCCCCCCTTTTTCACTTTTTACCCCTGCCTCTGCCTCTTCTTCTTCCTCACGATGTCCGACGCTTCCGGAGCTCCACCGCCTCCATCGACCTTCTTCAACAACTCCGACCTAGGCCGCTGCATCAACCTGATCGTAACCAGAGAACGGCGGCGCTCCTCTGCTGATCATCTGCATCGCTAGGTACTCCCCTCTCTCTACTTCCCATCTGCATTAGGGTTCCCTCTGTTCGTCAGTGTTCATCGGCATTTGCTACCTCTTGAGCATGCGTTGGTTTTCCCTTGAAGAGGAAAGGGTGATGCAGCAAAGTAGCGTTAGTATTTCCCTCAGTTTTTGAGAACCAAGGTATCAATCCAGTAGGAGACAACGCACAAGTCACCTAGTACCTGCACAAACAATCAAGAACCTTGCAACCAACGCGATAAAGGGGTTGTCAATCCCTTCACGGTCACTCACAAAAGTGAGATCTAATAAAGATAGTAAAGTAAATATTTTTGGTATTTTTGTTGTATAGATTGGAAAGTAAAGATTGCAAAATAGTAAACGAGATGCGATGTAAATAAAAGAGATGCAATATAATAGAAAAGAGACCTGGGGGCCATAGGTTTCACTAGTGGCTTCTCTCAAGATAGCATGTATTACGGTGGGTGAACAAATTACTGCCGAGCAATTGATAGAAAAGCGCATAGTTATGAAGATATCTAAGGCAATGATCATGAATATAGGCATCACGTCAGTGTCAAGTAGACCGAAACGATTCTGCATCTACTACTATTACTCCACACATCGACCGCTATCCAGCATGCATCTAGAGTATTAAGTTCATAAGAACGGAGTAACGCATTAAGCAAGATGACATGATGTAGAGGGATAAACTCAAGCAATATGACATAAACCCCATCTTTTTATCCTCGATGGCAACAATACAATACGTGCCTTGCTGCCCCTACTGTCACTGGGAAAGGACACCGCAAGATTGAACCCAAAGCTAAGCACTTCTCCCATTGCAAGAAAGATCAATCTAGTAGGCCAAACTAAACCGATAATTCGAAGAGACTTGCAAAGATATCAAATCATGCATATAAGAATTCAGAGAAGAACCAAATAATATTCATAGATAATCTTGTTCATAAATCCACAATTCATCTGATCTCGGCAAACACACCGCAAAAGAGTATTACATCGAATAGATCTCCAAGAACATCGAGGAGAACTTTGTATTGAGAATCAAAGAGAGAGAAGAAGCCATCTAGCTAATAACTATGGACCCGAAGGTCTGTGGTAAACTACTCACGCTTCATCGGAGAGGCAATGGTGTTGATGTAGAAGCCCTCCGTGATCGATTCCCCCTCCGGCAGATCGCCGGAAAAGGCCCCAAGATGGGATCTCACGGGTACAGAAGGTTGCGGCGGTGGAAAAGTGGTTTCGTGGCTCCCCCTGATGTTTCTAGGGTATAAGAGTATATATAGGCGAAAGAAGTATGTCGGTGGAGCTACGAGGGGCCCACGAGGGTGGGGGGCGCGCCTACCCCCCTGGGCGCGCCCTCCTGCCTCGTGGCCTCCTCGAGGAGTTCCAGACTTCAACTCCAAGTCTTCTAGATTGCTTTCGGTCCAAGAAAGATCATCGTGAAGGTTTCATTCCGTTTGGACTCCGTTTGGTATTCCTTTTCTGCGAAACTCTAAAATAGGCAAAAAAAAAACAGAAACTGGCACTGGGCCTCCGGTTAATAGGTTAGTCCCAAAAATAATATAAAAGAGCATATTAAAGCCCATTAAACATCCAAAACAGATAATATAATAGCATGGAACAATCAAAAATTATAGATACGTTGGAGACGTATCAGCGTTCATCGTAGTTCTCTTCGCTAATGCTCACTTCGATCGAAAAAATAGTAGGGAAGTTACGCGGTAGCAGTTTTAGGATCCGTTTCCAATCGTAGATGCATCCTATCTTCCTGAGATTCAAACCCAGCTTGTGTGTTCTTCCACTGTCATATTTAGGTTTAGCAATTATTCTCCTTTTCTGAACTGCTGTAGATCCGTAAATATAATCCACCACTTGTGGAACCTGTTTGTCCAACACTTAGTGAAATTTTCCTCAAACTCAGATCCGTAAATCCGGCATAAACACCACTGTGTGGGTGGCTCAAAAATATTACTTTATGACCCACCAAACACCAGCCGGCTTATTCATGAAATACTCAAATCAGCTGCATCCGTCTGATGTTAATATCACCCAACTGTGCTTTTGTTGATTTGTCCGTATATGAACCAAACCTGCATAGTATATTTACATTCTTGTAACCATCAAGCGACTTATTATCTCAAATTTGACCCGCCGTTATTCCCCCTTTTAGGCCTTTTGATAAAAATGACTAAGACAGTCACCTCATGTGATTGGGTCACTTCCATTGTTACGGAACAAGCTCTAAACGAATATGTTCAAGTGGGCGTTTTGTCAGCCAAAGAAGTTATCCACTGG
The DNA here is from genome assembly GCA_011799875.1 of Thinopyrum elongatum. Classification (NCBI taxonomy): domain Eukaryota; kingdom Viridiplantae; phylum Streptophyta; class Magnoliopsida; order Poales; family Poaceae; genus Thinopyrum; species Thinopyrum elongatum. The sequence continues at coordinate 423,875,269 of CM022301.1, forward strand.
CGGGCCCCAGGGACAGAAATAAGACCTAATCCAAAGGACGGCAAAGTCGTGGTTTTTGCTGATCATATGAACCGGGGTTTCTCTCCACCCGGCTCAAAGTTCTTCCGCGACGTTCTGAATTTTTATCAACTTCATCCACAAGATATCGGACCCAATTCAGTCTCTACCATCTGCAATTTCCAAGTCTTTTGCGAAGTGTACCTTCAGGAGGAGCCCACTGTTGACCTTTTCAAAGAATTTTACTATTTGAACTATCAAACAGAAATGACCGACGGACCCAGTCTTGAGCTTGGCGGGATTTCTATCCAAAGACGAAAAGATGATGTCTTTCCCGCGGCCACGCTTCCCAGTCACCCCAAAGACTGGGATCAGACTTGGTTCTACTGCCAAGACACCTCTCCGGTGGGTGAGAACCCTCTGCCAGGTTTCCGCGACCGCCGGCTTAACCCAAGACATCCACTTCTGGACCGGATCAGTGCCGCTGAACGGGCCAAATATGCATCCACCTTTAGCAAAGTAAGAGCCTTAATGGCCAATGGCTTGACTGGCATCGATTTGGTCCGATGCTGGGTTGCTTGGAGGATCATGCCTTTGAGCCGCCGCCCCGGCTTAATGTGCGAGTATACTGGCGACACCAAAGATCCACAGCGTCACTGCCAAATACGTCTGAATGATAAAGAGATCAATGAGATGACCAAAATGCTGCTCAATGAGAGCTTAGATAATTGCAGCAAGATGGGGCTGAACCCTTTTTGCACCCTTAACCCGGCTCTAGCTGTAAGTATTTCAAGCTCATTGTTATCTTATTCTTCCTTCTCATATATTGCCTTCTTACTATTACTTGCTTTCCTCAGGCCGATGATCCTTTCTGGAATAAGAAGCTTCAGGATAAACCGGCCAAAAAGGCCAGGGCAATGAGCAAAGCTCCCAAGAAGCCCGCCAAGAAGAAAACAGACACAACAGAGTTATTTGCACTGAATGATGATGAGTCGGAGGTAGAACTTAATTCCCTTGGCTCCTTTTTTGTACATCTTATTGACACTGATTGCTATCAGGATGACGCGGAGGCCAGCCACGCAAACGGTGAAGAGGTAACTATCCTTTCCTATGACTCAGAGCCTTTGCCAAGACAGAAGGTTCGACAAGTGAGCCGGAAAGTAAGGTTTTCTCACCCTTTAGCTTACTTGGATCCAAACTTTATTTTGAAGAAACAACAGCATGAAGCTCGATGCACAACCCGGAACAGCGGTTGTGGAAATCTTTCCTCCGGCTTACCCAACACGCCGGTTCCTCAAAAATGCCAAAATAAGGTGCCACAGAATTCAACCTTCTCCTTTCCTAAGGCGGTTCTTATCCGTCAGCCACTTAATTCTTCCGACTCAAATTATCAGGGAACTTCTCATTCGTCCTCTGGTGACTCTACTGGAACCCAGATTCCTCCCTTCAAACTTGCTCCTGGGTGAGAATATTAAATTTCTTTGCTTTAACACTTGTATACTGATATGTTGACATCCTTATATTTCTCACTTTCAGCGGTATAGCCAAGCCTAGCAAGAAGCTGAAGGTAAATAAGCCGGCCGAAGACCCCAAGGTTGCTGAGCCGGAGAAACAAACTATATCTGAAGCTTCCCATCAGACTCCTGAGGCTGCCGCTAATGACCCGCCACCAGAGACCCATGACGTCACGGTGGATCCAATGGGTGTTGACCCATCCAGCGCTAAGCCGCCCAGTCCCATAAAACCTGCTGACGAACCTCCTTCACAACAAGCTGCGGAGGATGTTATCATTACTGGCACTGGCTACACTGAGCCTGGGAACCCCACCATTCTAGCCAAGCACTCTGCCAAAGAAGAGTTAATTGAAAAAAGCAAGGCCAGGTTTGATGTTACAAATTACTCACACTTGGGCGTCAATGAATTACACTCTGGTTATCTGAGCCAGCTGCACACTGGTCGTGATTTGGAGGCAGATTTGGTCAAGAAATTACGCCAGAAATATGAGGTATGAACATCTGATTCCTTTGCATATATAGTCATCCAGCCCCCAAGTCTTATCCGTAGGGAAAGGTACTTTTGAGTAGGGTTAAGACTTGTCTATGTGTTTCTGCAAGCTTTAAAGTCATAGCCCTCATGGGCCAGCTTATCTTGATAAAGATGAGCCGGATCATTTCCATTATTTTGAAAGAACTCCAGACCATAGCCCTCATGGGCCAGCTTATTTTGATAAAGATGAGTCGGATCAAAAAATACAAATGCAAAAAAGAACTTCCGCACACATTAGCCCCCAAGTGTCAAGTGCTTTGCTTGCAACGTACTTGAGACTTGTCTGTAGATTGTGTCCTGGCAAATATGTTTATAACTTGTTTAACTATTACTTGCAGGATGCTTTAACTCAGGCTGAATCCCAGGTGGTCGATTTAAAGACCAGGCTTGAGCAACAAGAGGCTGAAACACGCAAAGCTGACTCCAAGCTTAAGCTTAGTCTTGAAGAGAGCGAGAAGCTCAAAACTGAATTTTCCACAGAAAGAACCGCCTAGGATAAGGAGAAAGCCACCTTGGTACAAAGAGCAGAAACTGCCGAATCTTCTTTGAAGGACACGGCTGCAGAATTGACCGGCTTAAAATGCCATATATCCTAGATGACAGCTGCTATCTTTGGTAAGTAATTCAGGATGTTTCAACCACTTCCAATTTTTACCCTTAATCCGCCCGGCGACTTATCTGTGCACTTATTCAACAGGCCCTAGGAGTGCCAACCTTGGCCAAGATATGTTGGTGAAGCTGAAGGCGGTTTATACTTTGGTGGAACAGCTGTATACAGGCACGCAGCGAACCATAGCGGCCATCTCGCACAATAAGCAGCCACCTTCACTCATTAGGGATGTATTGGACAAGCTATCTGTCATGCCCAATAGGATTGAAGAGATTAAGCGATCCTCAGCCCGAGCTGGTGCTATCACTGCTTTGAGCCGGGCCAAAGCATGGCAAGCGGAGTTAGACCCGGCAGAGATGGCAACTGGCTGTCCGAGTTTCAAAGAGGACGGGTCTCCCTTTGATGCCAGAGACTTTACCAAATGTGTAAAAGAGATGTGCCCTCTGGCAACCAAATTGGCCGAAGAGACTGATTTGTCGAAGTATCAGGCGGCTTATACCATGGAGAATACAAAAGTGAAAGCGCCGGCTTATGAGATTGTAGAGCTCATCCCCCCAATACGTAAGCACACTTTTGCTCCTGATATTGATCCGTCCACCCTCATAGATGATAAAGCTGTGTTTAAGGCTATAACTAGCATCGACTGGACATCACCTGATTTCCAGCCAATGGATGAAGAAGAAGAAGAAGAAGAACCGGCGCAGGATAACCCGGAATCTTCAACTCGCCAAGACCAGAACAACTGATCCAACGGGCGGCTCTCAGACTGCGGCGTGGCGTTTCTCTTTGAAAAAACTATTAATCATTTGGGCTTTGGAAAGCCTTGTAATAGGCTAGTTGAAACAATGATTTGTCATGCCATCATGCATGTTTAGCCTTAAAACTGCTGATGAAATATTTTATGTACCACTGATGAGCTTGCAGGGAATATCATATTGTTTTTCAATGTTCCTGCACACATGGTAAACAACATACACCCTGTAGATTGATATCATAATGATGTTGTAATGATTGTAATCCAGCATGGGTATTAACCCGTAAATATGAAAAATCATGAATTGAATTTATTCAAGGCAAATCATCCTGGCGACTTAAAGTCTGCTTATCAGGGCGGGTTATGAACCCCACATGCTCAAATATGAGTCATAGAGTCAAGGCTACATGGCCTGAATTGTGAAAACCATATGTTAATATGGAAGAAGGATATCAATCCAAAATTTTCAGAAAAAACAGCAAATCAGAAAAAAAAAACAAGGCTTTCATAGGCCGCCAAGCCTAAAACGTCAAGTGCTTTCATGGGCCGCACAGCCACGGAGTTATTTCCAGCACACCTGTAAGCCCCCTCGCATGACAAACCACCATTTTAACTTTAACAAGTTCAGGGTCTTATTTAAAAGATTGACTGTCAAAAGTACGGCGGGACATTCCAGGATTACCTGAGCGGAGTAACAAGGACATACAGGCCGGTTAACCCGTAATTTGGTGTTTACACCTGGCATGGAAGCCGGTCAAGAGGGTAAGCATAGCTATACTCATTGAGCAGGAAGCCCCCAAGTGACCAAAGGGTCGGCATGTAAGCCGGATCAAGAGGGTAATCAAGGCTCTGCTCATTGAGCAGGTAGCCCCCAAGTGACCAATGTAAGCCGGATCAAGAGGGTAATCAAGGCTCTGCTCATTGAGCAGGTAGCCCCCAAGTGACCTGCGAAAAGGCATGTAAGCCTGATCAAGAGGGTAATCAAGGCTCTGCTCATTGAGCAGGTAGCCCCCAAATGACCCGCGAGAAGGCATGTAAGCCTGACCAAGAGGGTAATCAAGGCTCTGCTCATTGAGCAGGAAGCCCCCAAGTGGCCTTATAAACAAATAATAAAGACTCAGATACTTAGAAATGAAACGACAGAGGCGCTGAATATATCAGGGGTGCAGGCTTTATTATATTGATCATAATATATACATGGATGAAAATATGTACAGCACAAGAGTCGGTGGCTCAAGTGTAGTAAGGCCGAAGATGAGCAATGTTCCAAGGCCGGCGGGTCTCCTCCTCTGATGTGCGTGAATCCTTATGGTCTCAAATATCAATGAGGTAGTATGACCTGTTGTGCAGGTTCTTGCTGACCACAAAAGGTCCTTCCCAAGGTGGGGATAACTTATGCATGTCTGTTTGATCTTGGATGAGCCGGAGCACCAAGTCGCCTTCTTGAAAGGTCCGGGTCTTAACTCGGCGGCTATGATAGCAACGCAGATCTTGCTGATATATCGCCGAACGAGCCGCCGCCAGGTCACGCTCCTCATCCAACATGTCAAGAGCATCCTGACGTGCCTTTTCATTATCAGCTTCAACATAAGCCGCCACGCGGGGTGAATCATGACGGATGTCACTTGGAAGAACCGCCTCGGCCCCGTAGACCATGAAGAAGGGCGTGTAACCCGTTGATCTATTGGGGGTAGTATTGATACTCCAAAGCACTAAGGGTAACTCTTCAACCCAACAACCCGGCGTCCTTTGCAAAGGGACCATAAGCCGGGGTTTGATTCCTCTCAAGATTTCTTGATTGGCCCTTTCAGCTTGACCATTGGATTGGGGGTGAGCTACTAATGAGACGTCAAGAAGAATATGCTCTCGTTGACAGAACTCTTTCATAGCACCTTTGGATAGATTAGTGCCATTATCAGTTATGATGCTATGAAGGTAACCAAAACGGAAGATCACCTTCTTAATGAATTGAACCGCCGTTGCCGCATCACACTTGCTGACCGGCTCTGCCTCAACCCACTTGGTGAACTTGTCAACCGCCACCAAGAGGTGGGTCTTTTTGTCCTTGGACCTCTTGAAAGGTCCAACCATATCCAACCCCCAGACTGCAAACAACCAAGTAATTGGAATCATCCTCAATTCTTGAGCCGGCAAGTGAGCTCGTCTAGAAAACTTCTGGCAGCCGTCACACTTGCTAACCAGATCTTCTGCATCAGCATGAGCCGTCAACCAATAAAAACCGTGCCGGAAGGCTTTAGCAAACAGAGATTTAGAGCCAGCGTGATGACCACAATCACCTTCATGGATCTCCCTTAGAATCTCACGGCCCTCCTCAGGAGAAATACATCGCTGGAACACACCTGTGACACTGCATCGGTGTAACTCGCCGTTGACAATGGTCATAGATTTAGACTGCCGGGTTATCTGCCTGGCCTCAGTTTCATCATCAGGTAACTCGCCCCGGGTCATATAAGCCAAGTACGGCACCATCCAATCAGGAATAGCATGAAGAGCCGCCACCAACTGTGCCCCCGGGTCAGGAATTGCAAGATCCTCCTCTGTTGGTAGCTTAACTGAAGGGTTATTAAATATATCGAGAAAAACATTTGGTGGTACCGGCTTATGCTGAGACCCCAGCCGGCTTAAAGCATCAGCCGCCTTATTCTTTCTGCGATCAACATGTTCCACTTGATAACCCTTAAAATGACCAGCAATACTGTCAACCGTCCGGCGATAAGCCGCCATGAGCGGGTCCTTAGAATCCCAAGTTCCTGAGACTTGCTGAGCCACCAAATCTGAGTCGCCAAAGCATCTCACCTGGCTTAAGTTCATCTCTTTGGCCATCTGAAGACCATGGAGCAGGGCCTCATACTCAGCTGCATTATTAGTACAAGGAAACATCAGCCTTAAAACATAGCAAAATTTGTCACCTCACGGGGAAGTCAAAATAACTCCAGCCCCCGAGCCCTCCAATTGCATGGACCCATCAAAATGAATAGTCCAATACGTATTATCAAGCTTCTCCTCAGGCATCTGCAACTCTGTCCAGTCGTTGATGAAATCCACAAGAGCTTGAGACTTGATAGCTGTCCTTGGCATATATTTCAAACCATGGGGTCCAAGCTCAATGGCCCACTTGGCTATTCGGCCTGTGGCTTCTCTGTTTTGAATAATATCCCCTAAGGGAGCAGAACTGACCATAGTGATGGGGTGACCAAGGAAATAATGCTTCAACTTGCGACTGGCCATGAACACCCCATAGACTAGCTTCTGCCAATGCGGGTACCTCTGTTTGGACTCAATTAAGACTTCACTGACATAATAAGCCGACCTTTGAACCGGATATTCCTTACCCGTTTCCTTCCTTTCCACTACAATTGCCATGTTGGCGGCTCTGCTGTTAGCAGCCACATATAAAAGCAAGGGCTCCTTCTCAACCGGAGCTGCATTAGCAGCATCACTCCAGACAAAGTGATCTGTTTTCTTCATCATCTGGTACAGAGGAATAGCCTTTTCTCCCAGGCGGCTTATGAACCGGCTTAAAGCTGCAATACGACCCGCCAGATGCTGAACGTCATTAACGCACTCCAGCTTAGCCAATGAAGTGATAGCCTTGATTTTCTCCAGGTTAGCTTCAATACCTCTCTCAGAGACCAGAAAACCCAAGAGCTTGCCTGCAGGCACGCCAAAAACACATTTGGCCGGGTTAAGCATCATCTTGTAGACCCGGAGGTTATCAAAGGTCTCCTTCAAATCATCTAGCAGAGACTCCTTCTTTCTAGATTTCACAACAATATCATCCACATAAGCATGCACATTGCGTCCTATCTGGTTATGAAGACAATTCTGAACACAACGCTGATAAGTCGCCTGGGCACTCTTGAGCCCAAAGGGTATAGACACATAGCAGAAAGCTCCAAAAGGCGTGATGAAAGTCGTCTTCTCTTGGTCTTTAACTGCCATCTTGATCTGATGATAACCAGAATAAGCATCCAAGAAGCTCAAACACTCACAACCTGTCACAGCATCAATGATCTGATCAATACGGGGAAGAGCAAAAGGATCAGCTAGGCAAGCTTTGTTAAGGTCTGTGTAATCCACACACATGCGCCAAGTGTCGTTCTTCTTAAGTACGAGCAACGGGTTAGCCAACCACTTAGGATGAAAAACTTCGACAATGAACCCGGCTGCTAAGAGCCGGGCCACCTCTTCTCCAATGGCCTTGCACCTTTCCTCATTAAAATGATGAAGGAATTGCTTGACCGGCTTAAACTTAGGATCAATATTGAGAGTGTACTCAGCGAGTTCTCTCGGTACACCCGGCATGTCTGAAGGCTTCCATGAAAAGATGTCCCGGTTCTCACGGATGAACTCGATGAGCGCGCTTTCCTATTTTGGATTCATATTGGCACTGATGATGAACTATTGAGATGAGTCGCCAGGGACAAAGTGAACCTGTTTGGTATCATCTGCCGATTTAAACTTCAACAAAGGATCATGCTCTGTGGTTGGCTTCTTCAACGGAGTCATATCAGCCGGGTCAACATTGTCTTTATAAAACCTAAGTTCCTCTGTGGCACAAGCAGACTCAGCGTAAGCAGCATCACCATCTTCACATTCCAAGGCTATCTTCTGGTCACCATGCATTGTGATGGTACCTTTGCGACCCGACATTTTAAGCTACAAATACACATAACACAGTCGTGCCATAAACTTGGCATAAGTCGGCCGCCCAAATAGAGCATGATAGGGGCTTTTGATTTTAACCACTTCAAAGTTCAATGTCTCAGCCCTGTAGTCATGTTCATTGCCAAAAGCCACCTCTAAGGCTATCTTACCCACTGGATAAGCCGACTTACTAGGCACCACTCCATGAAAGACTATAGAGGATGGCTTAAGATCTTTGTCAGTCAAATTCATCCGGCGAAAAGTATCATAATAAAGGATATTGATACTGCTGCCTCCGTCCATAAGCACCTTAGTGAACTTGTAACCTCCGACTTGAGGGGCCACCACCAAAGCCAACTGACCCGGATTGTCAACCTGAGGCGGGTGATCCTCACGGCTCCATACAATTGGCTGCTCTGACCATCGTAAGTATCGAGGGACCGCCGGCTCAACCGCGCTCACTGCTCGTTTATGAACCTTCTGATCTCGCTTGCACAGGTTTGTGGTGAAACCATGATATTGACCACTATTTAACTGCTTTGGATTACTCTGATACCCTGACTGTTGTTGCTGATTGCCTTGACTGGGCTGCTGGTTAAAACCACCCTAATTGCCCTGACCCTGAAATCTAGAACCTGAGCCGCCACCTCCAAATCCGGGCCCGTGAGAGCCGGATCCTGACCCATCGTGCGGGCCATTATTGTTATTATGATCCTAGTGAGAGCCGGAATTCTTATATTCCTTCATGATAAAACAATCCTTCCATAGGTGAGTTGACAGTCTATCCTGGTAGCTGTGCTTTGGGCAGGGCTGGTTTAACATCGCTTCAAGGTTGAATTTTGATCCTCCCGTTTGAGGAAATTGCCTTCCCTTCCAACGTCGATCGTTATTCTGGGTATTGGTATTAGCCACAAAATCTGACCCGCCGTCAGGCTGCTTGCGCTTACCATTATTACCTTGATTATGACCCGCCATGTTTGACTGATGTCCCTTTCCATTGCCGTTCTTCTTCCCCTTATTGGACCTCTCCTCATCAGACCCAGGATCCTTAGTATTATCAGAATCGGCATATTTCATGAGAGCCGCCATAAGCTCCCCCATGTCATTGCAATGACGCTTAAGCTTCCCTAATTTTTGTTTAAGAGGGGTAAAACGGCAATTCTTTTCCAGAATCAGAATAGCAGAGCCGGCGTTGATGCTATCCGATGAAAGAATAATGGCTAAAACCCGACGCACCCAGTGGTGGGCCGACTCGTCCTCGCGCTGAACACAAGCGTCTAGGTCCATAATCGACAGAGGCTGTTTGCATGTGTCTTTGAAATTCTGGATAAAATGTGCCTTCAACTCAGCCCACAAACTGATAGAATTAGCTGGCAACCCCTTCAACCAGGTTCGAGCCGGCCCATCCAGCATCATAGTGAAATACTTGGCACATACAGCATCGTTCACATCTAACATCTCCATGGCCAGCTCATAGCTCTCAATCCATCCCTCAGGTGGGAGATCAGCTGTGTAATTAGGCATTTTACGAGGGCCCTTAAAATCTTTGGGCAAGCGCTCATTGCACAGAGCTAGCACCAAACAGGGCACACCAACTGACCTAGAGGTCATCCTAGCCTCTATAGACACAGAGGTGTTCAACTGAAGCTGTCGATGAGTAGCTAATTGAGCTGCCAGCTCCGCCTCTTGGCGTGCTCTAGCCTGATCCGTCAGGACATGGGCATTGTTATCATCACGAGGCAGGTAATGCCCATGGGGCGGGTTACAACGCCGTTCACTGCTGGAAACCGCCGGTGACTCAATGTGCCGGCTGTAGCTTCAGCTCGGTCACGGAGTTGAATGGATTCGCTCACGGCTATAGCAATAAGCCGCCTACTAGGCTACCGCTGTCTGAAGAAGCTCTACAGCATTCCGGGCTTCTACCGCAACAGGAGACTCGCCTTCAATGGGAAGAGCCGCCAATCATGAAGTCGCAGCTATCATACTATCCAATGGGTTGGAGTAATGACCAGGAGGCGTAGGTACCCGCTGAGGCAGAATTGGATTCACCCGTGGCGGGTCTGTTACGCGGGGCTGAGCTGCCGCCCCCGTATTAGGTGCCTCCGCGGCCCGGGTCACGCCCGGCGGGTTACTTGGCCCTGCTCCAGGGGTAACAAAAAGGTTTCGCCCCTCAAACTGTGGAGGGAGGCGGCTCTGGTACTTTCTTCGAAGAACCGCATTTGACGCATTCTGATCCAAGCTTAACCGAAAAGCCTCCGCTTGAATCCGTTGAGACTGGGCCTCCAGCATGGCTCGTTCTGTTGCCATCCTAGCGTTCTCAGCATTAAGTTCCTCTTTATCCCGAGCTACTTCATCCCTCAGCTTTGCAACTTCCACATTATGTTGTGTTTGAGTCGCCGGGGTTACCTCTGCAGCTAATAACATTGCCAAAGCATCCAAGAGCTCGGATAGGACCTGAGCCGGCGGACGCACAGGGCCACTTGCCCTGGCCGTCACAGCAGCTGTTGAACTTGAGGTCATAGCCGCAGCGGTTGATGAATTCAGTATCGGTTGCGTACCGGCCATGAATATAGCTGCCCTGCTCGGCGGTTCATAGGGGTCCAGAATACTGTCACCATCGGAACAGCCCCCAAGCCCGCCATCTTGTAACTGATAGATCGACTTGGTTTCGCTAGTTGAGGACTAATCACCTGAATAGATGGTCGTCTCTCCACCGGACACATAGCCTTCCTCAAGATCCGCTCCATGGACAAAGCCGACGAAAACATGCTTCCGGGCGAGCTGGATCTTGGCGGGTTGGACCTTGGCGGGTCTCGCGCACCGAGCCGTCTCAATGGTGTCAGTGCAGTCGTCCGGCTCAGGCTCAGACTCGCCAATTTTGCCAATGAAGACGTGGATTCCACCGAAGGGGACCCGGTACCCGTATTCGATTGAATCGGCCTCCGGACCCCATCCAGCGTCGTTGATGTAGATCTTGCCTCGGCGACTCTTGGTCATCCGGCCCACGGCGTATCCCTTGATCCCTGAGAAGTTGCCCTTCAAGAACTCAAAACCACCGTGCGACAGCCCCACGGTGGGCGCCAACTGTCGTGGATTTGTCACAGCAGATGTCCTAGCGAAAGGACTTAGGTGTGGAGCCATCGCGATTAGGTTAGCTTGAAGGGGTTGAATGGGACAAAGGACACAAGGAGTTTACCCGGGTTCGGCCCCTCTCAATGAGGTAGCCTACGTCCAGCTTCTAGTTGTATTGCTTGGGTTTCGATTACAAGGGAGCGAATACGCTTGACCTAGTTCTCGACTCTTTGTTTCTTGAGTTAACCCGCCGCCGGGTCACCCCTTTATATACAGGTTGATGCCCGGCAGTTTACAGAGTCCCGGCCAGCTCACACAAACGTGACCGGCTCGGTTTCTAACTAAACCTGCCTTACAGAGCAAGTTAACACATGGCGGCTCACACCCTTGGGCCTTGAATCACCTCCGGGTCTTGGGCCTTCAATAATCCTGCTTTATGAACCGCCACCTCTATATCTTCTTCAGCCCTCTTGGGCCTTCTCACCTTAAGTTGCCAATGGTGTGACCCGGCCCCTCCTGGGCGGGTCATACCTCGGAGTTATATCCCCAACAGGGAGTGAAGCGCTCTAGGTAAGTGGAAATCGGTAAGGAAAAATTATTACTACGTGCTGAAATTTATTGTCACTTATTACTATGGAAAACAATCCTTTGAGGGGTTTGTTCGGGGTATCTTCACCTCGACCGGAACCACAATTAGATACCCCTCAACCTACTACACCTACTAAAAATATTGGTTATGAAATTCCTTCGGGTATGATAGAACAACTGCTAGCTAATCCTTATGCAGGAGATGGAACTAAACATCCTGATATGCACTTGATATATGTGGATGAAATTTGTGGATTATTTAAGCTTGCAGGTTTACCCGGAGATGAAGCTAATAAGAAGGTTTTCCCTTTATCTTTGAAGGTAAAAGCATTAGCATGGTATAGGCTATGCGATGATATTGGATCTTGGAATTGGAATCGATCGAAATTGGAATTTCACCAAAAAAATTATCCTATGCATCTACTTCATCGTGATCAGAATTATATATATAATTTTTGGCCTCGTGAAGGAGAAAGCATCGCTCTAGCTTGGGGGAGGCTTAAGTTAATGTTATATTCATGCCCCAATCATGAGCTCTCAAGAGAAATTATTATTCAGAATTTTTATGCTTGGCTTTCTCATGATGATCGATCCATGCTTGATACTTCTTGTACTGGTTCCTTTATGAAGAAGACTATTGACTTTTGATGGGATCTTTTAGAAAGAATTAAACGCAACTCTGAAGATTGGGGACTCGACAAAGGTAAAGAGTCGGGTATTAAGCTCAAGTATGATTGTGTTAAATCTTTTATGAATACCGATGCTTTTCAAAAGTTTAGCACTAAATATGGACTTGACTCTGAGATAGTAGCCTCCTTTTGTGAATCATTTGCTACTCATGTTGACCTCCCTAAGGAGAAGTGGTTTAAATATCACCCACCTATCAAAGAAGAAATTAAAGAACCAGTAATAGCTAAAGATGAAACTATTATTTACAATGTTGATCCAGTTGTGCCTACTGCTTATATTGAAAAACCTCCTTTCCCTGTTAGGATAAAGCAACATGCTAAAGTCTCAACTGTGGTCAAAAAAAGTTATATTAGAACTTCCAAACCTGCTGAACAAATCAAAGTAGAACCTAGTGTTGCTATGGTTAAAGATCTCTTGGTTGAAAATATAGATGGGCACGTTATTTACTTCTGTGATGAAGCTGCTAGAATTGCCAAACCCGATGAAAAAGATAAACATAGACCTGTTGTTGGCATGCCTGTTGTCTCAGTTAAAATAGGAGATCACTATTATCATGGTTTATGAGACATAGGTGCTAGTGTGAGTGCCATTCCTTTTACCTTATATCAAGAAATTATGAATGATATAGCACCCGCTGAAATAGAAGACATAGATGTCACTATTAAACTTGCTAATAGGGACACCATCACACCACTTGGAATTGTTAGAGATGTTGAAGTCTTGTGTGGGAAAATAAAATACCCTACTGATTTTCTTGTTCTTGGTTCCCCACAAGATGACTTTTGTCCCATTATCTTTGGTAGACCTTTCTTGAACACCGTTAATGCTAAAATAGATTGCGAGAAGCAAACTGTCGGTGTTAGTTTTGGTGATGAGTCTCATGAGTTTAATTTTTCCAAGTTCAGTAGAAAACATCATAATAAAGAGTTGTCTAGTAAGGATGAAATAATTGGTCTTGCTTCTATTGCTGTGCCTCCTACCGATCCACTAGAACAATATTTGCTAGACCATGAAAATGATATGCGTCTGCATGAAAGAAATGAAATAGATAAGATTTTCTTTGAACAACGTCCTTTGTTTAAACACAATTTACCTATTGAAACTCTAGGAGGTCCTCCTCCACCTAAAGGTGATCCTGTGTTTGAATTAAAACAATTGCCAGACACTTTGAAATATGCTTATCTTGATGAGAAAAAGATTTATCCTGTTATTATTAGTGCTAACCTTTCAGAACATGAAGAAGAAAGATTATTGAAGGTTCTAAAGAAGCACCGAGCTGCCATTGGATATACTCTTGATGATTTAAAGGGCATTAGTCCCACTCTCTGTCAGCATAAAATTAATATGGAGCCTGATGCTAAACCCGTTGTTGATCACCAACGATGTTCAAATCCTAAAATGAAAGACGTGGTAAGAATAGAAATACTAAAGCTTCTGGAGGCAGGTATAATCTATCCCATAGCTGATAATGGGTAAGTCCCATTCATTGTGTCCCTAAAAAGGGAGGTATTACCGTTGTTCCTAATGATAAGAATGAACTTATTCCATAAAGAATTGTCACTAGCTACAGAATGGTAATTGATTTTAGAAAACTAAATAAAGCTACTAGAAAAGATCATTACCCTGTGCCTTTTATTGATCAAATGTTAGAAAGACTATCAAAGCACACACATTTTTGCTTTCTTGATGGATATTCCGGTTTTTCTCAAATACGTGTCTCACAACCTGATCAAGAGAAAACCACCTTTACTTGCCCTTTGGAACTTATGCCTATAGACGTATGCCTTTTGGTTTACGCAATGCACCTGCTACCTTTCAAAGATGTATGACTGCTATATTATCTGACTTTTATGAAAAGATTGTTGAGGTTTTCATGGATGATTTTTCCGTTTACAGAACTTATTTTGATGATTGCTTGAGCAACCTTGATCAAGTTTTGCAGAGATGTGAGCAAACTAATCTCGTCTTGAATTGGGAGAAGTGCCACTTTATGGTTAATGAAGGTATTGTCTTGGGACATAAAATTTCTAAACGAGGTATTGAGGTGGATAAAGCTAAAGTTGATGCAATTGAGAAAATGCCATGCCCTAGAGATATCAAAGGTATTCGTAGTTTCCTCGGTCATGCTGGTTTCTATAGGAGGTTTATTAAAGACTTCTCTAAAATTTCTAGGCCTCTTACAAATATTTTACAAAAGGATATTCCATTTGTTTTTTATGATGATTGTGTAGAAGCCTTTGAAACACTTAAGAAAGCCTTGATTTCTGCACCTATTGTTTAACCACCTTATTGGAACTTGCCTTTTGAAATTATGTGTGATGCTAGTGATTATGCTGTTGGTGCTGTTCTAGGACAAAGGGTCGATAAGAAATTAAATGTTATTCATTATGCTAGTAAAACTCTGGACAGTGCTCAACGAAATTATGCTACTACTGAAAAGGAATTCTCAGCAGTGGTGTTTGCTTGTGATAAATTTAGATCTTACATTGTTGATTCTAAAGTGACTGTTCACACCGATCATGCTGCTATAAAATATGTTATGGAAAAGAAGGATGCTAAACCTAGACTCATTAGGTGGGTTCTTTTGCTACAAGAATTTGATTTACATATCACTGATAGAAAGGGATCTGAGAACCCCGTGGCTGATAACTTGTCTAGGTTAGAAAATATTCTTGATGACCCACAACCTATTAATGATAGTTTTCCTGATGAACAATTAGGTGCAATAAATGTTTCTCATAACACTCCTTGGTATGCTGACTATGTCAATTATATTGTTGCTAAATATATACCACCTAGCTTCACATACCAACAAAAGAAAAAATTCTTCTATGATTTAAGACATTACTTTTGGGATGACCCACATCTTTATAAAGAAGGAGTAGATGGTATTATTAGACGTTGTGTACCTGAGCATGAACAGGGATAAATCCTACGGAAATGTCACTCCGAAGCTTATGGAGGACATCATGCGGGAGATAGAACTGCTCACAAAGTATTGCAATCTGGTTTTTATTGGCCTACTCTCTTCAAGGATGCCCGTAAGTTTGTTTTATCTTGTGATGAATGTCAAAGAATTGGTAATATTGGTAAGCGTCAGGAAATGCCTATGAATTATTCTCTTGCTGTTGAACCATTTGATGTTTGGGGATTTGATTACATGGGACCTTTTCCTTCCTCTAATGGGTATACACATATTTTGGTTGCTGTTGATTATGTTACTAAGTGGGTAGAAGCTATTCCAACAGTAGTGCTGATCACAACACCTCTATTAAAATGCTTAAGGAAGTCATTTTCCCAAGGTTTGGAGTCCCTAGATATTTAATGACTGATGGTGGTTCACATTTTATTCATGGTGCTTTCCGTAAAATGCTTGCTAAATATGATGTTAACCATAGAATTGCATCACCTTATCATCCTTAGTCTAGTGGTCAAGTTGAACTTAGTAATAGAGAAATAAAATTAATATTACAAAAAACTGTCAATAGGTCCCGAAAGAATTGGTCTAAGAAGTTAGATGATGCACTTTGGGCTTATAGAACAGCATATAAAAATCCTATGGGTATGTCTCCGTATAAAACGGTTTATGGAAAAGCTTGTCATTTGCCTCTTGAGTTAGAACATAAAGCATATTGGGCAATTAAAGAACTCAACTATGATTTCAAATTTGCTGGTGAAAAGAGGTTATTTGATATTAGCTCACTAGATGAATGGAGAACCCAAGCCTATGAAAATGCCAAGTTATTTAAAGAAAAAGTTAAAAGATGGCATGACAAAAGAATCCAAAAGCGTGAGTTCAAAGTTGGAGAATATGTTCTTTTGTACAACTCTCGTTTAAGATTCTTTGTAGGAAAACTGCTCTCCAAATGGGAAGGACCTTATGTTATCGAGGAGGTTTATCGATCCGGAGCCATCAAGATAAATAATGCCGAAGGTACTAACCCGAAGGTTGTCAGTGGGCAAAGAATAAAACATTATATCTCAGGTATGCCCATTAACATTGAAAGCAATATTATCCAAACCATGACACCGGAAGAACACATAAAGGAAACCTTACGGCACACTCCAGAATCATGAAAAAAAAGGAGGTACGTGATACGGCAAGTAAACAGACTCCAAAAAATCCGCAAAAATATTTTCTGTCCGTTTTGGAATATAACAAAAATTAGGAAAATAAGAAACAACCAGGAAGGCATCCCTGGTGGGCACAAGACACCAGGGCGCCCAGGTGGGTTGTGCCCACCACGGGTACCTTCCGGACTCCGTTTTTCTTCCGTTTGCTTGTTTCCCAAGATAAAAAAGCTTTATATACCCCCCCCCCCCGAACCTATTGACCACCGTATCACGGAGAAATCTTCTATTTTCTTTTCTTGCTATTTTCGGTCATATCTGTTAAGCCAGGCATCATGTCTTCGTCCTCCTCCAACAACATGGAAGAGGATGCTTGGTTGATGAAAATCGAGCTGAAGAGAGAAGAGCCCGTAGAAGCCGTCAAAGGGGACAAGAGCAAGGAGGCTACTGGAGATCAAGCGCCGGTGGTTGAGCAGGCCTTGCCTGCCGAGGAGGAAGAAGAAGATATCCTTAAACCTTACTATGATCATCTCACCCCCACCGAGATCGAAGCCTTTCGAATCATCGAAATGGTTCATGTGCAAAATAAATATCTCACCCGTGAAAATATTCTATTGCAAGAGCATATCATCACCCTCCGGAGCATCATCCGTAGATTGGAGAATCTCTTGATCATGAAGGACAAGATCGCCATTGCTTGATCACCACCACCTCCTTCTTCATCACCGAAAGGAAATTGAGTAATCGGGTATGGGCACTCCCCTTGGCTTGTGCCAAGCTTGGGGGAGGTGCCCCGGTATCGTATCACCTCCACTATCTTTTTCCTTTACTTATCTTAGTTCGATCCATAATTAGCTTTTGCTTTAGATGAATAAAAGTTTAGTTCGATCCTTTCTTTTCGAGTGTTTGCTTAGTGATCTATCTTTGTAATCGTGTGCGAGATATATAATAAAGTTTAGTTTGAGTTTTGTTTTCTTTACTTTCATTTTCAATAAAAAGAAAAGAAATAAATAAAAAAGGATCATATGCTAATCTTATGGTAAGTAATGACATCACATAAGGAAGAGTATAAGTAGAAAATTTTATTGGAGATTGACAAACATAGCATTGGTCAATGATGCAATTCATGAAAGAATTAATAAGGGAAGAGAAGATTCACATGCAAATATA
The DNA here is from genome assembly GCA_011799875.1 of Thinopyrum elongatum. Taxonomy (NCBI): domain Eukaryota; kingdom Viridiplantae; phylum Streptophyta; class Magnoliopsida; order Poales; family Poaceae; genus Thinopyrum; species Thinopyrum elongatum. The sequence continues at coordinate 423,892,935 of CM022301.1, forward strand.
CTATCTTGGACATCTTTTGTGATTGTGAGCCCCCATCAAAATATTATATGCCAAAATTGTTGACGTTGGACAAGGAAGACAACATAATGATTCATGTTTGTTCATATTCACATAGAAGTTATATTGTCATAGATCCTTTAACATGTGGTGCTTGCCCCCATCTTTGCTAGCCAAAAATTCTGCACTAAGTAGAGATATTACTTGTGCATCCAAAAACCTTTAAACCCAAATCTTATTTTGAGAGTCCACCATACCTACCTATGGATTGAGTAAGATCCTTCAAGTAAGTTGTCATCGGTGCAAAAAGGTAATACAAATTGCTTCTAAAAGTGTTGGATCATTTAGTGTAAGAGAAAATTGAGCGTTGTCCGAACTTGTGATGGCAAAGAATAAAAGTGACAGACTGCATAATAAAGGTTGCTATCATAAGGGGCAATATAACGTGACATTCTTTTGCATTAAGGGATTGAGAATACAAACAAAAAGCGCATGGCAACCTCTGCTTCCCTCTGCGAAGGGCCTATCTTTTACTTTTATGTATTTACTTTTATGCAAGAGTCAAAGTTCTTCTCTCTATTCCTTTTTATTTTCTCTTTTGGCAAGCATCATGTGGTGAGGAAAGATCTAGGCACATATATCTAGTTGGATATGAGTAGCATGAGTTATTATTGTTGACATCACCCTCGAGGTGAGTATGTTGGGAGGCGAAACTATAAGCCCCTATCTTTCTATGTGTCCGGTTGAAACGTTTTGCTCATGTGTATGCGGTGAGTGTTAGCAATCATAGAAGACTATATGATGGTTGAGTATGTGGACTTGCCAAAAAAGGCTCCAATACGTGACCCTTCTTGAAAAGATGATGAATTGTAGTTGCAAACTTGACTTAGAACAGAGCTTGTTGGTTTTCAATAGAGTTTATGCTTTATACTTCGATGTTGTGATGAATTGTTACTTGTTCATGAGAAGTTATATGATAAAAGTTCTATGATAAAGTTTTATATTAAAATTTGTTGCTGCTATAATAATATACATGATTCTTCTATGTCCGTATTTTGTTTTTATCGACACCTCTCTCTCTAAGCATGTGGACATGTTTTTCGATTTCGGTTTTCGCTTGAGGACAAGCGAGGTCTAAGCTTGGGGGAGTTGATACGTCCATTTTGCATCATGTTTTCCTACTATTATTTATGATGTTTTTATGCATAATAATGCTTTTTGCAGTAATTCTAATGCCTTTTCTCTCATAATATGCAAGGTTCACACAAAGAGGGAGAATTCCGGCAGCTGGAAATCTGGACCTAAAAAAGCTACGTCAGGCTACCTATTCTGCACAACTCCAAATGAGCTGAAACTTCACGAGGAATTTTTATGGAATAAATAAGAATTATTGGAGCAAATAACTACCAGAGGGGGCCCACCAGGTGGGCACAACCCACCAGGGTGCGCCAGGGAGCCCAGGCGCGCCCTGGTGGGTTGTGCCCTCCTCGGACCACCTCCGGTGCCCCTCTTCTGGTATATAAGTCATTTTGACCTAGAAAAATAAGGAGAGGACTTTCGGGACGAAGCGCCACCGTCTCGAGGCGGAACTTGGCCAGGAGCACTTTTGCCCTCCGGCGGAGCGATTCCGCCGGGGGAACTTCCCTCCCGGAGGGGGAAATCATCGTCATCATCATCATCATCACCAACAACTCTCCCATCTTGGGGAGGGCAATCTCCATCAACATCTTAAATAGCACCATCTCCTCTCAAACCCTTCAATCTTTGTATTGGAACTATAGATTGGTACTTGTGGGTGACTAGTAGTGTTGATTACATCTTGTAGTTGATTACTATATGGTTTATTTGGTGGAAGATTATATGTTCAGATCCATTATGCTATTTAATACCCCTCTGATCTTGAGTATGATTATCATTTGTGAGTAGTTACTTTTGTTCTTGAAGTCACGGGAGAAATCTTGTTGCAAGTAATCATGTGAACTTGATATGTGTTCGATATTTTGATGATATGTATGTGGTGATTCCCTTAGTGGTGTCATGTGAACGTCGACTACAAGACACTTCACCATATTTGGGCCTAAGGGAATGCATTGTGGAGTAGTTATTAGATGATGGGTTGCGAGAGTGACAGAAGCTTAAACCCTAGTTTATGCGCTATTCCGTAAGGGACTGATTTGGATCCAAAAGTTTAATGCTATGGTTAGATTTATTCTTAATACTTTTCTCGTAGTTGTGGATGCTTGCGAGGGGGTTAATCATAAGTAGGAGGTTTGTTCAAGTAAGAACAGCACCTAAGCACCGGTCCACCCACATATCAAATTATCAAAGTAGCGAACACAAATCAAACCAACATGATGAAAGTGACTAGATGAAATTCCCGTGTACCCTCAAGAACGCTTTGCTTATCATAAGAGACCATTTTGGCCTATCCTTTGCCTCAAAAGGATTGGGCTACCTTGCTGCACTTTTGTTACCATTACCGTTACTTGCTCGTTACAAATTATCTTTCTACCAAACTACTTGTTACTTATAATTTCAGTGCTTGCAGACATTACCTTGCTGAAAACCGCTAGTCATTTCCTTCTGCTCCTCGTTGGGTTCGACACTCTTACTTATCGAAAGGACTACGATTGATCCCCTATACTTGTGGGTCATCAAGGCTCTTTTCTGGCGCTGTTGCCGGGGAGTGAAGCGCTCTTGGTAAGTGGAAATCGGTAAGGAAAAATTATTACTACGTGTTGAAATTTATTGTCACTTGTTACTATGGAAAACAATCCTTTGAGGTGTTTGTTCGGGGTATCTTCACCTCGACCGGAACCACAATTAGTTACCCCTCAACCTACTGCACCTACTGAAAATATTGGTTATGAAATTCCTTCGGGTGTGATAGAACAACTGCTAGCTAATCCTTATGCAGGAGATGGAACTGAACATCCTGATATGCACTTGATATATGTGGATGAAATTTGTGGATTATTTAAGCTTGCAGGTTTACCCGGAGATGAAGCCAAGAAGAATGTTTTCCCTTTATCTTTTAAGGAAAAAGCATTAGCATGGTATAGGCTATGCAGTGATATTGGATCTTGGAATCGGAATCGATTGAAATTGGAATTTCACCAAAAAATTTATCCTACGCATCTAGTTCATCATGATCAAAATTATATATATAATTTTTGACCTCGTGAAGGAGAAAGTATCACTCTAGCTTGGGGGAGGCTTAAGTCAATGTTATATTCATGCCCCAATCATGAGCTCTCAAGAGAAATTATTATTCAGAATTTTTATGCTCGGCTTTCTCATGATGATCGGTCCATGCTTGATACTTCTTGTACTGGTTCCTTTATGAAGAAGACTATTGACTTTCGATGGGATCTTTTATAAAATATTAAATGCAACTCTAAAGATTGGGGACTCGACGAAGGTAAAGAGTCAGGTATTAATCTCAAGTATGATTGTGTTAAATCTTTTATGAATACCGATGCTTTTCAAAAGTTTAGCACTAAATATGGACTTAACTCTGAGATAGTAGCCTCCTTTTGTGAATCATTTGCTACTCATGTTGACCTCCCTAAGGAGAAGTGGTTTAAATATCACCCACCTATCAAAGAAGAAATTAAAGAACCAGTAATAGCTAAAGATGAAACTATTATTTGCAATGTTGATCCAATTGTGCCTACTGCTTATATTGAAAAACCACCTTTCCCTGTTAGGATAAAGCAACATGCTAAAGTCTCAACTGTGGTCAACAAAAGTTATATTAGAACTTCCAAACCTGTTGAACAAATCAAAGTAGAACCTAGTGTTGCTATGGTTAAAGATCTCTTGGTTGAAAATATAGATGGGCACGTTATTTACTTCTGTGATGAAGCTGCTAGAATTGCCAAACCCGATGAAAAAGATAAACATAGACCCGTTGTTGGCATGCCTGTTGTCTCAGTTAAAATAGGATATCACTGTTATCATGGTTTATGCGACATAGGTGCTAGCATGAGTGCCATTCCTTTTACTTTATATCAAGAAATTATGAATGATATAGCACCCGCTGAAATAGAAGACATAGATGTTACTATTAAACTTGCTAATAGGCTCACCATCATACCACTTGGGATTGTTAGAGATGTTGAAGTCTTGTGTGGGAAAATAAAACACCCTACTGATTTTCTTGTTCTTGGTTCCCCACAAGATGACTTTTGTCCTATTATCTTTGGTAGACCTTTCTTGAACACCGTTAATGCTAAAAAAGATTGCGAGAAGCAAACTGTCGGTGTTAGTTTTGGTGATGAGTCTCATGAGTTTAATTTTTCCAAGTTTAGTAGAAACATCATAATAAAGAGTCGTCTAGTAACGATGAAATAATTGGTCTTGCTTCTATTGCTGTGCCTCCAACCGATCCACTAGAACAATATTTGCTAGACCATGAAAATGATATGCATTTGCATGAAAGAAATGAAATAGATAAGATTTTCTTTGAACAACGTCCTCTGCTTAAACTACATGACACTTCAACATATTTGGGCCTAAGGGAATGCATTGTGGAGTAGTTATTAGATGATGGATTGCGAGAGTGACAGAAGCTTAAACCCTAGTTTATGCGCTATTCCGTAAGGGACTGATTTGGATCCAAAAGTTTAATGCTATGGTTAGATTTATTCTTAATACTTTTCTCGTAGTTGCGGATGCTTGCGAGGGGGTTAATCATAAGTAGGAGGTTTGTTCAAGTAAGAACAGCACCTAAGCATCGGTCCACCCACATATCAAATTATCAAAGTAGCGAACACAAATCAAACCAACATGATGAAAGTGACTAGATGAAATTCCCGTGTACCCTCAAGAACGCTTTGCTTATCATAAGAGACTGTTTTGGCCTGTCCTTTGCCTCAAAAGGATTGGGCTACATTGCTGCACTTTTGTTACCATTATTGTTACTTGCTCGTTACAAATTATCTTGCTACCAAACTACTCATTACTTATAATTTCAGTGCTTGCAGACATTACCTTGCTGAAAACCGCTTGTCATTTCCTTCTGCTCCTCGTTGGGTTTGACACTCTTACTTATCGAAAAGACTATGATTGATCACCTATACTTGTGGGTCATCAAGGATCTTTTCAGGCGCCGTTGCCGGGGAGTGAAGCGCTCTTGGTAAGTGGAAATCGGTAAGGAAAAATTATTACTACGTGCTGAAATTTATTGTCACTTGTTACTATGGAAAACAATCCTTTGAGGGGTTTGTTCGGGGCATCTTCACCTCGACCGGAACCACAATTAGTTACCCCTCAACCTACTGCACCTACTGAAAATATTGGTTATGAAATTCCTTCGGGTATGAGAGAACAACTGCTAGCTAATCCTTATGCAGTAGATGGAACTGAACATCCTGATATGCACTTGATATATGTGGATGAAATTTGTGGATTATTTAAGCTTGCAAGTTTACCCAAAGATGAAGCTAAGAAGAAGGTTTTCCCTTTATCTTTTAAGGAAAAATCATTAGCATGGTATAGGCTATGCGATGATATTGGATCTTGGAATTGAAATCGATTGAAATTGGAATTTCACAAAAAAATAATTATCCTATGCATCTAGTTCATCGTGATCGGAATTATATATATAATTTTTGGCCTCGTGAAGGAGAAAGTATCGCTCTAGCTTGGGGGAGGCTTAAGTCAATGTTATATTCATGCCCCAATCATGAGCTCTCAAGAGAAATTATTATTCAGAATTTTTATGCTCGGCTTTCTCATGATGATTGGTCCATGCTTGATACTTCTTGTACTGGTTCCTTTATGAAGAATACTGTTGACTTCTGATGGGATCTTTTAGAAAGAATTAAATGCAACTCTGAAGATTGGGGACTCGATGAAGGTAAAGAGTCAGGTATTAATCTCAAGTATGATTGTGTTAAATCTTTTATGAATACCGATGCTTTTCAAAAGTTTAGCACTAAATATGGACTTAACTCTGAGATAGTAGCCTCCTTTTGTGAATCATTTGCTACTCATGTTGACCTCCCTAAGGAGAAGTGGTTTAAATATCACCCACCTATCAAAGAAGAAATTAAAGAACCAGTAATAGCTAAAGATGAAACTATTATTTACAATGTTGATCCAGTTGTGCCTACTGCTTATATTGAAAAACCACCTTTCCCTGTTAGGATAAAGGAACATGCTAAAGTCTCAACTGTGGTCAACAAAAGTTATATTAGAACTTCCAAACCTGCTAAACAAATCAAAGTAGAACCTAGTGTTGCTATGGTTAAAGATCTCTTGGTTGAAAATATAGATGGGCACGTTATTTACTTCTGTGATGAAGCTGCTAGAATTGCCAAACCCGATGAAAAAGATAAATATAGACCCGTTGTTGGCATGCCTGTTGTCTCAGTTAAAATAGGAGATCACTGTTATGATGGTTTATGCTACATAGGTGCTAGCGTGAGTGCCATTTCTTTTACCTTATATCAAGAAATTATGAATGATATAGCACCCGCTGAAATAGAAGACATAGATGTTACTATTAAACTTGCTAATAGGTACACCATCACACCACTTGGGATTGTTAGAGATGTTGAAGTCTTGTGTGGGAAAATAAAATACCCTACTGATTTTCTTGTTCTTGGTTCCCCACAAGATGACTTTTGTCCCATTATCTTTGGTAGACCTTTCTTGAACATCGTTAATGCTAAAATAGATTGCGAGAAGCAAACTGTCGGTGTTAGTTTTGGTGATGAGTCTCATGAGTTTAATTTTTCCAAGTTCAGTAGAAAACATCATAATAAAGAGTTGTCTAGTAAGGATGAAATAATTGGTCTTGCTTCTATTGCTGTGCCTCCAACCGATCCACTAGAACAATATTTGCTAGACCTTGAAAATGATATGCATCTGCATGAAAGAAATGAAATAGATAAGATTTTCTTTAAACAACGTCCTCTGCTTAAACTACATGACACTTCAACATATTTGGGCCTAAGGGAATGCATTGTGGAGTAGCTATTAGATGATGGGTAGCGAGAGTGACAGAAGCTTAAACCCTAGTTTATGCGCTATTCCGTAAGGGACTGATTTGGATCCAAAAGTTTAATGCTATGGTTAGATTTATTCTTAATACTTTTCGCGTAGTTGCGGATGCTTGCGACGGGGTTAATCATAAGTAGGAGGTTTGTTCAAGTAAGAATAGCACCTAAGCACCGGTCCACCCACATATCAAATTATCAAAGTAGCGAACACAAATCAAACCAACATGATGAAAGTGACTAGATGAAATTCCCGTGTACCCTCAAGAACGCTTTGCTTATCATAAGAGTCCATTTTTGCTTGCCCTTTGCCTCAAAAGGATTGGGCTGTAACACCCCCGGTGGTTAACTACAGTAATCACCCTTTTGATAATGACAAGTCATCATGTTTAACAGTGCATGATCATCATTTGCATCATAATGCATTTCAACTCCTAAGTCAAATTCAAATTTAAATGAAAGTGAAATATAAAAGTTGTCCAGCATAAAAACTAAAATGTTCGATAAATGGCAAATATTACAGAGACTATTTTAAAATTGAAACCAACAATAAATAAAATAATTAGGTGGCTCTAACATTGTCAAAACAGCAAGGATTAATGCATTTTAATTATTATAAAAATTGTGTGAGATCCCTTTAACTCCAAACTGATTTTTGGTAGTAGTAGAGGGATGCCTAGTAATATTGGGACATTTGCCATGTTTTACAAATTCGGTTTGGGGCCTAAAGTTTACTAAACAGAGATATATGAATTAATAAAAGAAAAAAGCAAAGGAAAACAAAAGAGAAAATAAAAGAGAGAAAGAACCCCCCCCTCGGCCCAGCCGGCCAAGCGGCCCACCCGGACCCCCCCCCCCCGTATACCCCCACCCCAAACCCTAGCCTACCATCCCCTCCTCGACATCCTCCCCCCAACTCGTCCCCCTCCTCTTGGATCGGACCGGGGCAGAGGCGCCCCGATCCGGCGCCGTGCCGCCGCTGCGCCCCGACGCGCCACCGCGCGTCGCCTCTCCGCCACCCGTCGCCATCCTCCTCGCGCCCGCTGCCCCTCCCCTACAGCTCGCGGTGAGCTCCGCCGCGCCCGTCGCCCCCTTTTTCCCCTCGGACGCCGCCGCCTCCTGCCGCCCCGCTCGCGCTCCGGCGCGCGGCTGGCCACGCCCCCGCGCGCCCGCGTCGCCTGCTCCCGCGCACCACGCCCGCGTCGCCCCGCTCTGCCGCACGCGCGCTCGCCCGCCCCCGGCGCCTGCTCGCGCCACCGCCCCCCCTGCCGCCGCTCGCCCCTGCCGCTGCTGCCGCCGCCCGCGCGCACGCTCGCACACACCGCCGTCGCCGCACCCTCGCCGCTACCCGCCGCTGCGTACGCGCGCGCGCGCATTTGGTGCACCGGACATGTCCGGTGCCCGAACGGGCACAGCCCGGACATGTCCGGCTGTGCCGCTGACCAGTGGGGCCCATGCCCAGAAAAACAAAAATAAAAATAAATAAGTAAAATAAAAATAATTAAAATTAAAATTAATCAATTAATTAGTTAATTAATTAGGTTAATTAACTCTATTTAGATTAATCTAATTTAATTAATTAGTTTAATTAAATGCTAATTAAATAATTAATCCTAATTAACCCTAACAGTCCGCTGACCTCATGCTGACATCATGCTGACGTCAGCAAGACACTGTTTCGGATAATGTTTAATTTAAATAAATAATTAAATTTCAGAAATTAATAAAAACTTTAGAAAATCATATTAAATAATCCGTAACTCCGATGGAAAAACTTTGTACATGAAAGTTGCTCAGAACGACGAGACGAATTTGAATACGTGCTCCGTTCGTCCGTCACGCGTCCCTAACTATCCGAACATGCAACCGTCCCTCTCCGGTCATCTGTCTGACAAATGTCCGGAACCGGGAAAACATTCCCGGATGGATTCCTCCTTCCTCGATGATGTGCAACCACACGTTAGAACACACCCGACACTGCACATTGTCATGTCGTGCTTTGTGTTGCTCATGTTTGCTCTATATTTATACTGTTTCCTCCCCCTCTTCTCTCTCGATAGCCCCCGACCTCGATGTCGTCCCCGAGACCGACGAAGCTCCGAAGCCAAAAGACACCATAGACGACCTTGCCCTTACCGCCGAGCAACCAGGCAAGCCCCCCCCCTTTGATCATCCCGATATCGCCCATTCTAATTTCTCATGCTTGCATTAGAATTGCTGCTGCTACTGCTTTACCTATTCTGATGCATAGCCTGTTCATTGTAACCTGCTGTTGATAATTACCTGCATATCCTAAACTGTTTAGTCTAGGCTGGGTAGAGACCTATCAGTGACCCCACTTATCCCGACTGCCGCGCTGGATCGTCAGAAGACCCGATCAACGGGATTGAAGACCAGGCCCCGACACCGCACAACACCCCCCCCTTAGTGGTAACGACACTGCAGCGTTACTATCGAGTGCCAAGGGTGAAGCCTCATGTAGCACTTCTGATGTTAACTCTGTAGAGTAGCTATTTGGTCGTGGTCATCGAGGGTGATTCTTCCTTCACCACTTCCGGTAACGACGCTGTCGTACAACACCTCAAGTGTGAACCCATCGAGGGTGAATCCTCCGAGTTCACCTTGACAGACACATCGAGTAGGAATCCAACGAGGGTGATACCTCGGATTCCCCCTGATGTTATGGACACACGGATACTTGGACTTTACACTGTTACTTGGATAGGCGGGTCGGCCCTGAGGGGTACCCGCGTGCGCCTGAGAGGCGAGTGTTGTGAAGACGGGTGCCAGTGTGGTGCCCGAGTGGTGAATACGAGGCGCGGCCGGGCATTCTTAACCCTTGCAGCAAGTCCTCGAGACGGGGCGACGGGGTCACATCTTTCGTGAGTCTCTGCTCGTTTCCGCAAGCCCCTAGTCCTAACGATTTGGATATTTGATCTGAGCAGGCCTCTGGTCTGATAGCACTAACCATCACGTGGGCATAGTATGGGCGTTCTGCATCATAGCATCAGCCGAAAGCTCTGTCAGACATCTAGTTCAGCCTTGCGGCCGGGACGGACCGGCGCCCTCCGGGTGCCTGGCTTCACCCTGCTCGCAACGACCCGGAGTGCACAGGGCGATGGCCCAAGACCCCTGAGTGCTTAGGATGTAGACCGGCGGGGACCTCTCTGCTGAGCTGTAGGTAGGGTTGCGGTGTGTCGTTTGGCCGAGGCCGGGCATGACCCAGGAAAGTGTGTCCGGCCGGAGTTAATCGAGCGTGTTGGGTAAGTTGGTGCACCCCTGCAGGGAAGAAAACTTCTATCGATAGCCTATCCTATGGTAAAGGACACTCGGAGTTGTATCCTGATTGATACAATTTAGAACTCGATACCTGTGATGAGACCTGTATATATGGCTCTGGGATTGCTTCTCGCAGGGAGTCAAGAAGGGATCTCCGGACGAGGTTGATGACTGTATGGCTCTGGGATTGCTTTCTCGCAGGGAGTCGAGAAAGGATCTCTGGGTGAGGATGAGACTTAATGATACTGCTACATTATATTGTACCGTTCTGCTCTCTTCTATTGCTGCAAGACCGCTGAAGATGCTAGTCTTCGATAGGACTAGGTCATCTCTCTATTCTTGCATTTCTGCAGCCCAGTCCACATATACAGCCTCCCTTTGAAAATGTTGCATATGTAGTGTAGATCCTTGCTTGCTGAGTACTTCTGAGTACTCACGGTTGCTTTGTTTTCCTTTTCTCCCCATATCAGTTTGACGTGACCAGAGGACGGAGCCCCCTGAGACAGCTGCCCTGCCGACGATCGCTACTACTACCACCCCGAGGATGGATGCTACTACGAGTTGACTGTCGACCAGGAGTAGGATCGGAGGGTCCCAGGCAGGAGGCCTACGCCTTTCGATCGTAGTGTTTTATTTTGCCCCGCCTTTCTAAAGGCCTTTCTGTTTCTCTTTTAATATCTGTACTCAGATATCTGATGCTTCCGCTGACGCTTGTACACAAGCTATGTATTCGAGCCCTCGAGGCCCCTGACTTGTAATATAAAGCTTGTATGACCTTATTTATGTTTTAGAGTTGTGTTGTGATATCTTCCCGTGAGTCCTTAGGCTTGATCGTGTGCATTTGCATGTATGATTAGTGCACGATCGGGCCGGGGGCGTCACATGGGCTACCTTGCTGCACTTTTGTTACCATTACCGTTACTTGCTCGTTACAAATTATCTTGCTACCAAACTACTCGTTACTTATAATTTCAGTGCTTGCAGACATTACCTTGTTGAAAACCGCTTGTCATTTCCTTTTGCTTCTCGTTGGGTTTGACACTCTTACTTATCGAAAGGACTACGATTGATCCCCTATACTTGTGGGTCATCATGGACCCGTAGGTCCGGAAGGAACTAATCACACATCATCATGGAGGCAGCAAGGTTGATGAAGATTGCCTCCCCAATGATTTCCCCCTCCGGAAGAGCACCGGATTAGGGCTCCAGATGGGATCGCTTCAAAACAATGGCTTGTGGTGGCGGAAGAATTGTTTCGGATCTCACTCTGAGGGTTTTGGAATATATGGGAATTTATAGGCTATATATTAGGGCAAACTGAGCCTCAAGGGGCACAAGCTTCCTCGACGCGCCCTAGCCCCCATGGCACACCTACTAGGCTTATGGCCCCCTCGTGTGTCTTATGGTCTATCCCCGGAGCTTCTAGGGTCTTTTATGTTCCAGAAAAAAACACCATAAAGTTTCATTGTGTTTGGGCCTCGGTAGGTATGGTTTTTCTGTGAAACAAAAAATATGCAAAAAAAACATGCTGGCACTAAGTTAATAGGTTAGTCCATAAAAAATAATATAAAATTTCATATAAAGCATACAAAAGTGATAATATAATAGCATGAAATAATAAAAAATTATAGATACGTTGGAGACGTATCAACCATCACATATGTAGTGATATGAAGCAAAACACCCTATGTTTTTACGAGTATTAGTGCTTGGCCAAAGGCTCATCAAAGGCTTCGTCGATAGAGATGAGTTGGCGACAATCGACCTATCGTTCAGCTAGGAAGAAAAACACAAGCACGATCATGATTTTGACCCATAGACAAAGAGAAAATAAAATATTTTATTTTCATAAAAATCTTTAAATAACTAAAAGTTTGTTTAATAAAAAGCAAATGTTTTTAAATTTTTGCGTAACTTGGGAGATGCATAAATTACAAGGCAATGTACAATCCAAGTTTTTAAAAATTTTAAAAATCTTAAGAAAAATAATAATGAGGTAATAACATGAGCACGTGCCAAGATCATATTATTCATATCCTATTTTTCTTGTATAAAAACCCAATAAGGTTGATGTAAAGGTTTGGATATTTCTAAGTTTTTTTAATGCTCTCTCTCTCTCTCTCTATATATATATATATATACATTATATATATATGGATAGGAGCTAAAGATGTATATAATTAGTTAAATATAAATTTTGCTGGAATTTTAAGAATTTTTCCTATATTAATACCACATTAAATCATCCAGATAAAGATTTCCGCATTAAAAATCTGCAAGATAAGATTTCCGCATTAATAAGATATCAGAATCTTCCAGATAAGATTTAACATTAATACCACACTAGAAATCTTCCAAATAAAATTTCCACATTAATGCCATATTAAAATATTCCAAATAATATTTAGCATTTATCCCACACTAGAAATCTTCCAAATAAAATTTCCACATTAATGCCATATTAAAATCTTCCAAGAAAAACTTTCCGCATTAATACCACATTGAAATCTTTGACATAAAGTTTCCTGCATTAATAAAACATTAAAATTTTCCAATTAAAATTCACCACATTAATACCGCATTAAAATCTTCCAAATAAAATTTCCACATTGGCAGCATAATAAAATATTCCTAATAATACTCAACTGACTTAATACTACATTAAATTCTTCCAAAGAAAATTCTCCACATTGTAAATCCTCCAAACATTTTTTCATTGGTTTCTTTTTGTTAAGAAAAAATAGGCATTATTAGTCACATAAATTTGTGTTGTGTAAACAATGTATAAACACTACTACTAGGCTTCGTAACTATTAGATACTACTGTGCTAAAATAAAAATATTTTTGTTGTTTAGTTTTTTTCTAGACTTGGATAAAAGCAAAACTAACTAAATAAAATACAACTAAATAAGAAAAATAACAATTAGGAAAAAATATTGTAAAACAACACCTAGGAGAACTGGATGTTACCTCCCAACAAGGGCGCCAATACTAACTCCGTCAGGAATTAGTTGTCGCTGAAATGGATATATCTAGACATATTTCAGTGATAAATATATCTGTTTGAGCAACGAGTAATTTCGGATGGAGGAAGTACTTGTCAAGCAACATTTTTTGGCCCTGTGCGCAAGGGGTCGGTAGTAAGCTATAGGCATTCTCTCAGTATATGAAACCAGGGTAGTTAATTCTTGAACCACCAGACACAAAAACAATGATAAACCCTACCCACAACTAAGAAACTTGACTTTTGTCCCCAACAAGCATAGTGATGTTGTCAACTCACAACCTTTGCTAGCTGCAATAAGCTATGACCATATCATGTGGTTGAAAATATTTTTCTATTTTTGGTTGTAGAAAATAAAAGTGCAAGTGAAGTAAAATATGAGTAGTTTTATGAGGAAGATTGGACCGGGATAATTAACTGCAAAAACTAAAAATGCAAGCAAAAGCTATGAGCGTATCTCCAACGCCAATGATGAATAAATATAGCCATATGCATGTGAATAATGAATTGCATATCTTTTCCTTGCGACAAAAATAATATATGACATGATAACATATAGACCAACATCCAGCATGCATCTACAAATAATACTCCACCCTCCAACTGCGATACCTCTGCATCTTAAGGGGTTATGTAAATAAAATAGGGCATTTAATTGAGAAATTTAACATAATCTTGATAATATATTATCTTTATCTCCAGATCATCACTGAGACAACTAGTCAATTGTATTTTTATCCTTAGTGGTGAGGAGACATCTATGAGCTTTGTAAAACCATATATAATTTTTTTTGCGGGTGAAATCATATATAATCTGATCATAAGTCGACGGTTCATCACGCAGAATCAACATACCAAAGAGTTACATTAGATTGATCATGATCATGTTAGGCAGTTCGTGTGATTTTTACATCAAAGAATGGAAGAGAGGATGCTAAATAACTACTGTTATGAACCCATAGTCCAAGGGGGTTATTCACACATCACCTTTGATATGTCCATTTTGCATCATGTTTTCTACTATTATTTATAATGTTTTTGGTCATTATTTCACTTTATGATGCAATTCTAATGCCTTTTCTCTCTTAATTTGTAAGATTTACATGGAGAGGGAAATTACCGGTGGCTGGAACTCTGGACCTAAAAAGCTACAACAGAGATGCCTATTCTACGGAGCTCCAAATGACCTGAAACTTCATGGAGAATTTTTATTTACTATATAAAAAATACTGGAGCAAAGAATTACTAGAGGGGGCACCTGCTGCTCACAAGGCAACAGGGCGCAACCACCCCCTAGGCGTGCCCTGATGCCTTGTGGGGCCCACAGCTGGCCTCCGGTGCCCATGTTCTGCTATATGAAGGGTTTTACCCTAGAAAAAAAATAAGAGGAGTAATTTTGGGACGAAGCACCGCGGCCTCAAGGTGGAACTTGGGCAGGACCACTTTTGTCCTCCAGCAGAGCAGTTTCGTCGGGGATACTTCCCTCCGGGAGGGGGAAATCGAAGCCATCAACATCACCAACTATCCCCTCATCATGGGAGAACCAATCTCCATCAATATCTTCGCCAGCACCATCTCCTCCCAAACCCTAGTTCATCTCTTGTATTCAATATTTGTCTCAAAACTTCACATTGGTACTGGTGGGTAGCTAGTAGTGTTGATTACATCTTGTAGTTGATGATAGTTGCTTTATTTGGTGGAAGATTTAATGTTCAGATCCTTAAGCATAATCAATACCCCTCTGATCTTGCACATGAATATGATTTGTGAGTAGTTACTTTTGTTCTTGAGGACATGGGAGAAGTCTCATTATAAGTAATCATGTGAAGTAGGCATTCGTTCGATATTTTGATGATATGTGTTGGAAATATGCCCTAGAGGCAATAATAAATTGGTTATTATCATATTTCCCTGTTCATGATAAACGCCTATTATCCATGCTAGAATTGTATTGATCGGAAACTCAGATACATGTGTGGATACATAGACAACACCGTGTCCCTAGTGAGCCTCTACTAGACTAGCTCGTTGATCAAAAGAAGGTTAAGGTTTCCTAACCATAGACATGTATTGTCACTTGATAACGGGATCACATCATTGGGAGAATGATGTGATGGACAAGACCCAACCGTTAGCATAGCTTATGATCTTTCAGTTTATTGCTACTGCTTTCTTAGTGTCAAATACATGTTTCTTCGACCATGAGATCATGCAACTCCAGGACTCCGGAGGAATGCCTTGTGTGCCATCAAACATCACAACGTAACTGGGTGATCATAAAGGTGCTCTACAGGTATCTCTGAAGGTATCTATTGAGTTGGCATGGATCGAGAATGGGATTTGTCACTCCGTATGACGGAGAGGTATCTCTGGGCCCTCTCGGTAATACAATATCATAAGAAGCTTGCAAGCAAAGTGACTAAGGAGTTAGTTACAAGATGATGTATTACAGAATGAGTAAAGGACTTGCCGGTAACGAGATTGAACTAGGTATGAAGATACCGATGATCAAATCTCGGGCAAGTAACATACCGACAGACAAAGGGAATTATGTATGTTGTCATAAAGGTTCGACTGATAAAGATCTTCGTAGAATATGTAGAAACCAATATGGGCATCCAGGTCCCGCTATTGGTTATTGACTGGAGAAGCGTCTCGGTCATGTCTACATCATTCTCGAACCCATAGGGTCCGCACGCTTAATGTTCGTTGATGATATAGTATTATATGAGTTATGTATGTTGGTGACCGAATGTTGTTCGGAGTCCCAGATGAGATCATGGACATGATGAGGAGCTCCGGAATGGTCCAGAGGTAAAGATTGATATATAGGATGATATGGTTGGGCCAAGGGGTAAGGCCCACGAGGCCTTAAGAGAGTACACAAAGGGGTTTTTGCTACTTCTTGAGCTTGCATTGGTTTTACACTTGAAGAGGAAAGGGTGATGCAGCACAGTAGAGATAAGTATTTCCCTCAGTTAAGAACCAAGGTATCAATACAGTAGGAGAAGAATGCACAAATCACCAACACCTACACAAACAATCAAACACTTGCACCCAACGCGATAAAGGGGTTGTCAATCCCTTCACGGTCACTTGCAAAGGTGAGATCTGATAGAGATAGATAAACAAAAGATAAAATATTTTTGGATTTTTTTGATATATAGATCTGAAAATAAAAGATTGCAAAATAGTAGATCGGAAAGTACTATGATGGAAAATAGACCCGGGGGCCATAGGTTTCACTAGAGGCTTCTCTCATGAAGACAAATAATACGGTGGGTGAACAAATTATTGTCGAGCAATTGATAGAAAAGCGCAAAGTTATGACAATATCCAAGGCAATGATTATGCAATATAGGCATCACATCCGTGTCAAGTAGACCGACTCCTGCCTGCATCTACTACTATTACTCCACACATCGACCGCTATCCAGCATGCATCTAGAGTATTAAGTTCATAAAGAACGGAGTAACGCCTTAAGTAAGATGACATGATGTAGATGAATAAACTCAAGCAATATGATGTAAACCCCATCTTTTTACCCTCGATGGCAATAATACAATACGTGCCTCGCTACCCCTACTATGTCACTGGGTGAGGACACCGCAAGATTGAACCCAAAGCTAAGCACTTCTCCCATTGCAAGAAAAACCAATCTAGTTGGCCAAACCAAACCGATAATTCGAAGAGAAATACAAAGATATCAAATCATGCATATAAGAATTCAGAGAAGATTCAAATAATATTCATAGATAAGCTGATCGTAAATCCACAATTCATCGGATCTCAACAAACACACCGCAAAAGAAGGTTACATCGGATAGATCTCCAAGAACATCGAGGAGAACGTGGTATTGAGAATCAAAGAGAGAGAAGAAGCCATCTAGCTACTAGCTATGGACCTGTAGGTTTGAGGTAAAATACTCACGCTTCATCCAAAGGGCAATGGTGTTGATGTAGATGCCCTCCATGATCGAATCTCCCTCCGGCAGGATGCCGGAAAAGGCCCCAAGATGGGTTCTCATGGGAACAGAAGGTTACGGCGGTGGAAAAGTGTTTTCGTGGATGCCTCTGGTGGTTCTGGAATATATGTGTATTTATAGGAGGAAGACCTAGGTCGGGAGGTCACCGAGGGGCCCATAAGGCAGGGGCGCGCCCTCCACCCTTGTTGCCGCCTCGTGGCTCTTCTGTCTTGGACTCCAAGTCCCCTCGGTGTCTTCTGGTCCAAGAAAAATCATCATGAAGTTTTATTCCGTTTGGTATTCCTTTTCTGCAAGGCTCAAAAACAAGGAAAAAACAGAAATTGGCACTGGGCTCTAGGTTAATAAGTTAGTCCCAAAAATAATATAAAATAGCATATTAATGCATATAAAACATCCAAAATAGATAATATAATAGCATGGAACAATCAAAAATTATAGATACGTTGGAGATGTATCAAGCATCCCCAAGCTTAATTCCTGCTCGTCCTCGAGTAGGTAAATGATAAAAACATAATTTTTGATGTGGAATGCTACCTAACATATTTATCCATGTAATTTTCTTTATTGTGGCATGAATGTTCAGACCACTATTCAAAAAATCTTCCGATTCAGCGATTAATCTTCCAATTTATCACTAATCTTGGGGTGACCGATAAGATTATGCCTTATCTTCACCGTTTATCTTTTGGACCGATTTATCGCTCTGACAAGCAATTTATCGGGAATCTACCGATAAATCAGACCTATTCATAGCACTATGTTTGCAAAAACTATGTTTATTTATGTTTTGTGGACCTTGTTACGCAATATGTACTGTTGTCCTATTTTGTTTGTCATTATACAAGGATTCAAAGGCAAGGAATCAAGGTAACACTTCTGTCCAATATTGTTTTGGTGTTGAATATAGCGTATTTTAGTGTTGGGAACCTGAGATTTGCAAAAAAATATCCGATTAATAGTCGACCGATAAAATTGATTAATCGACCGATTTCTGATTAATCTCTAATCCCTGGCTGACCGAGACGATAACGATAAGCGATATCCTCAACATTGGTTTAGACCCATAAGATTCAAAACAAAAGTTTAATATTGACATAAAAACGATAATACTTCAAGCATACTAATAAAGCAATCATGTCTTCTCAAAATAACATGGCCAAAGAAAACTATCCCTACAAAATCATATAGTCTGGCTATGCTCCATCTTCATCACACAAAATATTCAAATCATGCACAACCCCGATGACAAGCCAAGCAATTGTTTCATACTTTTAATGTTCTCAAACCTTTTCAACTTTCACGCAATACATGAGCGTGAGCCATGGACATAGCACTATAGTGGAATAGAATATGGTGGTTGTGGAGAAGACAAAAAGAAGGAGATAGTCTCACATCAACTAGGCATATCAACGGGCTATGGAGATGCCCACCAATAGATATCAATGTGAGTGAGTAGGGATTGCCATGCAACGGATGCACTAGAGCTATAAGTTTATGAAAGCTCAAAAAGAAACTAAGTGGGTGTGCATCCAACTTGCTTGCTCACGAAGACCTAGGGCAATTTGAGGAAGCCTATCGTTGGAATATACAAGCCAAGTTCTATAATTAAAAATTCCCACTAGTATATGAAAGTGACAACATAGGAGACTCTCTACCATGAAGATCATGGTGCTACTTTGAAGCACAAGTGTGGAAAAAATAGTAATATTGCCCCTTCTCTCTTTTCTCTCATTTTTCTCTTTTTTGGGGGCTCTCTTTTTTTAGCCTCTTTTTTTTTATTTTTTTATTTTTTGTCCGGAGTATCATCCCGACTTGTGGGGGAATCATAGCCTCCATCATCCTTTCCTCACATGGGACAATGCTCTAAAAAATGGTGATCATCACACTTTTATTTACTTACAACTCAAGAATTACAACTCGATACTTAGAACAAAATATGACTCTATATGAATGCCTCCGACGGTGTACCGGGATATGCAATGATTCAAGAGTGACATGTATAAAAATTATGAACAGTGGCTTTGCCACAAATACTATGTCAACTACATGATCATGCAAGGCAATATGACAATGATGAAGCGTGTCATAATAAACGGAACGGTGGAAAGTTGCATGGCAATATATCTCGGAATGGCTATGGAAATGCCATAGTAGGTAGGTATGGTGGCTGTTTTGAGGAAGGTATATGGTGGGTGTAATGTACCGGCGAAAGTTGCGCGGTACTAGAGAGGCTAGCAATGGTGGAAGGGTGAGAGTGCGTATAATCCATGGACTCAACATTAGTCATAAAGAACTCACATACTTATTGCAAAAATCTATAAGTCATCGAAACAAAGTACTACGCGCATGATCCTAGGGGGATATATTGGTAGGAAAAGACCATCGCTCGTCCTCGGCCGCCACTCATAAGGAAGACAATCAATAAATAAATCATGCTCCGACTTCATCACATAACGGTTCACCATACGTGCATGCTACGGGAATCACAAACTTTAACACAAGTATTTCTACAATCCACAATTACTCACTAGCATGACTCTAATATCACCATCCTAATATCTCAAAACAATCATAAAGAATCAAACTTCTCATAGTATTCAATGCACTTTATATGAAAGTTTTTATTATATCCCTCTTGGATGCCCATCATATTAGGACTAAATTCATAATCAAAGCAAATTACCATGATGTTTAGAGAAACTCTCAAAATAATATAAGTGAAGCAAGAGAGTTCAACAATTTCTATAAAATAAAACCACTGTCGTGCTCTAAAAAGATATAAGTGAAGCACTAGAGCAAAATTGCCTAGCTCAAAAGATATAAGTGAAGCACATAGAGTATTCTAATAAATCACAATTCATGCATGTCCCTCTCAAAAGGTGTGTACAGCAAGGATGATTGTGGCAAACTAAAAATTAAAGACTCATATCATACAAGACGCTCCAAGCAAAACACATATCTTGTGGTGAATAAAAATATAGCCTCAAGTAAATTTACCGATAGACGAAGACGAAAGAGGGGATGCCTTCCGGGGCATCCCCAAGCTTAGGCTCTTGGTTGTCCTTGAATATTACCTTTGGGTGCCTTGGGCATCCCCAAGCTTAGGCTCTTGCCACTCCTTATTCCATAGTCCATCAAATCTTTACCCAAAACTTGAAAACTTCACAACACAAAACTCAACAGAAAACTCGTAAGATCCGTTAGTATAAGAAAATAAAATCACCACTTTTGGTACTGTTGTGAACACATTCTTTATTTATATTGGTGTAATATCTACTGTATTCCAACTTCTCCATGGTTCATACCCCCCAATATTACCCATAGATTCATCAAAATAAGCAAACAACACAAAGAAAATAGAATTTGTCAAAAACAGAACAGTCTGCGAAGATCTGAATTGTTCTAATACTTCTGTAACTCCAACAATTCTGAAAAATTAGGACAACAGAGGCAATTCGTATATCAATCCTGTGTAAAACAATTCAGGGTTTTTCAACGCTCCAGTGAATTATTAAAATTCTGTGACTGGACACAAAAGTTTCTGTTTTTCAGCAAGATCAAATCAACTATCATCGTAAGCCATCCCAAAGGTCTTACTTGGCACAAACCCTAATTAAAACACCAAAACACATCTAACCAGAGGCTAGATGAAAAATTTATTGAAAAACAGAACCAAAAAAAGCAAGAACAAAAATAAAATTGGGTTGCCTCCCAACAAGCGCTATTGTTTAACGCCCTTAGCTAGGCATAAAAACAAATAGATCTATGTATTGTCATCTTTGGTATGCAATTCCTTTCTCATTAAATCTTCCAAAACTCGTCTTAGCAAATCAATTCTTTCCTTTATTTCCCTTCTAGTGGAAGAACTTAAATCATGAAAAGGACTTTGATTAGTGATTTTGACATTCATAAACCCGTAATCTGGATCATAACCATATATATCATCATATAAAACACGTATCTCATTTCTAATTAATGGGTTCTTTCATCATCTTATCCAACCAATCCTTATTAAATCCTACATAAATTCCCCTTGTAATCCAATCAAATTCCTCGTAGGCCTCAAGGTATAAGGCTTGAGAGATCTCTGAATAGGGAACTCTCCTCCTAAGATTGTTGCTGTAGATTGATAATCCCTAGATTCCAAACTATGCATAGTTTCTTTATCATGAAGGATATCTTCAATCGGAGGGTGTTCAACATTTTTATTGTAGAAAGCAAAAATCTCCCTAGCCTCTTATATTATAAAATCAAATTCTCGCATAAGGATGATAGTGGCAATCTTTTTAGCTTTAGGATGGTTGATATTGGGAAGTTCATAAAACACTTTTTGTAAAGCGGGATGAATGTGCACAAATTTTCTTTCAAATTTTTCAACAAGCATAACAATAGCATCCGCATAACAATTTGTATCGAGAAGAATAGATCTTTTACTCATAGGCATAGATCCCGTACAATCAAAGAATTCTTGAATAACACTTTTCCCAATAATATTACCATCTCCCACGTGAATTTTTTTTTTTGCTTTGTAATTAGGGGGAGTTTCAATTTCATGATCCAAAGAACAAGATCCAAGTTTTTCCTCAAGATTTCTACTAGCAAGACCCTCAAAATTTTCAACGATAACTTCCCCAGATTCAGACATGGTGGCAAGAAACAGATCTAACACATGAGCAAACAAAAGGCAAACGAAAAAGACGAACGGAAGAAGGGCGAACAAAAAGGCAAATATTTTTGAAAATCGTTTTAGAAGTGGGGGAGAGGAAAAGGAGAGGCAAATGGCGAATAATGTAATGCAAGAGATGAGAGTTTATGATGGGTACTTGGTATGTCTTGACTTGGCGTAGATCTCCCCGGCAACGGCGCCAAAAATTCTTCCTGCTACTTCTTGAGCTTGCATTGGTTTTTCCCTTGAAGAGGAAAGGGTGATGCAGCACAGTAGAGATAAGTATTTCCCTCAGTTAAGAACCAAGGTATCAATCCAGTAGGAGAAGAACGCACAAATCACCAACACCTGCACAAACAATCAAACAATTACACCCAACGCGATAAAGGGGTTGTCAATCCCTTCACAGTCACTTGCAAAGGTGAGATCTGATATAGATAGATAAACAAAAGATAAAATATTTTTGGATTTTTTTGATATATAGATATGAAAAGAAAAGATTGCAAAATAGTAGATCGGAAAGTAATATGATGGAAAATAGACCCGGGGGCCATAGGTTTCACTAGAGGCTTCTCTCATGAAGGCAAATAATACGGTGGGTGAACAAATTACTGTCGAGCAATTGATAGAAAAGCGCAAAGTTATGACGATATCCAAGGCAGAGATTATGCAATATAGGCATCATGTCCGTGTCAAGTAGATCGACTCCTGCTTGCATCTACTACTATTACTCCACACATCGACCGCTATCCAGCATGCATCTAGAGTATTAAGTTCATAAAGAACGGAGTAACGCCTTAAGTAAGATGACATGATGTAGATGAATAAAATCAAGTAATATGATGTAAACCCCATCTTTTTATCCTCGATGGCAACAATACAATACGTGCCTCGCTACCCCTACTATGTCACTGGGTGAGGACACCGCAAGATTGAACCCAAAGCTAAGCACTTCTCCCATTGCAAGAAAAACCAATCTAGTTGGCCAAACCAAACCGATAATTCGAAGAGAAATACAAAGATATCAAATCATGCATATAAGAATTTAGAGAAGATTCAAATAATATTCATAGATAAGCTGATCATAAATCCACAATTCATCGGATCTCGACAAACACACCGCAAAAGAAGATTACATCAGATAGATCTCCAAGAACATCGAGGAGAACATGGTATTGAGAATCAAAGAGAGAGAAGAAGCCATCTAGCTACTAGCTATGGACCCGTATGTCTGAGGTAAATTACTCACGCTTCATCGGAAGGGCAATGGTGTTGATGTAGATGCCCTCCATGATCGAATCCCCCTCCGACGGGATGCCGGAAAAGGCCCCAAGATGGGATCTCACGGGAATAGAAGGTTACGGCGGTGGAAAAGTGTTTTCGTGGATGCCTCTGGTGGTTCTGAAATATATGTGTATTTATAGGAGGAAGACCTAGGTCAGGAGGTCACCGAGGGGCCCACAAGGTAGGGGGGCGCCCCCCCTAGGGCACGCCCTCCACCCTTGTCGCCACCTCGTGGCTCTTATGACTTGTACTCCAAGTCCCCTGGGTGTCTTCTAGTCCAAGAAAAATCATCGTGAAGTTTTATTCCGTTTGGAGTCCGTTTGGTATTCCTTTTCTGCGAGGCTCAAAAACAAGAAAAAAACAGAAACTGGCACTGGGCTCTAGGTTAATAAGTTAGTCCCAAAAATAATATAAAATAGCATATTAATGCATATAAAACATCCAAAACAGATAATATAATAGCATGGAACAATCAAAAATTATAGATACGTTGGAGACGTATCAGAGGGCAGGGACTAGACGCCAAGGTTCCTGGTGTCTACCCCCTGGGCCAGACGCCGGAGTCCGTGGCGTCTACGTAAATGCCAGGAACCATGGCGTTTGGTCCTGGAGTCCGAGAAGGACTCTTGCCTTACAGGCTAAACCGACTTTGAGGAGGCTCTTTCTCCAAGAAATGACCCCATGGCTCAACATATAAATAGCGGGGCAGGGCTAGCACCCGGAACACATCAAGATACACCAAGCCGTGTGTCGGCAACCCCGCCCCTCTAGTTTATCCTCCGTCATAGTTTCCGGTGTGCTTGGTGAAGCCCTGCGGAGATTATTCTTCACCACCACTATCATCACGCCGTCGTGCTGCCGGAACTCATCTACTACTTCGCCCCTCTTGTTGGATCAAGAAGGCGAGCACATCATCGAGCTGAACGTGTGCTGAACGCGGAGGTGTCGTACGTTCGGTACTTGATCGGGACGGATCGTGAAGGTGTAGGACTACATCAACCGCGTTGATAAACGCTTCCGCTTAGCGATCTTCAAGGGTATGAAGATGCTCTCCCCCTCTCGTAGCTATGCATCTCCATGGATAGATCTTGCGTGTGCGTATAATTTTTTTGCTTTCCATGCAACATTCCCCAACAGTGGCATCAAAGCCAGGTCTATGCGTAGATGATATGCACAAGTAGAACACAAAGGAGTTGTGGGTAGTGGTGTTCATACTGCTTACCACCAACGTCTTATTTTGATTCGGTGGTATTGTGGGATGAAGCGGCCTAGACCAACCTTACATGTCCACGTACATGAGCCCGGTTCCACCGACTGATGCAACTTGTTTTGCATAAGGTGGCTGGCGGGTGTCTGTTTCTCTCACTTTAGTTGAATCAAATTTGACTACGGCCAGTCCTTGCAGAAGGTTAAAATAGCAAACTTGATAATCACCGTTGTGGTTTTGTGTAGGTAAGAATGGTTCTTGCTAGTTACCCATAGCAGCCATGTAAAACTTGCAACAACAAAGTAGAAGACGTCTAACTTGTTTTTGTAGGGCATGTTGTGATGTGATATGGTCAAGACGTGATGTGTTATACGTTGTTGTATGAGATGGTCATGTTTTGTAATATCGACAACCGGCAGGAGCCTTAGGGTTGTCTTTTAATTATTGTATGGCCCGCGTGCCAATCATTAAGCGCCATGTAATTGCTTTACTTTATCGCTATGCATTTGCAATAGTTGTATAAGCAATAGTTGGCGAGACGACCCCGATGCAACGATGGAGATCAAGGTGTTGCGCCGGTGACGATGGAGATCATGACGTTGCTTTGGAGATGGAGATCAAAAGCACAAGATGATGATGGCCATATCATGTCACATATTTTGATTGCATGTGATATTTATCCTTTATGCATCTTATTTTGCTTAGAACGACGGTAGCATTATAAGATGATCCCTTCACTTAATTTCAAGATAAAAGTGTTCTCCCCGAGTATGCACCGTTGCTAAAGTCCGTCGTTTCGAAGCACCTCGTGATGATCGGGTGTGATAGACTCTACATTCACATACAATGGGTGTAAGACAGTTTTGCACAAGCAGAATACTTGGGTTAAACTTGACGAGCCTAGCATGTACAGACATGGTCTCGGAACACTGGAGACCGAAAGGTCGAACATGAGTCATATAGTAGATATGATCAACATGAAGATGTTCACCATTGAAGACTACTCCATCTCACGTGATGATCGAACATGGTTTAGTTGATTTGGATCATGTATCACTTAGACAACTTGAGGGATGTTGGTTTAAGTGGGAGTTCATTAGTAATTTGATTATTTGAACTAAAATTTATCATGAACATAGTAAAAATGTCTTTGCAAATTATGTTGTAGATCAATAGCTCGTGATGTAGCTCCCCTGTTTTTGATACGTTCCTAGAGAAAACTAAGTTGAAAGGTGATGGTAGCAATAATGCGGACTGGGTCCGTGATCTGAGGATTATCCTCATTGCTGCACAGAAGAATTATGTCATTAATGCACCGCTAGGTGACAGACCTACTGCAGGAGCTGATGCAGATGTTATGAACGTTTGGCAATCTCGATCTGATGACTAGTTGATAGTTTAGTGTGCCATGCTTTACAGCTTAGAATCGGGGCTCCAAAGACGTTTTGAATGCCATGGAACATATGAGATGTTCCAAGAGCTGAAATTGGTATTTCAGGCTCATGCTCGTGTTGAGAGGTATGAGACCTCTGACAAGTACTTTGCCTACAAGATGGAGGAGAATAGCTCAGCCAGTGAGCATGTGCTCAGAATGTCTGGGTACTACAATCACTTGAATCAAGTGGGAGTTAATCTTCCAGATAGGATAGTGATTGACAGAGTTCTCCAGTCACTATCACCAAGCTACTAGAGCTTCATGATGAACTATAATATGCAAGGGATGACGAAAATGATTCCCAAGCTCTTCGCGATGATGAAATCGGTGGAGGTAGAAATCAAGAAAGAGCATCAAGTGTTGATGGTTAACAAGACCACCAGTTTTAAGAAAAAGGGCAAGGGAAATAAAGGGAACTTCAAGAAGAACAACAAGCAAGTTGCTGCTCCCGTGAAGAAGACCAAAGCCGGACCCAAGCCTGAAACTGAGTGCTTCTACTGCAAAGGAAATGGTCACTGGAAGCAGAACTGCCCCAAATACTTGGCAAATCAGAAGGATGGCAAAGTAAACAAAGGTATATTTGATATACATGTTATTGATGTGTACCTTACTGGTGCTCGTAGTAGCCCCTGGGTATTTGATACCAGTTCAATTGCTAAGATTAGTAACTCGAAATAGGAGTTGCAGAATAAACGGAGACTAGTTAAGGATGAGGTGATGATGTGTGTTGGAAGTGTTTCCAAGATTGATAAGATCACCATCGCACACTCCCTCTACCTTCGGGATTAGTGTTGAGCCTAAATAAATGTTATTTGATGTTTGCGTTAAACATGAACATGATTAGATCGTGTTTATTGCAATACGGTTATTCATTTAAGTCAGAGAATAATTGTTGTTCTGTTTACATGAATAAAACCTTCTATGGTCATACACCCAATGTGAATGGTTTATTGAATCTCGATCGTAGTGATACACATATTCATAATATTGATGCCAAAAGATGCAAAGTTGATAATGATAGTGCAACATACTTGTGGCACTACCGTTTAGGCCATATTGGTGTAGAGCGCATGAAGAAACTCCATGCGGATGGACTTTTGGAATCACTTGATTATGAATCATTTGATACTTGCGAACCATGCCTCATGGGCAAGATGACTAAAACTCCGTTCTCTGGAACAATGGAGCGAGCTAATGACTTATTGGAAATAATACATACCGATGTATGCGGTCCGATGAGTGTTGAGGCACGCGGCGGGTATCGCTATTTTCCGACCTTCATAGATGATTTGAGTAGGTATGGATATATCTACTTAATGAAACACAAGTCTGAAACATTTGAAAAGTTCAAAGAATTTTAGAGTGAAGTGGAGAATCATCATAACAAGAAAATAAAGTTTCTGCGATCAGATCGCGGAGGCGAATATTTGAGTTACGAGTTTGGCCTTCGTTTAAAACAATGTGGAATAGTTTCACAACTCATGCCACCTCCACAGCGTAATGGTGTGTCCGAATGTCATAACCATACTTTATTAGATATGGTGCGTTGTATGATGTCTCATACCGATTTGCCACTATCATTTTGGGGTTATACATTAGAGACAGCCGCATTCACGTTAAATAGGGCACCGTCTAAATCCGTTGAGACGACACCGTATGAACTATGGTTTGGCAAGAAACCTAAGTTTTCCTTTCTTAAAGTTTGGGGCAGGGCCGGGACGGCAAAATCCGAGGCCCTGTGCGAAACTAAAAAATGGGGCCCTATATCACTAAAAAAGATGAACTAATGAGCAATTATAATGCATATATATCTCACAGAAAAAATTATAATGTATATAATATAATGTCTTACATAACAATTGAACATATAAAGAATCATACCTATTCAACCCCCGATTGCTATTTATTTGAACAACATCATTCTTTTAGTATTATTTGGAGACACGAAGTAATAATCGCTGCCAAAAGTTAAGTAGGAAATTAGGAATTAGAAATAGGAACCGAAGTTAATCGAAAAGAAGGACTCGCTAAGCACCTGGAAGCTCGAATCGGTCATGGATCAATCCGCGAGGCAACGAGTCTGAAATTTGGGAGAGGAAGCCAGGAACAGGAAGGCAACAACGGCAGCAGCCTGAATCCGATCGATCCAATCCGATGAGGCGAAAGCAACGAGACGATCCCCAGATCCTGTTTCCAGTAGGGTCGCTGCCGGGTCACCGACGCGACTGCATACTGCTGTTACGGTTTCGCGATCGAGATGATCCCGGTTCCCCATCGACTGTTGTAGGTTGTAGCGTAGCGATCTCGTTTTTTTAGGACGATCATGTTTCCATCTTACAATCGAGCACCTGGCACCAGCGCTCGATGGCCTCCACTCAGGCCCAGCTCTAGCACCCAGTGGCCCAGTGCGGCCTCGATTTGGATTTTTTTTAGAAATACTAGGCCCACATAAAAAAATTGCCCCCCCCCCCCCCAAAACTATGGCCCTGTGCGGGCCGCACATTTAGTACAACTGTAGGCCCGGCCCTGGTTTGGGGATGCGAAGCTTATGTCAAAAGGCTTTAGCCTGATAAGCTCGAACCCAAAGTGGAGAAGTGCGTCTTCATAGGATACCCAAAAGAAACTATTGGGTATACCTTCTACCATAGATCTGAAGGCAAAATCTTTGTTGCTAAGAATAGGTCTTTTCTAGAGAAGGAGTTTCTCTCGAAAGAAGTGAGTGGGAGGAAAGTAGAACTTGATAAGGTAGTTGTACCTGCTCTCGAATTGGAAGGTAGTACATTAGAGAAAACCGTTCCCGTGATGCCTACACCAACCTGAGAGGAAGCAAATGATGATGATCATGAAACTTCAGATCAAGTTACTACTGGACCTCGTAGGCCGACAAGAACACGCTCCGCACCAGAGTGGTACGGTAATCCTGTCCTGGAAGTCATGTTGTTGGACAACGGCGAACCTACGAACTATGAAGAAGCTATAACAAGCCTAGATTCCGAAAAATGGCTTGAGGCCATGAAATCTGAGATAGGATCCATGTATGAGAACAAAGTGTGGACTTTGGTGGATTTGCCTGATGATCGGCAAGCCATTGAGAATAAATGGATCTTTAACAGGAAGACGGACGTTGACGGTAATATCACTGTATACAAAGCTCGACTTGTTGCAAAAGGTTTTCGACAAGTTCAAGGGGTTGACTACGATGAGACTTTCTCACCCGTAGCGATGCTTAAGTCTGTCCGAATCATGTTAGCAATTGCCGCATTTTATGATTATGAAATCTGGAAAATGGATGTCAAAACTGCATTCCTTAATGGGTTTCTTAAGGAAGAGTTGTATATGATGCAACCGGAAGGTTTTTGTCGATCCTAAAGGTGCTAACAAAGTGTGCAAGCTCCAGCGATCCATCTATGGACTGGTGCAAGCATCTCGGAGTTGGAATAAATGCTTTTGATGAGGTGATCAAAGCATTTGGTTTTATACATACTTATGGTGAAGCCTGTATTTACAAGAAAGTGTGTGGGAGCTCTGTAGCATTTCTAATATTGTATGTGGATGACATATTGCTAATTGGAAATGATATAGAATTTCTAGATAGCATAAAAGGATATTTGAAAAAGAATTTTTAATGAAAGACCTTGGTGAAGCTGCTTACATATTGGGCATCAAGATCTATAGAGATAGATCAAGACGCTTGATAAGACTTTCAATGAGTACATACCTTGACAAGATTTTGAAGGAGTTCAAAATGGATCAGTCAAAGAAGGAGTTCTTGCTTGTATTGTAAGGTGTGAAGTTGAGTAAGACTCAAAGCTCGACCCCGGCAGAAGAAAGAGAAAGGACGAAGGTCGTCCCCTTTGCCTTAGCTATAGGCTCTATACGATATGCCATGTTGTGTACCACACCTGATGTGTGCCTTGCCTCTGGACAATGGTCAAAATTATCCTTAGTAACTAGAGGACTAAGGAAATGTTTCTCGATTATGGAGGTGATAAAGAGTTCATCGTAAAGGGTTACGTCGATGCAAGCTTTGACACCGATCCGGATAACTCTAAGTAGCAAACCAGATACGTATAATGGAGCAGTCATTTGGAATAGCTCCAAGGTAAGCGTGATAGCAGCATCTACAATATGACATAAGAATTTGCAAAATACACATGGATCTGAATGTTGCAGACCCATTTAACTAAAACCTCTCTCGCAAGCAAAACATGATCAAACCCCATAACTCATTGGGTGTTAATCACATGGCGATGTGAACTAGATTATTGACTCTAGTGCAAGTGGGAGATTGTTGGAAATATGCCCTAGAGGCAATAATAAACTAGTTATTAGCATATTTTCCCTGTTCATGATAAACGTCTATTATCCATGCTAGAATTGTATTGATCGAAAACTCAGATACATGTGTGGATACATAGACAACATGGTGTCCCTAGTGAGCCTCAACTAGACTAGTGATACGTCTCCATCGTATCTACTTTTCCAAACTCTTTTGCCCTTGTTTTGGACTCTAATTTGCATTATTTGAATGGAACTAACCCGGACTGACACTGTTTTCAGTAGAATTGCCTTGGTGTTATTTTTGTGCAGAATAAAAAGTTCTCGGAATGACCTGAAACTTCACGGAGACAAGTTTTGGAATTAATAAAAAATATTGGCGAAAGAATCAAGTGAAGGGGGCCCACACCCTGGCCACAAGGGTGGGGGGCGCGCCCACCCCCCCAGGGCGCGCCATCTGACCTTGTGGGCCCCCTGGACCTCCACCGACCTCAACTCCAACTCCATATATTCACGTTCGGGGAGAAAAAATGAGAGAGAAGGATTCATCGCGTTTTACGATACGAAGCCGCCGCCACCTCCTGTTCTTCCTTGGGAGGGCAGATCTGGAGTCCGTTCAGGGCTCCGGAGAGGGGAAATCGTCGCCATCGTCATCATCAACCATCCTCCATCACCAATTTCATGATGTTCACCGCCGTGCGTGAGTAATTCCATCGTAGGCTTGCTGGACGGTGATGGGTTGGATGAGATTTATCATGTAATCGAGTTAGTTTTGTTAGGGTTTGATCCCTAGTATCCATTATGTTCTAAGATTGATGTTGCTATGACTTTGCTATGCCTAATGCTTGTCACTAGGGCCCGAGTGCCATGATTTCAGATCTGAACCTATTATGTTTTCATGAATATATTTGTGTTCTTGATCCTATCTTGCAAGTTAGACACCTACTACGTGTTATGATCCGGCAACCCCGGAGTGACAATAGTCGGGACCACTCCCGGTGATGACCGTAGTTTGAGGAGTTCATGTATTCACTAAGTGCTAATGCTTTGGTCCGGTTCTCTATTAAAAGGAGGCCTTAATATCCCTTAGTTTCCAATAGGACCCCGCTGCCACGGGAGGGTAGGACAAAAGATGTCATGCAAGTTCTTTTCCATAAGCACGTATGACTATATTCGGAATACATGCCTACATTATATTGATGAATTGGAGCTAGTTCTGTGTCACCCTATGTTATAACTGTTGCATGATGAATGCCATCCGACATAATTATCCATCATTGATCCATTGCCTATGAGCTTTTCACATATTGATCTTTGCTAAGTTACTTTTCCGTTGCCACTGTTACAATTGCTACAAAACTGCTACTGTTACTTTTGCCACTGTTACCGTTACTTCCATACTACTTTGCTACTAAATACTTTGTTGCAGATATTAAGTCTTTTAGGTGTGGTTGAATTGACAACTCAGCTGCTAATACTTGAGAATATTCTTTGGCTCCCCTTGTGTCGAATCAATAAATTTGGGTTGAATACTCTACCCTCGAAAACTGTTGCGATCCCCTATACTTGTGGGTTATAAAGACCTTTTTTGGCGCCGTTGCCGGGGAGCATAGCTCTATTCTCTGAGTCACTTGGGATTTATATCTGTTGATCACTATGAAGAATTTGAAAGATACTAGAACCAAGATTTTTCCCTCTACTACGAGGGGAGGTAAGGAACTGCCATCTAGCTCTGCACTTGATTCACCTTCTGTTTTGAGTAAGCTTGCGACACCTACACCTGCTAGTAATTCTGATATGTCGCAAGTAATTGATGATGCCACTTCTGCTATGCATGATGCTAATGATGATACTACTGCTTTTCTTGATAATACTGTGCCACTAGGTGAACTTCTTGATGAACAACTTGCTAGGGTTAGAGAAAATATTATTGAAACTGAAGATTATGATTCTCCCCCTAGATATGAATTGCCTGTTGTACCTGAGGGTTATATTATGGATAAAGAAACTGCTAGAGACTTTCTTGCTTGCAATGATAGAGAAGATCTTAAGAAATTGCTAGCTAAGCTGAAAGAAAAATCCTTGAATGCTAGAATGAAATATGATCCCAATTTTGCTACTTCACCTATTTTTGTTACTGATAAGGATTATGAATTCTCTGTCGATCCTGAGTTAATTACTTTGGTTGAATCTGATCCCTTCTATGGTTATGAATCTGAAACAGTTATGGCACATCTTACTAAATTGAATGATATAGCCACCCTATTTGCTCATGAGGAAAAAATTCGCTATTACTATATTCTTAAGTTGTTTCCTTTCTCGTTAAAGGGTGATGCTAAGTTATGGTTTAATTCTCTTGCTCCTGGTTGTGTGCGTAGTCCCCAGGATATGATTTATTACTTCTCTCAAAAATATTTCCCTGCTCATAAGAAACAAGCTGCCTTACAGGAAATATTTAACTTTATGCAAATTGAAGAAGAGAGTCTCCCACAAGCTTGGGGGAGGCTTCTCCAGTAACTTAATGCTTTGCCTGATCATCCTCTCAAGAAAAATGAAATGCTTGATATCTTTTATAATGGACTAACCGATGCTTCTAGGGACCACCTAGATAGTTGTGCTGGTTGTATTTTCAGGGAACGAACTGTTGAGCATGCTGAATTGCTATTGAATAATATATTGAGTAATGATAATGATTGGACACTTCCTGAACCAACTCCTAAGCCAACTCCAAAGAAAAGGGGTATTCTATTTCTCAGTCCTGAAGATATGCAAGAGGCAAAGAAATCTATGAAAGAAAAGGGTATTAAAGCTGAAGATGTTAAGAATTTACCGCCTATTGAAGAAATACATGGTCTTGATAACCCGACACGGGTAGTAGAGGTAAACTCTCTCCGTAGATTTGATGAAGGTGATATTCCTCATAATAAGTCTGCTAGTCAATGCTTGGATGAGTTTGATAATTTTATTGTTAAACAAGAAATTTCAATGCTTATGTTAGTAGACAATTGAAACGTAATGCTTACATGCTTGACCACTTGGGTGATTATATGAGTAGAACTGTTAATGATCTTAAGCTTATTAGTAAACATGCTTCCATGGTCACAACTCAAGTAGAACAAGTACTTAAGGCATAAGATGATTTGCTTAATGAGTTGAATAGTAAGAACAATGATAATGCTGTCAGGGTTATGACTAGAGGCGGTAAGATGACTCAGGAACCTTTGTATCCTGAGGGCCATCCTAAGAGAGTTGAGCAAGATTCTCAGAAAACTAATATTGATGCACCTAGTCCCAGTAATAAAAAAAAAACTGGTAGGACTTTGCATGCTTCTAGTGAACCTACTATAGACACACCTGAGAATCCCAATGATATTTCTATTTCTGATGCTGAGACACAATCCGGTGATGAACATGAACATAGGGATAATGTTAATAATGATGTTCATGTTGATGCTCAACCTATTAATGATAATGATGTAGAGATTGAACCTGCTGTTGATCTTGATAACCCACAATCAAAGAATCAACGTTATGATAAGAGAGACTTCATTGCTAGGAAACATGGTAGAGAAAGAGAACCATGGGTTCAGAAACCCATGCCCTATCCTCCTAAGCCATCCAAGAAGAAGGATGATGAGGATTTTGAGTGCTTTGCTGAAATGATTAGACCTATCTTTTTGCGTATCCGTTTAACTGATATGCTTAAAATGCCTCCTTATGCTAAGTATATGAAAGACATTGTTACAAATAAAAGAAAGATACCGAAAGCTGAAATTTCCACCATGCTTGCTAATTACACTTTTAAGGGTGGAATACCAAAGAAACTTGGAGATCCAGGAGTACCAACTATACCATGCTCCATTAAAAGAAACTATGTTAAAACTGCTTTATGTGATCTTGGAGCCGGTGTTAGTTTTATGCCTTTCTCTTTGTATCGTAGACTTGATTTGAATAAGTTGACACCTACTGAAATCTCTTTGCAAATGGCTGATAAATCAACTGCTATACCCATCAGTATTTGTGAGGATGTGCCTGTTGTGGTTGCAAATGTTATTATCTTAACGGACTTTGTTATTCTTGATATTCCCGAGGATGACAGTATGTCGATCATCCTTGGTAGACCCTTTTTGAATACTGCAGGGGCTGTTATTGATTGCAACAAAGGCAATGTCACTTTCCATGTTAATGGTAATGAGCATACGGTACACTTTCCGAAGAAACAACCTCAAGTTCATAGTATCAACTCTATTGAAAAAATTTCAACTATTACTATTGGAGGTTTTGAATTCTCTCTTCCTACTTTCAAAAAGAAATATGATATTCTTATTGTTGGGGACATTCATATCCCCGTTGAGGTAACCTAGTGTTATTTGAAAATTCTCCAGTTTCATGTCATTCGGAAGAAGTTTGTTAATAAGACTTGATCAACCTTATTAATGGATTCCTTTTGATGAGCATGAGATGGATGAATCTAGGAGGCACAACTTTCTGTACCTACTGTTTACTTTCTGTTATTCAGATTAAATAAAGTAAAAATAGTATTTTTTTTGTCTGTTTTCTGAATTATTTGTGAAATAAAAATGTCCCAAAAATAAAAGTTCTCCAAATGCCCTGAAAATTCAGTATGATTTTTTATAGAATATTTTAGAATTTCTGGCATTGAACACACACCAGGGGGCCTCACCAGTTGGCCACAAGGGTGGAGGGCGCGCCCCCCGACCTTGTGGGCCCCATGTGCCCCCCCTCCACTTATTCCAGCACCCATCCACTTCGTCTTCCTCCAGAAAAAATCATCCTGTAGCTCAAACTCGTTTTCTTGCTCATTTTGCTGCCATTTTCGATCTCCTTGTGTAAAGCTCCATTTACAAAACTGCTTTGGGGGATTGTTCTTCGGTATGTGACTCCTCCGTGGGTCCAATTAGTTTTTGTTCTAGTGCTTTATTCATTGCAAATTTTTGCTGTTGTGGTGACCCTGTTCTTGAGCTTGCATGTCAAATTTATATGGTCCAAAGTAGTTTTGATGCATGATTTAGCCTCTAGGCACTTGTAGGAGTAGTCACTATCAGTTTTATTGAGTTTGGTTCACTTTTATTTTGAGTCACTAAAAATTTCAGAAATTTTTCAGAGAAAGAAAAATGTCTAGGAAAATGTATCAAGGTGGTTCTTCGAGGAAGCAAGCACCGAGGCTCGCAATACGTGAGCCGGACCCTGAACTACCAAGGGAAGCTCAAGTGCGGCCTTGTGAGTGGCCGTCAGATGAATTCATGGTTTGTGCAGGTTTCAAGGATGAATTTGATGCGTACGTACAGAACGCCGACCTTGAGAGCTTCTTGTCAGACAAGTGCCGGCAATATTATTATCTCACTGATTCCTTCGTGCGGAGGTTTGAGTTTTCATCTAAGCGCAATACTCATACTGTCCTATTTGATCTTTATGATAAATCTTATACCATGGACTTAGAAGATTTTAGTGATGCATGCAAACTTCCACAGTAGGGCCTTGTTAGTGAGCCTCACAAATCTGAATACACTGATTTCCTTGCTAGCATCACTGTGGGAGAAACTATAAATATCACACAAGCTACCATAGGGAGCATTCACTTTCCTTCCATGAACTATTTTGCTCTCTTTGTGGGTAGATGCATTAATGGTAAGCATGAGCATAGCCACCTTTGCGTTCCAGATCTTAGTGTCCTCAAGTGTGCAGTGTTAGGTGACAGGCGATATAATTTGGGGGATATTATTGCAAGGAGGTTACATCATAATGCTTAAGAGGGAGATTTATTTGGTGGGATTTATGCAACTCGTTTAGCTAATTATCTTGGAGTACCCATAAGGGAGAATGACATGGAGTTGCCACCTGCTTTTCTTGATTATAATGCTTTAGTACGCTATCAGTTTCTTGAGAGGAACGAACAGTCCCTCCAGTACCGACTAATCTTTGACAGACGGCGTGCCATCCATATTACCCTTCCTGCTCCTGCCTTCTTTAACCTTCAGGTAAATGGGAGATATTTTATAACTAGAGAGGAGGCGAACGAGTATGAGAGGACAGCGGAGGCTGCTCGCCTCCAGGAGGCAGCCCGCCAAGCAGCGGCTGCCGCAGCACAATACGACCCCAACTATGACTTTGGATATCATCCGGGCCAGTGGTGGCCCTAGACCAACTTAGGCCAAAAGCCTAAGCTTGGGGGAGTACGTATTTCTCACCGACATTACATTCATGCTCACACACTCATTCTAGTTGTCGGTGTTCATACTTTTTCATTGTATTATCCATGTTAGTTTATTTTCTTTTTCTCGCTTTCTTCTTGTGTGTTTGAAAAACTTTGAGAAAAACAAAAAAAATTAGTTGTAGCTTAGTTTACTTTCCTTGCTTAGTAGTAGTAATAAAAGAAAACCCAAAAAGATTTCTCGTTCTTCTTTTTGCTTGTTGGGAGCTTTCCCGTGTAGATAGTTTTTCTCGGTCTTGTTTTACTTTCTTCAGAAAAACAAAAACTCCAAAAACATTTTAGTGTGTTTCTTTGAAATTCTTTTCTTTTCTTTGGGGGTCGAGGAGAGAAGACCACGATGAAAATGTTGAGTGGCTCTCATATGCATTATTGTTGATCTAACAAAGAGCCTATATTACCTTGTCTTCTCCTTTGAAAAAATGTTTGCAGATTCCAGCTTAGTCCAATGCACATACACTATTATTATTATCCACACCGTTCGGTCGTGCAAGTGAAAGGCAATAATGACGATATATGATGAAATGATTGAGATGAGGAAAAGCTGGTATGAACTCGACCTATCTTGTTTTTGTAAATTTGATTAGTTCATCGTTCTTGATTCAGCCTATTATGAATGAAACATGTTTGCAATGACAATTAGAGATTATAGTTACTCATGCCATGCTTAATTAACTAGGAGTTTATAATGGTTTACCTTGCGTGCCAACATGCTTTTAAAATAGTTGTGATGTAGTATGATAGGATGGTATCCTCCTTTGAATGATTCGAGTGGCTTGACTTGGCACATGTTCACGCATGTAGTTGAAACAAGATCAACATAGCCTCCACGATATTTATGTTCATGGTGATTTATATCCTACTCATGCTTGCATTCAATGTTGGTTAATCACAATGCATGTTTATGACTGTTGTCGCTCTCTAGTTGGTCGCTTCCCAGTCTTTTTCTAGCCTTCACTTGTACTAAGCGGGAATACTGCTTGTGCATCCACTTTCATAAACCCAAAGTTGTTCCATATGAGTCCACCATACCTTCCTATATGCGGTATTTACCTGCCGTTCCAAGTAAATTTGCATATGCCAAACTCTAAACCTTCAAATGATAATATGTTTTTATGCCCGAATCGCTCATGTAGCGACTGGGGGCTGTCAGTATCTTCCATGCTAGGTGGGTTATTCTCACAATGAGTGGACTCCGCTCATCATTCACGAGAAAATGACTGGTAATCGGGATGCCCAGTCCCATGCTCAAATCAAATCAAAATAAATTAAAACAAAACTCCCCCAGGATTGTTGATTGTATGGACGGTACCCGTTGTTTCGGACCAGCCGTGGAGTGTAATTGTTGGTGGAAGGGGAGTAAAAACTTTACCATTCTGTTTGGGAACCGCCTATAATGTATGTAGCATGGAAGATATTGAGATCTCTTGGTTGTTGCGTTGACAATGAAAGCATACCGCTCAAAATATTCATCTCTATTTTAAAAACTCGAGTTCTGGCACCTCTGCAAATCCCTGCTTCCCTCTGCAAAGGGCCTATCTATTTACTTTTATGTTGAGTCATCATCCTCTTATAAAAAGCACCAGTTAGAGAGCACCACTGTCATTTGCATGTATTGTTATTAATTAATATTGAGTATGACTGTGACTGGATCTCTTTTACCATGAATTACAATGTCTAGTCAGTCCTTGATCTTCAGGGGTGCTCTGCATTTATGTTTTGGGGTCTCAGAAAGGGCTAGCGAGATACCATCTTGTTATATTATATCATGATTGTTTTGGAAAAGTGTTGTCATCCGAGATTTATTATTATTGCTCGCTAGTTGATTATGTCATTGATATGAGTAAATGTGAGACCTAAATGTTATTGTGAATATGGTTAGTTCATAATCTTTGCTGAAAACTTGAATGCTGGCTTTACATATTTGCAACAACAAGATCAAACAGAGTTTGTAAAAGTTTTTCTTTATCACTTTCAGTTTGTCAACTGAATTGCTTGAGGACAAGCAATGGGTTAAGCTTGGGGGAGTTGATACATCTCCATCGTATCTACTTTTCCAAACTCTTTTGCCCTTGTTTTGGACTCTAATTTGCATGATTTGAATGGAACTAACCCGGACTAACGCTGTTTTCAGCAGAATTGCCATGGTGTTATTTTTGTGCAGAATAAAAAGTTCTCAGAATGACCTGAAACTTCACGGAGACAAGTTTTGGAATTAATAAAAAATATTGGCGAAAGAATCAAGTGAAGGGGGCCCACACCCTGGCCACAAAGGTGGGGGGCGCGCCCACCCCCCAGGGCGCGCCATTCGACCTTGTGGCCCCCCTGGACCTCCACCGACCTCAACTCCAACTCCATATATTCACGTTCGGGGAGAAAAAATGAGAGAGAAGGATTCATCGCGTTTTACGATACGGAGCCGCCGCCACCTCCTGTTCTTCCTCGGGAGGGCAGATCTGGAGTCCGTTCAGGGCTCCGGAGAGGGGAAATCGTCGCCGTTGTCATCATCAACCATCCTCCATCACCAATTTCATGATGTTCACCGCCGTGCGTGAGTAATTCCATCATAGGCTTGCTGGACAGTGATGGGTTGGATGAGATTTATCATGTAATCGAGTTAGTTTTGTTAGGGTTTGATCCCTAGTATCCATTATGTTCTAAGATTGATGTTGCTATGACTTTGCTATGCCTAATGCTTGTCACTAGGGCCCGAGTGCCATGATTTCAGATCTGAACCTATTATGTTTTCATGAATATATTTGTGTTCTTGATCCTATCTTGCAAGTTATAGTCACCTACTACGTGTTATGATCCGGCAACCCCGGAGTGACAATAGTCGGGACCACTCCCGGTGATGACCGTAGTTTGAGGAGTTCATGTATTCACTAAGTGCTAATGCTTTGGTCCGGTTCTCTATTAAAAGGAGGCCTTAATATCCCTTAGTTTCCAATAGGACCCCGCTGCCACGGGAGGGTAGGACAAAAGATGTCATGCAAGTTCTTTTCCATAAGCACGTATGACTATATTCGGAATACATGCCTACATTATATTGATGAATTGGAGCTAGTTCTGTGTCACCCTATGTTATAACTGTTGCATGATGAATGCCATCCGACATAATTATCCATCATTGATCCATTGCCTACGAGCTTTTCACATATTGATCTTTGCTAAGTTACTTTTCCGTTGCCTCTGTTACAATTGCTACAAAACTGCTACTGTTACTTTTGCCACTATTACCGTTACTTCCATACTACTTTGCTACTAAATACTTTGCTGCAGATATTAAGTCTTTCAGGTGTGGTTGAATTGACAACTCAGCTGCTAATACTTGAGAATGGCTCCCCTTGTGTCGAATCAATAAATTTGGGTTGAATACTCTACCCTCGAAAACTGTTGCGATCCCCTATACTTGTGGGTTATCAACTAGCTCGTTGATCAAAAGATGGTTAAGGTTTCCTAACCATAGACATGTATTGTCACTTGATAACGGGATCACATCATTAGGAGAATGATGTGATGGACAAGACCCAACCGTTAGCATAGCATATGATCGTTCAGTTTATTGCTACTGCTTTCTTAATGTCAAATGCATGTTTCTTCGACCATGAGATCATGCAACTCCCGGACTCCGGAGGAATGCCTTGTGTGCCATCAAATGTCACAACATAACTGGGTGATCATAAAGGTGCTCTACAGGTATCTCCGAAGGTGTCTGTTGAGTTGGCATGGATCGAGACTGGGATTTGTCACTCCGTATGACGGAGAGGTATCTCTGGGCCCTCTCGGTAATACATCATCACAAGAAGCTTCCAAGCAAAGTGACTAAGAAGTTAGTTACAAGATGATGTATTACGGAACGAGTAAAGAGACTTGCCGGTAACGAGATTGAACTAGGTATGAAGATACCGACGATCGAATCTCGGGAAAGTAACATACCGAGAGACAAAGGGAATTACGTATGTTGTCATAAAGGTTCGACCGATAAAGATCTTCATAGAATATGTAGGAACCAATATGGGCATCCAGGTCCTGCTATTGGTTATTGACTGGAGAAGCGTCTCGGTCATGTCTACATCATTCTCGAACCCATAGGGTCCGCACGCTTAACATTTGTTGACGATATAGTATTATATGAGTTATGTATGTTGGTGACTGAATGTTGTTCGGAGTCCCGAATGAGATTACGGACATAACGAGGAGCTACGGAATGGTCTGGAGGTAAAGATTGATATATAGGATGATATGGTTGGGCCAAGGGGTAAGGCCCACGAGGCCTTAAGAGAGTACACAAAGGGGTTTTTCGGAGGGCAGGGGCTAGACGCCAAGGTTCCTGGCGTCTACCCCCTGGGCCAGACGCCGGAGTCCGTGGCATCTACGTAAACGCCCGGAACCGTGGCGTTTGGTCCTGGAGTCCGAGAAGGACTCTTGCCTTGCAGGCTAAACTGACTTTGAGGATGTTCTTTCTCCAAGAAACGACCCCAGGGCTCAACATATAAATAGAGGGGCATGGCTAGCACCCGGAACACATCAATATACACCAAGCCATGTGCCGGCAACCCCGCCCCTCTAGTTTATCCTCCGTCATAGTTTCCGTTGTGCTTGGCGAAGCCCTACGGAGATTGTTCTTCACCACCACCGTCACCACGCCGTCGTGCTGCCGGAACTCATCTACTACTTCGCCCCTCTTGCTGGATCAACAAGGCGAGGACGTCATCGAGCTGAACGTGTGCTGAACGCGGAGGTGCCGTACGTTCGGTACTTGATCGGGATGGATCGTGAAGGTGTACGACTACATCAACCACGTTGATAAACGCTTCCGCTTAGCGATCTTCAAGGGTATGAAGATGCTCTCCCCCTCTCATAGCTATGCATCTCCATGGATAGATCTTGCGTGTGCGTAGAATTTTTTTGTTTTCCCTGCAACGTTCCCCAACAATATGTATGTTGTTGCTTCCTTTAGTGGTGTCATGTGAACATCAACTACATGAAACTTCACCATACTTGGGCCTAAGGGAAGGCACTGTGGAGTAATAAGTAGATGATGGGTTGCTAGAGTGACAGAAGCTTAAACCCTAGTTTATGCGTTATTTCTTCGGGGGCTGATTTGGATCCATATGTTTCATGCTATGGTTAGATTTATCTTAATTCTTCTTTCATAGTTGCGGATGCTTGCGAGAGGGGGTAATCATAAGAGGGTTGCTTGTTCAAGTAAGAACAACACCCTAGCACCGGTCCACCCACATATCAAATTATCATAGTAGTGAACGTGAATCAACTAAACATGATGAAAGTGACTAGACGGTAATTCCCATGTGTCCTCGAGAACGCTTTGCTTTATACAAGAGAACTTTCCGGCTTGTCCTTTGCTATAAAAAGGATTGGGCCACCTTGCTGCACCTTTGATATTATTGCTACTTGTTACTTGTTATGAAATACCTTGCTACAAAACTATCTGTTACTGCTACTTTCAGTACTTGCAGAGAATACCTTGCCGAAAACCGCTTATCATTTCCTTCTACTCCTCGTTGGGTTCGACACTCTTACTTATTGTAAGGACTACGACCGATCCCCTATACTTGTGGGTCATCAACCATTACATTAGAAGTTGTTCCATACCTATAACATGCCCCGGAAGAGAGGCTTAAGGGGTCAACACACCTTGTTTCCGCAACCAGGTCCTGAGTGTGCCATTTTTCATGACCCTTTTTACACGACATTTGTCTTATACCTATACCACAATCAATTTGATGAATTTTTCTATGGTGGCAAACAAAGAGCCCCGCCGTCCACCCACGTGGTTGATTTCTACTAGATCTTCCATCTTCATGCGAATTTTTTGTCGTAGTCATCCCAAGAACAAGGTAACATGGGGAGCATTCTCACCCTCATATTCTTCATCCTTAACACCATATCTATCTCTAATATCACCCATATGCAATCTGTCTAGATCAAACATGTAATCGATTTCCTATGTTCATTACTTATTTTTTATTGATAAATGTGTTTATTTTGGTGGAGAATTTACATGTTTAGATTCTCACACGTATCATCATGCTCCTATACTCACTCATGTTTGTGTACTTGCGAGTAGTATTTTACGTTCTTGAGGGCACGTGAGAACCCTTGTTGATGTATAGTGTATGAATTTGCAATAGTTTTGGCTTGCTTAATGGTCATGCTGTATTACTGTGGTGGTAGGCTGGTAGCTTGTGAACATGGGGCACATTCTACCTCACCATTTTTGGGCCTAGATGGGAGCACTATGCTGTAATGACCTAAGGAGGGAATGTCAGAGTGACAAGAAAATGTCTGTCAAATCTAGGATTTACAACATAGGGTAGATGCAGATCTTGTATCTTTAATGTCATGGTTATGTTTCACTTTAATTATTTATAATAGTAACTGGGTTGGACATTGGTTATTTAATCGCAAGTAACATATGATTCAATGGTTTGGAGTATGTTAGGCTTAGGCTTCACCAACATGAAAACAAGCAAAGTTTCCTTCGAAAGCAAATGATTATGGAGTCTACTACCTATGTATTATCCCAAAGTCTATGAGAACAATTAGGTTTCATAAGTGAGATCGATGTCTTGTCATTAAGCTATGTTATTATATATCTAACATTTGTAGTTATTATATGATATTTCCAAAAACCAATTCCTTCTCGCTCTTCGTTAAGTTTTGCACTCTTACATTTTTGAAAATTGCAAACAAACTCCTATACTTGCCTTTATAACAATGTGCCACATGAGAGTGTGACAATGGTGCGTGCGACATAGATGCCACACGTGTTGTTGTCCTTACTCATAGTGCCCAAATGCGTAGAGGTAAGTCCCTAATTTTGATCTTTCTGTTTTAATTTAAGGAATCTAAGGATTCATGTTTTGAATTACGGATTTTTTTACAGTAGGTCTTGCAAAACATCGATTCGCTCATTTTGTTTGTGTTTGAACCAAATTAGCCAATAGAAAGTTTTTTCTTGATGCCAATCAAAACCTAAACAAGAGTAAAACATGTAATCATGACAATGGGCTGCCAACTAGACACCATTAGGCCTTAATCTAAACCAATTAGAACGAAAACATGACTATTAATTTAAAATATTAAGGTACTTGATCAAGTTTTGGACACGATTTAGGTTGCTCTAATACCGATATAATATATTAGAATTGCATCTAATTATGAACTACAACACCTACGGCGTAATACATGGACTTGAGTGATCACTAATAGAGACGCCATCAGCCATTAGAAGCACAGGTGAGATCTCGTGCTTGCTTTGTGCAGCATTGGTGAAGGTCGGAGGAACGTCATCAAGATTGTACAAGAGACCCATGTATATAGTTCGACACTATGTAGGATCGCAAGTAGGTCTAGAGGGAGGGGGTGATTAGACTACTTGACCAATAAAAACTTAGCCTTTTCCCAATTTTAGTTCTTGGCAAGTTTTAGCAATTCTAGCAAGTCTTGTCACACTCTGCACATGCAAGTCTAAGATAATAGGCAACAGAAAGTAAATACTTTGCACATGAATGTAATGGAGGGGTCGGAGAAAATCAAACGCAATGAAGACATGGGGATTTTCTCGTAGTTCCGATTGGTGGTGCTATCATACATCCACATTGATGGAGACTTCAACCCCATGGAGGGTAATGACTGT
The DNA here is from genome assembly GCA_011799875.1 of Thinopyrum elongatum. Lineage (NCBI taxonomy): Eukaryota > Viridiplantae > Streptophyta > Magnoliopsida > Poales > Poaceae > Thinopyrum > Thinopyrum elongatum. The sequence goes on from CM022301.1 coordinate 423,936,975, forward strand.
GCGAGTCCACATAAGGCTCCACCCACGAAGGGTACACGAAGAAGCAGCCTTGTCTATGCCATCATGGCTTACGCCCACAAAGTACTAGCCTCACTCGGGGTAGATCTTCATGAAGTAGGCGATCTCCTTGCCCTTACAAACTCCTTAGTTCAACTCCACAAGCTTGGAGACTCCCAAGTGACACCTAACCAATCTAGGAGACACCACTCTCCAAAAGGCAATAGATGTTATTGATGATGAACTCCTTACTCTTGTGCTTCAAATGATAGTCACCTCAACACTCAATCACGTTATCACATATTTGGCTATGTGGTAGGAGAAGAATTGGAGTGGAAAGAAAGTTCGGGAGGCTAGAAATCAAGATCAAAGGTTGGAGTGGAATTCCCTTTGATTTCAACACAAGTGTAGGTGGTTCTCTCTCAAAAAATGGATATGGGAAGTGGTAGCTTCGAACTGGTTGCTCTCTTAGAGTTGGTGGAATGAGTGGTGGTATATATAGACAACACCAAATATCTAACCGTTGCACACCTTTATGCACTATTCGATGAGACCAGGTGAAATTACTCGGTGAGACTGACTAGTACAAAAGGTTTGAACTTTAGGCTTTTCGGTGAGACCGGATGGAACAGCTCGGTGAGATCGATGAGTGATGACCTAATCACTTTCCACACTTCGGTGAGACTTGATAAGCCGCACACCCTAGTCTATTCGACTACCTCTTTGCAGATAATACCCTTTCCCTTTCTTTCTGTACATTATGTTGCATTTATGTCGTGACTACCCACTTTCCCCCCTAAGCCATGCAAATGGGAGATGGACCGTCATATGCAGAGGATGGGGGGAGGGATCAAGAAGATTAAGGCCCTTGCATTCAACGTAAGTTGAGGGCAAATTTGTCCAAAAAAAGTCCAAAGCTTTTCTTGCTATGCACGCTTAGCCTATACACAAGATAATTAGAAGAAACAACCCAATAGAGTGTCAAAGTTTATGATTACAAGGCCACATGTAATGTGTATGGTCCATCTTTTGTTAAAAGCAACAAAGCATCAAACACAGGAGACACACAACTTGGAATACATTGATTGCAAAAATCTTTATACTTCCTCCTCTTCAAACAATTTTGCACATAACTTTTTTCCCTTTCCATGTATTATATTGCATAATATAGTTTTATGCTATGACTATCCAATTTTGCCCCGGAGCCATGTAGATGGGAGGTGGATCATTGCATGGTGGGGAGGCGATGGGGAAGGAGGGGGGGCACGCTTGCAAGTTAGTATCGCTACAACTTTGGACCCCTACATCCGACGTAAGCTGATCTCGCTATACTATTGCATTAATATTTATACCTCTTCCACTTCAAACTACTTTGCACATAACATTTTTCCATTTTCATGCATTATTGCGTAATCAAGTTCCATGCTACTTTTACCCCTAAGTCATGCATATGGGAGGTGGATCGTTGGATTGGGGTGGGGGCGGGGGCGCAAGGCCCAATCACATGCATGCAAATTAATACCGCTACAACTCCAGATCTCTACATTCAATGTAAGCTACCTTGTTTTGCCCCTAAGCCACATACGGGAGGTGGACCGCTGCATGAATGGGAGGGAGGGGGCACAAGAAGTGAGAGACTCAATCTCACTTTCTTCGAATCCGCGCATTCAACACAAGCTAAGTTGAGTACAAATTATTTCAGAAAAACAGTAAGAGCTTTTCTTGGTATGCCCGCTTAACTTTACACAATGACGAAGCCATCGCCTCGGCTATGGTCATGAGCCACTATTGAAATTACATCAAGAAATGATGAAGTGCTTATCATTTGTTATGGGCAAATGGCCGTCGCCGGGTGCCCTTGTGCTCATGCCCGAGCTCTATGACTAAGCTGGCTCCGCCACTAACCTTACACGAAGATAATTAGGAATCGAGGCAGCACGCAACGATAACAATCATATAGTGAGAACATCGCCGCTGGGTGCTACAAACCTTCTTCCAGCTTAATTATCTGCCGATCAAAGATTGTTTTTGCTGGATTTCTGAGTCAAGCGGTTCCTTCTTCTCTGGTAAAGGAGCAGCGACAGCGGCGCGTCGACGACTTGTTTTGACGGCAGTAGTGGTTCTTCGGTGGTCTCAAAATCATGATTTTTTTTGTAATAATAGATCTGATTCTTTTCGAAAAAAAGGTTTCTCCTACTTCAAGCGCCGCCGGTCTGCTCGTCGACACGGTTGCCATCGGATAGCTATCGAGCGGCTCGCAGGTCGCAGCCGAGTCGGAAGCCCCTGTGGCACGCGAGCTACGAGTGCGCCGTCGAATGCTGAATCCGAACACGTGGTGGCAGATCACGTCGGGTATCTTTTTTTTTTTCGATCCATTATTTTTACCAGACCCCCGCTGGGGTTAGCCCGACTAATCCCTTCCATCCCGCAACCTTCGTCTAATCGCGCCCAGCCCATGGAGGATTCCAAGGGGATCGACGGCGGCGGCGGCGAGAGGCCCGGCGCCGACCACAACCCTAGCCCGGATCAGCCCCCGCCGGTCGCCACTCCCGGAGGGGGGGACGATGCCGCTGCGGCTGCTGCGGCGGCGGCCTTGGCCGAGGACGAGGCGCGGCGCCCGTTCACGGCCCTCAGCCAGGTCGACGCCGATCTCGCCCTGGCGCGCGTCCTCCAGGAGCAGGCAAGTGGCTAGATCTCGCGGCCCGGGCCGTCCCCTCCCCGTACCTAGGGTTCCGAGGCGCGCGACTAACATCCCGTTTGGATCGGTTGCAGGAACGGGCGTATATGATGCTCCGGATGAACGGAGTCGGCGGCGGCGGCGAGGGCAGCGACTACGGGAGCTCGGAGGCCGGGAGCTACGAGTACGACGAGGATGCCGAGGAGGACTACGAGGAGGAGCTCGAGAACCACCTCCGCGTCCACCACCACGAGCACCCAGGCGGTGGCGAGGGTGATGGGGACGATGATCTCGAGGCTGAGGGCGAGGGCGAGGGTGAGGGCGAGGACGACGGTTCTGAGGAGAGCGAGTACGAGGAGGAGAGGTTCGATGAGGATGAGGAGGTGGAGGATGTGGAGCTAGACCCTGCAGAGTTCGAGGACGACGAGGCTTATGCGAGAGCTCTTCAGGACGCTGAGGAGCGTGAGGTTGCTGCGCGGCTTATGGCTCTCGCTGGGATCAGCGATTGTGAGTATGGAATTTTCTTTTTGGGTCACTTCACATTTCGCGCGGGTTGCTGATGTACAGTTCTGTTTTTCCTTTGTAGGGCGGGCGGTGGAGCATGTCGAGGATCACATAAACGACGCGCAGGTACTGATTTATGTTTCCTTGTCTTGGATGGATTTAATTTTTGTATGTGGAAGTTGGAAGTTGGGAGCACTCAGTTTTGATGAAATGATCATGTACCGATAGCGATGCTTATTTTGTTAATGCTCGTGACATTCAGTGTAGTACTTGCTTATTTTCGTTGATGCAGTGATAGCTAGAGCTAAATTATTCTCTGATATACCACGACACTTATTTTGGATCGAAGGGAGTAGTAATCAAAGCCAGATGCCTATGTGAAGTAGGCAGCGTTACTGCATACCACTCTTTGCTAGAGATGTGGTTGTCCTGGAGGGATTTAGAGTTTCTTGGTCGTTGAAGGGAGCACTGCGGCATTCCGTTTGTCAATGGTGCCTCTCCTCTCTTGCTCGCTCGGGAGAGGCATTTGACATTCCGTTTGTCGATGCTGCCTCTCCTCTCTTGCTCGCTCGGGAGAGGCATTTGTTCATCTACTGGGTGCATCCTGTGCTGGTCGTGTTCTAACCTCAGGTTTGACGTGTAGAAGTGCAAAAAAAAAAGAACCCCTCTAGCAAAAAAGGGCGCTGCAAAGCGTGCATGTGCGTCTAGTAGTATTCTATAAGCGGTAAATTTACCTCCTGCTATGTTTTCTCTGGGGATTATGGCATGCACCTCCAATTCCTCTAATTTCTACACGGAGAACTTTGTGTTTGCTCAAATTGTGGTATTGTGTTTTTGCGTACTTGTTGAAACCAGCCAAATTTGAACAGAGTAACTAACTATTTACAAATCGGCATGTTATTAAAAAAACACAGGATTCATGGCAAGAGGTTGATCCAGATGAGTACTCTTATGAGGCAAGTTGTTTTTGTTTATTCCCTTTGGTGCCTGGGCCTGCATCTAAAGTTCCAAGATGCAATGCTAATGGTTCTAGCCATGGTTTCAGGAATTAGTTGCATTGGGTGAAGTAGTTGGTACAGAAAGTAGAGGTCTGTCTGCTGATACACTTGCTTCCTTACCTTCAGTAACTTACAAGACAAAAGATATGCAAGATGGCAACACAGAACAGTATGTTCAAATACTTTTAAGTTTCATAGCCTTCCAGTAATGTAGATATATTATTAAAGTGGCATGCTGACGTGTAATTATTGTTGGTAGATGTGTAATTTGTCGTGTGGAATTTGAGGAAGGTGAATCTTTGGTTGCACTTCCCTGCAATCATTCATACCATCCTGACTGCATTAATCAGTGGCTTCAAATAAATAAGGTACAATGTTGCTTTCGACTTGGTTATTGTTAGAACATGTACAATAGCTTCCCATAGATGAGGATTGCCTATGTTTTCTGGTATGAAGCATATGAGGCAACACCTGAATAGGAAATTTAGGGTTCCTTTGTACCTCTACTATACACCATATGTCTGTGCTTATTACTCTAGTCATTATACAGCTATATGACTTGCTTTAGCCTTATACCAGTTGTCTGAAATGCACTTCTGTGCACATATCTTTCTAGAGGATTGTATGATCAATAGTTATGATTTAGTTTCATATATCCCTTTTTATTAAAGCTAGTTTCATATATCCCTTTTGTTGTCTCAAGTCAAGTAGAATATCATAAGTAGTGGGTGCTGTTGGAAGAGGTATGTCATAATAATTATTTGTAGTACACCCATTTTGGCTACACAAGAGTTCTTAAGCAGTTATCTGGTCTTGCTTTGGTTAAATGAAGATAGCATGGTGAAAGAAATAAGGAAGTGCTGACTGCTTTGTTGCTCCTGTGAGCATTTTCTTTCTTTGTTTGGGCTTCAGTTTCTTGAGTAACATCACTGTCCACAACTCGCCTATGGGATTCGTAACCGGTCTATAATGGTCTAGATACACTCAAAATGTTGCTAATTACCAACACTCAGTTATGCACCGGAAACAGTAATCTTCTTTAATGTATTTACCATTAGACGTAAACTCAATTTACATCTTGACTTATATGAGTGGAGTAATAAATTAAAGCTTTGGCCTTCAAGTATAAAATTAAACTTGTGCATTGTGGAGTTTTTTCCAGGGTTAGTGAAACACCTGGACAGTCTTCATGCGCCAGGTAGTGAAGGCTATGATTCAATACCTGAACAGTCGGCATGGATTATAAATCCAATAGCTTAGTTGGCTGACACAATAGCTAGGTGGACCCATAAAGCAGGAAATAATGAGGCATAAATGGTTTACCAAAGTAGAATTTATTTCATAAGAGCACATTTTTGTTGAGAAATTCTTATATATGACCCTTTGAATTGTAGCCAGCCAACATCGGATAAGTTGTATCCCTTACTACAAAAAAGGCAGGCCTTACCGTGCACGGAGATTGCTAAAGCAATAACAACGTTTTCATCATTCATGTCTTGATACAAATATATCAAGTTTAAGATTCAGCATACATATCGATATAAATAAAACACTATTTAAGTTCAGGAACCATGCAAATACACCTATAACAATTGAGCAAAGATACATATAAAAGTTTATTTATTTTCAAATAATCTAAGTATTATTCATCTTCATGCCAAGTTGTCAATAATACTCCCTCCGTCTCAGCGACACTTATTTTGGGACGGAGGGAGTAGAAGATAGATGCCCACTGGAATGAAAAAGATAAAATCCATCTTCTTAGCTAGTTCGGACCTCTCGGGCTTGCTACAAGTAGGGTCCCCATGAGCAACTGTACCCACAGACCTAAATCTGAAAGAGGAAATGTTCATGTGTTGGCTCAGCGTCAAATGCACGTTTAGCTTATATTGCACTGCATATGAGTAGAGCAGAGACACAATGGTTGAGGTACACGGTGGCTACCTGTGAGATAGTTTGTGCGGTCTCTGGCCGCATACTCCCTGATTCTGGCCATCCTATTCATGCAATGCCGTTGGGCTTTTTCGCCACCAGCATGGCTGCCGCCACTCGTTGTGCCTGTGGTTGACACCTCCGCAATGGATATTGTGCCATGACCACCCAACATTTCCACCATGCGCAATGTGCCAGTGTTGAGGCCGATTGCGCATGATGGAAATGTTGGGCGGCTGTGGCACAATATTCATCGGGGAGGTGTCAAACATATGCACAACGTGTGGCAGGGCCGACCGGTGGTGACGGACAAGGACCATGTGCAAGTCGCACGATGATGATATGATGATAACCAGGATCACAAAGGTCACTGCAAGAGTCAGCGCAGACACCCTCGCAGGTAGCCATCGTGTTCTCCATCCATAGCGCTTATGTTTGATGCTCAGATGTAATTCAAGTTGAACGTACATTTGATACTAGGAGCTGAACATTTTCGCTGTCATTTTTGTGTCTACTACTGCAGTTGCTTGTGGGGGTCCAGCTAGTGGCAACCCCGAGCGGTCTGAGTAGCTAAGAAGATGAATCTTCTCCTTTCATTCTTCTGTTGGTGGCAACTTTGCAGGAAGTTAACAATTCTTAGATTAATTTGAATATAAATAAATTCTTAGATGTATCTTTACTTAATTGGCTGAGTTGCATTTCCATGGTTTCTGTACCATATTATGTTTTATTTACATCTATGTCTATAGTGAATCTTAAACTTGAAATATTTTTGTTAACACATAAATGAACGAAAATGTTTTTCTTGTCTTAGCAACCTCCGGGCACCCTAAGGCCTTCCTTTTTTGTAAGTAAGAAATACACCTTATCTGAAGTTTGCCGGCTATAATTCAAGGGTTACTATGCTTGTTAAATTCTTCCTATATAAGAGTTGCTCGACAAGAATATGATCCGTACAAATAAATTCTGCTCTGGTAAAGCATTCATCATGCTTATTTTCTGCTTGTAGAAAGAGCATTTGCGCCTTTTTATTTGCTTCTGCTAAAAAACATTTGTTCAGTAATATTAACACCATGATTTTTTGTGCGTGTTAATTAGAGAGGTAATTTAAGTTGTTGTCATGTATGATGTCTAAAGGATTGCGTTGCCCTGATAGATGCCACAAGTAGTTTAGCCAGCAAAGAATTCGAATTTGAGGTTTCCTCGTGCAAGGGTATTAATCTGACTTCCATAAGGAAAATGTAATAATCTTCCTTGTGCAATGGTATCAATCTGACTTCCATACGGATATAATCTATTAATCTGCATGTTGTTTCATTGTTAGATTACTTAAGCTGTATACACCGTGGCTCCATGCCAGTCCTCTACCAGTAGATTGCATCTTGTTGATCCCATGTTAGCAGAGGATTATATACACACTAGCATAATGCCCGTGCTTTGCTACTGAACCACAAAAGTGATTGCAGTTGTATTTGATTAGTACTCCCTCCGTCCCATAATATAAGATCTTATTACATCTAATTTGTGAGTATATTGGATGTAATAAGATCTTATATTATGGGACGGAGGGTATACAACAACCAATGCACTTGTTACTTGACATCATAAAAAGGTAATACACCATAACCATAAAAGGGTAAGAACACCATAGCAGTTTAACGAATGGCATGTGTCTGGGCTGGATTTTGGAATTTGGGAGTTAGGAGGAGTGGCGGCCGGAGGACGGGGATTGGGGAGGAGGGGTGACTGGGAAAACATTCATTAGCGGATTGACTGGCTGGGTCGTGTTGCAGTAAAAGAAATTGCGTACTGCCGTGTATTAATCAAATACTTTCCCCTTCAAAACATGAGTGAGGCGGTGACTTGCTGGTTTGATTGAGCTGTGTATAGCGGCAAGTGAGGGGTTCGAGACTTTGCAATTGCATTATTTGCTTTATTATGAATTTTGTTTCACAAACCAAAAGAGGGTCGGCTCGGTGGGGTTCGAGACTCCACTACTGCATTTTTTGTTTACAAACCCGATGGATTCTGGGTGATTGAGGTAGTAGGTGTGAACTCACCACCACCACAAAACTTGAGTTCGCAAGACAGTAAAGATAGATGTGCAGCTCTCAGATTTTAAAGTTTTTGACAAGATGTAGTTTGGCTATGTGCAGGTATGCCCTATGTGTAGCGCAGAAGTTTCTACCTCAGCAAACAAGCAGGCATGACCAACAGTCCAACAGTCGTTGGTAAACCAACTTCATCTTCAGAAAAGAAAAGAAAAAACGAGTTGTTGGCACTTGGTGGGAGTATGTAGCAGCATCGTTCTAGTATCCCCGATGTTTAAACCAAAGCAAGGCAGCAGAAACTTCTACAGTACAAACTTGCGAGGGGACCAGGGAAATGGAGCATTTTTTTTTGCCTTGCCGCTGATGCTCTGCGTAGCCTTACTCTTGTACACTGTTATTACCGTCGATCAATTTTTTCTTTTCTCAGTGTATATTATGAGTATCGCATTAATGCATTGGGGTTTAGAGATTTATATCTGGAGCTAGATATGCAGTATGGATGTGCTGGAATTTATATATTCCCATTTAAGCACTCGTCATTACATCAGAATTGATGAGTATACCCAATATTCACAATTATAGGCAATCAATTATGATTGGTCGTGCATTATTTAGATGTGAATAAATGCGGATTTATTTTGATACGTAATTTATTAGAACTGATTAAATGCAGATTTATTTTGATAAGTATGAATTAATTTCCTACCTTAAATAAGGTGCTCGGCGATTCTATAAATACCGCTGTGCACCTTCTAATCAGAGAACCCCACATCGGCACAAATTTAATCCTCACAACTCTCGGTCTCCGAGTGTCAAAAAAGAAAAAAGAAAAACTATCCTCCGAGTTCTCTCTCGCAAACGAGCCAGAGAAAGATAGGTATATTGGGTTGGTCTCCGAGTGTCAAAAAAGAAAAAAAAAACTATCCTCCGAGTTCTCTCTCGCAAACGAGCCAGAGAAAGATAGGTATATTGGGTTTGTAGGTTCCCGCCGTTCTCGTGATATTTATGGTCCGTGCAAAGTTCATATTGCTAATGTTTTTGTTTTCCTTCAGTAGTCTGAAAAAGAAGCAACCCCAACGAGGACATGGGACAACCTGGAGGCCCATCAAGCACCGGAGGCGTAAGCGAAAATCAGGCCCGGCGAAGCAACCCCCTTGGCTACCTCCTCACCGCTTCTTCGGCTCTCGGCAGAGCGCAGGCCCCTCCGAGGGCATCGTATGAGCATCTCGGGCCTTTCAGAGGAGGTGTACCACGCTTTGGTCCTTCGACCGCAAGCGTCTCCCCTACCCGGAGCCCCCAATCCAACAATCTCCTTGCCAACCGTACCATGTCTGCAGGGAGCAACAATGGCGTGGGGCGTGGACTGCCTTTTCCCTTGCCACCACGTGTGGTGCAAGGGCAAGGATCGAGGTACCACGCCACTGGAAGGGATGGTGTTTTGCCGTCATCGCTTATGCAAGCTCGGAGCACCGACCATTTCACCTTCCAGTCGTCGGAGCCACGCTCCGTGGCACCGAACAGGGGCAACCACTTCTATTCGCAGTTTCTCGCGCCGCCGCGACAGGTGGTGCCTGCGCAGTTCCTTAGTGGTCTGGCACCGACGGCTTCCAGGGTTATCAACGCTTCGTCGGCACCAGGAGCGTCAGAATCAACCCGAGCACAGAGTGTCTTCCTGCTTAACAGCGTAGATTTCGGTCGGCGTGACGCGCTTGCGCGAGAAGCAGACACCAGTATCATGCAACGGGGAGAGCCGACCCGCCGTGTCGGGGAGCTTCCCTTTCTCCTAGGCACCGGATCTGTGCAACATATGGATCCACTGGGCTTCGACGACGGTCTCCATCATGAGCGTTCGCTTCTTGTAGGCACAAGATCTGTGCAACACACGATTGGCTTTGACGACACTCGCCTCCACGGGCATTCTCTTCTTGCAAGTACCAGACCCGCGCTGCGCATGGAGATGATGGGCTTCGACGTTCATAGCCTCCACATGCGTGTGCTTCTTACAGGCACCGGATTCGTGCATCGCACAGAGCTAATTGGCTTCGACATAGGTCTCTTTAGGCATACACTTCTTGCAGGCCCCGGATACGTGTCAAGCCTCAGCGCTGGCACAAGGCAAATGATGGAGTCATCAGGCACAGGCATGACACGTGAGCACAACCGAGCGGTGGCGGCGGTGAGAAATGAGGTCATATTGCGGCGCCTGAATAGGATGGTTAGGATCTTGGTGGACGGGAGAAGAGCCCGCGCTAACATCCTTGCAGGTAACCACACCCTACTTCATCCATCATGTCCTTCCTTTGCTCAGATGCAAGTGCGATCCATGCTGAACTCAACATTTTTGCTTTCTGGTTTTGTTCCAGCTTCTCGTGGTCGTGGGCGGCGAGGTGGTGGCAACCGGGCGCTGCCAGACGGGTGGAACTAGCTAAGGAGATGGATCCCGTCGGTCGACGAATATCTTTCGACATGAAGAATAAATCTTAGATGTGCCTTTGCTTTGCCAGAGTTTTATTTAAAATAAATGGTCACCAGACCAATGTCATGTTTTTACTACAATTTATCGTCATTGTCAGAAGGATTTTAGTTTTATCCGTTTCATGTTTCTGGGTGAAATGCAATTTTATATACCTCTTGAATTTTCTTTTCCTTGAATATGTCATTTGTTTATTGTGCAAGAGCATATGTCTGTTGGCTTCCCTTGTTAAACCTAGTGTCGATGTTCCCGGGTAATCAAGCTATAGTAATCCCCTGCTAATGATGCCATGTCGTCACTTTTACTGTTGCTAGGTCCCACGTTGATTCAAACCAATTAAAAATTCAAATTAAAGTCAAAATTCAAAATTTGTCAAACATGAAAACTAAAAGGATCAAAGTGTGGCAAATATTCCATAACTAATTATGGTGGTGAACCAACGTTTTTATAAAGTGATTAAATGCCCTAAACAAATTAAAACAGTGGCTAAAAAATCATTATTAAATGCTTTTAAATTATAAAATTATTAAACTATTTTATTTTGGACCTAAATTAAATGTGGCAGTGGTATAATTAGTAACACCAATTTAGGTGATGTTCCTATATTTTATAAAACTAATAGCTATTCAAAAATAAAAGAAAACTAAAACTGAAAAAAGAGAAATAATAAACAAAAACCAAAACAGCAAAAGGAGACCCCCCCTACTGGGTCGTGGCCCAACTGGGCATCCAGGCCACCAGGAGGCCCACCCCATCCCTCCTTATCCCCCCGAGAGACCGAACCCTAACCCACCGACACCCCCACTTCCCCCCCACTCTCCCCACGCCGCTCGCTCCTCCAGATCGGGGGGATCGTCCCCATCAACCCTGTCGCCGCCGTCGGATCGCCCCTCGCCGTCATCCGTCGCCGCACGTCGTCCCCGACCTCCTCCCCGCCGGCTCCACCGAGCCACGCCGACCCCCCCTGCCTACCATCGCCGGTGAGGGCCTCGCCCTCCCCCGTCTCTCCCTCCTCTGCCCGCGGTCCCCGCGCCTGTGACGCCCCCGGCTTAATCATGCACTAACCATACACGCAAATGCACACGATCAAGCCTAAGGACTCACTTGAAGATATCACAACACAACTCTAAAACATAAATAAAGTCATACAAGCTTTATATTACAAGCCAGGGGCCTCGAGGGCTCGAATACATAAGCTCGCATACAAGCGTCAACGGAAGCATCAAATATCTGAGTACAGATATAAAAGAAAAACACAGATATGCCTTTAAAAGGCGGGGCAAAAGAAAACACTACGATCGAAAGGCGCAGGCCTCCTGCCTGGGACCCTCCGAACCTACTCCTGGTCGTCGGACGGCTCCTCGTAGTAGTACTCACCAGAAGGGTAGTAGTAGTAGCCGTCGGCGGGGGCAGCTGGCTCAGGGGATCCGTCATCTGGTTGCATCAAACGGATATGGGAGAAAAAGAAAGCAAAGCAACCATGAGTACTCATCCGAAGTACTCAGTAAGCAAGGATCTACACTACATATGCAACATTTTCAAAGGAAGGCTGTATATGTGGACTGGGCTGCAGAAATGCCAGAATAGAGGGGAAAGCCTAGACCTATCGAAGACTAGCATCTTCAGCATCTTCAGCGGTCTTGCAGCATTAGAAGAGTGCAGATTAGCATAAAGTAAAGTAGTAGTAGTGTCATCAACCTCGCCCAGAGATTCTTCCTCGACTCCCTGCGAGAAAGCAATCCCAGAGCCATACTATCCAGTTATCATCTCAAGTCACCAGTTCTAGTTGTACCGATCGGGATACAACTCCGAGTGTCCATTACCGTAGGACAGGCTATCGATAGATGTTTTCTTCCCTGTAGGGGTGCACTAACTTACCCACCACGCTCGCTTAACTCCGGCCGGACACACTTTACTGGGTCATGCCCGGCCTCGGCCAAACGATATGCCGCAACCCGACCGAATACTTAACAGAGAGGTCAGCACGCCGGACTAAACCTATGCGCCCAGGGGTCTTGGGCCATCGCCCCGGGGACTCCTGTGCGTTGCGAACGCGGCCAGAAGCAGACCTAGCCCCCTTAATACAAGCGCGAGCTTAACCAGTCCAATCCAGCGCGCACCGCTCCTCGCTGATGTCTATTAAGCTTCGGCTGATGTATACGACGCAGAACGCCCATACTATGCCCACGTGATGGTTAGTGCTATCAGGCCAGAGGCCCCTCGGATCAAATATCCAAACCGTTAATGGATTAGGAGCGCGCGGTAACGAGCAGAGACTCACGATCGATGTGACCCCGTTGCCCCGTCTCGAGGACTTGCGGCAAGGGCTAAGAATGCCCGGCCACGCCTCGTAATTATCTCGCGGGCACCCTCCAGGTCAACCCGTCTCCACATCACTCGCAATTAAGCTCGCGCGGGTACCCCTCAGGGCCGACCCGTCTTTAGTAACTTGATTCAGTGTAAGGTCATAGTAACCATAGTAACCGTGTGTCTAACACCAAGGGGAACCCTGAGGAATCACCCTCGATGGCATTCCACCTGATGTTATCGTCAAGGTGAACGAAGGAGGAATCACCCTCGAGGTCCACTCTTGAGGAGTTGCACGACAGTGTCGTTATCGGGAGTGGAGAAGGGGGAATCACCCTCGATGACCACAACCGATGAACTAACCTACAAGCTTAACATCAGAAGTGCTGATGGGGTATCACCCTCGGCACTCGATAGTAAACCAGTAGTGTCGAGCAACTAAGGGGGAAGTGATGTGCGGTGCCGGGGCCTGGTCTTCGATCCCGTTGATTGGGTCTTCTGATAATCTAGCGGGGCAGTCGGGACAAAGTGAGGGTCTCTGATGGGTCTCTATCTAGCCTATACTAAACAGTTTAGGATAAGCAGGTAGGTAACAACAGCAGGTTACAATAAACAGGCTATGCAGCAGAAATAGGATAACAGTAACAACAACAACTTCTAATGCAAGCATAAGAGAGAGAAGAATATGCGGTATCGGTATGCTCAAAAGGGGGGTGCTTGCCTGGAAGCTCTGCGGCAAGGGTCTGGTCGTCTGCGATGTAGTCGTACTCCGGAGCTGCATCGGCCTCGGGGACTACGTCGGTGTCGGGGTCTAACGAGAGAGAAGAGGGGGAGGAAACAAATAAATACACAGCAAACATATGCAACACCGAGTATGCCATGCCTACGGTGCAGTGCAGGGTTGCCTAAAGATTTGTCTAAGTCATTTTAGTTATTTTAGGATTAAAGTGGAGTTTATTAACCGGTGTATATGCACTATTCATCTACCAGAAATGGAAGGAAAGTTGCGGGTTCACCTACATAGAGGGTTTCGACATGGAAACAAACAGCACGATCAGACTTGTCTCGTCGTTCTGATCAACTTTCATGTAGAAAGTTTTTCGATCCGAGCTACGGTTTATTTTCTACGAATTTTTAAAGATTAAAGTATTTTTTGGAATTTATTTAAATCAACGAAATTAACCAGAAAAGGGAAAATGACGTCAACATGACGTGGGCTTGGCGTCAGCGTCGGCTGACCAGTTGACTGGTCAACTGGGGCCCACCAGTCAGTGACTGGGGCTGCCCAGTCAACTGGTTGACCGGTCAACGGGGCCCATCGGGACCCACAAGTCAGTCTTTGGTTATTTTAAAGTGATTAGACTAATATAATTAATCTAATTAGGACATGGGCCCAGTCTGTCAGTGGGTGAGCTTTTTAACATCATTAGTTAGATTAAGTTAATAACTACAATGAAGGGCCCACTTGTCAGTGTCTATTAGGCGACGGGTTAGCGGTAATAAACTGTCAGGTGGGTCCCGTCGGTGTTTAAACTGCGCGCGCGCCGGCGGCAGCACTCTGGCGAGGCACTACGCGGCGGCGATGGTCGGAAACGTCGCACAGGGGTCCTTTTGGCCCGGGGTTTGGTCATACGGGACGGGCGCGATGCGCCGCGTCTGATGGTGGGCGTGGTTGGCGTGGGGGTGGCCGGAGTCGACCGCCACGATGACGGTAGGCGGCGGTCGGAATCGGTGATCTCGGGTACGAGCTCTAGAGGTCGTCTGAGTCGTGCTAAAGCGCTCACGCGCTACCTGGGATCCCCAGGAGCACGGTGGAGGCCTCGGGTAGGCACGGCGACAACTAACGCGAGCGCGGCGAGCGTTGCGGCGGAAGCAGAGCTTCGGCTATGGCGCGGCGGTGAGCACGGCTAGCTACGTCGCTCTAGGAGGGGCAAGGAGGTGTCGGGACGCGACGGAGGCTTACAGCAGGGCAACAGAGTGGACAAGCGTGCTCGTGGAAGCACCAGAGCTGTCGGAGTAGCCGCGGCGATCTCGCCGGCCCAAGGTAGACGATGGGGCAGTGGCGTCGCAGGGCAGCAGCTCTAGCCGTCCGCGGGCACGCAGAAGATGAGGCCGATGTCGAGGGAGCCGGCGGACACAACAGAGCGGCTCGGAGAGGCCGTTGGCCATGGCCACGGCGAGCGACGGTGACGGCTCCACTCGGACGAGGTGGAGATGGAGAGGATGAGCGAGGGAGAGAGAGAGCGATGGGGATGGAGAGAGTGAGCCAGGGGGAGTGAGTCGAGGCGACCAGGGGGGAGGGCTCGGGGCGCCCTTATCCCTTCGCGCTCCTCTGTCCTCGTCGCGGTGGCGCGCTGTGGCCGGCGGAGAGGCGTGCGGCCACAGAGAAGACGACACGGAGGGAAGAGTTGGTGGAGGTGGGCTGGGCCGGCTGCAGGTAAGCCCAGGTAGGCCTTTTTCCCTTTTGCTAATTTCTGTTTTAGTTTTTATTTATTAACAAAGATAGGAAATGATTTTTGTGGGCCACCTAACATTTTAGAAAAATGTGGGACTAAACCCCAATATTTCTTGGTAATATTTGGCACTGCTAGCAAAAGTTTGGAGGCCAAAGGAATAGGTTAGATATTTTTTAGAAGTTGAAAAGGACAGATTAAATGCTGCTGGACTACTGTTTTAAAGTCCAGGGGCATTTTGGGAATTCCAAAAATATTGATTTCAATTTTATAATGGCCTTAAGAATATTTGCAACAGGATGAACTTATTTTAATTGCATGACATAAGAAAAAGATATTTCACATGCAATTTAAATTGGAAAGAATGACTTTGATTTTTGGGCAAGTGGTAGATTAGCTTAGTGATCATGATGACATGGCCACTATTAAGGGGGAGATTACTGTAGTGTGATGCTGGGGATGTTACAAATCTCCTCCACTACAAGAAATCTCGTCCCGAGATTTAAGTGGAAAAGTGAAGGGTAACTTCGGGAGAACTGACCCTTGTATGGTTGTTTATCTGGTGGACAATTCAGGGAATGTGGCAGAAGTATCTCTCGAGTTGAAACTTAAGAAAACATCGAGATCAAACTAAGAAGTTTCAATAAGAGGTTTCAGGTGGACAGACAATCGTTCGACGCTCGAAGCAGAGTGTGGAAGGGGTTCATAGCATCGGGAATGGATCACCTCTCGGAGGGTGACTCGTGATAACACACAAAGTCAAGTGCATAAGGTACTTCAGAATTAAAGATGTACAGGAGAGTCAGGTTACGATCCTGTGGAACTGTGAGGAGGGTCGATCGAGATTAGGGAGATCGGTGTCATCTTACCGGTCATGACAACAAGGTAGGTCAGAGGATAGCCCGTCAGTTATGTCGGTAACAACGTCGGTACCAAGGGCGAGGGACGAAGAGAACCACTTTCCTGCTCGTTAAAACGAGGCGGACCAATAGGCAAAGTTCTCGTCCATCGGTGGTTACCGGAATATCATCAACAATAGTAACAGGGTCTCACTGACAAGATGGTACATCGGGGTGTTTTATAAGCAGGGAATTATTTCTGCTTATATCATATAGATCAAAAGAAAGATTAACAGACCAATAGAAAGGAAAAGGTGATTATCTGGATTAATCAGACCAAAGGAAAGGAAGATGTGTTTGCACACAAGAATTGAGGGTATATCCTTCTCAAGGAAAAGCAGAGCATGATATACATGATATGACAACAAGTTCAAAAACATTTAGATAAAGGGGGCGAGGGAAGAATCATGATATTACCCATACAACGGTGTTTGGATAATTGAACAAGAAACATTTGGCAATGTTCTTCCAATGTTCTTGTTGATATTTGGAGTACCATAGCCATGCTTCGAGGTAGCAATAACATGGTGTTTCGGGTAAGAGTTGGATCTGAAGATCACAAGAGATACAAAGGAACACTTCCAAGATTATTCGGAATGTAAAGTATAACCCAACACAACCAAGTCTGTGTTGGCAGGAAGTCGAGGATATTGTCAATGATAATGCAATTCATCGAAGGTCAAGGATGGTATTTCTCATCATGAATTTCATTTGTTATCTTAGAGCAAGTCAGTGTATTGATGCTGATCACGACAAATTTTGTCGAGAGGTTTCATGAAGATGTAATCGATCATCGATGACATCAAGCAAAAGGAATGATGGAGCCAAAAGTTCTGGAACCACGGATATGACACAAACTCGGAATCAAGCTTGTTGTTCGAGGTGAAATGATAAGATGAGGAAGATCGACGTAAGCTTAGCTCATCGTCGAAAGTTGCTCCGGGCATAAGGACCAGGTAGCACAGTTAAAAGTTGGCACGATAAAGATATAGCCGACCAGGCTAGGAATGATGCGATGGGGTATTAAACTTCCCAGTAACAAGTACTAGGGGTAATACCGGAAGGTAAATCGGAGTAGAGGTTGGACGGGGAAATGAGCTGCAGAGGACAAGTATTTTAACTTATCCGGGGAAATGGAATCAAGGAGAAAATATGGTCGGGATCACGATTGCAAAGGATCAATTCATAGATATAAGATGAACTTGTACCAAGGAAATAATTATTTTTACGAGCAGCTTCCATGATGAGTTCTACATCGGGTCCATGGGCATGAACACAAAGGTTCAAGGTCGACTCCCACTTCTTCAATGCATAACCTCTCATTCACTTCTCGGTTTTAGTGAAGTTGAAATGTTGAAAATTTATCTGGCGTAACACCAGTAGAGTATGACTCGTAGAAGTTTCTGGGTTCTCGCAGATGGCAGAAGCATAGATACAACCCATCGGGACAATTTTACGAATCCATACAACCATCAACCA
The DNA here is from genome assembly GCA_011799875.1 of Thinopyrum elongatum. NCBI lineage: Eukaryota > Viridiplantae > Streptophyta > Magnoliopsida > Poales > Poaceae > Thinopyrum > Thinopyrum elongatum. The sequence continues at coordinate 423,954,745 of CM022301.1, forward strand.
AAGCAAGGGATGCGAGTTCGAAAGCAGAGTATCGAAGTCAAAGCAGATGATACAATTTACCGGAGGTACTAAATACCAAGGGAAGAGCTCATAAGATGTTTGAATATGAAGGATACTGTCGGATATTAATCCAACAAAAGATCAGGTAGACGACAAAGGATCTGACGTGAGTAGCGGTACTCAACCAGAAGAAGAAGAAATGCAAGGGCATCGGTTTATGGAAACATCTGAATAATTCGATGCTTAAATTCAAAGAAATTTGATTTCTAGATCGGTGTATCAGAATCAGATGCTCCGATCGAAGATGGATAGGTTGAACAGACTTAGAGGCACACCGATCAAATCTTGATTGGGCAAGAACCAGCTCATATCCGGAATGATGTCTGAGCCGGAAAGAAAATTCCTAAGGATTAATTGATAATAGTAAGCAGTCACATACATAATGAATCAAGGGACTCAAAATTGATGGCGACAAAGGATGCCGATAAGATTAATAGACATATGGAATTAACCATAATGAAAGCAGGCAAGAAGAATCTCATAGGTAGTAGGCTGCAGGAGATTCCCGGAAGATAGGATAGCATTATGAAATATTTCAGGAAACACAAGAGCAACTGGGGACGAGCGAATCCCGGTAATGTGAGGAATTAACCGTAGTGCGAAAGAAGCTACACGGCAGTAGGCTCAAAGGATTCCCGGATTAATGAGGAGTATTTCGGGGTATCTCGTACATAAAGGAGTAACTGGGAATGAAGATACAAACGGCAAAGAAGTGTAGTTATTCACAGTGATTATCGGTGGTAAGGTTTTGCAAAGATAGTGGGCACAAGGGTCTCGAAAACTTCGAGGAGTGTTTGCAGAATCTTCTGGCGAAGCAAGCGATCATCGGAAATGTCGGGGCTCTCCGGGAGGAAGTGGGTACGAGAACCTAAGTGTCGGTGTTAGTAAATCCATTTTAACCCGAATAGAAGAGAGATCAGAGTCCCAGAGTAAGGAAGAGGAATAAAAGATCCTAATACCACCCAATTGGCGACGTGGGCCTGTAAGCCACACAGCCATGTTAGTAAAATAGTTTTTCGGATACTAGACGCAACTTCGGCCAAGGAGTTGGAAAGGGGGATTCCTATAGGCAGTCGGCTCTGATACCAACCTGTGACGCCCCCGGCTTAATCGTGCACTAACCATACACGCAAATGCACACGATCAAGCCTAAGGACTCACTTGAAGATATCACAACACAACTCTAAAACATAAATAAAGTCATACAAGCTTTATATTACAAGCCAGGGGCCTCGAGGGCTCGAATACATAAGCTCGCATACAAGCGTCAGCGGAAGCATCAGATATCTGAGTACAGATATAAAAGAAAAACACAGATAGGCCTTTAAAAGGCGGGGCAAAAGAAAACACTACGATCGAAAGGCGCAGGCCACCTGCCTGGGACCCTCCGAACCTACTCCTGGTCGTCGGACGGCTCCTCGTAGTAGTACTCGCCAGAAGGGTAGTAGTAGTAGCCGTCGGCGGGGGCAGCTGGCTCAGGAGCTCCGTCATCTGGTTGCATCAAACGGATATGGGAGAAAAAGAAAGCAAAGCAACCGTGAGTACTCATCCGAAGTACTCAGCAAGCAAGGATCTACACTACATATGCAACATTTTCAAAGGAAGGCTGTATATGTGGACTGGGTTGCAGAAATGCCAGAATAGAGGGGAAAGCCTAGACCTATCGAAGACTAGCATCTTCAGCATCTTCAGCGATCTTGCAGCATTAGAAGAGTGCAGATTAGAATAAAGTAAAGTAGTAGTAGTGTCATCAACCTTGCCCAGAGATTCTTCCTCGACTCCTTGCGAGAAAGCAATCCCAGAGCCATATTATCCAGTTATCATCTCAAGTCACCAGTTCTAGTTGTACCGATCGGGATACAACTCCAAGTGTCCGTTACCGTAGGACAGGCTATCGATAGATGTTTTCTTCCATGCAGGGGTGCACTAACTTACCCACCACGCTCGCTTAACTCCGGCCAGACACACTTTACTGGGTCATGCCCGGCCTCGGCCAAACAATATGCTGCAACCCGACCGGATACTTAACAGAGAGGTCAGCACGCCGGACTAAACCTATGCGCCCCGGGGACTCCTGTGCGTTGCGAACGCGGCCGGAAGCAGACCTAGCCCCCTTAATACAAGCGCGAGCTTAACCAGTCCAATACAGCGCACGCCGCTCCTCGCTGACGTCTATTAAACTTCGGCTGATGTATACGACGCAGAACGCCCATACTATGCCCACGTGATGGTTAGTGCTATCAGGCCAGAGGCCCCTCGGATCAAATATCCAAACCGTTAGTGGATTAGGAGCGCGCGGTAACGAGCAGAGACTCACGATCGATGTGACCCCATCACCCCATCTCGAGGACTTGCGGCAAGGGCTAAGAATGCCCGGCCACGCCTCGTAATTATCTTGCGGGCACCCTCCAGGTCAACCCGTCTCCACATCACTCGCAATTAAGCTCGCGCGGGTACCCCTCAGGGCCGACTCGTCTTTAGTAACTTGATTCAGTGTAAAGTCATAGTAACCATAGTAATCGTGTGTCTAACACCAAGGGGAACCCTGAGGAATAACCCTCGATGGCATTCCAACTGATGTTATCGTCAAGGTGAACGAAGGAGGAATCACCCTCGAGGTCCACTCTTGAGGAGTTGCACGACAGTGTCGTTATCGGGAGTGGAGAAGGAGGAATCACCCTTGATGACCACAACCGATGAACTAACCTGCAAGCTTAACATCGGAAGTGCTGATGAGGTATCACCCTCGGCACTCGATAGTAACCCATTAGTGTTGAGCAACTAAGGGGGAAGTGATGTGCGGTGCCGGGGCCTGGTCTTCGATCCCGTTGATCGGGTCTTCTGACAATCCAGCGGGGCAGCCGGGACAAAGTGGGGGTCTCTGATGGGTCTCTACCCAGCCTATACTAAATAGTTTAGGATAAGCAGGTAGGTAACAACAGTAGGTTACAATAAATAGGCTATGCAGCAGAAATAGGATAACAGTAACAACAGCAACTTCTAATGCAAGCATAAGAGAGAGAAGAATAGGCGATATCGGTATGCTCAAAAGGGGGGTGCTTGCCTGGAAGCTCTGCGGCAAGGGTCTGGTCATCTGCGATGTAGTCGTACTCCGGAGCTGCGTCGGCCTCGGGGACTACGTCGGTGTCGGGGTCTAACGAGAGAGAAGAGGGGGAGAAAACAAATAAATACACAGCAAACATATGCAACACCGAGTATGCCATGCCTACGGTGCAGTGCAGGGTTGCCTAAAGATTTGTCCAAGTCATTTTAGTTATTTTAGGATTAAAGTGGAATTTATTAACCGATGTATATGCACTATTCATCTACCGGAAATGAAAGGAAAGTTGCGGGTTCACCTATGTAGAGGGTTCCGACATGGAAACAGACGGCACGATCAGACTCGTCTCGTCGTTCTGATCAACTTTCATGTAGAAAGTTTTTCGATCCGAGCTACGGTTTATTTTCTATGAATTTTTAAAGATTAAAGTATTTTCTGGAATTTATTTAAATCAACGGAATTAACCAGAAAAGGGAAAATGATGTCTGCATGATGTGGGCTTGGCATCAACGTCGGCTGACCAGTTGACTGGTCAACTGGAGCCCACCAGTCAGTGACTAGGGCTGCCCTGTCAACTGGTTGACCAGTCAACGGGGCCCATCGGGACCCACAAGTCAGTTTCTGGTTATTTTAATAGTGATTAGACTAATCTCATTAATCTAATTAGGACGTGGGCCCAGTCTGTCAGTGGGTGAGCTTTTTAACATCATTAGTTAGATTAAGTTAATAACTACAGTAAAGGGCCCACTTGTCAGTGTCTATTAGGCGACGGGTTAGCGGTAATAAACTGTCAGGTGGGTCCAGCCGGTGTTTAAACTACGTGCGCGCCGGCGGCAGCACTCCGGCGAGGCACTACGCAGCGGCGATGGTCGGAAACGTCGCACAGGGGTCCGTTTGGCCCGGGGGTTGGTCATATGGGACGGGCGCGACGCGCCGCGTCTGATGGTGGCCGTGGTTGGCGCTGGGGTGGCCGGAGTCGACCGCCACGATGACGGCAGGCGGCGGCCGGAATCGGTGATCTCGGGTACGAGCTCAGGGGGTCGTCCGAGTCGAGCTAAAGCGCTCACGCGCTACCTGGGATCCCCAGGAGCACGGTGGAGGCCTCGGGTAGGCACAGCGACAACTAACGTGCGCGCGGCGAGCGTAGCGGCGGAAGCAGAGCTTCGGCTATGGCGCGGCGGCGAACACGGCTAGCTACGGCACACTAGGAGGGGCAAGGAGGTGTCGGGACGCGACGGAGGCTTACAGCGGGGCAGCAGAGTGGACAACCATGCTCGTGGAAGCACTGGAGCTGTTGGAGTAGCCGCGGCGATCTCGCCGGCCCAAGGTAGACGATGGGGCAGTGGCGTCACAGGGCAGCAGCTCTAGCCGTCCACGGGCGCGCAGAAGATGAGGCCGATGTCGAGGGAGCCGGCGGACACAACAGAGCGGCTCGGAGAGGCCATTGGCCACGGCCACGGCGAGCGACGGTGACGGCTCCACTCGGACGAGGTGGAGATGGAGAGGACGAGCGAGGGAGAGAGAGTGCGACGGGGAGGGAGAGAGTGAGCCAGGGGGAGTGGGTCGAGGCGACCAGGGGGGAGGGCTCGGGGCGCCCTTATCCCCTCGTGCTCCTCTGTCCTCGTCGCGGTGGTGCGCTGTGGCCGGCGGAGAGGCGTGCGGCCACAGAGAAGACGACATGGAGGGTGGAGTTGGTGGAGGTAGGTTGGGCCGGCTACAGGTAAGCCCAGGTAGGCCTTTTTCCCTTTTGCTAATTTCTATTTTAGCTTTTATTTATTAACAGAGATAGGAAATGATTTTTGTGGGCCACCTAACATTTTAGAAAAATGTGGGACTAAACCCCAATATTTCTTGGTAATATTTGGCACTGCCAACAAAAGTTTGGAGGCCAAAGGAATAGGTTGGATATTTTTTAGAAGTTGAAAAGGATAGATTAAATGCTGCTGGACTACTGTTTTAAAGTCCGGGGGCATTTTGGGAATTCCAAAAATATTGATTTCAATTTTATAATGGCCTTAAGAATATTTGCAACATGATGAACTTATTTTAATTGCATGACATAGGAAAAAGATATTTGACATGCAATTTAAATTGGAAATAATGACTTTGATTTTTGGGCAAGTGGCAGATTAGCTTAGTGATCATGATGACATGGCCACTATTAAGGGGGAGATTACTGTAGTGTGATGCTGGGGATGTTACAGTGCCCATCGCGCTTCGCCCCGCCGCAGCCACACGCCCTCCCCATCATGCTCCGCGCACAAGCGCGCCCCGAGCCCCTCGTGCCGGCGCTCGCCGCGCCCTGCTGCCATCCTGCCTCTGCTACGTGCGCCGTGCGCCCACCGTTCCATGCCGCTGCCGCTGATTCCCGGTGCCTCGCCCCTGCCCCGCGTCCCCCTCGCCACCACCACCGCCAGCCACCGTGCCCAGCGCTCGGCGCCCCTCGTCCCTGCCCGCTCCGCAGCGCCCAGTGTGCCTGCCGCCTGCCGCGGCTACTATGCCGCTGTGCCCTGCCTCGCCACGGCCTCCTTCCCCGTGCCGCGCCTGGGCCTCGCGCCCTTGCCCCCTCACGCCGCTGCGGCTACTGCGCCGCCGCTCGCCCGCGCGCCCCTAGCCCGCCTCCAGCCGCCGCCAAGCCACGCCAGCTCCGCCCGCCGCTGCGCTACTCACCGCCTGTACCCGCGCCGCCCCTAGCCTTGCCTTGGCCTCGCCGTCCCTGCGGGCGAGCGCCCGTTCGATGGCCACTCCGCCACCCGCGCCCGTTAAGGCTCCTCCAGAGCCACTAATGTTGGGGCCCCACGCCCCTTTTATTAAAACAAAAATAATAAAATAATAATAATAATTAATTAGTTAAATAATTAATTAACTTAATTAAATCTGTTAAATTAACCTAATCACTTAATTAAACTAACTAATTCTATTTAGTTAATCTGAGGCAATGACGAACGGGCCCCACCTGTCAGTTTGCCTGGTCAACGGTCAGAGTTGACCGCTGATGTCATGCTGACATCATGATGACGCAATAATTGTTTTTTTATTAAATTATCTGTTAATTCCAGTAAATGAAATAAAACTTTGAAAAATAATATAAAATAATCCGTAACTCGTATGAAATACTTTGTACATGAAAGTTGCTTAGAAAAACGAGACGAATCCGAATACGCGGTCCGTTCCTGTGTCACATGTCCCTAGCATAGCGAAGATGGAACCGTCCCCCTCCGTTTCATCTGTCCGAAAATGTCAAACTTCGGGAAAACATTCCTGGATGTTTTCCCCCTTCACCGGTATCGTGTAACACTGCGTTAGAACACCCCTAGCTCTGCCTGTAGTCATGTCATGCATCTGTTTGCTTGTATTTACTGTTTCTTCCCCCTCTTCTTCTTTGGTAGACCCCGAGATCGCTGCCGATGCCTCTGTGATCGACTACATCGACGATGACACTTCTTCCTTTTTAGCAGAGCTTCCAGGCAAGCAAACCCCCCTTGATCATTCCGATCGCCCATTCTATTCTCTCTCATGCTTGCATTAGATTTTGCTACCGTTATTGATTGCTCCTATTCTGATGCATAGCTTGCTTTTGTAACCTACTATTGTACCTTACCTGCTTATCCTAAACTACTTAGTATAGGTTGGTTAGTGATCCACCAGTGACCCCTCACCTTGTCTCAGTTGCCTCGGCTTGATGACCAATGACTCGATCAACGTGATCGACGTCCAGGGCCCGACACAGCACATCACCCCCCTTAGTTACTCGGCTCTACAGTGCTACTATCAAGTGCCGAGGGTGATACCTCGTAACGCACTCCTGATGATACCTCTATAGTGTAGCTATTCGGTCATGGTCATCGAGGGTGATTCCTCCTTCACCACTCCCGATACGACTCTATCGTGCAACACCTCAAGTGTGAACCTCGAGGGTGATTCCTCCTAAGTTCAGCTTGACGATTACATCGAGTGGAATCCATCGAGGGTGATTCCTCGGATTCCCCCCTTGATGACACAGACACACAGTTACCTTTACCTATAGTCCCCGTGTACTGTTACTGCGGGACTGAAAGGACAGGCGGTACCATCCCGGTTGAGGTGGACCTGAGTTCCCGACAGTCTCTGGTTAGTCGGGTCGGCCCTTAGGGGTACCCGCGAGTTGATGTGAAAGTCGGGCGGGCCCGGAGAGCACCCGCGAGATAATTACGAGGCACGGCCGGGCAGGTAGACCGCCCTAGAGAGAGAGGGTTGGGCCTGGCCCTTGCCGTATTTCCTCGAGACGGGGCGACGGGATCACATGATCGTGAGTCTCTGCTCGCCTCTGCGAGCTCCCAATACACTAAGGATTTGGGTATTTGATCTGAGTTGGCCACTGGCCTATATACACTAACCACCACGCGGGAATAGTTATGGGCACTCGACGTCGTAGTATCAACTGAAAGCTCTGTCGGACATCCAGTTTAGCATTGCGGCACGGCTGGGCCAACACTGTTATTTCTTGAGCTTGTGTTGATTTTTCCCTTGAAGAGGAAAGGGTGATGCAGCAAAGTAGAGATAAGTATTTTCCTCAGTTAAGAACCAAGGTATCAATCTAGTAGGAGGCACAAGCAAGTCTCCAATCTATGCACCTGCACAAACTAACAAACACTTGCACTCAACGCGAAAAGGGGTTGTCAATCCCTTCACGGTCTCGAACAAGAGTGAGATCTAATAGAGATGGGTATAAAAGAGTACTAAAACGTAAAACAAAGTAAAAACAAATAAATTGCAGCAAGATATTTTTGGGTTTTTTGGTTTATAGATCTGAAAATATATGATGGAAAATAGACCCGGGGGCCATAAGTTTCACTAGAGGCTTCTCTCTTGAAAGAAAATAATACGGTGAGTGAACAAATTACTGTCGAGCAATTGATAGAAATGCGCAAAGTTATGACGATATCCTAGGCAATGATTATGAATATAGGCATCATGTCCGTGTCAAGTAGACCGAAATGATTCTGCATCTACTACTATTACTCCACCCATCGACCGCTCTCCAGCATGCATCTAGAGTATTAAGTTCATAAGAACGGAGTAACGCCTTAAGTAAGATGACATGATGTAGAGGGATAAACTCAAGCAATATGATGAAAACCCCATCTTTTTACCCTTGATGGCAACAATACAAATACGTGCCTCGCTACCCCTACTATGTCACTGGGTGAGGACACCGCAAGATTGAACCCAAAACTAAGCACCTCTCCCATTGCAAGAAAAACCACTACAAAAAAATACACTTCCGTGATGATACGTGTTTGTCACAGTAGGTCACGTTTTCTGTCATGCATGTACATCCATGACGATTTTATGACAGAATCAAGATAGTCATACCTGTGCTGTCGTAGAAGTGTTCCATGACAATACCAAAATTATCATCACGGAAGTGTCCACTTCCATGATGATAAATGGCGCATCATGGAAGTGTTTTAGTCAAGGGTGACTGACACATGGCATCTACCGTAATGGGTCGCCGTTAAGCTATCGGGTTCCGGTTTGGATCCGATAACCCGTTAACAGCCCCGACCAATGGGGATTTTCCACGTGTAAAATTCTCATTCGCCGGATGATCCATGTGTCAGCTCATCATTGGGACAGATGTCATCCCTACAATGGACGGAAGAGGCCTATGATATGTCGACACGTGGCACAGCCCAACAGTGGCCCATTTAAGGTAAAAAGGCCGGCCCAGCTAAAGGCCCACCATATTTTTTTCAGACACTAGTGGGCCAGCCCGTTAACAGCCTGCCATGTTTTGGGTCAAATTAAGGCCCATATCAGATCTAGCCCGTTAACAGGCCACTGTTCTTTTGGGCCAATTCTAAGCCGGGTTTGTATTTCAGCCTGCTAAATGCCTGTTTACCAGTTCGGCCCGATAATAGTTTCGGCCTGTTAGCGGCCCGTGGTGCATCTGGGCTGTTGTCGGCCCGGTTTCACTTTAGGCCATTTAACGGCCCGTGCTGAAAGTGGGCTATTTCTTGTCCGAAGTGACTTTAGGCCTCTTAAAGGCCCGTAGTCTTCATGGATAAATTTTAGCCCAATGTGCCTATCGGCCTGTTAATGGCCCGTGTAACAGTTGGGCCTAATTAATGCCCGCGTTGAATCCGGCCTGCTTACAGCCCATCTGTTAATGGCCCGTGACACAGTTGGGCCTACGACCCGCGTTGACACAGGCCTGCTTAAAGCCCATAATTTTATTGGGCCAAACAGGGCCCGAGATATATTTTGGCCTGTTAACGGCTCGTTTTCTGTTTGGGTCAAATATGGGCCTAAGACACTTTCGGCCTGTGTTGGCCCGTGAATTTTTCGGCTCAAAGCTAGCCCAATCTAGTTTTTAACCTGTTAAAAGCCCATGGTATTCTCTGGCCCAGCTGGCCAGAACTTTACTCGGCCTGTTAAAGGCGGAAAACTACTATACGTTTAGACCTGCTAATGGCCCAAGATGATTATAGGCCCACGTTTCGGCCCATATATAGCGTAGCGAGTTACGGGCCGGCCTGAAGACCGACAACATTGAGATCCGTTGAAGCTTCCGGCCTAAATTACAACATACCGACTAAGAATAAACCTAGACTATACAATAAAGAAATTACGGCATATTACATCCATTGGGCATCAAAGTTCACCACCAATGATAATAAAGCGCAACGAGACCGCGGATTACATACACTGGGCATCAAAGGTCGCCACCAGTGCATATAAACGCGCCGACAAAAGAATATACAAAACTGAGAGCACTTCAGAAGGCATTAGGCCTGGCCTGGACGTGCACCGCAAGCAGCAGAACAAGCTGATGAGACCTTAGTTGTGTCAACGATAGATGCTCTAACCCTAGCTGTATAGCACCTAAGCCCGCAAGGCTGTCCTCTGAGGTCTTCTTTGCATCATTGACATCAAGTCAGAGCTGAGCTGAAGCAAGCCTTTCCGCTTTAAGTTGAGACTGAAGAAGTCAAACTGATTGAGGCAGCAACTCCACAGAGGTTGTCTCACAGCTGCTGGTGAGTAGCTTCAACTCACTGTCTTCATCAAGACATGACCTTGGGGTCATATCGCTCTCTACAAGATGGTTTGGCTCACTATCTTCCCTAAAGTTCTGCCTGGCATAAGAGATATGACTCTGAAAGAAAAACAAGGAGACACGTAACAGGTTTCACAATTATATAAGCAAATAAATGGATCTGTTCTGCATAAGGAACATGTTTTTACAACTACAATTTAAAACTGGTAGTTGTTGCAAACATCCAATCAGATGTAAACACCAAAGTACACGGCAGTGGAGGAAATGATGCCTATCCAAATCTATACTAGAACAAAGTTTGAAGGCTTGAGAAGGATGAACTTACATTACATGTTAATGCGGGCTGGACAAAGCCCTTCTCCATGTCAATGGAAGGATAATTCAAGAAATTCCCCAAAGAAACTTCTTTATAAGCATTGCCTTTATTCTACATTTTGTAAAGAGTAAATATAGATCAAATAATATTGGAAGAAATAGAGGATAGTGAAGCTCAGGTGCAGAGTGATGATACATAATCAAATAGCTATTAATTAAGTACAGCGTTACAAGGCAAAAGGTACTGACAAGAGGAATGCAGACATCAACGTGTGCAGTGGCATTGGCTTTATTCAACATTTTGGTAAGAGTAAATGTAGATCTGATAATTTGGAGAAAGTGGAGGGCAGGGCAGATAAGATGCAGAGTAATGCTAGACAATTAACTATCTCGCAATGCAAGTACGGTAATACTACCACCGTCCGTTATTACTTGTCACTCAAATGGATGTATCTAGCACTATGAAGTTCTAAATACATCCAATTCAGCAACAATTAATTCGATACGGAGGGAGTACATGACAACATGTACTTACATGAGCAATCCAAAACTTCATAACCATTGTGTTAATTCTACATTTATCTAAGAGTAAATATAGATCTTATAATTTCGAGCAAAGGGAGGATAAGGAAGCGAACATTTACAGTGATGCTACATAATCAAACAGCAATGAGTGTAAGTATGCTGACAAAGGGCAAGAGGTACTGACAAGAGCAATGTAGTGCCCAGTATTGTTGTGAGATCCTATGATCCTTTGAGAAAGGAGATTCATCTGAAATTAATTTTCATACAAGAGAGAAGGTAAGGCACATGCAGAAATGTAGGAGTTCAAATTTTGAATTGATATCATAGACAGTACCTGACGCTGGGCTCTCCGCAGTTCTAATAGGGGTTTGGCCAGTGGAGTAGGGGTAAAGTGTGGTACAGTTGGGACTGTGTTTTCTGTGGCTACTAATTTATCTAATTTAATAGGTATCACTACCTTTTCCAAATACCTAGTTTGTACTCCTTGTGGATCTGCACTCACCCTCTTCCTTTTGGACATCTATTACGAAAGAACAACATTTGACTGGAAAAACATAGTATGATGACACATGGAATAGGTACAGAAAATGGGTAGGTATGGCATATACTCATATATGATGCTTAAACTAAGCAGATGGTGGTGTAACAAAGTAGAAGTAATGCAAGAGGTCATATGCAAAATATGTGCGACCAATACAACCTTGCCAAGTTAGAGCAAGCACCTTGATGGGTGAATAAGATAGGCCATCCTCCACCATGCTAAGTTTGTTAGCCAGTGGATTGTTCCACAATATTCCTCTCGTGCGCCCATTCTCATATTCATTTTGATCATGTTCAATACATGACATGCATGAAAACATAAAAATAAGTGAGATTATCTTTGTAATGCAGAAGTGATTCTAATCCAGTACTGCCTCCCTGTAAACCCCTTTGTAATATCTCTGCAATTCTTCTGAGAGATGCCATGCAAGCTGTAATTTGGTGTGTGCATTAATATAATGTGGCCTACTACTCAAAATATGAGAGCTCCAGAAGTGATGATACTTCGCAGATGACAGCTTCAACATATAGTAAAGAAGAACAAGTCGACCTGACCTGACAGATTCAAAATATACTAAGGGAGAATAACTCGACTTGACCAGTCGATCGCAAATGTCTCTGCTACTCTTCCCAACAAGGAACCTACTTATTAAAGAAGAAGAGAAGAGGATCATGTTAAAAAAGAGCAGAAGAGCAAGCAGATTGAAGATATTACAAGTCTTTCTATACAATGGCTGTTGCCCACCCATGATGAACCAGAGCGCACAGAGAAATACTATTCCTTCTGGTCACTCCATATGTGGCTCACATGCATTTCGAAACTAAAGTAGGAACATTTAGCTGACCAATTAAACATGTCTCAGTTTTACTAATATCAGCATAATATCATATTCGAATTTGTACAACTAAGCTTGTTTAGCTTGATGGGTGGAGCAGTGCTATTACGACACGAATCACGTAGGCTGATCGTGGTCATCATAAAATGGGGAAACGTAAGCATGATGAGTATAGTGTTGACCATGGCAGTGGCTTGGCAGATCTGAAGCTGCAAACCGCGCAAAGGGTACTTAGCAACCGATGTTTTCTTTGAAATAACAACTAAGATTTGGTATGGACAAGAAAGTACAGTCAACAAGTGACAAAGAAATGCAATTCCTGCTGCCTCTCTATATGTCGCAACATGCATTTGGAAACTCAAGTGGGACCTTTAGCTAACCAATTAAATGTGTCTGTTAACTAATATCAGTATCATATCACAATCATATTCGAACAACTAAGCTTTGGAATTATGGGTGCTGTGTTGTTTAGCTTGAAGGGTGGAGTACTGCTAGTACGACAGAAAGCACCTACGCAGATCATAGTAGTGTAGATAAAAGGGGAAAACCCTAAGCATCACGAGTAAAATCAAGAAAGTGGAACTAGCTGGAACATATGGGCTTGTATTGCCGGTACGACTAGAAAGGCTTCGGAAAGGGTTCAGCCCCAAAAGGGGCAGCTCTATTCAACTGAAGTCACAATACTGTTACTATCAGTTTAGACTCTCAAAGATGACATAGCTTCCAGCATTTCCCGGATATTATGGTAGACCATCTAGAATAGTTGAAAGCATCCATCTGAAGTGTCCCAACAGACCTGTCGACTGCAAATGTCCCTGCTCCACTTCCCGACAAGGAACATACTGTACTACTCCCTCCGTTCCTAAATATAAGTCTCTTAGAGATTCGAATGCGGACTACATACGGAGCAAAATGAGTGAATGTACACTCTAAAATATGTCTATATACAACCGTATGTAGTTCTTATTGGAATATCTAAAAAGACTTATGTTTTACCGAAAAAGGATTTCGCACTACTTTATAAATAAAGCAACGATGAACAACACCCGGTCCAAACGCACGCCACCACAACACACGCACGCACCCAATGCAGTTTAGGAACGGAGGAAGTAATATACTTATTAAGAAGAACAGAAGAGGAACATGATAACAAAGAGCAAGCGGAGTTTAGATAATACAATGTGTGTTGCCCACCCATGATGAACCAGAGCGCACAGGGAAATACTATTCCTTTCGGTCTCTCCATATGTGGCTCACATGCATTTGTAAACTAAAGTAGGAACATTTAGCTGATCAATTAAACCTGTCTCAGTTTTAATAATATCAGCATCATATCAGATTCGAATTTGTACAACTAAGCTTGTTTAGCTTGATGGGTGGAGCAGTGCTATTACGACACGAAACACGTAGGCTGATCGTGGTCATCATAAAATGGGGAAACCGCAAGCATGATGAGTATAGTGTTGACCGTGGCAGTGGCATGGCAAATCTGATGCTACAAACCGCGCAAAGGGTACTTAGCAACCGATGTTTGCTTTGAAATAACAACTAAGATTTGGTATGGACAAGAAAGTACAGTCAACAAGTGACAAAGAAATGCAATTCCTTTGTTCTCTCTATATGTCGCGACATGCATTTGGAAACTCAAGTGGGACCTTTAGCTAACCAATTAAATGTGTCTGTTAACTAATATTAGTATCATATCACAATCATATTTGAACAACTAAGCTTTGGAATTATGAGTGCTGTGTTGTTTAGCTTGAAGGGTGGAGTACTGCTAGTACGACAGAAAGCACCTACGCAGATCATAGTAGTGTAGATAAAAGGGGAAAACCCTATGTATCACGCGCAAAGGGTACTTAGCATCCATCTGAAGCGACCCAACAGACATGTCGACTGCAAATGCCCTGCTCCACTTCCCGACAAGGAACATCCTTTACTACTCCCTCCGTTCCTAAATATAAGTCTCTTAGAGATTCGAATGCGGACTACATACGGAGCAAAATGAGTGAATGTACACTCTAAAATATGTCTATATACATCCGTATGTAGTTCTTATTGGAATATCTAAAAAGACTTATGTTTTACCGAAAAAGGCTTTCGCCCCGCTTTATAAATAAAGCAACGATGAACAACACCCAGTACAAACACACGCCACCACCACACACGCACGCACCCAAGGTAGTTTAGGAACGGAGGAAGTAATATACTTATTAAGAAGAACAGAAGAGGAACATGATAACAAAGAGCAAGCAGATTTTAGATAATACAATGTGTGTTGCCCACCCATGATGAACCAGAGCGCACAAAGAAATGCAAATCCCTGTTGTCTCTCTATATGTGGTGCACATGCTTTTCGAAATGAATATAGGAACATTAGCTGACCAATTAAACGTTCTCTGTTTTAGTAATATGAGCATCATATCAGATTCATATTTCAACAACTAAGCTTTGGAATTATGAGTGGCATGTTGTTTCGCTTGATGGGTTGAGGTCTTGAGGAGCAGTGTTAGCACGACACGAAGCACCTACGATGATGGTAGTGAATATAAAGGGGGAAAACCATAAGCTTTACGAGTATAGTGACCATGCCATGGCGGATCTGAAGGTGCAAACCGGACAAAGGCTACTTCGCAACTAATGTTTGCTTTCAACTGTCCACTACGATTTGGTATGGACAAGAAAAGTACAGTAAACAAGTTACGATCTATTTTCTGGGTGAGATCAATAACTTAAGCAGATATGAAAGAGTACCACCTCTCTTGCGATGCCGTGTAGGCCCCTGCTGATACGTTGAGGGTGTTGTGGGTGCGATGGCTGTCGGCGGCGCAGAAGAAGACTTTAGACGGCAGACGGCGGCATCGGGGGATAAGTCCTGTTGCCGTGGACAAGGCGGTCGTAGGAGCGGCAACGACAAGGTGGACAACGGCACCGATGAAGCAAGAGGACGCGATGAAAGGATCCTGGTCCGGCGCCGTTGATCAGAGACATCCATCTCTTGCAGTGGACGACGGGGTAGGGGTAGCGGCTCCGGTAAGGTGGAGGATGGGGTGGCGGACGGAGGAGGCTGGCCGGAGTGGGGAGGTTGTTGTGGCGCCGACGGTGTATGAATGGGGAAATGGAGGGGGAGGGGGAGGGGGAGGGGATCTCAAACTTTGGGATGCGCTTGTCTGAAAAGTGGGAAAGTTACGAACTTAGCCCCCGTTTAAAATTTTGGACATCTCATCGGCTGGGGATAGGACGGTAATCTCGCATCTCCCCAATATTTACCGATAGCGATTTCGGGCGAGGAGAGGGTCTTTTGCTGCCCATGGTTGGCGCCCACGGTGTATGAACGGGGCTGACAGGTAGGACGGTTGTGTCATGTCTGAGGGAAGTTACACAGGTGCCCCTATTTAAAATATTTGCCTACATCGATTTCGGACGAGGAGACTTTGTTTTGCCGCCCACGTGTATGAATGAGAAAATTGAGGGAGAGAGAGAGAGGTCTTTCGGATGAGTTTGAATCAAATGTGTGTTTGCCGCCCATGTTTGGGGCCCACCGTGTCTGAATGGGGAGATAGGCGGTCGTGTCACGTCTGATTGAAGTTACTAGTCTACCCCTATCGACAACAGTGGAAATCGGGTCGATTAGGATGTGAAGTGTCAAGGGTAGACAGTAATTTCCATCTCGCAAACACTGGCTTCGGGCAGCCGACAAATGATAGTGGGTGTTTTGCCGCTTCGTTCAAAATTTGGGAGAATTAGCATTCACGTTTACCCTGGGCCCTGGCAACTAAATTCAAATCCAATTTGTATTCGATTACGAATATCCATGCATTATTGTACGTTTTGTTATTTATTTCTTCAAAACCACGACAAAGATTTATTCCACCTTTATATATGAATATGATTTAGAAATGCCGTGATATTCGAATTCAGTAGGTTGGATACACTTTGAGTCAAACAGTTATTTCATCCAATACAATATGCTCACGAAAAATAGTTCACCTTATGTCAATCATACAAGTACTGAGGATTACCTCGCCTAAAAAATTCAGATCATTACAACACGTGGACAACAAAGGGGGTCTTACAACATAATCCATTCAGAGACATGACACAACATGCAAGTATACTAATCTAATGACAATTTAAACTGGTATCTAAAGAAGAACTGGGATTACCCCGGGCTTCAGATAGCAGAAGCAGCAGGACCTCCTCCGTCTTCAAATGCAACATTCTTACTTCCTCCAATTCTTGGGTTGCTTGCATAATGCGTGCAACTAATTGCATAATTTGCAGCCTCAAGATCAAGATTACCTCATTCATGGCAGCCACACCATCTCTTTCTGCCTGTAGTAGAGCCTCAAGAACTATAATATCTGTGCTCAGACTACTCTCTAGCGGTGTTGCCTCTGAACTGCTACCATCTGGTGACATGGCTGGCGCACTGCTTCCACAAATAGATTCTGGGGTTGTACATTGTGTCCTAGTGTGAACGGCATCCTGAAAGGTTTCCGCTGGACATAAGTAAGAGATAGTTATTGCATGATCTAGGCAGTAAGCTTACATGGTAAACGACATCCGAATTATTGCTGGGCATGGCAAGCTATATTTAAATGGTTCGAAGCAGCATCAGCCGAAAACAAATTAAAATGGTAAGATGAAAGGCAGTGTACCACCTCTATATTTAAGTTTCCCAGGCATCTAAGCAGTTGAAATAATCTGAGAAAGCACTTAAACAGTGTGGCCTCATATAAATTACGAAGACAGCCTTGTGATGAAGTTCACAGGAAAAGTTAAGGAGTCAAATGAATTAGGCATGCATTTCTTTACGATATTACAGCAGACACTGCTGACATATTGGCCAACTAAGGTATAGCCTAACAAGTAACAAACAAGCATTCAAATCAAGCAATACAACAAAGCAGACAACTGAACTATTTGTAATTCTCTAGGATTACAGGTTGAGGGCACAAGCCAAGAAAGCAGCCCACACGTATTACATTTCATATGTACTAAAACACACTGGCTTACCATATGTTGCTGTGAAGCCTCGCTGCTGTTGCAATGTTCTTTGAAGATATCATCAGCATCCCGTAGTTGCAAATCTAGTTGTTGTAGTTTATTCTTCCCCCTCTATTTAGGTAAAATTAATTTTAATCACATGCACTGGTTCGAATTGATCATCAATGGTTAATCTAAACTAATGAAAGAAGGGTGTGTGCTTACACGACAATATATGTGCTTCACTCTATTTTTATGCTTGTTCGAGGTGCCAGCCCCAAAAGAACAAATATTTTGCTTGATGGAGTTGGCAGCTCCATAATTAATAGAAGCATCAAATTAGTCATGCAACTTGGTAAGGTCAAGAACGCACAAAAAGGTAATGAACAGAGGCTCGGAGCAGTGATGTACTCCCTCCGTTCCAAATTAGTTGACTTGAATTTGTCTAAATACGGATGTATCTATACTTGTTTAGTGTCTAGATACATCCATGTCTAGATAAATATGGGTCAAGTAATTTGGAACGGAGGGAGTAATAGCTAGCATCAGAAAATGTAGGGTAAAACGAAAAAAAAGCAGCGGAACGACAAGCTAGTTTGCTGATGTGTAATTAAGCATAGAGAATATAGGCCCTGTTTGGATCCATGGGTTAGAGCTAGTTTGGGTTCAAATCTTTATCTAATAATAAAGAACGAAGCGTTTCTCCACTTTTTTTCGTTTGCGGTGGGACCCAGATATATTTTCGTCCGTCATGGAACCAACGATTTTCGTTCGTCCCAAATCATCTCGCTCTCGCGCTGAGTTTTTCGTCCATTAAAAAATCATCAAAAAAAGGTGGCCACTCTATTTTTATGCTTGTTCGAGGTGCCAGCCCTAAAAGAACAAATATTTTGCTTGATGGGGTTGGCAGCTCCATAATTAATAGAAGCATCAAATTAGTCATGCAACTTGGTAAGATCAAGAACGCACAAAAAAGTAATGAACAGAGGCTCGGAGCAGTGATGTAATAGCTAGCATCGGAAAATGTAGGGTAAAACGAACAAAAAGCAGCGAAACGACAAGCTAGTTTGCTGATGTATAATTAAGCATAGAGAACATAGGCCTTGTTTGGATCCATGGGTTAGAACTAGTTTGGGCTCAAATCTTTACCTAATAATAAAGGACGGAGTGTTTCTTCACTTTTTTTGTTTGCGGTGGGATCCAGATATATTTTTGTCCATCATGGAACCAACGATTTTCGTTCGTCCCAAATCATCTCGCTCTCGCGCTGAGTTTTTCGTCCGGTAAAAAATCATCAAAAAAGCGGCCCGAGTGGGAATCGAACTTGCAACCTGTAGCATCTACACCCGCGCTACTAACCAGTGCGACCGTCTATCTTTTGTGTTACTATAGCAGCGCGACTTTATATTAAAAGAAAGGACCGGCAGTGGCAAAACATAAAAATAACTAGCAAAAGTCTATGCCTGAGTGGAATCGAACATAACACCTCGCGTGAGTTAACCACGCCCCTAGCCAGTATAGTCCTTCAATTTGTTGTCTAAAAATTGCAGCTCAACTTATATAAACTATATGCAGCGAAAGATGTAAACTTTTTTGAATTTCAAACGTGATTTTTTTTTTCAAAAAAAGTAATTAGTTTTGAAGAAACAAACATTTTCAAAATATATTAACAAATTTTTAGAGACTTGAACATTTCTTAAAACTATGGACAACTATTTGAAAATGGAAACATTTATTGAAAAACAGGAACATAATAGAAAAATGGGAACATTTTCTGAAATTATGAATATTTTTTTAAAACGCAAAAAGTTTGTGAAATTCCCCTAAGAATTTACGCACAAATTATGAAAAAATGATTTTTATTTGAATTTATGAACAAAACTTGAAAACATAATTTCGTTTTCTAAAAAAGCGAGCATATTTTGAAATTGTGAACAATTTTTCAAAACCCAAACATTTTATGAAATCCCCTGAACATTTATCAAATTTGGGAAAAAATTGGAAAACATGAACATTTTTTTAATGATTGAACAAAATTTGAAACAGAAGCATTTTCTGAAATCGTGAACATTTTTAAAATCTATGAAAATATAACAAAATGCGAATAATTTCAGAAATTTCAAACTTTTTGGAGTTTTCACAAACACTTTTAAAATTTCTGAACATTTGTTAAAAAAGAAAAATAAATCTTGAGTGAGTAAATTGAGCTAGCTCGTACTTGTGTCTATTGCCTCCATCCATTATTATTAAGCCAGGTGCAATGAGTAGATTCGTTGTTTCTGGTTGTTCGTGAAAAATGCCTGAATTAATCTCTCCAGCAGATCGTTATAGAGCACCAGCCAATGTATGCGATGGATTTTCTTTCCTCCAGTTGGAAGCTGCTTCTTCATGCGGTCATCGGCTACAATTAGATGCATTTAATCTTCATGCGAGGTTATCACTTGGTCATAGAGTTTTGGCCGCCAAGCCCTTTAAATCCAGACGAGAGGGTTTGTTTACTTATCAAACTAAATAATTGCCTTCTCATTTTTTTACACTAAATTTCATCAATTTATATACATTTGCAAGTTGTATGAAAAATCAATAAAGCGCTCCAGGAATCGATAGAGAGTGAGGAGTGGGTCCCGATTATCCCTAGAGAAACGAACACACCATTGTGTTGTTGCAGACGAGCATGAAGGATTTAACTCCGCATTTCTCAAAAAGAAGAAATGAACTCCCAATACTTTGGATGGTTTGTACACGGGATTGTGGGTGAACATGAGATAGGCAGTATATTATGGGATAGTGGGAGTATGATATAACTTAACATATAATTGCAATCGGACCGTGTTTAACTTGGCTGGATGGTCAAAGTTTTCTCCGGTGCAACGCATGGGCATATGTTCTAGTAGCCCTAAAGTATCCAAACATGAGGGCTAGTTTGAGCTAGTTGCATCTAACCCACCCAAAAAAACTATCCCACCCAAGAGGTGCTAATAGGAGCTAAGTCTCCTAGTGCATTTATTGTCAATCTAACCTTGTCATCCAAACACCTCTTTGGCCAGAGTTAGTTCAGGGTTAGTCATGAGCTAGAAACTAACTCTAACCTCTAGCTAAGTTAGAGTATCCAAACAGGGCCAAAGAAGCAGTCTGATGTAACCAATAGGTGGCATCAGAACAACACCATTATCATAAATATAGCATGCAAGAAGTAAAATAATAGGTAGTGATATCTAGGAAGTACAGTAATACTTAGGACAAAACAAAAGCATTGTAACTATATGTGCACTGGTTTGTAATTTAGCACATGTAACCTGTTCACTGCCACACGTATGGCCCGACAGGTGCAAGCAGAATAACGCGTCTCATGAAAAATTGAATGATGCCCTGAATAAGTTCGAAGGTGCAGTGCTTATGCTAAGAAAGTGAACGTAGGCGCTGGCTGTTGGATAATAGTACCTGATTCTCGGCGGCGTATGGGTATCGTTGTCATACTTGATAGCTAAGGATCATCGATGGTGCTCGTGTTGCGGTTGAGTTTGGGTCGACTGTCGCCGTTGCTGAAGCGGCTCCGGTGCATCGGTTGCGGTGCCTGTCGACATACAAGAAAGCTCATCTGTGGTAAGTGAACAGTTCCATGATAAAGAAGAGAAAAACCGAAGGAGTACAAATCGAAATAACCTGATGAGGCTGCGGCGTCAGTAAAGCAGGGCCGGTGGAGTTGAATATGGCGTCCGTGGAGCGGGTCCGGTGCAGTGGACGAAGGAGTCGGCAAAGCACATCCGGCGCAGTGTATAGTGCTTTTGGTGAGGCGGATCTATTGCGGCGGACGAGGGCTTGTATGAAGGGCCAGCGATGTGGCGGACGAGGGAATCGGTGAAGGGCCTACACTATGGTGGACTGGGCGCCGGTGAAGCAGATCCGGTGCGGTGGACCATGATGGCAGTCAAGGAGATCTAGAGCGGTGGACAAGCCAGTCGCTGAAGCGGCTTTGGTGAAGTGGTGAGTTGGCAGTTGGGGGTTCCAAGGTGCGGAAGGTAGATCCGGCGGGGTGTGAGGTCCATCGCTGCGGCGGAGGACTAGATTCGGTGGCTTGGCGTGGTTGGGGGGGAGGAGGCGGGGAGGGAAGGGGAGGGGCTCTGGGGAAGAATGTTGGGGGCCAAGAGGGGAAAACAATGGAGTTACCAAAGCAGCCCTTTTTCGTTTATGTGGCAGGGGTAAAACAGGAATATCGCAGGGCTAAACTTTCAGGCGCGAGATATTTCGATGTGAGCGGGAAGTTTGAAAGCTTTTGGCGGCTGAAATTAAGTATTCTGCTCTTGTACGGCCGACTATGATATCATGGCCGAGAATTTATTTGTTTTGCACGCAAAAAAAGTGCATGTTTTGAAAATCAATGTCTCCAACTCGAAACTTAGATTGTCCATTCAATTCAAATATGGATCATTGAGCTAGTGGAAGCAAATACCATCATATGGTCCAATTCAAATGAAATTCCAAATGTGTTTATTCTAAATATGATGACAAAAAAATGTGTATGTGTATGAATAAAGTGGATGATTATAAGGTTTGAACATGCCTGTATGTGTATATCTCTAGGTTTGATATATGAATTTGAAATCACGAAATCCCGGCTTAAAAAATGTACCTCCATTTAAATGAATTACAAAAGCTAATGATGGAGTCAAATTCCAAAATTCCAATCTTAGGTTTGTAATTCTGGTACTTCAAAGTATATCACGCATGTTCAAAAGTATCGTTATCTCATAGTCCAAACTGTGAAACAAATTGATCAACCATGAGTGCACACACTATTGACCATATATATCTCAATTACGCTAAAGTATCTCAAATATAGACACCTCACACTTTATCTGAAGCCACCCACCCTGTTCCCCCCCCCACAAGTCGTTCTCTCCCCCGGACACGAACATAGGTGCACATTAACCCCCCTCTCTCTTCTAAGTCTGGACCGCAATATAGGTCTCTATCACTTTGTCTCTCGGGCATGCACACATCTCTTCCCCCACTCTCTAGGTCTCCCGACATATCTCTTTCCCAAGCACACGCACTGTATAGAGTGTATCTTTCCCATACACACAAAACGTCGCCCCCAAACGTCTATCTCCCTAGTTATGTGGTTCTCGCACACTCACCTCACTCACCACCCCCACTGCAAACAAGCACCCTTTATCTCCTTGTGCACCACTCTCCTCTTTCTATCTTTCCCACATGCGGACCCGACCCAGCTCCTTCCCTATATACATATATGTCGTGACTCTTTCCATAGCTCCCTAACGTATCATCGTTCTCAATCTCGCACATTGTTCTCTACACCATCTATTCTAGATCTCTCATGAAGTCTCTATCACACACACGATGACTCGCTTCCCTTGCGTCTCCATACATAGGCCACTTTCGAACAACACCAACCTTGTCTCCCTATCTATACGCCACTTCCGCACACAAACGACCCCTCTCTCCCCCCCTCTCTTCCTCTCTCTCCCTCGCTAGCTCTCTCTCTCGCTCTCACACCCCTCTCCCACACACACTCGATGTCTCTTCCAAATAGTTTGCTCCCCGTCCGCACCCATGCTATCCCGCTACTACACATGCCTTTCTCTCTCTTTGACACACATGTCACACCATTCCCCCTTCCCTACTAGGTTTACATCATTAGTGGTCTCTCTTCTCCACATACACACACTCCCTCTCACACACGCGTGCACGCACAAACACACACAGACATGCACAAACACCCATCTATCTGGATCCTTCTTTTAAGACACAGACCCTTGCATATTCTCTCCAGCTCTAGGTATGTATATATCCCCCTCTCTCTCTAGCTCACATGCACACCAAAATTCTCCATCTCTCTAACTCACACATCTCTCCCCATGTCCGCATGTGTATCTCACACACTCACTCTCTGATTATGTCTATGTGTCTCCACGTTACACAACACAAAGCCCCATGCACATGTCTCTCTCTATCCTCCACACACAGAGACACAAAGAATCTCTTATCATTGCCTCAGTCTCTACACATATCACACACGCACGCGTTGTCTCTCTCTCTCTCGCACACACGCTCAACCAAGGTTTTCTCATGAATAACTTACCGTCTATTCATCAACAGTCGTGGCAGTACGACGAACATGAGACGTGAAAAAGAATAAATCTACACGTTCGTAGACCACCTAGCATGACTACTAGGACTAGAGCGAGCCGAAAGCGCGCCGCCGTCACCCCCTCCTTATCGGCGACGGGAAAACCTTTGTTTTACACAGACGAGAAGTCATCGTGCTAAGGCCAACATGCTCAGCCGTTGAATAGAATGTAGATCCAAGTTTATGGAAACAAGTATCGATAATACGTTTGTATCTCCATACTTATATCTTTTCTTATAAAAAACCCGAGTTGGTGATGATGGCATGCCTGCCATCTTGCAATATAGACCGTCCGATCTATATCTGATGGATAGAAAGCAAACTAAAAGATACCCGCACCTCTCTCCACATTTACAGACAAGGCCTTCCCTCGTTCATCCTTATCTCCCACAACCTCATTGTTGAGCAATTAAAAAAGGAAGCCTCTGGAACAATCTGGCACGGTGGTCGCTGCTGGCGTCGTCCATCCCCATGCCTCCGCTCAGTCCGACCACCAATCACCACCACGCCCACTCCCCCTCACCTTATCTCTCCTCTTTCTTGAGATATCATTAGTTTTTACACATGGGGTTACTCCCGCATGGGTCAATCACAACAGGTGTTTTATAAAAAAATGCATCTTGAATGTTCTGTGCAATGCACGGGCATCTTGCTAGTACTCCTACAGAAGACTTAGTTGGTGATGATGGTGTGTCTGCCATCCATCATTTCTGACCATTAGATTTACATCTAACGACTGTGAGGTAAGTTATTGCTTTTCTCAACAACATCCCACTTCTATACCCAATTTGCAGAAAACCCCTTAATTAGTATCTTAAAACCAACCACATCCCTCCCTCACCTCACCAAAATAGCCCAAGGAATATATTTTGATTGAAACATAATATATTTCTAGTGATATATGTATATCAAAATTAGAGTGTTTTCTATGAAGTTTGTGAATAAGTATTATTCTAATTATGATCCGTTGCAACGCACGTGCACATTGCTAGTATTTCCAACCATGCAAAAGAAAATTCTAGTATTTCCATAGTTTCGAGTTTCCATCAAGATATTAGTCACTCATGGTAGATATTTAGTTTAAATTACGTACACATAGGCACTATGTAACTAGCCGTGCTTATTGGCTTCCAAAGCTTAACTTTCACTCCTACTTACAGTATGTAGAGTATTTAACAAAAAACTACAACTTTCAACCAGCCCTAGGAAGAAACTATTGTACAAAAAATAGCAAAAACATACCCAAAATTTCTTAATCCATGCCAAAAAACTAGTACTTAGTGCCGATTAGGCTCGTTTAAACCCGTTTATGACAGGGTTGGCCCACACGTCCGTGCTGACGAGGCAGCTTAAACCAACACATTTTGTTTGACCGTTGACACAAGGGACCCACATTTGACCTTCTATCCTGTTCTTCCTCCTCCGATCATTATTTTTCCTGAACATTACTTCAAACAGTTCTTATGCGTGTTCGTCGGTGGCGCCGGTGATGAGCGAGCTAGCTGCCACTCCGCCGAACAGGCCGGACGCCGCGCTGGCCCCCGCACGGGTTGGCCGGCTGGCCCGAGCGTGGCTCACGCGCGAGTACTACTAGCGACAAAAGGCGATTCTAGGTTGCGTTGTACTCCAACGAGTACTACTAGTGGTCGCGGGAGTGTATAGCTCATTTTGTGGGTTCGATCCCGGCCGAACACACAGCGGCCTTTTTTTTAAATAGTAACCTCGCTGCGAGCCAATATTGTACACTGATAGTTTGACTTTTGAAGTCGAACGGACGTGTCGCACCACAATCTGGATGCACTGGATAGCCCAGCCACGTGAACGGGTTTTCCCTCCCATCATCTCGTGGCTCGCGTACTAGAGTAGTACTCCTATATATCAATTCACACCATGCAAAGTTTCTCGCCTGCCTGCTCGCCCTAGCCGCACCTCGCTTGCAGCTTCCTCATCAGCTACCATATTTAAACTAGCGCCTCCCAATTAAGCCCGAGGAGCCGGAAAAGCCTGGCGTGGCATCGGGAAATGTGCAATATGGCTCTGTACGTAAAGTGCTACTCCCTCCGTTCCATAATGTAGTGCCTATAGATTTTCTGAGAAGTCAAACTTTGCAAACTTTGACCAAGTTTGTAGAGAAAAATATTTCTATCTACAATAGCAAAAATATATAATGTGAAACTACATCTTATGATGAAACTAGTGATATATGTTTCGCACCCTAGATGTAAATATTTTTCTCCACAAACTTGGTCAAAGTTTATGAGGTTTGACTTTTCAAGAAATCTATAGGCACTACATTATGGAATGGAGGGAGTACTACTCTGTAGCTTGTGGCGTTGCACGCATGGACTTCACTCCATTATCGGCTCTATAAAAGAAATTCCTCTTGACGTGATTTTTTGTTGTTTTGAAACGGATGCAAAAGCTTTGCCTCATCTCATTCATAAAGAAGGAACTAACAAAGTTCGACGAGATCCATTACACCTCCAAAAATGGAAGCGAAAAGCCTAGTCTGGCTGTATCAAAGAACTCAAATGTTCTGCCCCCACAGTAACCATCGCTAATAAACAGGCTGCTAGTGTGTGCGTGAGAGGAGCGGCTGAGTAGGCCAGCTACGCGCTTGAATAGAGCACGGAGAGTATGCACTCCGCAAGTGTACTTTCCCTGCATTGATAGTACAACGATGGTTCTAGAGAACAGTAGTACCCTCCACTTGCAACTGTAGCTCCTTGGCCTTGAGATTCAAGAGTTCAAAACTGGTGCACTATAGAAGTACAGTACATCGCTCTACTAGTTGAGAAAGTAGTACTACTGCTGCTACAGTACTACGTAGTAAATAATAGCCGCACCATCGCGGGGCACTAGGCACTACCACTATGCGTGCCCGCATAACTTCCTTAACGAAGGGATGATGCCCTGCTGTTACGCTCCTATCTCCTTCTCGCCAGTTCCCCTCCCCCCGAAGAGACCAAGGCAGTTTGTCGCTGCTCCCATGGATTCGCGAGGCGGTTCTCCTCCTCGTCGGGGCTGGGAGACCTTGGATGACGATCCTCTGGGAGAAATCGCACGCCACTCCGACGTCCTCACCACCGCAAGACTCGGTGCTTCCTGCACCAACTATTTTAAGATGGTGCTTAAACAGGCTTGGGAAAAGGCCATGCTTGTTGGTCTTCCTTGCGTTCTCGAGCAGAAGGTTATTCTATGGGACAATCCATCGAACAGTCCACCGCTCCCTGGCCATGGTTGCACGTTGACTCCGCTAGAGTTACTGACGCTGAGAGGTAGTCGGATTTTGTCCGATGAGCAGGTCAGTCATGAAGTTTGATCATGTAGTGTATATTCTAAATATAGTACTTAGTTATTCCATCCCGTAATTTCTCCGCTGCCCATCGTCTTATATATAGGTCTGGGTTGGTGCCAACGAAGATTGGCTTGCATACCTCCGGCCAGATACCACCATCATTTTGCACAACATCCACAGCAGTGCGGCCGTTCTCATAGACCCCTTCTCCACCATTGGGATCGGCCTTCCGGACTGGCTGGGCTTGAATACGTATGATGATGCCTACATGAGATTGAAGAAGATAGCAATTGCGGACCCACCAACAAAGCGACGCGGCTACGACGATTACTATCTCATCGCGGTGTTCGACATAAGGATTGCCATCAATACAAAAGGCAGTAACGGCAGAGGCTGGCACATGTTGGCCACGGTAGATTTGTACCCCTACATGTTCGAAGACGCCATGTGCCATGTAGGCCGCATCTTCGCGGTGACAAGCCAGGGGACTTGTTTCATTTGGTTGCCATCCTACGGTACGGGAGATTACAAACGGAATGCATAAACCATCATTTGCATCCCTAATGGTACTCCATTATTTTGCAGGGACCAGTCATCCCCCGATCAAAATAAGATCGCCGATCCTGGATGTGCATTTGCATCCGCGATTCGGTCTAACCTGGAACCATGTAGCTGACTTTGGCATATTGGGATCAGCTATCTTAGCAGTCATTACCCATGGTACCACTGATGTGCAACATGGTCACACGATCTACCACGATCGGACCGTCACCATCTACCCAGGTATTCCATTTTCTCATTGCTGTGTGTTAGAGTAGTAGTACTTGTTAGTTATGTTCTTTTCTTGACTAGGACATGTTTACTGTACTAGTACTACAATTTAGTATTAGATTTTTTTAACCCTCTCGCCTTCTCTTTCATTGTACTACTTACTAGTACTACTAGTACTTTTTACCTTGGAGGACGCGTATAGCTAGCTAGGCCCTTGAAGACTTGAACCCACTAGCTCCCACCATTTTTGTTTTTCCATGTCTTACTATCTCATCCATGTAGCCAAGAGTGGCTATATATATAACAAGCCAGTTATTTTACTTCCTCTATACTGGAGTAGTACTATTTGCTACACAATATTACTGACCGCCATATTTGAGCACAACATTATTATGCATGGACCTTGACCATGTACGTCACCATGTGTCCAGATCTGAGATGCCGCGTGTACCAGATGAACGGCGCCGAGTTCGACCCCCGTGATGCTATGTGGGTGCCGAGGAACACTCTTGGAGAGTACTCACTTTTCATTGGGGACAGCTACCCCGTTGTGAAGCAGATGCCACCTTCCGTCCACGACACCAAAGGCCTGCCGTTCATGAAGCATGGTTGTGTCTTCAGTGCGCACCGCCGGATGAATGACATGCTGGGACACGCTATCCCTGATTTATGCCGCTTCAGCTTGGATGAGTCTCCATCGTGTGGAACCGGACTAGAAAGCTGCGACAATGATTCCCGTTGCCCACCGCTATGGATCGTGCCATCTATGAAGAATACCTGGGACTGGAACCTAGAGGAGGACATGGATCCCATCTATAACGTGTAAGTGGAGTATGGTAAATTGTGAATGGTAGCGCTGTAAATATATGTAGACTAGTCGTGCACAAATTTATCACATGAAGTGGAGATGAACTTGTGTGGCATACTGGCATTTGTCCTTTAGAATTTATTACTAGTAATTGTGTTATGTGTACGTGCAACTTGTGTGACTGTTGCACGGGCTCCAACACGCTCTGTGAGAAAAAAAGGTGGCATAGCTTTGGATATAGGTGACGTGGCGGCATCATACAGTAGGGATCGTTCGCTATAGTTGTAGTACTAGGACGACAACTCCTATAAACCTTGCGCTTGGCTTTTTGCCTCTTCGGGAGGTTCAACAGTTCGTACTCCTGTGAACCTTGCACTTGGCTCTTTGCCTCTTCGGAAGGTCCAACAATGATGATACTACAGTACAATATGCTTCTGGCAGTCTGACACCGAATGAACTGCTGCACGTCCACCGCGAGGGCAAGGGCGAGGGAGAGGGAGAGGGAGAGGGCACTGTAGTCAAAACCCTCTCCTCATCCTGCGAGCCACCGCGTGCGTGGGCGAGGGAGAGGGCGTAGGCGTACGTAGTAAGCAAGCTTCTCCTCGTCCTGTGAGCCACCGCGCGTGGGCGAGGGAGAGGGCGTAGTAAGCAAGCTTCTCCTCATTCGGCGAGTTGACGGGACACATCAAAGTAGTACTAGTCCATACTACGTCCTTTCCGGTTAATATGGCTTAATTTGAAATGAGAAAATACACTGGCGGTCAACGTATGTAACAATACGCTCATTACGGTCACTATATAGTTTTGCGATGATTATACGGTCACTAGCTCACCGTAGAGCACCGTATTGCACCCTACTGACCGTCCACATAGCCGACATGGCACTTTGTTGACTGGTTAAATTGATAACTGGTTTCTGGGTCCCACCTGTCAGTTGGCAGAGCAAAGAAATTAGTTAAACAAAACTTTACGCAGGCGTGACAGGAGTCCAACCCTTGCGCGTGAACCACCCTGGCTATGTATGTGAGTGCATGCACATGTACTCCCTCGGTCCGTGAAAAACTATACATCTAGCATTAGGCTGGTCGTAATGGTGACTATCATATACTAGTATCATGTATATGATACTAGTGTATGATACTACACCCGTAGTGCATAGTATCATGTGTTAGTATCATAGATAACTTCATTTATTGCCATGCATGACACATATTAGCACAACATTTAATATGATACGGTATCATGATATGATACTCACCCCACTCTTTCTTCATTTAATTCTATGCCACCTCATCAAATTTGCCTAGTTGGCATGCATGATACTACCTATGATACTCCCATTACGACCAGCCTTAGAAAATTTCCAACAAAGAGTGTACATCTACACTTCCAATGCACTTAGCCTTTAATCTAATCGGTATTGATTGACTAATGCACCAACTTGTGCTCTAGCTATAGGCTGCATGTCTATCCTTAATTACAGCATGCAACAACCTTCATTTAATCTTCTTCTCTCAATGGTCGCATGCACACATAAGTCTGCTACTTTTGGGCGTTAATTATGCCATGAAGTTCCGGTTCCTCTTGGTCAATGTGTAAATCTCTATATGTACAGTCTTTCACGGACGGAGGGAGTAGGTTGAGCACTTGAGCGTGAGCGTGTGTGTTGCGTCGTGTGCTGTGTGCCGCGTGGATGCGTGAGTGTTGCGTGCGTGCATGTGTGAGTGTTGAATGTTGCATGCATGCATGCATGCATGAGGCTTTTACTCCCTCCCATTGACATGTTCATATTTCAAACTTCATTAAAACGTTGCATGCAAGAATTAAGAGAAAACTCACCAATGCGTGTAAAAGTTCTGGTCTTTTGTTCCTCACGTATGCATTCCAATTAATACGTTCGTAAACACAATTTTCTTGAGGAAAACAAGCCCATTATTGAGTACTTTTGGAAAAAAATCTTCGGGCACTCATCATTTACTACTACCTTGGTTGATGATTTTTTATTGACCTGTATATAAACCTCCGTCCTAGTTTATTGGTCCCCTTCGTACTTAGTGTAAAATTTTGACCATAAATTTAACTAACAAAGTGTCAATGCATGTCATAAAAAACTATACCATTAAAAACTATGTTCAAATACGAATCCAGTGATATGATTTTTGGTGACATGCATTAACATTTTATTAGTTAAATAGATGGTCAAAGTTTGACACAAAATACTACTAGTACTCGTACATTATTGACGTCGGGTGCCTTGGCCAATGTTTCATCTTATTGGACAGGATGAGAGTAGAGGCATAGGGATACTGTAGATACGAAGTCTTGGCGATCCATTATTCCCCATCTCGGTCAGAGAGAACTATTCAACTAGTCTTCACAGTGAAGTGACAATACACGCTGCAGCAGATGGGACACTTAATTAATAAGCTGAACCAGCGTGTTGGTGTTACTAAATCAGCCTTACCCTGTATTGCCATCATGTTTGCCAGTGGAGCACGCTTCCGCAAATACGCCTACGCACCTCTCCCTTCCATTAACTGACATATGGGCCCTCGTGAGGTAGACCCACATGTCATTGGCTTAACTATTTACACTCTGAAGGACGGTATATCCTGGTAGTAGTACTAGTAGAATTGAGATTTAATGCACTTTCTTGCCCATCTTTCCCTCTTCTTCCTCCTCTCTTCCCCATCGTCGGCCGCACACCATTTCCCCCCGCTCACTGCTCGCCCGCCTGCGCCATCTTCCTCGGTAGCTCGCGCCTACCATATCCCCCCCGCTCACTGCTCGGCCATAGACGCCATCTTCTTCGCTCGCCCACCCGAATCCGCTTCCCCGCTCGCTCGCAGGCACCGAAAACCCCAATCACTCAGCGCCCTAAAAACCCTATGGCAAAACCGACTGACACGCAGAGCCGCGATTGGAATTCCCTCCCCGATGTTCTCTTGGAGCAGATCTGTAATCGTATGGACCTGCTCAGCACCGTGCGTCTGGCCGCATGCTCGGTGTCTATGTACCGTCTACTCGTCTGCAACCGGCCGACCCTTTTCAAGACACCCTGCTTGCTGATGCCCGATCCTCGCAGGTGGCCGAGACACCGACTTGATGATCCTACGGAGGTTGTCGTGGTGCCCCTCGACATGCTACCACTACCCGTCCACCTATCCTTCATGCGCAGCCACTACTGGCCGGGCATGAAGGCCAACTGGATCGTCCTCATTGACCAATCCGGTAGTCCGTGGCATCTCGTGGATATCTACACCCAGCGAGAGATCACCCTTCCATTGTTGGATACCCTCGGCATCGAGCCTCGCGGCCCGCCGGACACTCCTGCCTACTATGCACGAGACGCGTCGAGCTTTTCGTGCGACCTCCGTTTGCTGAAGGTTGTAATCCGCGAAGTGCCTAAACCATCAGAAGACTACATGGATTACAAGCTCATTGCCTTGTTCGACATGGGATTAGTCTATCTGGAATCCGGTCGCCATACATGGGTATGGCTCATCATCAATCCTGTTGACCCTCCATTTATGTCTGATGCTATAGTGCATGATGGCATCGTTTACGCTGTCGACGCACAGATTGGCTGGATATACTGGTGGAATCTATCGTCGTGTAATTGTTCTATCTCATCTCATCTTTACCTTATGAATAAGACTGCCTGTTGATTGTTAGAAATTTAGAATAGATAGTATGTCAATAACCACATCATTGCTATATGTTCCTCTCATTTCCTAGATTTTTATGACGACACATGTTATTGTTAGAGTTGATATGAGAACAATTGGCATCTAATGATTGTTATAATAGATATTATGAGTATAACCTCATGATTGCTATATGTTACTCTTATTTCCAAGATTTTTATAACCACGCATGTTATTGTTAGAGTTGATATGAGAACAGTAGTAACTGCTATGGTAGAATATGAGTAGGCCCTGTCATAGCTGTTTTCCTCTCATTTTTACATGATGTTTGAACCATGACATATTGCTAGAATATGAAAGCCATTGGCTTAATTTTTTTTAACTCGAGGTATGATTATGACCACGTCATTGTGATGTTGGCTTGAACTACGTCGGTATTTCCCCAAAGAGGAAGGGATGATGCAGCATAGCAACGGTAGGTATTTCCCTCAGTGATGAGACCAAGGTTATCAAACCAGTAGGAGAACCAGGCAACACTATGTAAACAAAACCTGCACACAAATAACAAATACTTGCAACCCGACGTGTTAAAGGGGTTGTCAATCCCTTTCGGGTAACGGCGCCAGAAATTGGCAAACGGACGTGAGATAAATTGTAGTAGATTAGATAAATAGATCGCGAATAAAATAAAGTGAAGCAAAATATTTTTGGGTTTTTAGAAATATAGATCTGAAAATAAAAGTGGCAAACAAATAAAAAGGCAAATAGCAAAATAGATCTGAAAATATATGATGAGAAAATAGACCCGGGGGCCGTAGATTTCACTAGTGGCTTCTCTCGAGAAAAATAGCATACGGTGGGTAAACAAATTACTGTTGGGCAATTGATAGAACTTCAAATAATTATGACGATATCGAGGCAATGATCATTATATAGGCATCACGTCCAAGATTAGTAGACCGACTCCTGCCTGCACCTACTACTATTACTCCACACATCGACCGCTATCCAGCATGCATCTAGTGTATTAAGTTCATGGAGAAACGGAGTAATGCAATAATAACGATGACATGATGTAGACAAGATCTATTTATGTAGAAATAGACCCCATCTTGTTATCCTTAATAGCAATGATACATACGTGTCGGTTCCCCTTCTGTCACTGGGATCAAGCACCGTAAGATCGAACCCATCACAAAGCACCTCTTCCCATGGCAAGAAAAATCAATCTAGTTGGCCTAACTAAACCAAAGATTCGAAGAAGAAATACGAGCCTATAAGTAATCATGCATATAAGAGATCAAAAGACTCAAATAACTTTCATGGATAAAAACATAGATCTGATCATAAACTCAAAGTTCATCGAATCCCAACAAACACACCGCAAAAAGAGTTACATCAAATAGATCTCCAAGAGACCATTGTATTGAGAATCAAAAGAGAGAGAGGAAGCCATCTAGCTACTAACTACGGACCCGTAGGTCTACAATGAACTACTCACGCATCATTAGAGAGGCACCAATGAGGATGATGAACCCCTCCGTGATGGTGTCTAGATTGGATCTGTGGTTTCTGGAACTTGCGGCGACTGGAATTGATTTTCGTCGACTCCCCTAGGGTTTCTGGAATATTGGGGTATTTATAGAGCAAAGAGGCGGTGCGAGAGGTGGCCGAGGTGGGCACAACCCACCTGGGCACGCCTGGGCCCCCAGGCGCGCCCTGGTGGGTTGTGCTCCCCTCGGAGCCCCCCTCAGGTACTTTCTTGGCCCAACTTGTGTCTTCTGGTCCAGAAAAAATCACCAAAATTTTTCACTGCGTTTGGACTCCGTTTGGTATTGATTTCCTGCGAAGTAAAAAACAAGCAAAAAACAGCAACTGGCACAGGGCACTATGTCAATAGGTTAGTCCCAAAAAATGATATAAAGTTGCAATAAAATGATTGTAAAACATCCAAGAATGATAATATAACAGCATGGAACAATAAAAAATTATAGATACCTTGGAGACGTATCAGCATCCCCAAGCTTAATTCCTGCTCGTCCTCGAGTAGGTAAATGATAAAAATAGAATTTTTGATGTGGAATGCTGCCTAACATGTTCATCACATATTCTTTTCTTTATAGCATGGACATTTGGACTTTTATATGATTCAAAGCAATAGTCTAGTTTTGACATGAAGATTTCAATACTCAAGCATATCAACAAGCAACCATGTCTTTCAAAATATCAACACTAAAGCAAGTTATCCCTAGCCCATTATGCTCAATCATTGATCCATTCATGAAACACACTCGCATATTAGCTACACCCAATGCTCAAGTATGATCATAGTTCCCCTTAGTTGGTGCTTTATAAGAGAAGATGGAGACTCAAAATAAAAAAAATGCATAATGTAAAAGAAAGGCCCTTTGTAGAGGGAAGTAGGGATTTGTAGAGGTGCCAGAGCTCAAAGCGAAAAAAGTAGAGATAAAACATTTTGGGTGGCATGCTTTTTCTGTCAACGAAAATGATCGAGTAGTTCCCAATACTTTCCATGCTAGATATATCATAGGCGGTTCCCAAACAAAAAATAAAGTTTATTCCTTTTTCCACCATACTTTCACATTCCACGGCTAGCCGAATCCACGGGTGCCGTCCATACCAACACTTTACAAGGAATTTATTATTTGACAACATAAAGTAAATTCATTTTTTCATTTCGGGACTGGGCATCCCTAATACCTTTGCCGTACTCTCGTGCAATGACAAGTGAATAAACACTCATCTTGAGAATAACACATCTAGCATGGAAATATATCAGCCACCCCCTACCGTTTCATGAGCGGTACGAGCACACAAAAGAGAAATTTATTTTGAAATTAGAGATGGCACATACAGATTTGCTTAGAATGGCACGGAAATACCGCATATAGGTAGGTATAGTGGACTCATATGGCAAAACTGGTTTAAAGATTTTGGATGCACAAGTAGTGATCATACTTAGTGCAAATGAAGGCTAGCAAAAGATTGAGAAGCATCCAACCAAGAAACGAAAAAAATCTCATAAGAGAGCATTAAGCATAACTAACACCGAATAATGCACCACAAGTAGGATGTAATTTCATTGCATAACTATTGACTTTCGTGCTTGCATAGGGAATCACAAACCTTAACACCAATATTCTTAGTAAAGCATAATTACTCATCAACATGACTCACATATTATATCAACATATCGCAAACCTATTAGAAGGAATCAAGTTTATTTTGTCCAATGATCTTCATGAAAGTTTTTATTATATCGCTCTTGAATATCTATCACTTTGGGACTAATTTCATAAGTTGCTTTTGATAGCTCAAACAAATCTAAGTAAAGAACATGAGCATAAAATTTTCTTCTCTCAAAATAATTTAAGTGAAGCAAGAGAGAATTTCAAAAAAAATACTAACTCTCAAATAAATCTAAGTGAAGCATGAGAGCATTTCTTCAAAAATACTAAAGCACACCGTGCTCAAAAAGATATAAGTGAAGCACTAGAGCAATTCCATAGCTCATAAAGATTTAAGTGAAGCATAGAGAGCAATTCTAACAAGTCATAGCATAATTTTGGCTCCCTCAAATAGGTGTGTCCAGCAAGGATTCATGACTTAAAATAAAAAGCAAAAAAACAAAGACTCATATCATACAAGACGCTCCAAGCAAAACTCATGATATGTGACGAATAAAAATATCGCTCCAAGTAAGATACCGATGGTCGTTAGAAGAAAGAGGGGATGCCACTCGGGCATCCCCAAGCTTAGTTGCTTGCTTCTCTTTGGATAATGGCTTGGGGTGCCATGGGGCATACCCAAGCTTAGGCTCTTCTTACTCCTTATTCCTTTATCCATCGTAATTTCACCCAAAACTTGAAAACTTCAATCACACAAAACTCAACAAAACCTTCGTGAAATCCGTTAGTATAAGAAAACCAATCTTTACTTTAAGTACTGTAAAAAAAACCATTCAAATTTTGTTCTTGCATTATATATACTGTATTCTAACTTTACCATGGCTTATAACCTCCAATAAAAACAATAGATTCATCAAAATAAGCACACAATGCAAAGAAAACAGAATCTGTTAAAAACAGAAAAGTCTGCAAAGATACAAATTGTTCTCATACTTCTGTAACTCAAAAAATACTAAAAAATTAGAAAAATATATGAAATTTGTATATCAATCCTGTGTAAAAAATTCAGAATTTTTCGTCGCTTCTGTGAATTTTCAAAATTGTTTACTGGACGCAAAAGTTTCTGTTTTCCAACAAGATCAAAGCTATCCCACTAATTAAAACATAAAGAACACAATCATAACAGTAGCATAATTGTGCAAACACTCAAGAACAGAAAGAAAAAGATAAAAAATAAATTTTATTCATTGGGTTGCCTCCCAACAAGCGCTATCGTTTTACGCCCTTAGCTAGGCATAATGCAAAGATCTAAGTGTTGTCATCTTTAGCTTCCAACTCTTCAATCACACAATCAGATTTCTTTGAGGATTTAGCAAGTAAAATAGCAAAATTTCTAGGCATAAAATTGAGGAAATCGTTCTTATTAATAGGGTCTCTTATAACTTCGACAAAATCCGGGTGAATACTAATCATTTTAAGATCTTCTTTACTACTAGAAGTTGCACCCTTGTTCTTAGTGGTTTGAATACTCTTACTAGTTTTAATGGGGGTTTATTCAATAGTTTTAGCAGAAGCAAAAGCCGTGCTTAAATTGCTAAAAATTTCTTCCAACTTATCGATCCGAGAAGGGCTTTCTTCAATTCTTTCGTGAATTACGGTTCCCTTTTCTTTTAACAACTTAAAAACTTCTCCCGTTTTTGACCCAAATTTAGTAGCAAAATTATGCATCTTTTTATCAAAGTTATCAATGTGTACTTCGGTAAGCATTTTCTTTTCAATAGCATCTAGCTTTTCCATAACATGCTCGAGAGTTAAATTTGTTTCATTAATCATGAGAGGTGGTGATCCCACTAAATTTCCCATAGCATTAAAAGCATCAAGAGAGGGACACATCAAGAAATTTCCACCGGTAATTGTATCAAGGACGAATCTATACCAAGTGGTGATGCCCACATAAAAACAACGAAGAAGAACAACGGTAGATTGCTTACGGATAGATCTATTATGAGCATTGCAAATCCTATATCAAGCATCTTTTAAATTCTCTCCTCCCCTTTGTTTAAAGTTAAGGACCTCGTTCTCGGGGGTGCACGCGATAGAGGAAGAACTATCCATAACGACAAAAAGTGATCAACAAGATTGCACACGAAACAGATCTGACGAGAAAACGAAGAACGAAAAAGAGGGCGAATAAAATGACAAATTTTTGTGAAGTGGGGGAGAGGAAAACGAGAGGCAAATGGCAAATAATGTAAATTGCAAGTGTGACGCCCCCGGCTTAATCGTGCACTAATCATACACGCAAATGCACACGATCAAGCCTAAGGACTCACTTGAAGGAATCACAACACAACTCTAAAACATAAATAAAATCATACAAGCTTTATATTACAAGCCAGGGGCCTCGAGGGCTCGAATA
The DNA here is from genome assembly GCA_011799875.1 of Thinopyrum elongatum. Classification (NCBI taxonomy): domain Eukaryota; kingdom Viridiplantae; phylum Streptophyta; class Magnoliopsida; order Poales; family Poaceae; genus Thinopyrum; species Thinopyrum elongatum. The sequence goes on from CM022301.1 coordinate 423,992,353, forward strand.
CATAAGCTCGCATACAAGCATCAGTGGAATCATCAGATATCTGAGTATAGACATAAAAGATAAAATAGATAGGCCTTTAGAAGGCGGGGAAAAGAAAACACTATGATCGAAAAGGCGCATGCCTCCTGCCTGGGACCCTCCGAACCTACTCCTGGTCGTCGGCCAACTCGTAATAGAAGCCATCCTCGGGGGTAGTAGTAGCAGTCATCGACGGGGGCAGCTGTCTCAGGGGCTCCGTCATCTGGTTGCATCAAACGGGTATGAAAAAAAAAGGAAGCAAAGCAACCGTGAGTACTCATCCGAAGTACTCAGCAAGTAAGGATCTACACTACATATGCAACATTATCAAAGAAAGGATGTATATGTGGACTGGGCTGCACAAATGCCAGAATAGAGAGAAGGCCTAGTCCTATCGAAGACTAGCATCTTCAACGGTCTTGCAGCATTAGAAGAGTGTAGATTAGTATGATGTAAAGTAGTAGTAGTGTTATCAACCTCGGCCAGAGATCCTTTCTCGACTCCCTGCGAGAAAGCAATCCCTGAGCCCTAATATCCACATCTCATCTCATCATTAGGTTCTAGTTGTATCGATCGGGATACAACTTCGAGCGTCCGTTACCGAGGATCCGGCTATGCATAGATTAGTTCTTCCCTGCAGGGGTGCACCAACTTACCCACCACGCTCGCTTAACTCCGGCCGGACACACTTTTCTGGGTCATGCCCAGCCTCGGCCAAACGACACACCGCAGCCCTACCTAGAGCTCAGGAGAGAGGTCCCTGCCGGTCTACATCCTAAGCGCTCAGGGGTCTTGGGCCATCGCCCTGTGCACTCTGGGTCGTTGTGTGCAGGGTGGATACCAGCACCGCCTTGGATGGCCGGCACGATCCGACCGTGCCACAATGCTGAACTGGACGTCTGACAGAGCTTTCGGCTGATGCCACGATGCAGAGTGCCCATAACTTTTCCCGCGTGATGGTTAGTGCTATCGGGCCAGAGGCCCACTCGGATCACATATCCAAGTCATTAGTGTTTTGGTAGTGCGGTAACGAGCAGAGACTCACGATCGATGTGACCCCGTCGCCCCGTCTCGAGGACTTGCAGCAAGGGCTAAGAATGCCCGGCCACGCCTCGTATTTATCTCTCGGGTACCCTCCAGGTCAACCCGACTTCCCATCACTCACGGGTACCCCTCAGGGCCGACCCGATGTCATCATGGTTCTGTGTTAAGTAAAAGTAACCATGTGTCCAAACACCAGGGGGAAACCTGAGGAATCACCCTCGATGGATTCCACCTAATGTAGTCGTCAACGTGAACTTAGGAGGAATCACCCTCGAGGTTCACACTTGAGGTGTTGCACGACGGCATCGTTATCGGAAGTGGTGAAGGAGGAATCGCCCTCGATGACCACGACCGAATAGCTACTCTACAGAGTTAACATCAGAAGTGCTAAACAAGGTATCACCCTCGGCACTCGATAGTAACGCTGCAGTGTCGTACAACTAAGGGGGGTGATGTGCGGTGTCGGGGCCTGGTTGTCAATCACGTTGATCGAGTCTTTTGATAATCCAGCGGGGGCAACTGGGTCAAAGTGGTGTCTCTGGTGGGGCTCTATCCAGCCTACACTAAGCAGTTTAGGATAAGCAGGTAAGGTATCAATAGCAGGTTACAATAAACAGCTATGCATCAGAATAGGATAACTCAAAGCAGTAGCAAATTCTAATGCAAGCAGGAGGGAGAAATAATAGGCGATATAGGCATGTTCAAAAGGGGGGTGCTTGCCTGGAAGCTCTGTGGCAAGAGAAGGGTCGTCAACAGTGTAGTCGAACTCCGGAGCTGCGTCAGTCTCGAGGACTATGTCGGCACCGGGATCTACCGAGAGAGAAGAGGGGGAAGAAAAAGATAAATACGCGGCAAACATAAGCAACGCAGAGCATGCTATGCTAACGTGCAGTGCAGGGTTGCCTAAAAGCATGTCTAAGTCATACTAGTTATTTTAGGATTTAAGTTGAATTTATTAACTGGTGTATATCCACTATTCATCTACCGAAAATAGGCTAAAAGTTGCGGGTTCACCTCCGTAGAGGGCCCCGACACGGAAACAGATAGCACGATTGGATTCGTCTCGTCGTTCTGAGCAACTTTCTTGTAGAAAGTTTTTCAATCCGAGCTACGGTTTAATTTCTATGAATTTTCAAAGTTTTAATCATTTTCTGGATTTATTTAATTAATTTAAATCAACATTATCCAGAATAGTAAATGGTGATGTCATCATGACGTAGAGGTGACGTCAGCAGTCAACAGCCGCACTGACCAGGTCAAACCTGACCAGTGTGTCCCACCTGTCAGTGATAGAGGCTTAACTGAGTTTAATTAAAACTAACAGAGTTAATTAGCATCTGGGCCCCACATGTCAGTGACTGGTTAGTAATCTAATTAAATTTAATTATAAAACATTTTAATTAGGTTAATTACGCAGTGGGGCCCGCATGTCAGTGGCACAGGGGTGCCTAGTCAGTAGTTGACTGGGTCAACCCAGTCAACTGGAGCCCGTGGGGTCCGCTGGCAGTGTCATAGGGGGCGGCGTCACAGCAAGGAGATGAGATTTGTGATTAGGAACCTGGTAGATGTTGATGATGTCTCCCCGACAACAGCGCCAGAAATTGGCACGTGGCCGGGAGACTATCTTGACTTGATCCTCCCCGGCAACGGCGCCAGAAATTCCTTTTGATGTTGGCTTGAACTACGTCGGTATTTCCCCAAAGAGGAAGGGATGATGCAACACAGCAACGGTAGGTATTTCCCTCAGTGATGAGTCCAAGGTTATCGAACCAGTAGGAGAACCAAGCAACACTACGTAAACAGCACCTGCACACAAAGAACAAATACTTGCAACCCGACGTGTTAAAGGGCTTGTCAATCCCTTTCGGGTAACGGCGCCAGAAATTGGCAAACGGACGTGAGATAAATTGTAGTAGATTGGATAAATAGATCGCGAATAAAATAAAGTGAAGCAAAATATTTTTGGGTTTTTAGAAATATAGATCTGAAAATAAAAGTGGCAAATAAATAAAAAGGCAAATAGCAAAATAGATCTGAAAATATATGATGAGAAAATAGACCTGGGGGCCGTAGATTTCACTAGTGGCTTCTCTCGAGAAAAATAGCATACGGTGGGTAAAAAAATTACTGTTGGGCAATTGATAGAACTTCAAATAATTATGATGATATCCAGGCAATGATCATTATATAGGCATCACGTCCAAGATTAGTAGACCAACTCCTGCCTGCATCTACTACTATTACTCCACACATCGACCGCTATCCAGCATGCATCTAGTGTATTAAGTTCATGGAGAAACGGAGTAATGCAATAAGAGCGATGCCATGATGTAGACAAGATCTATTTATGTAGAAATAGACCCCATCTTGTTATCCTTAATAGCAACGATACATACGTGTCGGTTCCCCTTCTGTCACTGGGATCAAGCACCGTAAGATCGAACCCATCACAAAGCAACTCTTCCCATGGCAAGAAAAATCGATCTAGTTGGCCTAACTAAACCAAAGATTCGAAGAAGAAATACGAGCCTATAAGTAATCATGCATATAAGAGATCAAAAGACTCAAATAACTTTCATGGATAAAAACATAGATCTGATCATAAACTCAAAGTTCATCGGATCCCAACAAACACACCGCAAAAAGAGTTACATCAAATAGATCTCCAAGAGACCATTGTATTGAGAATCAAAAGAGAGAGAGGAAGCCATCTAGCTACTAACTACAGACCCGTAGGTCTACAATGAACTACTCATGCATCATCGGAGAGGAACCAATGAGGATGATGAACCCCTCCGTGATGGAGTCTAGATTGGATCTGTGGTTTCTGGAACTTGCGGCGGCTGGAATTGATTTTCGTCGACTCCCCTAGGGTTTCTGGAATATTGGGGTATTTATAGAGCAAAGAGGCGGTGCGGGAGGTGGCCGAGGTGGGCACAACCCACCTGGGCGTGCCTGGGCCCCCAGGCGCGCCCTGGTGGGTTGTGCTCCCCTCGGAGCCCCCCTCAGGTACTTTCTTGGCCCAACTTGTGTCTTCTGGTCTAGAAAAAATCACAAAAAAGTTTTGCTGCGTTTGGACTCCGTTTGGTATTGATTTCCTGCGAAGTAAAAAACAAGCAAAAAACAGCAACTGGCACTAGGCACTATGTCAATAGGTTAGTCCCAAAAATTGATATAAAGTTGCTATAAAATGATTGTAAAACATCCAAGAATGATAATATAACAACATGGAACAATCAAAAATTATAGATACGTTGGAGACGTATCACATTCAATTCTCTGGCTATGATCTGTGTCACTGTTATAACAATCTTAATTCCACACATACTCTGAACATGATTGTATATTTTTGTCATTTTGGTCTCCAATTTGATTTATTGCAGCAGACGCAAATGTGTTGTCCTTCATAATTCCAGGACTTGGAAATATACGAGTCAATGGGTGGTGGTTTATCGCTCGTTCAACTGACGGCGGTCATTTGATGCTCATTCGCATGTACCAAATTGACCAAACCATTTCATCAAACCACATGCAGTACAATGCCTGGGGCGTTCATGACTGTGATGGCTATGGCTGCTTCGTGTTCGAGAAAGATCCCAGCTCCGTTGGGTCAGGCGTATTCAACTGGAGGCGGGTTTACAGCCTCGGCAACCACTCCATGTTCCTCGGGCTCAATTATCCGATCATCCAACCAATCGTCGATCATATCACCGGCGATGATTACCGTGCTACGCAACCTCCATTCACCAAGAGGAACTATGTTTACACATCGTACCATGGGTTTCATGAATCACCATATCCAGAGATTCGTCGACACAGCTTGTTGCGAGATAATCTTCAGTGTGTGAAAGGCATCAAGCTTCCAAGCGATGAATGGCTTTTGCAAACCCGACATGCGGCGATGTGGTTCATGCCAACAACAAATATGCACAACTTGATTCGTAGTGATATCTAGACTGAGCCATGTATCCTGTTGCTGTAGCATGACCCTCTGTTGTTGGATATTATGTACTATAGTTAGTTTGAAGGATAGATACCTTTCTGGGATCAAGTGGATCCTAACTCACCTGCGTAGGATGTACTGATAATGATGATGGAGATACTGTGCAGAAGCCATATATATATCAATTAGGCTTCAAGTGCGTACTTGTTGGTGAAAGTGTTGTCCAATGGGAATTATATTTTGTATTACTCATGTAGCCTACAAAGTCTGTCGCACAGCCTTATAACTTCGTACTCCATTTCTAAATTTGTACTAGTCCTCTATACCGTATATTGCGCTACTCGTACTACTACCTCCCTCCTGGTTTATTGGTCTCCTTCGTAATTTGTGTCAAATTTTGACCATAAATTTAACTAACTAAATGTTAATGCATGTCACAAAAAATTATATCGTTGGATTCGTATTTGAACATAGTTTCCAATGGTATAATTTTCGGTGACATGCATTGACATTTTGTTAGTTAACCTATTGTTAAAATGTGACACTAAATACGACTAGTAAGTAGTACAGTAGTACTAGTATACGTCGGTCAAATTATTCATCATGTCCTCACGTTGAATTGACGTGACAACACACTGCGCGTGAGGTGACACAAGAGTCCCGGCGGCGTGTTCGGTTCACCAAAGTGAGCCTCACCCCTCTCGTACTACAACAGAACTCTCGCATTCTCTACAAAATCACTCTCCCATTCTCTCCCGGAATCCCCGCCTCCCAGCCGCCGCCTTGTTTCGATCCATTTGGTATGATAAGCGATGAGCTACTGGAGTTGCTATACTTCATTGCAAGTAGTCAAAAGGAAGACGATGAAAAAATCGATCTCAACAAGGATGCTCTTCAAGCTAGCCGGATGAAGGAAGGAACCAGTGAGGCCGCTCCCGTGAGTATTCGTCCCGTCGCCCTGTATGATGATTTCGATCTTTATGGGGGTTTTCAAGCGTTTAGAGTGTACATGTAGTAATGAAGCCGAGACCCCAGTTTGTTCGGGTATTGTGGACTTCAGATTTGGAGTACCACTTATCTGTCGAAATCTTTCATCATTTACTTAAAACAGTTGATTGATCATACATTGAGTACCATTTAACTGGAATTAACCGATGCAAGTCCAAGAAGGATTGGCCGGTGCTGCCGGCTGGCGTCAAGTTCGATCCCACGGATCAGGAGCTGATCGAGCACCTTGAGGCCAAAGTGAGTGCTGACAGCGCGAGATCTCACCCTCTCATCGATTTGTTCATACCAACCATCGACAGCGAGCACGGCATATGCTACACCCATCCTGAGAAACTTCCAGGTGAGACACCAATCGGCCGTCTACTTGCACAAACATATTCCTTTGTTTATAGCTCTATTTTTCTTTTTAGACGTAGACCTAGTGAAGCAATTACAATTTGACAGTTAATAAAAAGTGAAACAAGTGACTGCAACATGCCAAAGATGTTATGAAAATGCCAACTACGTACCCTAAAACCTGTATTCGCCAATACTGCAGGTATCACACTGAGTGGCCTAAGCAAGCATTTCTTCCAGCGCAACTCCAGGGCGTTCAAAAGGGGCACGCGGACGCGTCGCAAGATACAGTCGGAGTGCGGCATGCACGCGATGTGGCACAAGACTGGCAATACCTTGCCGGTGATGGTCAACGGCCGGCAGACGGGCAGCAAAAAGGTTCTGGTGCCGCACACCAACAAGAACTTCGACCATCAGAGGACCAACTGGATGATGCACCAGTACCACCTCGGGGACTTGGAGCAAGAGAAGGAGTGGGAGCTAGTCCTCTGCAAGATTTTCTACTAGACGAACACTAGGGCCAGGACTAAAAAGATTATAAGTTAGTTTGGTATTCGTACTTGTACTACCTGGTCGTCTGCAAGTTGGTATTGTTGTTAAGGATCTTTCGGTATGAACTTGGCATTTGCTTCCAACCATCATGTCGAGGGTCGACGTGGATATAAAGCTGAATCATTTGTTTTGAAACAAATTTTCAGGCACCTGATTTTATTTGATGGGTAGCATAAGCACCTGCCGTTTGAATTCCCAGTTCTCCAAAAAAATTAAATCTTCGAAGTACGCAGGGGATCCATCCGGTTTCACATGCTGATAGTTGGATGCAGCATGTCGGAACTGGGTTGTGGCATGCCAAGCCCAGCTGCAAATTGTTAAAAGAGAGGAGTGATGGATTTGGGCCTTCCAGAATAGTTAAGTGTCGCGACCTCGATCGTGAAGCGCCTCCCATGGACTAAAAAAAGGCCTAGTCAGTTATTATTAGTTGAAATATGTAAAATATTCCATAATGAAAAGAAATATGTAAAATATAATGAATTTAGTCCGCTTTCACTGAAAACCATCCGATTTGCATGAAATTCGTCCGTGGAACCACAAGACGGCTGTCCATACAGAGCCTAACCGTATGGAACCAGCAGGTCCATGGCCGTACGCAAGCAAGTGCATGCACTTATTATTACGATGGAAAAATAATGCTGACGTCTGAGATGGTGAAACCCATGAAGTTTTCAATGTAGTCAATAAACGAGAGAATTCTGCAAGTACAGACTGATAACTGGGATCCAGCAGGTATATTGTTTTTTCAGGTCGAGCAAGTTTCAACTGGGCTGTAGACTGCCCAGGCTTGGTTTTGTTTTTAACAGGCCCAGCCCATGACGACAATGGGGCACAAAGATCCAGCAGGTATCAACTAGCCTCTGGTCCGTCGGCCTTAGTTATATTTTCTTTTAGAACATCCGCAGGCGGTTTTTTTTACTGAATCAAATACACAACCCAGTTCTATTTTCCTCTTGAAACGCCATGTCCTAGTTCCGTTTTCTAATCTCTACCTATAGTCTTACTAGTTCATATACACGTATTATTATATTAAAAATACATAAAGTTCCCTTTTCATCTTTACATCCTTATTTTGTTGTTGTCGTTTTCCCTCCCAGCGCTGATTTTTTTACCACTGGTTTTCCCTAAAACCAACTCAATTGTCCCACGTCTTATTAGCTTACAAAAACAAAACGATATTTTATTTGGCAAATCAATAAGTTCTTAAAAAATAAATGTTTATCATTTCTGGATTAAAACAGTTCGGACTCCACCGAAATATGCAAAATAAGGTTGAACTTTTTGACCATGGTCCTGGGCAGAAAATGGGCTGTAATAAATTCCTTAAGAATTAGCAAATGGGCTGCAAATTATTAAAAAAAATGGCAAATGGGCTCTATGTTGCCTGCCACAGATTTGGAGGCTGACTTGTGGGCCTACTAAGTTCATGCGTACACAAGGTTTCTCAAAAAAGAAACTTAGTCAACAATCGACTCTACCAGCGTCAGACCATTAGATGTCAATCTAACGGCAATTGTGCTTCTTCAGTCTCTGATCTTTTTGCTCCAGCCGCCCAAACCAGCACCGGCAGAACCACCTGCTCCCGCCTCCCGTGGCCGGCTGTGCTGCCGGGCAGGCCTCACGGCCCCACCATACTCGCATCCCTGGCCTGGCTATCCCTCTACTCATCCACACCTCCTGTTATTCTCCGGCGATGGCAGCCTCACACTGCGGCCGAACAAGTAAACCCTCGTACCCACTCTGCGTGGGAAACAACTGTCGAGTCTTCCTCGGCTCCGGGTCGTCCCCTTACTTGGCCTCGCCGTCGTCCACTGCCTTGGTGCTCTCGGCACGGCGTGGTCAACGAACGACATCCATCGGAAGAGGACTATACGTGGAGAGGCTGACAGCTGGGTCCACGGCCGCACGCAAGGAAGTGCCTCATTTCTTTTGTGAGTAGGAAGTGCCTCCTTATTACGCGCAAAATAATGATTCCTCCTCCTGACAGCTGGGACCGACCAGAAGGGCCTCTGTATTTCGCGAAAAAAACATTCCCCCCACTGACAGCTCGGATCCACCAGCTATTACGCACAAAAATAATGAATACTCCCGCTGCTGGTCGGTCCCACCATAATTGGAGGCTGACTTGTGGGCCTACTAAGTTGACGCGGACACAGGGCTTTGTCAACTTAGTCAATATAAACGATTCTAGCTGCGGTGACCGTACGATGTCCATCCAACGGTCGTCGTGCTTCTTCAACCTCTGGTCTTCTTGCTCCAGCCGCCCAAACCAGCGCCGGCTGTGCCGCCTGCTCCTGCCTCCCGTGGCCGGCTGTGCTGCCACGCAGGCCTCACCGCCCCACCCTACTCCCATCGCTGGCTAGGCCTTCCCTCTACTCACCCTCATCCCCTGTTATTCTCCGGCGACGGCAGCCTCAAACCTCAGCCGAACCAGTCAACCCTCGTACTCCCCTCCGCGTGGGCATCCACTGCTGCATATTCCTCGGCTCCGGGTCGTTTCCTTCCTAGGTCACGCCGTCGTCCACCACCTTGGTGTTCTCAGGCGGTACGGCGTCGTCAACGCGGTCAACGAACGACAGCCATCAGAAGAGGACTGTAAGTGGAGAGGCTGACAGCTGGGTCCATGTCCGCACGCAAGGAAGTGCCTCCTTATTACACGCAAAATAATGATTCATCCACCAGATAGCTCGGACCTACCGGAAGGGCCTCTGTATTTCACAAAAACGTTCCCCACTGACAGCTGGGACCCACCAGGTTGAAGCGAAGGTAGCGTTATCTGTCTGGCCGCGAACGTGTACGTACATAGCGGTTGATCGGTCTCTCTGCAGCGACGTACCATGGCCGAGTAAGGAGCAGCACGTGTTGAAGTAGAGGCGCCGACGTAGCATGTCACGCAGTCCCGTCTATATCGTGTACACGTACATACAGCCACACTGCAAGATAGTAAATACGGCTACGTACGTACATACGGGCGGGGTCTCTAACACGTACAATGACGTCGTCCTGTTCATCGGCAGCCAACCGGCTGGGTCGGAACGGAGTAAACAGCGTCGCGCGTTCATCGAGAGCCAACCGGCTTGGACGGAACAGCCGAAAAAAGGTCTGGCATACCGCAGAATGGAGGAAACGACATTCTATTCGACCGCGTACGGTCGATACGGGGTCCTGTTCATCGGGAAGGGTCTGGCATACCGCAAAACGGAGGAAACAGACTTCTGTTCGAGTGCCTACGGTCGAAATGGGGTGTTGTTGATCGGGAGGGGTGTGGCGTACCGCAAAATGGAGGAAACGGACTTGTGTTGGAGCGCCTACGGTCGAAACGGGGTCCTGTTCATCGGGAGGGGTGTGGCGTACCACAAAACAGGACTCCACGGGCTACTGTTCATCCACCGTCGACTTCCTCCAACCTCCACCTGCTACTGTTCATCCACCGTCGACTTCCTCCTGCCTCCACTAGCTACTGTTCATCCACGGGGTCCTGTTCATCCAGCCTGCACCTGCTACTGTTCAACCAGCCCTCCACAGGGTCCTGTTCATCCAGCCTCCACCGGCTACTGTTCAACCAGCCCTCCACGGGGTCCTGTTCAACCGGCTCTCCACGGGGTCCTGTTCAACCAGCCCTCCATGGGGTCCCTCCACCGGCTACTGTTCATGCACCCCCACCTCCTCGATCGGGGTCCTGTTCATCCAGCAGCAACAACCTCTACTACCACGGGATCCTGTTCATCCAACCCCCACCAGGAACTGTTCATCCAACCCCCACCATGGACTATTCATCAAGAGGCAGCTTCGATCGGCTTCAGTTAGCAGTAGTAGCGAAGGAATCACTTGGGTTCAGTTAACAGCCAAGGGATCGATCGGGGTTCAGTAATGTAGCTAGTGCAATCGCTCGGGTTCAGTTAGAGCCCAACGCCTCGCTCGGGTTCAATTAGAGCCCAACGCCTCGCACACACGCGTGTACGTGTACGAGAGAAACGCGCAAACCTCCGTGCATCGCTCGGCCCCGACCACCCAGCGTAACCGGGAACTCCCCAAAATTTTCCTCGCCCTCGCTTCTACCACGATTTTTTCCGTCATGGACGACCCAAAGAATGTCATGCAGGTGCGTCCCCGGCCCGCCTAGGTCGAAAAGCCCATTTTCTGTCATGATTTTTTGTCATAGAAGTAGGAGCCCACCACATCTATGATGATACGTGCTTTTGTCACAATTATCGCCATAGAACTGTCATAAGCATGACAGAGAAAAAATTCATTCGGCCCAAAATGTCACGGATGTGTCTTTTTTTGTAGTGAACCAATCTAGTTGGCCAAACCAAACCGATAATTCAAAGAGAAATACAAAGACATTAAATCATGCATAAAAGAGTTCAGAAAAGACTCAAATAATATTCATAGATAATCTGATCATAAATCCACAATTCATAGGATCTCGACAAACACACCGCAAAAGAATATTACATCGGATAGATCTCCAAGAACATCGAGGAGAACATTGTATTGAAGATCAAAGAGAGAGAAGAAGCCATCTAGCTACTACCTATGGACCCATAGGTCTGTGGTAAACTACTCACGCTTCATCGGAAGGGCAGCAAGGTTGATATAGAGGCCCTCCGTGATCGAATCCCACTCCGGCACGGTGCCGAAAAAGGCCCCAAGATGGGATCTCACGGGAACAGAGGCTTGCGGCGGCGGAAAAGTATTTTGGTGGACGCTTCTGTTGGTTTGGGAATATTTTGGAATTTATAGCACAAGAATTAGGGTTGGAGGACTCCCGAGGGGCCCACAAGCCAGGGAGGCGCGCCCCCTAGGGCGCGGCCTCAGGGCTTGTGGTGCCCTCGGGACTCTTCTGGCCCCCTCTCCAAGCTCCGTGGATGTCTTCTGGTCCAAGAAAAATCATCGTAAAGTTTTTTTTCCGTTTGGACTCGTTTGATATTCCTTTTCTGTAAAACTCAAAAAAAAGGAAAAAAACAGAAACTGGCACTGGGCTCTAGGTTAATAAGTTAGTCCCAAAAATAATATAAAATAGCATATTAATGCATATAAAACATCCAAAACAGATAATATAATAGCATGGAACAATAAAAAATTATAGATACGTTGGAGGCATATCAAGCATCCCCAAGCTTAATTCCTACTCGTCCTCGAGTAGGTAAATGATAAAAATAGAATTTTTGATGTGGAATGCTACCTAACATATTTATCCATGTAATCTTCTTTATTGTGGCATGAATATTCAGATCCATAAGATTCAAAACAAAAGTTTAACATTGACATAAAAACAATAATACTTCAAGCATACTAATAAAGCAATCATGTCTTCTGAAAATAACATGGCCAAAGAAAGTTATTCCTACAAAATCATATAGTCTGGCTATGCTCCATCTTCATCACACAAAGTATTTTATCATGCACAACCCCGATGACAAGCCAAGCAATTGCTTCATACTTTTGGTGTTCTCAAACTATTTCAACTTTCACGCAATACATGAGCGTGAGCCATGGATATAGCACTATAGGTGGAATAGAATATGTTGGTTGTGGAGAAGACAAAAGGAAGGAGATAGTCTCACATCAACTAGGCGTATTAACGGGCTATGGAGATGCCCATCAATAGATATCAATGTGAGTGAGTAGGGATTGGCATGCAACGGATGCACTAGAGCTATAAGTGTATGAAATCTAAAAAAGAAACTAAGTAGCTGTGCATCCAACTCGCTTGCTCACGAAGACCTAGGGTAATTTGAGGAAGCCCATCATTGGAATATACAAGCCAAGTTCTATAATGAAAAATTCCCACTAGTATATGAAAGTGACAAAATAAGAGACTCTCTATCATGAAGATCATGGTGCTACTTTGAAGCACAAGTGTGGAAAAAGGATAGTAACATTGTCCCTTCTCTCTTTTCTCTCATTTTTTTCTTTTCTCTTTTTTTATTTGGGCTTCTTTTGGCCTCTTTTATTTTTTTGTAAAGTTCGGAGACTCATCCCAACTTATGAGGGAATCATAGCTTCCATCATCCTTTCCTCACATGGGACAATGCTCTAATTATGATGATCATCACACTTTTATTTACTTACAACTCAAGAATTACAACTCGATACTAGAACAAGATATGACTCTATATGAATGCCTCCGGCGGTGTACCGGGATGTGCAATGATCAAGAGTGTCATGTATAAAAAATATGAACGGTGGCCTTGCCACAAATACTATGCCAACTACATGATCATGCAAAGCAATATGATAATGATGGTGCGTGTCATAATAAAACGGAACGGTGGAAGTTGTATGGCAATATATCTCGGAATGGCTATGGAAATGCCATAATAGGTAGGTATGGTGGCTGTTTTGAGGAAGGTATATGGTGGGTTTAATGCACCGGCGAGAATTGCGCTGTACTAGAGAGGCTAGCAATGGTGGAAGGGTGAGAGTGCGTATAATCCATGGACTCAACATTAGTCATAAAGAACTCACATACTTATTGCAAAAATATATTAGCTATCAAAACAAAGTACTACACGCATTCTCCTAGGGGGATAGATTGGTAGGAAAAGACCATCGCTCGTCCCCGACCGCCACTCATAAGGAAGACAATCAAAAAATAAATCTTGCTCTGACTTCATCACATAACGGTTCACCATACGTGCATGCTACGGGAATCACAAACTTTAACACAAGTATTTCTACCAATCCACAATTACTCACTAGCATGACTCTAATATCACCATCTTTATATCTCAAAACAAATGCAAGGAATCAAACGTCCCATCTTATTCAACGCTCTTTATATGAAAGTTTTTATTATATCCCTCTTGGATGCCCATCATATTAGGACTAAATTCATAACCTAAGCAAATTACCATGCTTTTTATAGACTCTCAAAATAATATAAGTGAAGCATGAGAGTTAAACAATTTCTATAAAATAAAGCCACCGCCGTGCTCTAAAAAGATATAAGTGAAGCACTAGAGCAAACTGCCTAGCTCAAAAGATATAAGTGAAGCACATAGAGTATTCTAATAAATTCACCATTCATGCATGTCCCTCTCAAAATATGTGTACAGCAAGGATGATTGTGGCAAACTAACCAGCAAAGACTCATATCATACAAGACACTCCAAGCAAAACACATATCATGTGGTGAATAAAAATATAGCCTCAAGTAAATTTACCGATGGACGAAGACAAAAGAGGGGATGCCATCCGGGGCCTCTCCAAGCTTAGATACTTCGTTGTCCTTGAATATTACCTTGGGGTGCCTTGGGAATCCCCAAGCTTAGGCTCTTTCCACTCCTTATTCCGTTGTCCATCAAATCTTTACCCAAAATTTGAAAACTTCACAACACAAAACTCAACAGAAAATCTCATAAAATCCGTTAGTATAATAAAATAAATCACCACTTTAGGTACTGTTGTGAACTCATTCTTTATTTATATTGGTGTAATATCTACTATATTACAACTTCTACATGGTTCATACCCCCCGATACTACCCATAGATTCATCAAAATAAGCAAACAATACATAGAAAACAGAATCTGTCAAAAACAGAACAGTCTATGAAGATCTGAATTGTAGTCATACTTCTGTAACTCCAAAAATTCTGAAAACTTAGGAAAATCTGGGAAATTTGTATATCAATCTTGTGTAAAAATTAAGATTTCTTCATTGCTTATGTGAATTTCTAAAATTCTGTTACGGGAAGCAAAAGTTTCTGTTTTTCAGCAAAATCAAATCAACTATCACCATAGACCATCCCAAAGGTCTTGCTTGGCTCAAACACTAATTAAAACACCAAAACACAATTACTACATAGGTAATAATGTGTATTTATTGAAAAACAGAACCAAAATAAAAAAAAACATAAAAATAAAATTGGGTTGCCTCCCAACAAGCACTATTGTTTAACGCCCCTAGCTAGGCATAAAACATAGATCTAGGTACTGTCATCTTTGGTATGCAAACCATAAGTAGCCCCCATAATAGATTCATATGGCAACTTAGTTTTCTTTCTTGTAAAGTGTTCCATGCCCTTCCTTAACGGAAATTAAAATCTAATGTTTGCTTCTTTCATATCAATAATCACACCAATCATTCTACGGAAAGGTCTACCAAGAATAATAGGGCATGTCGGATTGCAATCTATATCAAGCACAATAAAATCTATGGGCACATAATTCCTATTTGCAACAATAAGAACATCATTAATCCTTCCCATAGGTTTCTTAATAGTGGAATCCCCTAGATGCAAATTTAAAGAACAATCATCAAATTCACAGAAACCTAGCACATCACATAAAGTTTTTGGAATCGTGGAAACGCTAGCACCCAAATCACACAAAGCATGACACTCATAATCTTTAATTTTAATCTTAATAGTAGGTTCCCACTCATCATAAAGCTTTCTAGGGATAGAAACTTCCAACTCAAGTTTTTCTTCAAAAGATTTCATCATAGCATCAACGATATGTTTAGTAAAAGCTTTATTTTGATTGTAAGCATGAGGAGAATTTAACATGGATTGCAACAAGGAAATACAATCTATCAAAGAACAATTATCATAATTAAAGTCCTTGAAATCCAAAAGAGTGGGTTCATCGCTACTTAAAGTTTTGACCTCTCCAATCGCAATTTTATCAATTTTTGCATTAAGATCTTTAAACTCCGAATCATTGGGACGCCTTCTAGCTAAAGTTGACTCATCTCCAGTCCCATCTTTATTAAGATTTATATTAGAAAACAAAGATTCAATATGAGTCACATCAATCACTTTAAGATCTTCATCATTATTCAAAGACTCCATTTTAGCGGCCATCTTATTTACCAAAGTAGTTTGTTTATCGAAAATTTGGCCTACTAAATTTTCAAGATGAGAAAATTGAGATTTAAGACCATAAAATTCCTTAGTAACATCATCAAGCTCTTTATTAATATACTCCATCATAGTTTTTTGTTCCTTAAGCTCATTCCTAAAGAAACTATTATGCTCAAATTGTAAAGACCTGAAGCTTTTAGCATTATTTTTAATCTCTTCCAACTTCCTATAATAAGGATCAAAGCTTTTGGGTTGAGCCATACGGGCAAACAAGCAATCTAGCACACGAGCAACAAAAAGCAAACAAAAAAGACGAACGAAAGAAGGGCGAATAAAACGGGAAATCTTTTTGTGTTTTTCTGAAAACGTTTGAGAAGTGGGGGAGAGGAAAACGAGAGGCAAATGGCAAATAATGTAATGCAAGAGATGAGAGTTTATGATGGGTACTTGGTAGGCTTGATGTAGAACCTCCCCGGCAACGGCGCCAGAAATTCT
Organism: Thinopyrum elongatum; assembly: GCA_011799875.1. Classification (NCBI taxonomy): domain Eukaryota; kingdom Viridiplantae; phylum Streptophyta; class Magnoliopsida; order Poales; family Poaceae; genus Thinopyrum; species Thinopyrum elongatum. The sequence goes on from CM022301.1 coordinate 424,008,564, forward strand.
TCCTGCTACTTCTTGAGCTTGCATTTATTTTTCCCTTGAAGAGGAAAGGGTGATGCAGCAAAGTAGAGATAAGTATTTCCCTCAGTTAAGAACTAAGGTATCAATCCAGTACGAGGCACAAGAAAGTCTCCAATCTATGCACCTGCACAAACCAACAAACACTTGCACTCAACGCGAAAAAGGGGTTGTCAATCCCTTCACGGTCTCGAACAAGAGTGAGATCTAATAAAGATGGGTATAAAAGATTACTAAAACGTAAACCAAAGTAAAAACAAATAAATTGCAGCAAGGTATTTTTGGGTTTTTTGGTTTATAGATTTGAAAATATATGATGGAAAATAGACCCGGGGGTAATAGGTTTCACTATAGGCTTCTCTCTTGAAAGAAAATAATACGGTGGGTGAACAAATTACTGTCGAGCAATTGATAGAAAAGCGCAAAGTTATGACGATATCCAAGGCAAGGATTATGTATATAGGCATCATGTCCGTGTCAAGTAGACCGAAACGATTCTGCATCTACTACTATTACTCCACACATCGACCACTATCCAGCATGCATCTAGAGTATTAAGTTCATAAGAACAGAGTAACGCCTTAAGTAAGATGACATGATGGAGAGGGATAAACTCAAGCAATATGATGAAAACCCCATCTTTTTACCCTTGATGGCAGCAATACAAATACGTGCCTCGCTACCCCTACTATGTCACTTGGTGAGGACACTGCAAGATTGAACCCAAAACTAAGCACCTCTCCCATTGCAAGAAAAACCAATCTAGTTGGCCAAACCAAACCGATAATTCGAAGAGAAATACAAAGATATTAAATCATGCATAAAAGAGTTCAGAAAATACTCAAATAATATTCATAGATAATCTGATCATAAATCCACAATTCATCGGATCTCGACAAACACACCGCAAAAGAATATTACATCGGATAAGTCTCCAAGAACATTGTATTGAAGATCAAAGAGAGGGAAGAAGCCATCTAGCTACTAGCTATGGGCCCGTAGGTCTGTGGTAAACTACTCACGCTTCATCGGAAGGGTAGCATGGTTGATGTAGAGGCCCTCCGTGATCGAATCCCCCTCCGGCAGGGTGCCGGAAAAGTCCCCAAGATGGGATCTCACGGGAAGAGAGGCTTGCGGCAGCGGAAAAGTATTTTGGTGGACGCTTCTGTTGGTTTGGGAATATTTGGGAATTTATAGCGCAAGAATTAGGGTTGGAGGACTCCCGAGGGGCCACAAGCCAGGGAGGCGCGCCCCCCTAGGGCGCGGCCTCAGGGCTTGTGGTGCCCTCGGGACTCTTCTGGCCCCCTCTCCAAGCTCCGTGGATGTCTTCTAGTCCAAGAAAAATCATCGTAAAGTTTTATTCCGTTTGGACTCTGTTTGATATTCCTTTTCTATAAAACTAAAAAACAAGGAAAAAACAGAAACTGGCACTGGGCTCTAGGTTAATAAGTTAGTCCCAAAAAATAATATAAAATAGCATATTAATGCATATAAAACATCCAAAACAGATAATATAATAGCATGGAACAATTAAAAATTATACATACGTTGGAGACGTATCAACACCATCCATGACAGAGGTGGATCCTGGACCCGCCCTGCGTGCAACGACCCGGAGTGCAAAGGGTGATGGGCCCAAGAACCCGGAGTGCTTAGGATGTTGACCGGCGGGGACCTCTCTGCTGAGCCTAGGTAGGGCTGTGACGTGTTGATCTTCCGAGGCCGGGCATTGACCCAGGAAAGTGTGTCCGGCCAGAGTAATCAAGCGTGTTAGGCAATGTGGTGCACCCCTACAGGGAAGTTATCTATTCGAATAGCCGTGTCCACAGTAACGGACACTCGGAGTTGTATCCCGATCTATTACAACTAGAAATGGATACTTGAGACATGAGATGGATATGTTGGCTCCGGGATTGCTTTCTCGCAGGGAGTCGAGAAAAGTGTTGGGAACGTGCAATTTCAAAAAAATTCCTACGTTCACGCAAGATCTATCTAGGAGATGCATAGCAACGAGAGGGGAGAGTATGTCCACGTACCCTCGTAGACCGAAAGCGGAAGCGTTTAGTAATGCGGTTGATGTAGTCGAACATCTTCACGATCCAACCGATCCAAGTACCGAACGTACGGCACTTCCGTGTTCAGCACACGTTCAGCTCGATAACGTCCCTCGAGCTCTTGATCCAGTTGAGGACGAGGGAGAGTTCCGTCAGCACGACGGCGTGGTGACGGTGTTGATGATGTTACCGGCGCAGGGCTTCGCCTAAGCACTACGACGATATGACCGAGGTGTGTAACTGTGGAGGGGGGCACCGCACACGCTAAGAGATTGTCTGTTGTGCCTTTGGGTGCCCCCTGCCCACGTATATAAAGGAGGGGGGAGGAGGAGGCCGGCCAAGGGGGAGGCGCACCAAAGGGGGGAGTCCTACTAGGACTCCAAACCTAGTAGGATTCGCCCCCCCCCCCCCCCTTTCCTTCCAACGGAGAGGGGGAAAGGGGAAAAGAGGGAGAGGGAGAAGGAAAGAGGGGGCCCGGCCCCCTCCCCTAGTCCAATTCGGATTGGGGCAAGGGGGGCGCGCCCCACCTCCTGTGGCCTGCCTCCTCTCCTCCACTATGGCCCATTAGGCCTAATAACTTTCCCGGGGGGTTCCGGCAACCTCCCGGTACTCCGAAAAATCCCCGATCTTCTTCGGAACCATTCCGGTGTCCGTATATAACCTTCCAATATATCAATCTTTATGTCTCGGCCATTTCGAGACTCCTCGTCACATCCGTGATCTCATCCGGGACTCTGAGCAAACTTTGGTCATCAAATCACATAACTCATAATACAAATCGTCATCGAACGTTAAGCGTGCGGACCCTACGGGTTCGAGAACTATGTAGACATGACCGAGACATATCTCCGGTCAATAACCAATAGCGGAACCTGGATGCTCATATTGGCTCCTACATATTCTACGAAGATCTTTATCGGTCAAACCGCATAACAACATACGTTATTCCCTTTGTCTTCGGTATGTTACTTGCCCGAGATTCGATCGTCGGTATCATCATACCTAGTTCAATCTCGTTACCGGCAAGTCTCTTTACTCGTTCCGTAGTGCATCATCCCGTAACTAACTCATTAGTCACATTGCTTGCAAGGCTTCATATGATGTGCATTACCGAGAGGGCCCAGAGATACCTCTCCGATACTCGGAGTGACAAATCCTAATCTCGATCTATGCCAACCCAACAAACACCTTCGGAGACACCTGTAGAGCATCTTTATAATCACCCAGTTACGTTGTGACGTTTGATAGCACACAAGGTGTTCCTCTGGTATTCAGGAGTTGCATAATCTCATAGTCAGAGGAATATGTATAAGTCATGAAGAATGCTATAGCAATAAAACTTAACGATCATTATGCTAAGCTAACGGATGGGTCTTGTCCATCACATCATTCTCCCTAATGATGTGATCCCATTAATCAAATGACAACACATGTCTATGGTTAGGAAACTTAACCATCTTTGATCAACGAGCCAGTCAAGTAGAGGCATACTAGGGACACTTGGTTTTGTTTATGTATTCACACATGTATCAAGTTTCCGGTTAATACAATTCTAGCATGAATAATAAACATTTATCATGATATAAGGAAATATAAATAACAACTTTATTATTGCCTCTAGGGCATATTTCCTTCAGTCTCCCACTTGCACTAGAGTCAATAATCTAGATTACATAGTAATGATTCTAGCACCCATGGAGTCTTGGTGCTGATCATGTTTTGCTCGTGGAAGAGGCTTAGTCAACGGGTCTACAACATTCAGATCCATATGTATTTTGCAAATCTATATGTCTCCCTCCTTGACTTGATCACGTATGGAATTGAAGCGTCTCTTGATGTGTTTTGTTCTTTTGTGAAATCTGGATTCCTTCGCCAAGGCAATTGCTCCAGTATTGTCACAAAAGATTTTCATTGGACCCGATGCACTAGGTATTACACCTAGATCGGATATGAAATCCTTCATCCAGACTCCTTAATTTGCTGCTTCCAAAGCAGCTATGTATTCCGCTTCACACGTAGATCCCGCCACGATGCTCTGCTTGGAACTGCACCAACTGACAGCTCCACCATTCAATATAAATACGTATCCGGTTTGTGACTTAGAGTCATCCGGATCAGTGTCAAAGCTTGCATCGACGTAACCACTTACGACAAGCTCTTTGTCACCTCCATAAACAAGAAACATATCCTTAGTCCTTTTCAGGTATTTTAGGATGTTCTTGACCGCTGTCCAGTGATCCACACCTGGATTACTTTGGTACCTCCCTGCTAAACTTATAGCAAGGCACACATCAGGTCTGGTACACAGCATTGCATGCATGATAGAACCTATGGCTGAGGCATAGGGAATGACTTTCATTTTCTCTCTATCTTCTGCAGTGGTTGGGCATTGAGTCTTACTCAACTTCACACCTTGCAACACAGGCAAGAACCCTTTCTTTGACTGATCCATTTTGAACTTCTTCAAAACTTTATCAAGGTATGTGCTTTGTGAAAGTCCTATTAAGCGTCTTGATCTATCTCTATAGATCTTGATGCCCAATATATAAGTAGCTTCACCGAGGTCTTTCATTGAAAAACTTTTATTCAAGTATCCTTTTATGCTATCCAAAAATTCTATATTGTTTCCAATCAATAATATATCATCCACATATAATATTAGAAATGCTACAGAGCTCCCACTCACTTTCTTGTAAATACAGGCTTCTCCAAAAGTCTGTATAAAACCATATGCTTTGATCACTTCATCAAAGCGTATATTCCAACTCCGAGATGCTTGCACCAGTCCATAAATGGATCGCTGGAGATTGCACACTTTGTTAGCTCCCTTAGGATCGACAAAACCTTCTGGTTGCATCATATACAACTCTTCTTTAAGAAATCCAATAAGGAATGCAGTTTTGACATCCATTTGCCAAATTTCATAATCATAAAATGCGGCAATTGCTAACATGATTCGGACAGACTTAAGCATCGCTACGGGTGAGAAGGTCTCATCGTAGTCAACTCCTTGAACTTGTCGAAAACCTTTCGCAACAAGTCGAGCTTTGTAGACAGTAACATTACCGTCAGTGTCAGTCTTCTTCTTGAAGATCCATTTATTCTCTATGGCTTGCCGATCATCGGGCAAGTCAACCAAAGTCCACACTTTGTTCTCACACATGGATCCCATCTCAGATTTTATGGCCTCAAGCCATTTCGCAGAATCTGGGTTCATCATCGCTTCCTCATAGTTTGTAGGTTCATCATGGTCTAGTAACATGACTTCCAGAACAGGATTACCGTACCACTCTGGTGCGGAACGTACTCTGGTTGACCTACAAGGTTTGGTAGTAACTTGATCCGAAGTTTCATGATCATCATCATTAACTTCCTCACTAATTGGTGTAGGCATCACTGGAACTGATTTCTGTGGTGAACTACTTTCCAATTCGGGAGAAGGTACAATTACCTCATCAAGTTCTACTTTCCTCCCACTCACTTCTTTTGAGAGAAACTCCTTCTCTAGAAAGGATCCATTCTTAGCAACGAATATCTTGCCTTCGGATCTGTGATAGAAGGTGTACCCAACAGTCTCCTTTGGGTATCCTATGAAGACGCATTTTTCCGATTTGGGTTTGAGCTTATCAGGTTGAAGCTTTTTCACATAAGCATCGCAGCCCCAAACTTTAAGAAATGACAGCTTAGGTTTCTTGCCAAACCACAGTTCATATGGTGTCGTCTCAATAGATTTAGATGGTGCCCTATTTAACGTGAATGCAGTTGTCTCTAATGCATAACCCCAAAACGATAGTGGTAAATTGGTAAGAGACATCATAGGTCGCACCATATCTAATAAAGTACGGTTACGATGTTCTGACACACCATTACGCTGTGGTGTTCCAGGTGGCGTGAGTTGCGAAACTATTCCACATTGTTTCAAATGAAGACCAAACTCATAACTCAAATATTCACCTCCACGATCAGATCATAGAAACTTTATTTTCTTGTTACGATGATTTTTCACTTCACTCTGAAATTCTTTGAACTTTTCAAATGTTTCAGATTTATGTTTCATTAAGTAGATATACCCATATCTGCTCAAATCATCTGTGAAGGTCAGAAAATAATGATACCCGCCGCGAGCCTCAACACTCATCGGACCGCATACATCGGTATGTATTATTTCCAATAAGTCAGTTGCTCGCTCCATTGTTCCAGAGAACGGAGTTTTAGTCATCTTGCCCATGAGGCATGGTTCGCAAGTATCAAGTGATTCATAATCAAGTGATTCCAAAAGCCCATCAGCATGGAGTTTCTTCATGCGCTTTACACCAATATGACCTAAACAGCAGTGCCACAAATAAGTTGCACTATCATTATTAACTTTGCATCTTTTGGCTTCAATATTATGAATATGTGTATCACTACAGTCGAGATTCAACAAAAATAGACCACTCCTCAAGGGTGCATGACCATAAAAGATATTATTCATATAAATAGAACAACCATTATTCTCTGATTTAAATGAATAACCGTCTCCCATCAAACAAGATCCAGATATAATGTTCATGCTCAACGCTGGCACCAAATAACAATTATTTAGGTCTAAAACTAATCCTGAAGGTAGATGTAGAGGTAGCGTGCCGACGGCGATCACATCGACTTTGGAACCAATTCTCACGCGCATCGTCACCTCGTCCTTAGCCAATATTCGTTTAATCCGTAGCCCCTGTTTCGAGTTACAAATATGAGCAACTGAACTGGTATCAAATACCCAGGCACTACTACGAGCATTAGTAAGGTACACATCAATAACATGTATATCAAATATACCTTTGTTCACTTTGCCATCCTTCTTATCCGCCAAATACTTGAGGCAGTTCCGCTTCCAATGACCAGTGCCTTTGCAGTAGAAGCACTCAGTTTCAGGCTTAGGTCCAGACTTGGGTTTCTTCCCGGGAGTAGCAACTTGCTTGCTATTCTTCTTGAAGTTCCCCTTCTTTCCTTTGCCCTTTTTCTTGAAACTAGTGGTCTTGTTAACCATCAACACTTGATGCTCTTTCTTGATTCTAACTCCGCAGCTTTGAGCATAGCGAAGAGCTCGGGAATTGTTTTATTCATCCCTTGCATATTATAGTTCATCACAAAGCCTTTGTAGCTTGGTGGCAGTGATTGAAGAACTCTGTCAATAACACTATCATCCGGAAGATTAACTCCCAGCTGAGTCAACTGGTTATGGTACCCAGACATTCTGAGTATGTGTTCACTGACAGAACTGTTCTCCGCCATCTTGCAGCTATAGAACTTGTTGGAGACTTCATATCTCTCAACTCGGGCATTTGCTTGAAATATTAACTTCAACTCTGGAACATCTCATATGCTCCATGACATTCAAAACGTCTTTGAAGTCCCGATTCTAAGCCGTAGAGCATGGCACACTGAACTATAGAGTAGTCAACAGACCATGTTTGCCAGACGTTCAAAGCGTCTACATTAGCGGGAGCGGGCTTGTCACCTAGCAGTGCATCAAGGACATAATTCTTTTGTGCAGCAATGAGGATAATCCTCAAGTTATTGACCCAGTCCGTGTAGTTGCTACCATCATCTTTCAACTTAGCTTCCTCTAGGAACGCATTAAAATTCAAGGGAACGATAGCACGGGCCATTGATCTACAACAACATAGATATGCAAAAAGCTATCAGGACCAAGTTCATGATAAATTAAAGTTCAATTAATCATATTACTTAAGAACTCCCACTTAGATAGACATCCCTCTAGTCATCTAAATGATCACGTGATCCATATCAACTAAACCATGTCCGATCATCACGTGAGATGGAGTAGTTTTCAATGGTGAATATCTCTATGTTGATCATATCTACTATATGATTCACGTTCGACCTTTCGGTCTCCAGTGTTCCGAGGCCATATCTGCATATGCTAGGCTCGTCAAGTTTAACCCGAGTATTCTGCACGTGCAAAACTGGCTTGCACCCGTTGTATGTGAACATAGAGCTTATCACACCCGATCATCACGTGGTGTCTCGGCACGACGAACTGTCGCAACGGTGCATACTCAGGGAGAACACTTATACCTTGAAATTTAGTGAGGGATCATCTTATAATGCTACCGCCATACTAAGCAAAATAAGATGCATAAAAGATAAACATCACATGCAATCAAAATATGTGACATGAAATGGCCATCATCATCTTGTGCCTTTGATCTCCATCACCAAAGCACCGTCATGATCTCCATCGTCACCGGCTTGACACCTTGATCTCCATCGTAGCATCGTTGTCGTCTCGCCAAGTATTGCTTCTACGACTATCGCTACCGCATAGTGATAAAGTAAAGCAATTACATGGCGATTGCATTTCATACAATAAAGCGACAACCATAAGGCTCCTGCCAGTTGCCGATAACTTTTACAAAACATGATCATCTCATACAATAACGTGTATCACATCATGTCTTGACCATATCACATCATAGCATGCTCTGCAAAAACAAGTTAGACGTCCTCTACTTTGTTGTTGCAAGTTTTACGTGGCTGCTACGGGCTTCAAGCAAGAACCGTTCTTACCTACGCATCAAAACCACAACGATTTTTCATCAAGTGTGCTGTTTTAACCTTCAACAAGGACCGGCCGTAGTCAAACTCCATTCAACTAAAGTTGGAGAAACAGACACCCGCCAGCCACCTTTGTGCAAAGCACATCGGTAGAACCAGTCTCATGAACGCGGTCATGTAATGTCGGTCGGGCCGCTTCATCCAACAATACCGCCGAATCAAAGTAAGACGTTGGTGGTAAGCAGTATCACTATTATTGCCCACAACTCTTTGTGTTCTACTCGTGCATATCATCTACGCATAGACCTGGCTCGGATGCCACTATTGGGAACGTGCAATTTCAAAAAAATTCCTACGTTCACGCAAGATCTATCTAGGAGATGCATAGCAACGAGAGGGGAGAGTATGTCCACGTACCCTCGTAGACCGAAAGCGGAAGCGTTTAGTAACGCGGTTGATGTAGTCGAACGTCTTCACGATCCAACCGATCCAAGTACCGAACGTACGGCACCTCCGCGTTCAGCACACGTTCGGCTCGATAATGTCCCTCGAGCTCTTGATCCAGTTGAGGACGAGGGAGAGTTCCGTCAGCACGACGGCGTGGCGACGGTGTTGATGATGTTACCGGCGCAGGGCTTCGCCTAAGCACTACGATGATATGACCGAGGTGCGTAACTGTGGAGGGGGGCACCGCACATGGCTAAGAGATTGTCTGTTGTGCCTTTGGGTGCCCCCCTGCCCACGTATATAAAGGAGGGGGGAGGAGGAGGCCGGCCAAGGGGGAGGCGCACCAAAGGGGGGGAGTCCTACTAGGACTCCAAACCTAGTAGGATTCGCCCCCCCTTTCCTTCCAACGGAGAGGGGGAAAGGGGAAAGGAGGGAGAGGGAGAAGGAAAGAGGGGGGCCGGCCCCCTCCCCTAGTCCAATTCGGATTGGGGCAAGGGGGGCACACCCCACCTCCTGTGGCCTGCCTCCTCTCCTCCACTATGGCCCATTAGGCCCAATAACTTTCCCGGGGGGTTCCGGCAACCTCCCGGTACTCCGAAAAATCCCCGATCTTCTTCGGAACCATTCTGGTGTCCGTATATAACCTTCCAATATATCAATCTTTATGTCTCAACCATTTCAAGACTCCTCGTCACGTCCGTGATCTCATCCGGGACTCCGAACAAACTTCGGTCATCAAATCGCATAACTCATAATACAAATCGTCATCGAACGTTAAGCGTGCGGACCCTACGGGTTTGAGAACTATGTAGACATGACCAAGACATATCTCCGGTCAATAACCAATAGCGGAACCTGGATGCTCATATTGGCTCCTACATATTCTATGAAGATCTTTATCGGTCAAACCGCATAACAACATACGTTATTCCCTTTGTCATCGGTATGTTACTTGCCCGAGATTCGATCGTCGGTATCATCATACCTAGTTCAATCTCGTTACCGGCAAGTCTCTTTACTCGTTCCGTAGTGCATCATCCCGTAACTAACTCATTAGTCACATTGCTTGCAAGGCTTCATATGATGTGCATTATCGAGAGGGCCCAGAGATACCTCTCCGATACTCGGAGTGACAAATCCTAATCTCGATCTATGCCAACCCAACAAACACCTTCGGAGACACCTGTAGAGCATCTTTATAATCACCCAGTTACGTTGTGATGTTTGATAGCACACAAGGTGTTCCTCTGGTATTTGGGAGTTGCATAATCTCATAGTCAGAGGAATATGTATAAGTCATGAAGAAAGCTATAGCAATAAAACTTAACGATCATTATGCTAAGCTAACGGATGGGTCTTGTCCATCACATCATTCTCCTAATGATGTGATCCCGTTAATCAAATGACAACACATGTCTATGGTTAGGAAACTTAACCATCTTTGATCAACGAGCCAGTCAAGTAGAGGCATACTAGGGACACTTAGTTTTGTTTATGTATTCACACATGTATCAATTTTTCGGTTAATACAATTCTAGCATGAATAATAAACATTTATCATGATATAAGGAAATATAAATAACAACTTTATTATTGCCTCTAGGGCATATTTCCTTCTAAAGGATCTCTGGGCGTTAATACTGCAACATGCTTGTTAATTAATATGCTATTATGTACTCTTTTGAATGCTGCAAGATGCTTGAAGATGCTAGTCTTCGATAGGTTAGGTCTTTCCCTCTGTTCGGGCATTCTGCAGTTCAGTCCACAGATACATCCCTTCCCTTGATACCAATGCATACTTAGTATAGATCTGATGCTTGCGAGTACTTTGGATAAGTACTCACGGTTGCTTTGTTACCCCTTTTCCCCCGGTGAGGACGCGGCCATCGTACGGGCCCTCACGAAGTGTTTCCACATCGTCATCTTTGCAAGAAGGGGTTGCGGGAATGGGGATTGGGATTCGTGGATTCGGCGGTTGCCGGCACTGGAGCAGACGAGCCAGCGAAGCTTAAGAAGGAAGACTTAAATAGACCCACAAATTTTCATCGCAAACGGTTCCTATAAAAAAAACTGTGTGTGATGTTGATATCTTTTATTAGCTGTGAAAGACAAATTTGGAGTAAAGTGGCAACGGATGGTGTTTTAAATGTACGAGAAAATTTGTAGTACTAATACAACTGTCATGTCAAAAGTTGTAAAATTTCAAGGGTCATTTGACCTTTTAAGACATTTAAAGTGATTTTCTAGCCATTTAATGACCGTAATTAAAATTTGAACTACATCTACATGCAACGGCTAACCATAATGGTTTGAAAAATCATATTTGTGTACTTGTGTGCGAGTTAATTCCATGTGCAGTAAATTGGAAGGAATTTTCAAACATATTGGTGTCACGGCCTGGACACATGCATGGAGTGCCATGGCATTTAAATTCCAAAAAATTAAAAAATTATCAGAAACACATGAAACCTTGCTTGATGTAATGTCATGCCACCAAGATGATGTGGTAAAAAAATTGTCATATTTAACAAAAGTTTGGACACAAACCCCTCACAAACCGGAGCAACACACTAGAAGGCTCGTGGTTCCGAGGGGGAACAATGCATGTTTGATGACGAACGGGAGATAGCTTCCTCTTACATCCTTCAAAAAATTTCTACATTTAACATGCACTAATACAACTGTCATGTGAAAATTTCGAAAATTCTAGGGGTCATTTGACCTTTTAAAGACATCTAAGTGATTTTCTAGCCATTTAATGACCGTAAATCAAATTTGAACTACATCTACATGCAACGGCTAACCATAACGGTTTGAAAAATCATATTTGTGTATTTGTGTGCGAGTTAATTCCATGTGCAGTAAATTGGAAGGAATTTTCAAATATATTGGTGTCACGGCCTGGACACATGCATGGAGTGCCATGGCATTTAAATTCCAAAAAATTTAAAAAAGATCGGAAACACATGAAACCTTGCTTGATGTAATGTCATGCCACCAAGATGATGTGGTAAAAATTTTGGTATGTTTGACGAAAGTTTGGACACACGCCCCTCACAAACCGGAGCAACTCACTAGAAGGCTCGTGGTTCCGAGAGGGAACAATGCATGTTTGATGATGAACGGGAGATAGCTTCCTCTCACGGCCTTCAAATTTTTTCTACATTTAACGTGCACTAATACAACTGTCATGTGAAAATTTAGAAAATTCTAGGGGTCATTTGACCTTTTTAAGACATTTAAGTGATTTTCTAGCCATTTAATGACCGTAATTCAAATTTGAACTACATCTACATGCAACGGCTAACCATAACGGTTTGAAAAATCATATTTGTGTACTTGTGTGCGAGTTAATTCCACGTGCTGTAAATTGGAAGGAATCTTCAAATATATTGGTGTCACGGCCTGGACACATGCATGGAGTGACATGGGATTTAAATTCCAAAAAATTAAAAAATGATCAGAAACACAGGAAACCTTGCTTGATGTAATGTCATGCCACCAAGATGATGTGGTAAAAAAATTAGCATGTTTGACGAAGCTTTCTCTTACGGCCTTAATTTTTTTTCTATATTTAACGTGTACTAATACAACTGTCATGTGAAAAATTGTAAAATTTTAGGGGTCATTTGACATTTTTAAGACATTTAAGTGATTTTCTAGCCATTTAATGACCGTAATCCAAATTTGAACTACATCTACAAGCAGCGGCTAACCACAACAGTTTGAAAAATCATATTTGTGTACTTGTGTGCGAGTTAATTCCATGTGCAGTAAATTGGAACGAATTTTCAAACATATTGGTATCACGGCTTAGACACATGCATGGAGTGCCATGGCATTTAAATTCCAAAAAATTAAAAAATGGTCAGACGATGTAAATATCTGGTGTTCAAAAAAGAAAATGTAAAGATCTAACAAGACAACCGAGCCCCACACGATTGGCACTCTATTTCGCGCCTTGAGGTTAGGAAGGTGAGTGGCGCGGGTTATTAATCAAACACGGTTCGGTATTGAAAACCGTCAGCTATTAAGTTCACACACGGCTTTTGCTGCGGGAATCGTGTGTAATTCAAACTACAGTACTTGTAAATTCCGGCGACCGGCGTGTGTACTGTTCCCGTTGATCTAGATTCCGGCCGCCAATAAATACTACCTTCCTCATGTCGTCCCGCCTGCATTCTCATCTACATCCTCCCCTCGCTCGCCCTCTTTCTCTCTCTCTCTCTCTCAAATCTCTGCCATGGCGCCGCCGATCTGCCCACGCGCCGACGAGGAGGCGCCGCCCCCCGAGGATGCTCAGTCGAAGAGCAGCGACGAGCAGGACCCCTACGCGCCGCCGAACGAGGTTGCGCCGGACTCCCCAACTTTGGAGTGGTTTTGGGGTCAGTACAATCTTTGTCTGTGGAAGTGGTTACCGCCGGCTGAGAAAGCCAGGCAAGTGGTGTTAAAGAAGGAGATGACGGAGGAGGAAGCCAGGTACCAGGCGGCCTGTGAAGCCCGTGATGCTGCCTGGAAAAAGGAGGCGGTGGAGCTTTGGGGGCAGGCTCACCGTCGTGCGGAGGAGGTGTACGAAGACGAGTACTTCACGAGGAAGGTCAAAGGCGCTAGGCGCCTCATTGCTGCGTGGAGGTGGGCCGATAAGCTCCAGCGTGCCACCGACGAGGAGCTCCGGTGGGCGCCCAACAAAATGGCAAGATCGTTCGCGCTCGTCCGCCAGCAAGAGGCAGATCAGTACGTCAAGCGTTGCGAGGCGGAGGAGGCGGAGTACTACCTCCGCGCTGGGAAGACGTCGCGCACCAGGGAGCTGCTGGCGAGGGGCTGTCGGAATACTGCCCCTAGGAGGGATTATTAGTTTTAGTATTGTTCGTTTCAATTTTATGCATTGTACCTAGTAGTTAAGTATCATCACGTATATGTGATGATATTATATATATTCTATGATGAACTAATGAACAATTAATATATATTATGAATTCTATTTTCTATCTGTTTTCGTATACTATTTTGTATCTAGCTGTTATCATCCACATATACAGAATGGAAAGCATATACACACACATTGAAACAGAACATATAAGAACGGAAAACAGAGTACACACATTGAAACAGAGCAATATTATGATTGCTGTGAATATATAGCGATCCACGTCGAAATGACTCAACAAAATAAAAAGCATCCATGAGACCATGACCAGCAGCCCTTGCCTACGGTAGCTCTTGGCTCTGCCTGAACTCGTGCAGGTGTTCGTCCAAACGGTCGACACGCTCGCGATACATCTGAAGTGCGATCTTGAGCTCCAAGTTGGCTATTTCATCGAAGATCACCAGCTCGAGGATGCGGCAGCCATGTTCCTCTACTGCGCCCAGGTGGACACCTGGGCCAAGGAGGCGGTCGAGCCTAGCGACCAGCACGTTGGCATCGAGCGGGCCGCGGACAAGGCGAACGGCGCGACCCATGCGAATGGCGCGGCGGGCGTCTGGTGCAAGTACGGCGCGACCGGCCTCTGGTGCAAGTACGACGCAGACGGCCTCTGCCCACTCTTGGCGAGGAATGGGGGTACTGACGGGACGTGTACCTAGCTGCGATGCCCTGTCGACAGCAGGCAAGCACCGATGGATCCGCTTTTGCTGTGCGGCGCGCCGCGTCTCTCGCTCTGCGGCGCTCCAACGATCTCGCTGTGCAGTGAGCCGCAGCCTATCGGCGCGGATGCGCCTAGCTTGCTCTGCGGCGCGCCATCGATCATGTTGTGCGGTGAGCTGTAGCCTCTCGGCGCTGACATGCCTATCTTGATCCTCAGCGCTGAAGCGCCATGCGCCAAGGGTCTGCTCAACCCTGGCGATAACGCGCATCACGGCGTCGTCCATCGCGTTGCCGGGCAGCGCCTCGGCCTTGACAGGCCGTGGTGCCTTCTCGTTTTCCTCATCGAGGAGGTTGATGGTAGAGGCGGCGCTTTGGTGGGTTGGCATGCTTGGAAAAGGTGGATGTGCTACAGGCTGCGCTTGTTGCCTCCGTGCGTCGCGCGCCGCGCGCAATATCGCTGGGTGGCGGCGGGAAACCGGTGAGGAAATGGAGAGAAATGGTGATGTGTTCATAAAACACCATCAATTAATGGAAACTTAGCATAGAAGGAACATCGAGCTAGCATGACGCGTGCGGGCACATTGCTCGCCCAAGGCTATGATCCATATACTTGTGTGCCCAACAGAGCACACTATTCACAGTAAAGAATATTGTTCCGTTCATCCGAGTGAACTGTATGCCGTATATTGCACACACATTCATCGGGTTGACCGTTTCTTTTGTGTTGCCTAATCACAAACAGTTCATCCGAGTGAACTGTATGCCGTATATCGCATGCACCTTCATCTGGCTGCCCATTTCTGTTGTTCCGCCTCATCGCAAATAGTTTATCCGAGTGAACTGTATGCCGTATACCGCACATGCCTCCATCTGGCTGCCCATTTCTTTTGTTATGCCTCATCACAAACAGTTCATTGAACTGAACCGTATGCCCCACAACGCACATGCAACTAAAATCTGAACCGTGTTTGATGTATCCGTCATCGCAAACATTTTGCATCTTTTTTTAGGGTTTTTTACATCACCGTTTGCGATTAATGCATCACACACAGTTTCATCGAAGGGTCTCTGATTGTAGTGTCGCGTTAGTAGCATCCTGTAGTAGTGTATCATCATAGAACTTCTCATGCTAGAGTAACGATTTAACGATTCATTCACAAGTTGAAGTATAAAACATAAACTTTATTGGAAACTAACAAACTATGATCTCAGTCATTGAAACAATCAGAATCCATCATATTTTCAGAAAGAGTCTATGCAAGAGCTTTGTTTAGCAAGTTCACATACTCAACTATCATTTAGTCTTATATGATTGCTGACACTCAAGGCATATTTATAGAGCAAAAGTTTCAGTCAGACACATAGAAAGATAGGGGATTATAGTTTTGTCTCCCAACTTATTTACCTCAAGGGTAATGTCAACAATAATAACTCATGACCACCTACATCCAACCGGATATATATGTCTAGATCTATCTACCACATGATGCTTGCCACTAAAGAGTACATAGAGAGGAATAAGGATGAACACTATTGACTCTTGCATAAAAGTAAATACATGAAAGTAAAAGATAGGCCCTTCATAGAGGGAAGCAGAGGTTTTCATGCACTTTTTGTTTTTGAATGTGCAAGCTCTTAATTTAAAGGATCCTCACTTTATATTGCCCCTTGTGATAGTAACCTTTATTATGCAATCTGTCACTTTTACTTCTTCACCATCACAAGATCGTACAAAGCTTACTTTCGCTTACAATAAAAGATCATATGACAACTTACTTGAAGGATCTTATTCAATCCATAGGTAGATATGGTGGACTCTTATGACATGAAACTATGTTTAAGGGTTTTGGATGCACACGTAGTGTTTTTTACTTAGTGCGAATTTTTGGCTACCAAAAGATCCTTGACAAGCACCACATGTTAGAAGATCCTTGTGTCAGAGGTGTGGTGATGGGCAGTGGCGAAGCCACGTACATGTTGGGTAGAAAATTGACTACCCAGCTTTTTGGTGAAACTAGCATATAGGCGTAGAGATATTGGAACAAATTTGTATAAATTCATATATTTGACTACACAATTTCAAATTGACTACACAAGACAACATTTCTGGCACCGCCACTGGTGATGGGCGAATTTGGGTGTGCTGCATCCAAAAGTCATCATGGGTGACTGACGTTGTGGAGCCATCAATATCCATGGCCTCATCAGTTTCTTCATCGCTTCTAGAGGAAGCGACATTTTCTTCAGTCACAAGGTCTAGCTATGGTTTCCGCGATGATACCTGATGAAGTGAAGCATGTGCTTCCACTTCAATTTCTTCATCCACCTGCTTTGTGGTAGCAGCAGAGTGGGTATATTCTTCTTCATTGTCATCAACTGGAGGAATAACATATTCCACCCCATATGGAACTATCTGAAGATCTTCAGCAGTACGAGTAGGGGGCGCTGATAAAATTGGGGTAGCATCAATTGGGACAACTGAAGACATTGGAGCCATCTTTAGTTTCTTCACAGATTCTGTGGTCGGAGGGGCTGGAACTTTTCTCTTCTTAGCTTCCTTCTCAGCTGCCTTGGTCTTCTTCGCTTCTAATGGAGGAGGAAGGGTGATAAGATTTAAAGATGAAGACTTTGGTGGCGCTGCAGCCGAGGAACTTGTTGGTGCAGTTTCTTCAGGCATGACTGATGCAGTCGTCCTGGCAGTTTCTTCAGGCGCAACTTCTTCAGTTACCCTAGCTGGTTCTTGAGGAGGAGGAGAGAGCACAGTCTCACTGGCCTGAGGGTTTTGCAATGGAGCTGATGAAATTGATGGGGGCACAGAGCCAAGCTTGGCGGCCTCCCTCTTGTTGTGGCTATCAAGCTTGGCTTGTGCAATCTTGTGCTTTTCCATCAGGATGAAAGACGTCAGCACATGACTCGGACCAAGAGGAAAATCGAGGTCATCAAGCGGTGTATCTGACTGATGTGACGGCGGCCCTATCTTTCGATGAGAGTGTGGATAACTATCAATTTAATGGATTTTGACCTTGACGATCCAGCTATATCGTACCCGACGATACGCCTCGACAATCGCTAAACCAATCTCCGATGGTTATTGACCTTGCCGTAGGCACGATCAACCTGAACAACAAGGTTCGAGTTCCTACAAGCAACTGAAGAACCGGCAAGAACAAAGGTGAATTGCAATCTGAAATTGCGGATGAAATATTGAGCACATGAAATAGATGAAAAGTTAGGGTTCCACTATGGATCTGACAAGACGATAGTCCTACACGTTTCGTAGATGCGAATTATAGCGATGGCTAGACAATACAATAAAACCCAAAAAACCCAACTCTAAACCCTAATCTATGATAGCTATTTATTACAGGCAGATGTTGCGGGCGAGTCGGTTCACTGTGTTTCTTCCGGACTGCTGTAGGTCCACGCGTACATGCCGAAGTATGGCAGGGCGGCCAAATATTCTAGTGCCCACGTTGGTAGTTGATTCCTAATCCAAGTGCTTTGGTCCTGGTGTCTTTTGTCATTGTGCACGTAACATCAATTGATGGCTGTGATGTATGGTTCCCTGGGTACATGCATGCATGTGACATGGTTGATGGATGGAATGGATTCGTTGGTCAGTCAAATCATACGTACGAAGGAGCGATAATACCTGGCCATTTATTTGACGCGCGCGCTCTAGTTATAGGTCCGGATGGAATAACCGATGTAGGAGTGACGGCAGGTGTAAAGATGTGCTCATCATCCCCCCATTTTTGAATCGAAGTCATCCTCGACAGTATTTCTTCGTCCTCATCCAAATAAGGCTTTAAATCTGCAACATTAAATGTGGGACTAACCTGAAATTCTGTAGGCAGATCAAGCTTATACGCATTCTCATTAATCTTTTCTATCACCTTAAAAGGCCATCCGCACGAGGCATTAATTTTGACTTTCGTAAATCAGGGAAGCGGTCTTTTCGCAAATGTAACCATACTAAATCACCTGGTTCAAACACAATACTTTTCCTACCCTGACTACCAGCAAGTTTATACTTGGCATTCATGCGTTCAATATTTTTCTTAGTCATCTCATGCATTTTCAATACTAGCTCAGCACGTTCTTTAGTATCAAGGTTTACCTTCTCCGAAGATGGAATGGGTAATAAATCAATAGGCGCACGAGGTATAAATCCATAAACAATCTCAAAAGGGCATAACTTTGTGGTAGAATGAACTGAACGATTATAAGCAAACTCTACATGAGGTAAACATTCTTCCCACATTTTTAAGTTCTTTTTCAAAACAGCCCTAAGCATAGTAGACAATATTCGATTAACCACTTCAGTTTGACCATCTGTTTGAGGATGATATGTAGTGCTAAATAAAAGTTTAGTCCCCAATTTTGTCCACAACACCCTCCAAAAGTGGCTAAGAAATTTTGTGTCACGATCAGAAACAATTGTATTTGGCACACCATGCAAACGAACTACTTCGCGAAAGAACAAATCAGCAATGTGAGTAGCATCATCACTTTTATGACAAGGTATAAAATGTGCCAATCTTAGAGAATCTATCGACAACAACAAATATACTATCCCTCCCCCGTCGTGTTCTAGGCAGTCCTAATACAAAGTCCATAGATATATCTTCCCAAGGAGTGCCAGGAACAGGAAGAGGCATATATAAACCATGTGGGTTCAATCATGACTTAGCTTTTTGGCATGTCGTGCAGCGTGCAACATATCTCTCCACATCCCTTCTCATTTTTGGCCAGAAGAAATGACCAACAAGGATGTCTTCTGTCTTCTTGACGCCAAAATGTCCCATAAGTCCTCCGCCATGCGCCTCCTGTAACAACAAAAGACGAATAGAGCTATCTGGGATGCATAGCTTATTAGCACGAAAAAAAAATCCATCATTAATGACGAAAGTCAAGTTGTGATAACATGGTATAGCGTCTAGACAATGCATCAGCAATAACATTCTCCTTCCCTTTCTTGTGCTTAATAACATAAGGAAAAGATTCAATAAATTCAACCCATTTTGCATGTCTACGGTTCAGTTTGCTTTGACTTCAAATATGCTTGAGTGATTCATGATCAGAATGTGACAAACTCCTTAGGCCACTGAGTTTTTCACTAAAGTATGCTACTGGTTTGCCTTCTTGCAATAAAACACCGCCTAAACCAATGCTGCTAGCATCACATTCTAATTCAAACATCTTATTAAATCAGGTAATTGCAGCAAAGGGCATGTGTAAGCTTATCTTTAAGAATAGTGAAGGCTTCCTCTTGTGCGTCGCTCCAAACAAATGGCACATTTTTCTTTGTGAGCTCGTTGAGCAGCGCTGCGATGTTACTAAAATCCTTCACGAACCTCCGGTAGAACCCAGCAAGTCCGAGAAAACTTCGTACCTGTGTGACCGAATTAGGGGTCGGCCAACTCTGGATCGCTTCAACCTTTGCTTTATCGACTTCAATTGCGTGCGTTGTCACAACATAGCCAAGAAAAGCGACTCGATCCGTGCAAAAAGTGCACTTCTCGATATTACCAAATAAACGTGCATCACGCAGAGCAAAAAAAAATAGCACGCAAATGGTCTAAGTGTTCCTCTAGTGACTTAATTACTATAAATCAGAATATCATCAAAGTATACTACCACAAATCGTCCAATAAAGCTCACAAAACTTCATTCATTAGTCTCATGAAAGTACTAGGTGCATTAGTCAATCCAAAAGGCATAACTAACCACTCATATAAACCAAATTTAGTTTTGAAAGCAGTTTTCCATTCATCACCTAGTTTCATACGAATTTGATGGTAGCCACTACGCAAGTCCACTTTAAAAAACAAAACTGAGCCACTAAGTTCATCAAGCATGTCATCTAATCTAGGAATAGGATGATGATATCGAATTCTAATATTATTGATGGCTCTACAATCAACACACATACGCGAAGTACCGTCTTTTTTTGGAACAAGTAAAATGGGTACAACACATGGACTAAGTGATTCACGAATGTAACCTTTGTCAAGTAGTTCTCGAACTTGTCGCTGAATCTCTTTGGTCTCCTCTGGATTTGTCCAGTATGACACACGGTTGGGTAGTGAGGCGCCAGGTATCAAGTCAATTTGGTGTTCAATTCCTCTCATAGGTGGCAGCCCCGGTGGTACTTCCTTTGGGAAAACATCATGATACTCCTGCAAAAGGTTAGAGACAATAGGAGGCAAAGAAGAAGGCATATCCTCAAATGAAAACCAAACTTCTTTGCAAATAAGAGCATAACATTCATCAGTGTGAGCGTCTAACTCAAAAATTTCAGCACGTGTAGCTAAGACAGAAGCACCTTTCAATTTAATTTCTTTAGATGTGCTAGGATCAGATTTGTGCATCTTATTAAATTGTTCTAACTCATCAACAACTTTCTAATTTTCAGATTTAGTACGCTCAATATTGGTGTTTCTACTAGCCCTAGCAAGATCATCTTTTAAAATTTGCTCAGGAGACATAGGGTGTAGAATGATTTTCTTTCCTTTATGTGTGAGAGTGTATTGATTAGTTCTACCATCATGTAAACATTGTTTATCATACTGCCATGGCCTTCCTAGTAACATAGAACAATCTTGCATAGGCACTATATCGCAGTCAATAGTATCATGGTATGAACCTAAAGAAAAAGGAACTCTCACCATGTGTGTTACCTTTACTTTTCCACCATCATTAAACCATTGAATGTAGTAAGGTTGTGGATGTTGTCGGGAAGGTAGGGAGAGCTTCTCCACCATGTCAATGCTTGCTAAATTGTTACAACTCCCTCCATCAATGATTATGTGAACTGAACGATCGTTGACGACTCCTTTGATGTGGAAGAGGTTGTGACGTTGATCCTTCTTTGTTTTGACAATCTGAGCACTAAGGACACGATGTGATATGAGACTCATGTACTTATCGGCGTCTTCGGCGGTCACATGTTCTTCCTCTTGCGCCGGTCTTGTGTTATCGTCTTCATGTGTAGCGAGCAAGGCATATGTGTCTTCATTAAAATCACTAGCGGAGTCGTACTCGCCGTCTTCACGAATGATCAATACACGCTTATTAGGACACTCCTTCATGACATGGCCAAATCCCTTACAAGTGTGGCACTGGATATCCTTTGTTCTTTTGGAGGAAGCGGATGATGATGACGAACTTTTTGTTGGAGTTGGTGTAGTACTTTTCATTTTGTGCCGAAGTGTGTGATGCTGAAGTTGATGAAGTAGGCCCCGGTCGAGAGGTTGCAGGTGTTGTTGTAGAGGTGCGAGTGGATGGGGCAGCAGAGGTGCGCGGCGCCCATGTGGAAGTACGACCTGCAGAAAAATTAGAACGCATTCTCGAACGACCCTGCACTTCATGTTCAGCATGTATAGCTAGATGGAATAAACGGGTCATTGAATGATAATCCTTATAAGCAAGTATGTCATAAATTTCTCTATTCAATCCACCCAAGAACCTAGCCATAGAGGCTTCCTCGGTCTCAACTAAACCACAACATAACATGCCCATTTGCAATTCTTGATAATAGTCTTCCACAGATTTAGATCCTTGGTTCAAGCGTTGTAGTTTATTTAGCAAGTCACGTTCATAATATCCAGGAACAAAACGGTGACGCATTATTAATTTCAAAGCTTCCCAAGTGGCAGGAATATTATTAGGATGTTTGCGACAATGTTCTCTCCACCAAACAGAAGCAAAATCACTAAACTCACTAGTTGCAACCCTAACTCTTTTATCATCAGGAAAATCATGACAAGCAAATTTTTGATCAACTAATAATTCTCAGTTAAGATAAAGCTCCGGATCATATTTCCCATCAAAAGGAGGCATAACAAATTTAATTCTACCCAAAGAGTCATCATGGCCACGTACCTGAGGACATTGGTGTCATCCCATACCTTGTTGATTATTGCGTAGTCGACGATGATCATGATCATTGTTATCATTCACTGCATCAGGATCCTCGGAATCACCATCATAGTTGTCATCTTGGATGTCCTCGTGCGGGCCGGCTATTGAGTTGGCGTTGCGAGGACGGGGCTGGTCGACGGCATTGGTGTATGAAAGAGGGTGCCTCGGGTCTCCTGGGGGCACCCGACAAGCTCGTTGTAGACCTGTGTTGGTGGCTGGAAGACGCGGAGTGGCAATGGAGGCGGCACCCAGACGGGCATCCTGGGCATCGAGACATTTCATAATAGATGCAAGTGTTTGAGTGAACGTCTCATTGTTATCCTCGATCGACTTGAGACGCTTACCAAGTGCGCCCTCGAACGATGTGAACCGCTCGATGTATGCATGCACATCCTCCTCAAGGCGTGCCACCGTGGCTTTCATGTTGTCTTCGTCACCTGTCATGGTTAGGATGAAACAAGAACAAAATCACAAGTATATTGCTCCTACAGTAACTACGATGAGGCGGTGGAAAATGTCTCTCAACTCTCGAGCAATTACCAAGCTCTTACCTGTTCTTACCGTGCTGCAGTGGTTGTCGGCCATTGGCGATGTCAAAGTTATCAAAAAATTGATATAACGATTACCAAGTGACCGAACAAGGTACAATATAGGGAGTGGAGCTTGGTGAAGGTTTCCTCAACTCACAATATGTGGCACAATTAAGGAAAAAGTAATGCAAGCTGAATAATTGCTCAAACTCCTAACTAGTGCTGGCGGTCAACTAGTAAGAGAAAACAATCTAAGCCCAGATACTGAAGCAAGGGAGTGGAAACCGATGAAAATATGACAGCTCTAAGTAGCTATATATAAGTGAGGTATAAATGCCGTATATAATAAAGCTCGAAAGCAGATGATAAATGGCGCGGTGATCAACACTGTAGCAGCAAAAGAATGTCCAGAAAAGAAAATACCAGCCCAAAACAGATGCTAGCCGGCCTGATTTTTGCAACCTTTTCTTTTAACTTTTTTTCTTTTTTTTCTTCTCTTTTTTCTCTCTCTTTTTTCTGTTGTTTTTTTAGGCCGGTTAGTAGCAAAAGTACACACAAAGATGCAGATATAAGAGAAACTAATGGACGCTGTTGGAACTTGTGCTAATTGAGCTAAGCTGCAAAAGCTAACAATAGCACTGGCTGTATGATGTATGGCGCGTTGGGGCAGACACAAATGGTAGATGTCTGGCGCCGTGCGTCTGCGGATGGTAAGCGGCGCAGGGTAGCAGACACGAAGTGCCTGACTGTCTGGTAGCGCGCGAAGCAAAGCGTGTATGGGTGGAGCGTCGTTGTACGTGCGGAATCTGCAATGCTAATCAGCGCCTCACAAAATTATAGCAAAGGAAAAGACAGATGTCCGGAGTCAACAAAAATTAGAAACAACCAATCGCTGTCTCTCCGGGAGGGTGGACAAAAACGGATAGATCTAGTAGATGAGTTCTCCCCTAAATAATCTAAACCAGCACTAATTATATGATAAATGCAACCAACAATTCAACTACGCAAATACTAGATGCAAAAATTGCTAAAGGCTAAAAAGATAGGTATAATGGATGAGCTAATCTTTTTTTTGGCTTTTTGTGGGTTATAGGACAAAAATAAACTAATCTAATAAAATTGTAAATCTCTCACCGAGGAACCTGAAAACTGATACCACTTGATGTGACGGCGGCCCGATCTTTCGATGAGAGTTGGGATAACTATCGATTTGGTGGATTTTGATCTTGACGATCCGGCTATATCATACCAGACGATACGCCTCGACAATCGCTAAACCAATCTCCGATGGTTATTGACCTTGCCATAGGTATGATCAACCTAAACAACGAGGTTCGAGTTCCTACGAGCAACCGAAGAACCGGCAAGAACAAAAGTGAATTGCAATCTGAAATTGCGGATGAAATATTGAGCACACGAAATAGATGAAAAGTTAGATTTTCACTGTGAATCTGACAACGGTAGTCCTACACGTTTCGTAGATACGAATTATAGCGATGGCTAGACAATAAAAAAACCCAAATCTAAACCCTAATCTATGATAGCTATTTATTACAGGCAGATGTTGCGGGCGAGTCGGTTCGCTATGTTTCTTCTGGACTGCTGTAGGTCCACGCGTACAGGCCGAAGCGTGGCAGGGCCGGACTGTTCTGGCACAGCCAAATATTCTAGTGCCCACGTTGGTAGTTGATTCCTAATCCAAGTGCTTTGGTCCTGGTGTCTTTTGTCCTTGTACACGTAACATCAATTGATGGCTGTGATGTATGGTTCCCTTGGTAGATGCATGCATCGAGAAATACGAATGACAGGGAAGCTCCCACCTCCTTAGCGATTTGGATTCTTGGCCGTTGGATCGATTTTTGAATACGATTTGGACCGTCCGATCCGCCTTCCGGATGATCTCGGCCGCCGGATCAAACCGTGACCCTGTCGCAATGAATAGTAGCCTAAAACGCGTGCCACCGCGTGTTAATTTAGTGCCCTGCCGAGGGTATTTTGGTCAATTCGCATACTACTATAAATTGACGGCGGCTCCCGTGCTAAAACCTAGCAGCCTCCTCCTCCCTCGCTGCTTCCACTCCTTCCGCAGCCGCCTCCCTACCTCACTCGCTCCTCATCCGGCAATGGCGGCGGCGGCTCCCACGCCCGCGTTCTTCCTTCCCCAACACGTCTCCTCTCACCGCCGATCCCCAACCTAGACGTCGGCGCACACACGCCTGCGGCAACGACGGCGACGGCGGCAGCAGTCACAGAGGAAGGCGGCTGATCAGCGGCGCCGGCGATGGCGTCCGTGGCGGCGATGGAGTGCGCGGCCGGGCGCTCCGTTCAGTGCTGTCGCGTGCGCAGCAGGCGGCAGCGCGGTCGGGACGCGCACCGGAGATGGTGCGCGTGGTGGCGGTGAGCAAGACGAAGCCTGTGGGCGTCATCCGCGGCGTGTACGACGCCGACCACCGCTACTTCAGCGAAAACTACGTCCAGGAGCTCATCGACAAGGCCCCCCAGGTTGTACTTCCAGCTGAGAAGCACGAAATTTTTATCCTCCTTTCACTGCGTGAAAGAACTACTGATTGGAACCGGGAGAACATGCGTGAAAGAACTGCTGATATTTGTCTTGATTGGTCATTCCTAATCAATGGTTCTATGTAGAATATTGAGATACTTGATTTGAGATTTTTGTGAGGTAGCCATTAGGCATTCTTAATGAGGGAGTACATGCATAGTTGGGGCACCTTTTTCAGTGCTTAACTGAAACAAAGTGAGATTCATGGTCTAAGAAAAGAGAAAAGTCTTTTTGCTCAATGGTTTACTGTACTAACGATAGACAACTCAGACACTATTTATGTAGATAGTTTCCACAGACCGTTTACTTTGGACAGTTAGTATGTTTAATATTTAGCCAGATCTATCTCTTCCTTGTCATGAGACTAGGAAAGAAAATCAGGTAGAAAGTTGGAGCATGGTGGACTGCACATGGTGTTGGTACATACTAAACTTACATGTGTTTCCTGCTTCCTTGTGTGACTGTATATTCAGTTATCAGTATCAGCTGGAGAACATGCGTACAGTAGGAAAGAGGGGATGATAGGAGATGATCATTACTCATTTGCCTCCCAGAGAACATCACATTCTATAATTCAGTGTCTTTTTTGTGTATCTGGATGCCTAATTTCAGCAAAAGTTGATACCCAGCTTCTTCGGACAAGTACTTGACTGTTCTTTCAGTTCTTCCCACACCCAAGTACAGTCTGAACTATCTAAATATACGGTGATCTCTTATGCATCAAGCAAATATTTTTTCATGATCGACTCTTTTTGTTACTAACGCAGTTTGTATGTTTAGCTGAAAGACAAAGGCTATGTTTATATGGCTTTGACCTCTGCCTGCCGTAACCAAGCTGGATGATCCCAAATAATGTTAAGGCCGACCACATGCATACAACGTTTTAATTGGCGTGCAACTCTTGGCTTACATTGTTATCCAAGTAGATTTTGTGCCAATTAGATAAAAAGTTCGAAGGATATATAGTAGTCTTAAGGCTGTCTGCTCCTAGAGATTACTGCAAAGTAGGTCTCTGGAAGGCATTATCATCTAATAGGTGAGATAATGATCTCCTCATCCGTGCTGATGCTGAGCTAATTTAAAAATAGAACTCAAAAATTCATCATCGGATGTGTTGATCAGCTCAGCGATCATTCAGAGATGAGCTAACATTTTCTGTGGTTTTACAATGAAGGTTTAACTAAAGCTAGCAAGGTGTTTCGAAACCTGAATATTTTGTTTCCTTCCTGTTGTTATATATATCGTCATTGATGCTCATTTTTATTGTTGGAGAAAGACTTTTACTAAAGCCACCTGTATGTTATCATAATAAATAAATAAAAATAATTAGACATTTCAATAATAACAACTGAGACAGATTTGAAACATGTTTTAGATGTTTCAGAGGTGGTATATAGCAGTTCATTGTCCGTGTATATTTTACTGAGACTACAAATAAATTTTAAAGCCACTGATTTAGGTTGAGTAAGCAAAACATATAAACGGGAATAAAGTAAATTATTCTTTTAGCAAATCAGAGTGAGCTTTATTGATCCAGGGATTGTCTATAGGAATTGCAAGAAAATCATGAGGAATTTCTTTCAGGTCGCAATGGCTGACAATGAGCTTCAGGTTCATGATTCACCAGGTTCTGCTGGCTCCACTAACAGTTGCCTGCAAGCACTTGCACAGGTCAGCTGAGATACGTCTTGCACGCCTACGAGTTGATTCTTCTAGGGATCTAATTTTCTAAACGAACTTTCAGTTGCAATGCACAAATATGTTGCTAGATGAGGTTTAGAATTTATTTGGCAGAAGCTGTTTTAAGATTAGTATATTGTAGTATTTCTCTGAGGGATTCCTGTGAATATTTGGTCATTGCCAACAAATCTAAAATAAAAAGAATGGAAGTGATTGTTTGGAATGGATACTACTCTGCTGCTCATGTCTGTCTCTTTTCTTGCATACATTATTTTGCTTACATGTTTACTACCAAACTTCTGTGAGGACCCCTGTTGGAGACATACAGAGTTGAGGAATAATGCAAGTGAATGGAGCTTGTTGAGTTGTTGTTCGCCTGATCAGACGTGATATGTCGAGTGTGAATTACCCATTCTCCGCCTCTCCTACAGTCTGTAACAAAAGCGTTAGGCCTGAGTGTGTAAGAGTAGATGGTAGGTCATTGGATATAAAAGGGGCCTTTAGTAGTCCATTTATCTTTCCAGAATGAAGTTGGAAGAGCACGAGCTCCTCTGCTCCACCCTTCGGATCCCTTTCTCTGTACTATTTAGTTTCTTCGTTGTACGTTGTATTTAGTTTCTACTTTTCAGATGGCTTAACTCCCTTTCTCTGTAGTAATTGGAGCCCATAAGTGGAGGTGTTTGTTCCTCATATGCAACCTTATTTTCTGATAGATAGATTGGGAAACACAGCAGGAATTGAAGTTTATTTTCATTCAGCAGAACACAACAACAGTAGTAGACTCCCGTAAAAACCAGCAGTCGAACTGAACTAGAATACTGTGTGTATTTTAGCTTAAGCAATGTAGGATTCACTCATGGATGTTAGAGCAACATATTTCAGAATGTAATTAATTAATTTTGCTTCCCGCGAAGTATATTTCTTTTGTTTCAATAAGCATTATGCACAACTCAATGTTTAAAGGTGCATTTGTCTAAGTTTCTTTATTTCAAAACTGCATATGCAGGAGAGGCTCACACTGAGGGAGGGCTAAATTGTGAGATATCCTTGTTTGGTCCTTCAATATACCTACAAGGCCTGAATCAAGGTTGCATGGTTTATCGTTGAACTGAATACTTCAATGAAACTTTGATTTCAGGTGATTACATGAATATATTCTTTTTATGGTTTGGCTAGATGGTCCTTCGATTTTGTTTGATTGTGTATAGATTGTCGCATTATGATTACCAAATCCTCCAATTTTCTCGACTGTGGAAGTTCCTACCTTAAACAAAGCTGATTTTCTTTTAATACTACAGGTGTTGCCCACTGTCGCTGCGTCTGTCAAGCTAGCGCATCACATCTGCCTCTTCTCCTCCACGGTGTTTGGCAGAGGTAGCACGGGGTTGTGCCTATGTGAGCCACGATGGCGCTGCCCGCGCCCCTGCCTCATTCATGAGCATCACCTCACCTCTGCCCAGTCCGTGAGGGAGACGCTTTGTGGAAGGAAGGAGAGCTCTGCCACCATGGGAGATGTCGGGAATCGTTCGCTTGCCGGGTGTTGGCCACTTACACGGTGGCTCCGGCTAAAGCTGAGGTGAGCAGACCGATCGAGGTTTTCTTCAACTTTTGGCGCATCAGATTTAGAGTCTTCTTTTCCTATTTCAGTTTGCTTGGATGGTAAGATGTGCTCGGATTTGAAGAGACTTACCTCCAAAGATTCGAGATCTTATATAAATTAGAGGGCCTTTTAAAATGAATTATGCATAATAGTATTGCTCGGTGGGATGCATAATATATTGATTGTCTCATCAGATATTTAGGAAGTTGTAGTTGTTGATGTAGTAGGAGCGCTTGGTGCGACGTCGAGTTCATCTTATTATGTGAATATAGTGGTTGGCATGCTCAATTGGTCCTCATTGGCGTCTGAACCTGAGGCTCCTGACTTACTCAGATGTTCTCCAGTTATTTCCCCCTCTCCTACAAATGTGATCAATTTGGCATGGGTACGCATACAGTTGGAATGAGGCGCCATGGGAAGGATTCAGATCTCTGAGAAGTGTGATAAATCGATAGTGCCAATCGGTTCAGTTTCAGCTTCAAAAACATTGGGTGATTGAAAATGGCATGCTATATTTCTGCAACAAGGCTCCCTAAATATTCCCTATGTTCTAAACTGGATTCTGACAAGGGTAAAGATATCTGAGACATCCCTCATTTTATTGTAAGACCATTACTTTTTTGCCTACCTCTCCTCATATAATCTCTAACACAGGCCGGCTCTCTATTCTCTATGGTTTAAGGTGTACACCCTGCTATTTGGTCAGAAGTTTAGGAGTTCATACTTGGTTGTTTGATCTCGAGAACACCTTTGATGACCACGAGCAAATTGGGCGAACCAGAAGGTACTCGACTCATTCTATGCTTTTCTTGACTGCAATTTCCATCAAGTAAATATATGATGTCTTCACACTCCATTATAATCAATAGTTGCCTTACTGTAAAGGACTCATTCATTTTGCGTTCATTAATCTTGAACTATAGATTAAATCTTTTTTATGCATGTTAAGTTATGTGTGAAAGGATGATTAATATGAGGCATACATTCTTTGTTTTATGGATAATACATTAACTGTTGCATGTATATCATCACAAGCAAAAAATGTGTATTTTTGAACTTTTTTCCTAAAAAATATATTTTCTTATGTTCTTGTGTATTTACGTATGATGAGTGTGGGAGGGCTTACGGCTTTTATGGTGACGAGTCACGATTGTCGCTGATCTCCACTGCCGGTAATTTATTTTACACGGTCACCATCCCATCTCTCGTTGTTATGTATGGTCCAAGTAAAAGAGGCTTTTCCTGCATTGTTTATTTGTATTAGATGACCAGTACAAGAAGTTGTAGTAGCTTCCCCGTCCTTTTTAATCTAAATGATGGTAAGCACGAGTTAGGTTCTATGTCGACCGGCTGTGCATATTATCACAGCATGTGCTATGTTGGATCGTATCGATTTTACTGATGTAGTACATGATTTTATAGTTTTTTACCAGCACATATACATTTATTATTCTTTATACAAAAATAAACATATGTTGAAATCTACTGATAAATGGAAGTATGCACCTCTGCTTACTAATATAGGATGCTATTTGCGTATCTGACCAACTTCGATTTAATTTCTGCATGTTCTTACCTTGGTGACCTTAGTGCACAACCTTATACACTAATGGGAAGGAAATATAATACATAACAACCTGTGAAAGACCTGGTGAACAACAATTTAGCATGCTTTATTGTGACATTTTAGTCGCCTTCTGCTTTATTGTGACTCTTTCTATTCATCCATTTAGGTACTTCTAGGACACGGGCAATTTCCTTCAAGGTCAAGACCTCACATCAATGCTCCCAAGCCCCTGATGAGCCTGTTCCCTTTTTTTTTAAGTTTCTCAATGTCACTTCTATAGGTTTACTTGAGATGTTATGTTGCATATGTTGTGCTGAGGTTTTCCTACTTCCCTTTTAACTTCTCTGAAGTTGATCATCACATGTTTATGCAATTGGACCAGAGCGACGACATTACTTACAGCTTACCCGATTAACATAACAGTTATGAACTAATATCAACTTATACATGCACACAGAGAGAGAGGGAGAGGGGGAGAGCGATAGAGGTTGTTTAAAGAATCCGGTGTCTTTGTGTTTGCCTACATAATTCAATATTTGTTCATGCGGTGATCCTCTGCCTCTCTCTCTCTCTATGTGTGTGTGTGTGTGTGTCATGACTCTTTGTGCCTGTGTTGACCCTTTGTCTGTCCATGCGATTTTCCTGTGGACTGCTCTTTCTAATTTGGCATGTAGATAGGGTCATTTTTAGATATTCTACAGGGTGATTACTGTTGTTGCAGCGCTGGATGGCATGTAGCAGTGCTGGATCCGATGGCCAGCCATCGCCGTTGCCTGTCCTCTTTGATGCGAGATCCACGCTGCTCCACTCAATCCAGGTTCACCCACCTCTCTCTCTCTCTCTCTCTCTCTCTCTGACCGCTGCTACATCCATCGTTTTGGCTTGCTGGTTACCGGCATCATGGAGCTTGATAAGGTTTCCGGCCGGTTCGCCACATAACTTGCAGTCCAGGTCGTTGACATATTCGGGTTCTAGGTCACAGAAACAAAATTTAGAGTTATTTTATCTGGCTCAAAATGTTTTGGCTCAACAATTTCCTGCATTAGATATCTTTTTATGCTTAGTTTTTTTTGTGAATTCTACAATTTGTAGCTTTGAGCTAAACTGACATTCGTTTTAGTTAACTTACATTCCTGGATGTTTTTAAACTGATATTATTTCCATAAGTTTAGGTTTGTACTTGGCTTTATTAGAATTAGAATATGCAGAACATGTGTTGGAGAAGTGCCTATTTAGAAGCTTCATTGCTTTAACCATTTGGTTTTATGAAATATTATTCAGTCAGTTTAAAGTTATTTTCATGTTGATTGCATTTTGTTATAGGAATGCACAAAGAAACTAATGTTTGATCATGTCGTTGACCGCCTCTGTTATGATAATTCTTTAACAAAGTGGTCACATTCGACATGAAGAGGAACCCGTAGTACCATGTTTTACCATCTCTATCGCCACTGTGTTTGGCTTTTGCTTTCTTTTTATGTTCCTGCTCTGAGTACTCGCCCTCTCATGTTGTACAAGTGAATGTTTCTTCTTTCTTTTGAACCAAAAATTCCGTGGTCCTGTTGAATATATGAGCTGAACCATGCTTCCTACAAACTTGATTATTACCTGCTTGAGAACATCGTTGGGACCGGCACCCCGCACCAAGGCGCGGTACCGATCTAGTGTGACATGGTTGATGGATGGAATGGATTCGTTGGACATGCATGCAATGTTGCTCCATCCGATTTGAATGAACAGTTGGCTTCATCTCTAATCTCTCCTTTATTCCTAAGTACAAGCAAATCGGAACATGAGTGTAGCATCGTTTTTTTGTCAGTATGTACGAAGGAGCGATAGTACCTGGCCATTTATTTGACGCGCGCGCGCTCTTATAGGTCCGGATGGAATAACTGATGGCCTCATCACTGACTTCTTGCACCATATATTAATGAAATCCGGAATCTTCTTTGGATCAAGCAAAAGAGGAACCAAAGAATTCTTGGCAATAGCAGCATGTTCAGCTCTTCTTTGAATGAACTCAGCAAGCTCATCTTCATCAGCCATGTCACTCTCGTCAGCCTGAGGCACTACGACCTTGCTCTTAGGGTTGGGTCGGATTCCACGGCCTGTAGTGGCCTTGATCTTCAGCTTGGGTGTGTTTGAAGAAGTATGCCCACTAGCTGAGGCACTTGATGCTGCAATGTTGGTTGTAGGAAAGCCTTAATTGCGCTGGCAGGATGCGAGCACTACTGGCATTGAAGCTTTTGCAATAACCACTGAAGAGCTTGTGGCTGGCGGAGGTGCTGACGACTGTGCATCAACCTTGGGAGCGGAAGCTTTTGGTGATGACGACTTTGGCTTTTGAGCCGGCTTTTTCTACATAGCCTTCTTAGGCGCACTGGCACCAGCTTCGGCTGAAGCCTTTGAGGATCTGTTGAATTCCTCAACAGCCTTCTGAGCCTGCTTCTTCAATTTTGCTTGATGTTTTGCCCATTCCGCGGGGAAATCTTCACCCGTTCTAATGCTTGTGGGGTCAGCAGTCTGTCCAAGTGCAAGAGGTGGCCTCTTGCAAGGTGGCTTTACGGTGAATTCCTTCATGTATTTTGGGGTTACATATCTGTATTCCTTCATGTATTGTGGGATGTTCCCCACGGCTAAGACCCGGCCACAGTATGACCGGCCAAGAGCCTGGAGGCCTTGTGGGTCATTCCTTTTTCCGGGTCACGGCAAGACGACAAGAAGGGCCCAAGGCCCAGGACGAGACTCAGCAAGAGGCCGACTCTCATTTGCTCTCGAATTGTCATGTCTAGATATATGAGCAATACTAAAGCAACCCAAGGTGAATGATACTCCAGACATGCATGAAGATAAATTATAAGTGATTTGTCAAAACATTGACAACCCTTTGATATTTGTTGTACTACTAATAAAAAATCACCGGAAGCCTCAATATATGTAGCACCTATGGAAAGTAACAGCTTCAAGACGAATAAAAATGCTTATTCGGCTTTAATTATATGTGAAAAGCATATTCTAAGAGGCACGAGGCTTCACAAAATAGCACCATAAGGAGATATATAAACAAAACCAACACCTTGGCCATTGCTATGAATTGAACCATCAAATAGTACTAGACAAGGCTAATATCGATATTATGCATGTCATCAATCCGATGCTCAATAATAAAACCAACAATGATTTGGCTTCTCATAGATTCTAAAAAGTAATGAAACAAATCATGTTAAATTAAAGCACAAGTCCACTCGCCAATTCTGCAACTATGAATTGGTCTATGCAACATATATTGAACGACATTGGTTATAATATCTCAACTCCATGCAAGCA
Organism: Thinopyrum elongatum; assembly: GCA_011799875.1. Taxonomy (NCBI): domain Eukaryota; kingdom Viridiplantae; phylum Streptophyta; class Magnoliopsida; order Poales; family Poaceae; genus Thinopyrum; species Thinopyrum elongatum. The sequence continues at coordinate 424,042,412 of CM022301.1, forward strand.
TAATATAGGTATAAATATAAATTTTAATGAATGGATACCTTGTCTCGGTGCCCAATAGGATAAAGGACGATGTTTAGAAAACCACATCAGCCATGTTTAGATATATTCTTAGGGTGATAGATAAATATGGGCATTACCACAAGGTTCATGTAAACTTTATCCACCAAAGCATGTACAACCTAAATAAAGAAATGAAATAACAAATCAAGTATTTCGGTCCTTTGGATCAAAAGCAAAATTGTAGCTAATCGAGTGTATAATGATTTGGTTATATGCTTTCATGACATAAGAAATTGTATTGCATCCCTTGATCAAAATAAGCCCATGGCGGATAACCCATCATACCTAAGGATGAATTGCATGTGATATGCTTAAATGGCATGGTTGAAGAATACAAATGATGTGCCAACCAAAGATAAGCACTTTTTGCTTCACTCGCCTTTTGATATTTAGCTAGTAGCTCTGTGAAAGTAACTTTTCATTTCTCTTGTGCTTACTTTGGCCTTTGTTTTCTTTTGGTTTGCTCGCATCAATGTTTGGATTTGCTTGCTGCCCCTCCCCCCCCTCCCCGTGCTTGGCGTCTTCATTGTAGCATCGATGGAATTCTCACCTTCAAGAATATTTCCATCGTGTTCTTGAACAACTTCTTTACTTGAAAGCTTGACCCCATCATCCGCGGTTTTTTCCTTCTCATATTTTAGTGAATCGGAATGAAGAAGCTGATACAAAAACTTTTTGCCATCAGGACCAATTATAATAGACTGGCATCCCTTGGTGTTTCAACAAATTTTAGTCGTCCTTTATGAATGGTCGATTTTACTATTTGATGAAACATATCACAATTCTCAAAATTATGTTCGAATGAATCATGCAATTGACAATACATTCACCCTTGGATTGATGGCTTGACATTGTGATCAAGAATTCTAATATAATTATTCTTCAGCAACAACTCAAAGATTTGATCACACATACTTGAATTGAAGGTATACTTTTGATTATCTAGCCGATCTTGGCGTGAGAGCGGCTTTGGAACTAAGGAAAAAAATGGATCAGATTTGACATCTCCCCATTCAACTATGAATTTTGTTTTACATTCTTTTTTCGGTGTTATTGGATAAGATATTGTATAGCATCGGCTTTCTCAAAAGAATTCAAACTTGGCTTTACGTTTCTGAAACAAAAATAGTTAGAACATACATGTCTCATTTGAGACCAAATGCAAGCCAAGTATGAAACAAACAAAGCTACCCACATAGATATAAACTCTAAAGAGAACAACGGAGAAATCTTTAATTGAAATAAATTTTCACTACCGGTCTTTCTGAATGGTACATTGTGTTGACCTATATGCTTTGCAACAATCTTATTGCTAACAAATAAGTTACCCTTCTTCATTGGTCTCTCAAGATTTCTCATTAGAATTTCTCTAATAGAAGCATCAACAATAAAATTATGACCAAATCGAAATATAGGTAAATTACTTGCTAGACATACCTCTTCAAATATGTTGGCAGAGCACGATAGTTGTGAAACTTGATCTTGCTCCCCTCTTGGATGACTCCCAACACCTTGTCATCCTCTTTTTCTTGATTCCGTGCATCATTACTTCGAAGATCTTTGTCAATCAAACTTTGTTCAACTACTTGCTCTTGTCCTTGAAGCTCATCAATTTCTATGGCACGAAACTCATAGGTAGGACGTATGTTCCATTAACTTCAGAAAAATCAAGCATGACTGTTTTGCTATGCTTGCCATGCCCTTTTCTCAATGATACTTGCCTCTTTGGATTTGATGGAGTATGGAGGAAACAAGCAGGGTATCATCTAGGTTTATAACACATGGAGGAAACATGAGGCAAGAGGGACAAGAGAGAAAGAGTTTTTTTAGGGCGCTTCTATGTCTCGCTTCACGGGAGACACATGGAAGCCTCGTGTGAAGGGAGGCTCTAGATGGGCCGGCCCAGGCGCATGGGAGGCCACAACCTCTTTTTTTTTTCATCTTCTCTGTTTTGTTTATACTTCCAAATATTCTAAATAAATACATTACAATAAACACTTGACATAAAAACACTTAAAAAATGTTAACCAAGCATTTGAAAAATGTGTGTATAGAGAAAACGTTTCTCATGTATAAAACAAATACAATGTGTATGAAAAAAATTGATCATGTATTTAGAAAAATGTTAATCAAGCATTTGAAATAATGTTAAGCAAGTATTTAAAAAATGTTAAATGTGTATAGAAAAAATGTTGACCATGTATTAAAAAACTTGTTAATCTTGTATTTGAAAAATGTTAATCAAGCATTTGAAAATGTTTAAAATATGTATAGAAAAAATGTTTACAATGTATTGAAAGGTGTTAATCCTGTATTTAAAAAATGTTAAAAATGTATTATGAAGTGTATTAGATATATAACAAAAATGTACAATGTGTATGAAAAAAGTACACACATGAAAATGTTAATCATGTATTTCAAAATGTTAAACATGTATATACAAATGTTTCTTATGTATATAAAAAATATTGAATGTGTACTGAAAAAAGTTGACATGTGTTAAACGAAAAAGACACTATTGAAAATCGAGAAAGAAACTAACAAAAATGAAGAAACCAAATGAAAAAACAAAGAAAACCAAAAAAAGAAAATAATAACTGAATAAACCAATGCAAAAGAATGAAAATCGAGAAAGAGACATAAAAAGGGAAGAAAACCGATGAAAAAACAAAGACACATGAAGAAGGAAAATAAAAAAACGCTTGAAAACCTAGAAAGAACAAATAAAAAAGAAAAAAAGAAAAAAACCCACTAAAAACCATGAAGATAATGAAGAAAACCGGTGAAAAATTGAAGAAAAAACCCAATGAAGAAACAGATGAAACCAAAAGAAAACATAAAAAGAAAAGAAAAAAGAAGACGAGAAAACCCGGAACAACCTGTACATGCATCGATCGAGACTATAACCAGCGGTCGTCGAACGTAGGGCGACCTCAATAAAAAAATGGTCCGCCCAGCTACAACAGGGGAAGAAGAAAGCTTCAGGCGAGACGGAAGGGTCACTCGTGTGAAGGTAGATTTTTTTTTTAGCATCGCATGAAGCTAGATATAGCCGTGGCGTTTTTTTTAGGCCAACGGGAGAGAAAGAGTTTTCTCATCTCTTTGTTTGGACCTCAATCCGGGCCGGCCTAGATCGGGTGGCCCTGGTGGCGATCGCGTCGTATATGTCGCACTAGGCGAGGTATAGACTCCGCGATCGAGGCGTTCCCGAAATCGCCCTATTCCTCCGCTCTCAGCGACCCTTCCTCCCGCCGGCCGCCGCCTCCACTTTCCGTCGGACAGCGGCGGGAAATCCGAGGAGGAAGGATGTCGGGGTTCGGCGACGGGTACGTGGGCACCGCGCAAGATGCGGTGAAGATCCGGCGGCTTGAGAAGCAGCGCGAGGCGGAGCGCCGGAAGATCGAGGAGCTCAAGAACAAGAACGCCGACGGGCAGCCCGGCCTCCTCCAGTTCGGCTCCAGCACCTCCGAGGTAACATCGTCGCGCCGTCCATCGTGGGTTTGGTTTGCTACCAAATCTTGGTCTGTTTACTGGTGGATTCCCTTACTAGCATGCATGCGCAGTTTTATTTAGATGCTGTTGGACTAATAGAGGCATTTGGGTGCGCTTTGGCATGAGTAGGTATTGCTGGATTTGGCAGCCCTGTGGTATGCCGTTCCTTTTGTTGTTGGGGAATTATCTGTTGTGGTTGCCATGGCATAGTTAGCTTTACTTGGATAACTGCACTCAGAAGATGCAAGTTTATAGCCTTGAAGGACATGTGGGTACTTGTATATTTGGTAAACAGTGTTGGTCGACGCCTCACAGTATTGTTCAGCTGGTGTTTTGTTGGATTTGATGAGAAGTTGATAAATCCTGGAGGGCGTAGGACCCGTACGCTGTTGGATTTTGGCACTTGAATGATTCGCTTAGGAATACCCAGAACTAGCACTATTAATTCTTTTTTTTTTTAGAATTATATGTATGTATTTTAACTGGGTGGATTTATTTTATTGGATATTTGACATGGCTTCTTCACAGGATTATAGAGGTTTTTGCAAGTGCCGTGTAAATGTATTACCGTGGAGCTGTATTTTAGTACAAGCTAACACTAAGAATTGTGATTTTCAGATTCTTGAGACTGCATTCAAGAAGGAAACTGTCGGCCTAGTTACGAGGGAGCAGTATGTTGAGAAGGTAATAGAAAGACCATTTAGGTACATCAGCCTTTCCTTGTCTATTCCTGGGCAAAGTAATTGGTTACTTAATTTTCACCCATTGCCTGAGCAGAGGGTTAACATACGAACTAAGATCGAAGAGGAAGAGAAAGAGAAGCTTCAAAAATTGCAACAAGAGTGAGCTTGAAATCCTAGCTTGGCTGAATCAGAAACCTACTTTAATTTTTTTCCTTATTCCAATTTAAGTGTTGTATTGTTGGTTTCAGAGAAGAAGAACTGCAAATGCAGAAAAGGAAAAAGAGGAGAGTAAGGGGAGATCCACGCTTGTCGTTCTATGATGACATTGGGAACGGAAGTGACGAGGATGAGTTTGAGAACCGTATGATGTTCTAACCTTTTCATTTTATTTACTCATGTTCTGTTGGCTTTACCAGTGTGATTATTTTTCTCAATAATACATCATTTCAGTTTGTATAATCAGGTCATCTGTTACCTTTCATATTGACTGTGGATTTCCCATGTTTGACTGTTTATGTACTTTTGTGATCAAGATTGTTGCTTGCTGTTGCAGTTTGGATATCGTATTTCTTTCTTTCTTTCATATGCTAGCACAGCTGAGACATTGTAGATGAATTTCATTTAATAATAGGACATATGTCATTCCTTTGTATGTGTTGCTCTCGTCTGCTCACAAATTGGTGTTGTGTCTTAGTATTCAAATTACACCAGTCATTCTTTCGTTTTAACAACTCATTGTTGACTTCAGTGATGTTTTAGGCCATGGATCCCTATGTTGCTATAACCTACTCCCTCCGTTCCAAAATATAGTGCGCCCGCGCTTCCCGAGGTTCAACTTTGACCATAAATATAACCAACGAGACCGACTGCGGCGGGAGCAAAATTTATATAATTGAAAACTTCTTTTGAATACGAATTCACTGGTATAATTTTTAATCCTGCCGCAGTTGGTCTCGTTGGTTTAATTTATGGTCAAAGTTGAAGCACGGGAACCGAGGACGCACTATATTTTGGAACGGAGGGAGTATATGTTATTGAATTGGAATAGGAGTATACAACATTATGGAAATTTTGTATGATAACACTACATTCTAAATGAAATGTTGCTTTGGTCCTTACTTGATTGGCATTTAGTCTTCCACATAAAATTTAGAATTCCATACCTGGTATGGTAATGCTTACTCTGGAAGTGAAAATGTGCACTGATTTCTCTTGACCTCCATTCTTTGCAATATTCGTGGTGTTCTATTTGTACGTTTTTTTTTCCGAATCTGCAAGGTTTTAACTCTTGCGGACCAATAGGGTTTTTTCAGCCGCACGTACTTCTTTGCAATTTACTTTGCTTTCAAGTGCTAACAAGGCAAAGCAATCATTTGATTGGTTCCACTGTAGGCTGCAATGTCGCCTTGTTGTCATGTCCTGAGTTTTTGCATAGAAAGTTGTGTGTAGATGGCCTTGCATGGAAAGTTGGAAATAACTGCACCTAGACTAGGCAAAGCCAATGATCGGTTCCTGGTGATAGCTACGGAGCATGATTATGTTCTCTTTATTTACAGTATCACTGTTTGTGCTGATAGTGCCCTGGGATATGTATTGATCTATCGGCACTGTTTCTTTATGCCTAGACCCTTTGAACTACTTGTGAATTATCAGTGTATGAGTATTTTGCTCATTATCCATTACAGAAGAAACTCAGAAGAAACAACTTGGAAAGGATCCCACAGTTGAGACAAGTTTTCTACCTGACAGGTATATCTTTTAGTTTATGATTCCTGGGAGCGTTGGTTTGTCGGTTTCCTGCTTTGTTTAACCCTCAAGCTGTTTGCTAAGAATGATCCTTCAGAGAGAGAGAGGCAGAGGAACAAGCAGAGCGAGAACGCTTGAAGATGCAGTGGTCGCGTGAGCAAGAATTGATCAAAAGTACTGCCACATGCTGATAGTATAATACCTTTTAATCTAATGTGCATCTTTCTCTTTTGGATTATTCTTGTATCAGAACTGAATAAACAAACATATCCCTGTTTCAGATGAACCTCTTTCAATCACTTACAGTTACTGGGATGGTACTGGTCACAGGAGAGCTATCCAGGTGCATTTCTATCGCTGGAAAATTTGTTCCTCTTTTGATTGTTCTGAAGAGGTGAACTGTACATTTCAAACAAATCCTTTTATACCCTCAGGTGCGTAAAGGTGACTCTATTGGAGAATTCTTGAGGGCTGTTCAGCAGCAGCTTGCTCCGGAGTTCCGTGAAGTACGGACAACATCAGTTGAGAACCTACTCTATGTGAAGGAAGATCTCATTATCCCTCATGTATGTAAAGTTTGAGTTTGTCCCCCAATAAGTTGCGCTTTTTGTTTTGCTTTAATAAGTTTTATTGTGTTCATATTTCATGTTTGTTATTTTGATTTGACAGCAACACAGCTTCTACGAGTTAATTATTAATAAAGCAAGGGGCAAGAGTGGACCGGTAATTCTTGTTCTTTCACTACTACTGTTTTTTTTTTCTTTCCTTTAGTATGTTGATTATTCTGGAGCTGTCCCTAGATTTTAAAACATTGATATATGCAAGCTGATACGTGTCTCGTATATGTTTGAGTTTCTGGCCTGCATCATTGTTATCTTATAACTGCTCACCGTTTTTCTATCACTTGTCATCAAAGATCATTAATATCTTATGTGCTGTCTTTGATCTAGTTTATTTAACTCACTTAAGAATTTTGTAACACTTGTTCCTGTTCAACCACACAAGAACCTTTTGGTTTTCTAGATATAAACTCTTCACCATCTAAGGAGTTGAGGTATTATTCGCTGACGCTGATTTCTGTTTCCAGCTTTTCCACTTTGATGTTCACGAGGATGTGCGTACCATTGCTGATGCAACAAAAGAGAAGGATGAGGTGACTCACCAATCTCCTCTATTTTTGGTGTCCACATGCTGCATTCCAGAATCCAAATCTCTAATCTCATGCTTGATGATTGCAGTCTCATGCGGGGAAGGTTGTGGAGAGGCACTGGTACGAGAAGAACAAACATATATTCCCGGCCTCGAGATGGGAGGTGTGGCACCAAACCTGTCTATCTTTTCATTCACTTCAGGATGATCTGTCTGCATTGTCAGCAAATTCGTTCAGACAGTAACCACTTGTGTTTCCTTGCAGATCTATGACCCGACTAAGAAGTGGGAGCGCTACACGATCCATGGAGATTAGAGTTTGTAGCATGGTACAACATCGTTTGAGTACGGAAGCGTTTCTACTCTGGATTTATGCAGCAACTAGACAGTGATTCTGCTAATGCGATATCCGAAGATCATCAGTGTTGTCTGCAACGATTTCCCTTACTGAACTGTAGTAAACTGCACACCTGTATGCTCCTGAAATTTCCATGAAATTATTTGGTGTACGCAACGGTCATGGATATGTGGAACCATTCGCCATGGTGTTGTATTTTCACTGTGAGGGACATGTCTGTGTTGCATGCTGCATGTTGCTGAAGGACACTTCATTTTAGTATCATACTTTTCCAACGCAGGTATGGTTCACACACAAGTTTTTCCTGACCATGCATCACTCATGCCTGGGTAGGTTGTCACCAACAGTTTGACCATCTGCTGACTGAAAGTAATACTCCCTCTGAATCACATTACTTTAGTACTTCCTCTGTTCATTTTTTTAGACAGCTGAAATTGAAGTGTTTTGAGTGTTGTCTTGAATGTCTAAAACATCTGACAAAAGTGAATGGAGGGAGTATAAAGTTGTACTAAATCAGCGACAAGTAATATGGATTGAAGGGAGTAGTTTCATTCTGATAGCAGTGTAGGTTTCATCGCCTAATGCTCTGTCATGCCAAATGCTCTGTCAATGCATGGGTAGGTTGTCGCTAACAGTTTGACCATCTGCTGATTGAAAGTAGTAGTTTCATTCTGACAGCAGAGTAGGTTTTCATCGCCTAATCCCCTGTCAATCCAGTGATGACACATCATAACACTACTAGAATTGTTCCGTGTTAATTTTTCAAAGGGAAACGTTTCCAGCCGGGGCGCCGGCCGAAACGTCGCGCCGGCCATGCCGCGTGCGTACTATTGAAAGGGTACCGTGTGTCTCTGGTGCGTCCTTTCCCAGGTTTTTTTTTCTCTCCTGTATCATCTTTCTCCACCAACCAATCTCATTTTCTTCTCTCTCACTATCTTCTCTCTCCTTCACGAACCACCACCGCCCGGCGAGCTCGCGCGGCCGTGCGCCCTTGCCCTCGCCGCTGACCATCAGCCTCTTCCCGCCTCCCTCCTGCGCCGCACACCACCCGTATTGCTTTTTTTTGGGCTCTTCGCATGCTCCGTGTAGAGGACGCCATGGCCGTGAGGCGAGCACCGATGCTGTGACCAGCAAGCCAGGCGGTGTGCCCAGGAATGGCCGGAGATGCGAACCGGCAGCCCGAGGTTGGAGGTGTGGTCACCACGCGCTAGAACTGACCGGTGTAGGGGCACAACCCTGGTGGAAATTTGCTGGAACCGGTCGACGACGGAGTTACAACCACGATGAAAAACTGCTACAACCGCGGCGGACATTTTTTTGGTAAAAACTACGGCGAGGGTTGCAACCGGCGCAGTTCGGAGCTACAACCCTTTTGACAGATGTTACGTCCAGGACGACAAATGTTACAACCATGGCGGCCCGCGGCGACAAAATGCTACAACCATGGAAGGACGAAAAATGCAACCGGCGACAACAGATGCTACAACCCTTCGACAAGGTGCTACAACCATGGACGATAAATGCTACCCTTCGGTCGTGCTACTATGGCGTGCCCGGAAATGCTGCAATTGCTCGCGGCGAGCTAACGATGGCGCATGGGAGGGATGCTGGAACCGTGCACGGAAAAGCTGGAACCTGCGCGCGGCCGTGCTACTACGGTGTGTCGGAAATGTTGCATAGCTCGCGGCGAGCCATGACGGCGAACGGAGATTTTGCTGGAACCAGCGCGCGACTTTGCTACTACGGCATGCCATAAATGCTTCAACCATGGCAGCGGAAGCTGGAAACGCACCGACGAGTGCTGCAACCGTTGGAGAAGGGGAGAGCAAGGGGCTTCGAGCGAAAGGCATGGCAGGCTGTGTGGGTGCTGCAGGCGAACCGACGGGGTCTCTCGTCGAAGTTCGGCGCACTCATCCCCGGCTCGCGCAAGTTGGAACAGGAACATGGGGAATCTCTCTCTGTGTTCAAACTCAGGGATCCCGACGGATATACACGGATTGATCTGGGGCGGAGGGCGGGGGTGCTTGGAGCACGAGCGAGAGGGCAGTGGCCGGCGAGGACGAGCGGTGAGGGGCGGTCGCCGGCAAGAGGCAACCACTCGTGGGGAGACTGCCCTTTTTCCGTCGAGGGCAACTCATACAGGCCGAGGAATGAGAGGAGTTGACCCGTGCGGGAGGAAAGGACTGATCTGGCGGTGTTATTAAGGCCAATCGTACGTCCCCGGTGCGACTTTCGGCCGGCGCACCGACGCCTATCACTCGCCTTTTTCAAATGAGAGGTGGACCTCCAATGCACCTAATGCCCTAACTGTTGGAACAGGTGAGCACGCCAAAAAAATCCGTCTGACTCAATCCATCATCTCAATTTGAAATCATATCCCAAACTGGATTATGAATAAGATGCTCTCCACTCCACTCCATGCAACTCACACCTTTCTCCTACTACCACTCCACAAATCGAGCTCGCACCAAACCCTCTTCCACCCCCGTTAAAACCCTACACCACCCATCGCCAAGCTCCTCACACCATCTCACCATCATCGCCATGGCCTCTTCTTACCTTGCGATCCTTGTGCTACTCTTGCTGCGGTTCTCCGGCGGCGCCTTCGCCGTCTCCTCCAGCTACATCGCAAGGACCACCGAGCAGCAGATCATCGCCACCGTCGCGCCGGCCGCCTTCGCCGACGCCGATGACGGCGGCCAGAGCGCAGCGCAGCCTTTCCTCGCGTCCCCCTCCGGGTCGTTCGCCGCGTACCTCCGCCGCGCCGCCGTGGGCGATGAGGGCGGCAGCGGGGACGTGTGCTACGTCGAGGTCGTCCAGCAGCAGGGGGGCGGCGGCGGGACCAGCAGCGTGTGGGAGTCGGACTGCACGCCCGTGGGCGGCGCCGAAACCTGCGACCTGGCCTTCTCGCCGGTGGGGCTCGAGCTCTTCGCCGGCGGGCACTCGCTGTGGGACACGGCTGTCGACTCCGACCCCGCGATGCTCAGCCTCGACGGCGCCGGCGACATGAGGATCGTCAGCAGGGACGGCGTCACGGTGTGGAGGACAAGGGACGAGCCGTGGACGGGGCGGAGGTGCGGCGCCTTCCCGGCCTTGCCGGTGTCGTCGCCTTCGATGGAGGACGTGCTCCCGCCGCCGTCGGCCACCGGCGCGAAGCTCTTGACGCCTCCGGCGGCGGCGTCAACTCTCGCCAGTCCGTGGGGCTCGGGCTTCACGTTCGGAGACCAAACGGCGCCACCAGCTGACACGTCGCCTGACCAGATGCTGCCGCCGCCGCCGCCAGCTGACGACGACGACGATTCCGCCGACTTGCCTGACCTGCCGCTGCCACCGCCGCCTCCGCTGTCTGACCCGTCAACGGACTGGCCGGACCTGCAGCTGCCTCCACCACCGGCGGACATGCACCCGATCCCCGAGACGCCGGACCAGCCTCTGTACTCGTCGCCACCGCCGGCGGACATGCACCCTATGCCCGAGACGCCGGACCAGCCTCTGTACTCGTCGCCACCGCCAGCGGTCATGCACCCGATCCCCGAGTCGCCGGACCAGCCTCCGCACTCGTCACCACCTCCAGCTCCTCCGACCCCCTTTGTCCCGCCCCAGACGCCATTGCCACCCGTCGACACGCCCCCGCTCGTGCCATCTCCCGGCGCGGGCATCGCCACGCCACCAGCTTCATCGGATGACGACAACATGTCATTCTCGCCACCGCCTCACGGCACGCCGCACCCGCACCACCTTCCCCTGGGAGCCTCGCCGCCCACGGTGCCGGGGGCAGTGGCGCCAATCAGCGGCGGCCATGGCCCGCTCCCGTTCGGGCAGGGGCAGGGGCAGGGGCAGCATGGGCAAGGGCAGGGGGTGTTCGGGCAGCAGCAGAACCAGCTGCTGAACGGCGGGGGGCAGCCGCTGGAGCACAGCGCGGGCGGGTGCTCAGGCAGGGAGCGCGGCGCAGCGGCCGTGAGCTTGGCTTTGGTTGCTCTGGTGGCTCTGGTTTTGCAGTAGTTTTCCATTCTCGTTGGCAAGTTTGTATCACATCACATCCTCACTTGTGTAATTTTGTTTTTCCTCGGTTGGGTTCGTTCATGGGCTAAGATATGTCCTTGTTGCTGAATTAGTTAGGGATTTCTGGTCAGCATGGCTGGTTTATTCATGTTATGCTTTGTGTTGATGTGTTCCATGTATCGGCAGTACGCTCTCTGGTGTTTTCTATATTTTCTTTTAACAATTTTTCCTTTATCTATCCTTGATGCCTTGCTTGACAGTGTGTTGCAACAAACCAAACAATGGCAGCCAATTTTTCGGTATGGCCTGTGTGAGCAGCTAGCCGGACAGAGTGGTAGACCAAAACAAAGCAAACAAACATAATTCACACAAACAAACAATGAATCGACAAGATTCGATAAAACAGAGACACCCATAGCATCCCCTTCCTCTGCTCTTCGGAGACTCGCGCGCCTAGTGGTGTACGCGTTGGAGGCACTCCACCCCCTGTACTGCCTTTCTATCTATCTATGAAGCAATGATACACGCTCACCTTATTGGCGAAAAGAAAAACAGAAACACCCTAATTAAGGTACTAGAGGGCAGTGGCGAATCTAGGACGTAATTCCAGGGCAGGCTCAACTTCAAGGATACTAATTTTTTGGTGTTGGATGCCATTTTATGCGCTGCACCTAACTACTAGTGTGCTGATCATTGGTGGTGTTTTTTTGTGTGGCAAATTTTGAGGGTAGGCTAGAGCCTATTGAAGCCTGTTGAGTAGAATCGCCACTCCTAGAGGGCCGATCCTGAGACTATACACCAACCTCCAACTTGATGCAGGCATAACATGCGAAAAGGCTCAATGGAGCTCAGCCTCCATGGAAGCCGTATTTCAAAAGATCAAAATTTGAATTTGCACGTATCAAAAAATTGAAAACAAATACACATATACTTAGAGACATAATGCACAAGTGTGTAAACTTCCAGAATGAAATACGTTAAAATGAGTGCTGCATAAAAAAAACAAATCTGAAAGTTCATCCAAAGTACAGAGACAATGATGTGTGTAATGAAGCCATATATTTGAGTTCTATAGTAAAATCAGACAGAAACACTTAAGTTGGCTAGCCTATATATACACACATCTATATAATATGCAGGAGCAATATGCATGACAACCTAGGTTTGAGTCACAAGAGAAAGAGGACCACTGATCACCATGTTGATGCTGGTACAGATGGGGCGTATTGATCAGCGTACTGCTGTTTGGCTTAATTCAGGTCCTGATGACCTTTGTCTGTTATGTCAAAACGAGGGTAAAACAATTCCCTATTAAATAAAACTCTTGTTTGACCTGCAAAAAAGGTCAAAAACCTTGTCGAAACATGGGAACACACACTCAAAATCTGACATAGGCCTTTCCCCCTTTTATGGACTGAAGTACCAAGCAACATTGCTTATTGATTCTGATCAATTTCATTTGCTTTGGATAGCTCCCCGCTCACAAAACTTCAGGACATTTACAATGATGGGAACTCTCATGCAATCACCAATCAGTGTAACCATAAGCGCAAGGTCCATTTCAGCATCTTCTAAGTTTTTTGAAACGTTTACTAGCAAAGCACTATATGTTTTTTCTTCAAAACGGAGTCAAATTTTTTGCCTCATCACTATATAGACGGGCACTATATATGCCCACCACGATATTTGCAGCGGCATGTATCCAGCTGAAATGAGCAGCCAAGAGTTATTGACGCCACATGGACGGATGCTTGTTCAATTTATACATCTGAACCATCCAAAGTACAAACACGATGTGTGTAATGAAGCCATATATCAGGAACACTTAAGTTGGCTAGCCTATATATATGCATATATATAATATGTAGGAGCAATATGCACGACAACCTAGGTTTGAGTCACAAGAGAAAGAGGACCACTGATCACCATGTTGATGCTGCTGGTAATCTTTGCACTAGCATCACAAAAGGGAGTATCTTCAATGGGAATGGGTGGTGTTGGGAAAGGGTGTCAAAACACATCACTGAATCTGACGATTCAGGGCCAGCCGGCGAGGCTGCAGGTTGCAGGGGCCCTCTCATAAAGCTGACCACGAAGTGACTATTATGAATATGATGTTCAAGCCTTCATCAGTTTACACAAGCACACGTCTCCTCCTGCTTGCCGTATTCTGCTACGTGGTCATTGCCACGCCTTGTAGCTTTCATCAAATTCATGATGTGCTTAGATAGACCCCTTGAAAACTCTATGTTGGTTTTGCATTGTTAGTGCATTCCTGTAGTGTTGTAATTCGGCCAATCTGGATATAACTAACTTCAAGAAATACTAGCATGACTTACCATTGTTCTTTTTGTTTTAGAAAATCAGAAGAGGACTTGCCGACCACGATTGGTCAACCACCCCTTGGGGCCAATCTTTTCTAATAGTATTTAGTATGAATTTGGAGTATGTAGTTCGAAAACTGCTTTTGGTATGTAGTTGGTACAGTGTACTAACCACCGATTTTGTGGTCTCTACTCAATTACCTACATTGCCATGGTTGTGGTTAACCCATTTCTGTTACTCATTTTAATAGAAAAAAAGAAATGCCTTAAATACACAAGGATAAAAAGGAATAGTCCTCCCATATCACGAAAAATAATTAAACTGTTCATATTACTACAAAACAAGTTCGGCCAAATACGCTAAAGCGAGGATGATAGGTAGTTTAGACAAAACATGGTTCCAAACCACGAGGGGTCTTGTCAGGTTTGGAGGGTCGGGCAAGACATTGGTCTCTAGGGAGGTGTACGAGGGCGACATTGTAGTTTGCCAGTACAAAGCACGGGCTTGGGTTCGTATGGCGGACAAAGGCGCGGTTGATGTTCTGAAGGAGATCCTAGAGGAACTTGTCATGAAGGTTATTTGGGATGTGAGGACTCTCATCACAAGTCTCAGAAAATGCCTCGAGTCAAAGAGGTGAGCCTACTGAAATTTTATTGTGTGTATTATGATCTTTCGACAAGGTTTTTGACAAACAAATATATGCACATTCATATTTGTATTTCCATTATATTGATACATTGATACTAAATAGCCTTTTGACTTGAAAGGAATCACTAGGACTGCTAGAGGCATATGTGGCTGCATCGTTTTGGAGTTGGAGTATGTACTTTTTCGATGACTTCAATTTTGACATGTGAACCATCCAAAGTACCGAGATAGTGATGTGTATAATGAATCAATATATTTGAGTCTCTATAAAACTAGACATGAATGCTAAGGTGGCTAGCCTATATATGTAGGATACTCTCCTGCTCACTTCTCTACCACTGTCAGCAGGCATGAGCCACCAAATTTATGAGCAATGTGATAGCCTAGGTTTGAGTCGCATGGGAAGTGAGTTCGATTGAGATGAAAACTATGGGGGTTAACCGTAATCTTGGTACTAACAACATGACAAAAGAGAGTATCTGTAATGGGAATAAGTGGCGTCGGAAATAGGTGTCAAACGACTATAGAGAACCAATCGATCCAGGGCGAGCCAACTAGTTGTAGGGGCTCCGCACTCTCCGTAAGAGGACCACAAATTGATTGTTGCGAATATGATGTTTGAGCATGCACATGTCACCCCAGCTCATCTCGCTTGCCTTACTTTGCTATCTGGTCATCAGGATGCGTAGTAGTTCTTGTTGTGCTTTACTACACCCCTTTTGGTTTTGCATTCTAAGTGAATCCGCATAATGTTGTAATTCGGCCAATCTAGACTTAATTAACCTAAGTTTGTAGCACATCATATCGCTCACTTGTGTAATTTTGTTTTTCCTGGGTTGGGTTTATTCATGGGCTAAGACATGTCCTTGTTGCTAAATTAGTTAGGGATTTCTAGTCAGCATGGCTGGTTTATTCATGTTATGATTTGTGTTGATGTGTTCCATGTATTGGCAATATGCTTTGGTGTTTTCTATATTTTCTTTCAACAATTTTTCTTTATCTATCCTTGATGCCTTGCTTGACAGTGTGTTGCAACAAACCAAACAATGGCAGCCAATTTTTCGGTATGGCTGTGTGGGCAGCTAACCGAACAGAGTGGTAGACCAAAACAAGGCAAACAAACACAACTCACACAAACAAACAATGAATAGACAAGATTCAATAAAACAGAGACATCCATTGCCAAGCTAGTTTCCTCCGTCAAGGATGACATGCGTGCTTGGGCTAAGGCCGACGCCACATGGCTACAATCTATTATGGATGTAATGTGAATTGTAAGGACTTGGAGCCGAGCATCCCCTTCCTCTGCTCTTCGGAGACTCTAGCCCGTCTAGTGGTGTACGCGTAGGAGGCACTCCACCCCCTGTACTGCCTTTCTATCTATCAATGCAATGATACGCGCTCATGTATTGGTGAAAGAAAAACGAAGACATCCTAATTAAGGTACTAGAGGGCCGATCCAGAGACTATACACCAATCTTCAACTTGATGTAGGCATAACATGCGAAAATGCTCAATGGAGCTCAGCCTCCATGGATGCCGAATTTCAAATGATCAAAATTCGAATTTGCACGTATCAAAAAAATTGAAAACAAATACACATTTACTTAGAGACATAATGCACAAATGTGTACATTTTCAGGACGAAATACGTTAAAATAAGTGCTACACACAAATTTTTTTTTGAGACTTTTAGGAGATGCTCAAAGTTTATGAATTTGTTTTTTGCACAGGTCGCATTTCAAAGTATTTCATCCTGAAAATTTAGACACATACACGTCACATCCTTGTGTACCTGTACAATTTTTTTTTTCAGATTTTTTTTTAAATTGTGAATTTTGAATTTTTGATTTTTTTCAGGAATTTCGGACTCCATGGAGGCCGAGCTCGAAAAACGCCCCATTCCACAACATGTTTCTAGCAATGCTAGTAAATTTTTTAAGACAAAGGGTTATTTATTACCAATGTATCAGTATAGTGAAAATACAACTCTCAATGCACAAAAAAGAGTCAAAAACCTTGTCGAGACATGGGAACACCTAATCAAAATCTGACGTAGACCTTTCCCTTTTATGGATTGAAGTACTAAGCAACCTTGCTTATTGATTCTAATCAATTTCATTTGCTTTGGATAGCTCCTCGCTCACAAAACTTTAGGACATTTACAATGATGGGCACTCTCATGCAATCACCAACAGTGTAACCATAAGCGCAAGGTCCATTTCAACATCTTCTAAGTACTTTGAAATGTTTACTGGCAGGGCACTACATAGATAGGCACTATATGTCCACCACAATATTTGCAGCGGCATTGTATCCTGCTGGAGTGAGCAGCCAAGGAGTTGTTTACGTCACATGGACGGAGGCTTGTTCAATTTATACATCTGAACCATCCAAAGTACAGAGACAATGATGTGTGTAATGAAGCCATATATTTGAGTTCTTTTTTTGTTTTGAGAAAAGGCCCACAAGGCCTAAAAGCTTACAGGTTGTTACGGTCCCTGGCAACTAGTTCTGCAAGCTCTTCTGGAACATTTGCAATGATCTTGCACTCCCCCTTTCTCCTCGCCCAGGCAGCCAGCTCGTGAGCCACCCTGTTACTGTCACGCTTGACAGCAGACCAAGTGACTGAACTGAACACAGTAGCCTGGTTTTTTATGTCATCGATAAAATGGAATAGGTGCGATCTGTCAGGAAGGCTCATTTTCAGGCGGTTGATCAAGGATCTGCAGTCAGACTCCACTATAATTGGCCCGCGGTAGTGTGTGCTTAGTTCCGACAGTCCCATCAACACTGCCTCTGCCTCTGCTTCTTCGATCCCTACACTGGATTTTATCCTGCGGCACACCGACATTGCAGCTAATCCCTTATGATCCCTAGTGATCATTCCGAGACATGTCCCTTCTCTGTCTCCTAGAAAGGAGGCGTCGACATTCATCTTCCAGCAGTCAGGCGGTGGGGGAGTCCAGTGGCAAATCTCATTCAGAGTACGTGCTTGCCCACTTGCCAGCGCAGGAAATTGGCTGACTTTGCCTGAGGCATCCGGTTCAGGACCCGATGCATGCATGATTTCCATTTTGTATCGTTGCAGGAAGTCCACCGACACAGAAACCAAGGCTTTCCCATCACCATGTACGCAATCTTCACGCAGAAACCATGCTCTCCAGAGCAACAGGAGGATCCTATCACAGGTGCTTGCGTTGCAAGTGTCAAGTAGGCACTGCAGCCAATTAGGGCCAGTAAATGCAAACTCTCTCTCGCTTGGGAGCTTCCACACCTTCCGTATTTCAGATCGCAGAGCTCGGGCCTTAGTGCAGTTGATGACCGCATGAAACTCATCTTCATCCTCGTTCCCACAAATAGGACAAGTATCATTGACCTCTAGTTTCCTTCGATTCTTGTTTTTTGTAGTGGCCAGAGAATTGGTAGCCACTCTCCAGTTTAGGATTTTAATCTTCTGGGGTATTTTGCTCTTCCAAATCAAGTCCCAAATACTATTGTTGCTATTTTCACTAGAAGAGGAGGAAGCAGCAGGCTTGTCCCTGTTCTTGGTTTCCTCAGCCAATCTATATGCACTCCTGACGCTGAACATTCCAGAGTTCAAATGGTTTCAAGCGATGAAATCATTGGTCTTTCTAGCAGGGAGTCTGATCTTGCAAATTTCCTCCGCGTCATAGACTGGGCATACCTTCCGAGTTAGTTCTATGTCCCACTCATTTGTATCTGTCTTTATCAGTTGGTTTACCCATCTCAGTCTACAATTTCGAGTGAAAGAAGCGGCCTTTAGCCCACTCCTCCTTGGGATCCACTTGTCTCTCTGTATCTGGATGCTTCTACCATCGCCAACCCTCCATACTATGCCTTTCTTTAAGAGTTCTAGGCCAAACTCAATGCCTCTCCAGGCAGGTGACACATCAACCGCAAACACAGTATCCAGTAGTTTACCATTAGGGTAATACTTTGATTTCAATACCCTGGCGCATAGGCTGTTGGGGTTTTGGATCAATCTCCATCCCTGTCTGGTAAGAAGTGCTTGATTAAAGGAGTGCATGTCCCTAAAACCCAAGCCTCCCTCTCTTCTCGGTTTGATCATTTGGTCCCAAGCCATCTAGTGTACTTTCCTATGATCCTCCGTATCCCATGCTACTTCTTGAACTTGCGTTGGTTTTTCCCTTGAAGAGGAAAGGATGATGCAGCAAAGTAGAGATAAGTATTTCCCTCAGTTTGAGAACTAAGGTATCAATCCAGTAGGAGACAACGCACAAGTCACCGAATACCTGCACAAACAATCAAACAACTTGCACCCAACTAGATAAAGGGGTTGTCAATCCCTTCACGGTCACTCACAAAAGTGAGATCTGATAGAGATAGATAAAAGTAAACAAATGGTAAAGTAAATATTTTTGGTATTTTTGGTTTATAGATTGGAAAGTAAAAGATTGTAAAATAGTAGATCGGAAACTTATATGATGAAAAATAGACCCGGGGGCCATAGGTTTCACTAGAAGGCTTCTCTCAAGATAGAAAATAATATGGTGGGTGAATAAATTACTGCCGAGCAATTGATAGAAAAGCGCAAAGTTATGACGATATCTAAGGCAATGATCATGAATATAGGCATCACGTCCGTGTCAAGTAGACCGAAACGATTCTGCATTTACTACTATTACTCCACACATCGACCGCTATCCAGCATGCATCTAGAGTATTAAGTTCATAAAGAATAGAGTAATGCATTAAGTAAGATGACATGATGTAGATGAATTAACTCAAGCAATATGATGAAAACCCCATCTTTTTATCCTCGATGGCAACAATACAATATGTGGCTTGCTGCCCCTACTGTCACTAGGAAAGGACACCGCAAGATTGAACCCAAAGCTAAGCACTTCTCCCATTGCAAGAAAAACCAATCTAGTTGGCCAAACCAAACCGATAGTTCGAAGAGAATTACGAAGATATCAAATCATGCACAAAAGAATTCAGAGAAGATTCAAATAATATTCATAGATAAGATGATCATAAATCCACAATTCATCGGATCTCGGCAAACACACCGCAAAAAAGTATTACATCGAATAGATCTCCAAGAACATCGAGGAGAACATGGTATTGAGAATCAAAGAGAGAGAAAAAACCATCTAGCTACTAGCTATGGACCCGTAGGTCTGAGGTAAACTACTCACGCTTCATCGGAAGGGCAATAGAGTTGATGTAGAAGCCCTCCGTGATCGAATCCCCCTCCGGCAGGGTGCCGAAAAAGGTCCCTAGATGGGATCTCACGGGTACAGAAGGTTGCGACGGTGGAAAAGTGTTTTTGTGGATGCCTCTGGTGGTTTGGGGATATTTGGGAATATATAGGCGAAAGAATTAGGTCAGGAGGGTCATGGGGGGCCCACAAGGGTGGGGGGCGAGCCTACCCCCCTGGGCGCGCCCTCCGTCCTTGTGGCCGCCTCGTGGCTCCTCCGACTTCATCTCCAAGTCTCCTGGTTGTCTTCTGGTCCAAGAAAAATCATCGCGAAGGTTTTATTCCGTTTGGACTCCGTTTGGTATTCCTTTTCTGCGAAACTCAAAAACAAGGAAAAAACAGGAACTGGCATTGGGCCCTAGGTTAATAGTTAGTCCCAAAAATAATATAAAATAGCATATTAATGCATATAAAACATCCAAAACAGATAATATAATAGCATGGAACAATCAAAAATTATAGATACGTTGGAGACGTATCAAGCATCTCCAAGCTTAATTCCTACTCGTCCTCGAGTAGGTAAATGATAAAAACAGAATTTTGATGTGGAATGCTACCTAACATATTTATCTGTGTAATTTCCTTTATTTTGGCATGAATGTTCAGATCCATAAGATTCAAAACAAAAGTTTAATATTGACATAAAAACAATAATACTTCAAGCATACTAACAAGGTAATTATGTCTTCTCAAAATAACATGGCCAAAGAAAGCTTATCCCTACAAAATTATATAGTCTGGCTATGCTCCATCTTCATCACACAAAATATTCAAATCATGCCCAACCCCGATGACAAGCCAAGCAATTGTTTCATACTTTTGATGTTCTCAAACCTTTTCAACTTTCACGCAATACATGAGCGTGAGCCATGGACATAGCACTATAGGTGGAATAGAATATGGTGGTTGTTGAGAAGACAAAAAACAAGGAGATAGTCTCACATCAACTAGGCGTATCAACGGGCTATGGAGATGCCCATCAATAGATATCAATGTGAGTGAGTAGGGATTGCCATGCAACAGATGCACTAGAGCTATAAGTTTATGAAAGCTCAAAAAAGAAAACTAAGTGGGTGTGCATCCAACTTGCTTGTTCATGAAGACCTTGGACAATTTGAGGAAGCCCATCGTTGGAATATACAAGCCAAGTTCTATAATGAAAAATTCCCACTAGCATATGAAAGTGACAACATAGGAGACTCTCTATCATGAAGATCATGGTGCTACTTTGAAGCACAAGTGTGGAAAAAGGATAGTAACATTGCCCCTTCTCTCTTTTTCTCTCATTTTTTTGGGCCTTCTCTTTTTTTTGGCCTTCTCTTTTTTTTCCCACATGGGACAATGCTCTAATAATGAAGATCATCACACTTTTATTTACTTACAACTCGATGCTAGAACAAAATATGATTCTATATGAATGCCTCCGGCGGTGTACCGGGATGTGCAATGACTCAAGAGCGACATGTATAAAAAATGATGAAAGGTGGCTTTGCCACAAATACGATGTCGACTACATGATCATGCAAAGCAATATGACAATGATGAAACGTGTCATAGTAAACGGAACGGTGGAAAGTTGCATGGCAATATATTTCGGAATGACTATGGAAATACCATAATAGGTAGGTATGGTGGCTGTTTTGAGGAAGGTATATGGTGGGTGTATGGTACCGGCGAAAGTTGCGCGGCACTAGAGAGGCTAGCAATGATGGAAGGGTGAGAGTGCGTATAATCCATGGACTCAACATTAGTCATAAAGAACTCACATATTTATTGCAAAAATCTATTAGTCATCGAAACAAAGTACTACGCGCATGCTCCTAGGGGGATAGATTGGTAGGAAAAGACCATCGCTCGTCCCCGACCACCACTCATAAGGAAGACAATCAAAAAATATCTCATGCTCCAACTTCGTTACATAACGATTCACCATACGTGCATGCTACGGGACTCACAAACATTAACACAAGTATTTCTCAAATTCACAATTACTCACTAGCATGACTCTAATATCACCATCTTTATATCTCAAAACAATCATAATGAATCAAACTTCTCATAGTATTCAATGCGCTTTATATGAAAGTTTTTATTATATCCCTCTTGGATGCCTATCATATTAGGACTAAATTTATAACCAAAGCAAATTACCATGCTGTTTAAAGACTCTCAAAATAATATAAGTGAAGCATGCGAGTTCAATAATTTCTATAAAATAAAACCACCGCCGTGCTCTAAAAAGATATAAGTGAAGCACTAGAGCAAAATTGTCTAGCTCAAAAGATATAAGTGAAGCACATAGAGTATTCTAATAAATCACGATTCATGCGTGTCCCTCTCAAAAGGTGTGTACAGCAAGGATGATTGTGGCAAACTAAAAAGCAAAGATTCAAATCATACAAGACGCTCCAAGCAAAACACATATCATGTGGTGAATAAAAATATAGCCTCAAGTAAAGTTACCGATAGACGAAGACGAAAGAGGGGATGCGCTTTAAGCTCTTGGTTGTCCCGTAGGTCTGAGGTAAACTACTCACGCTTCATCGGAAGGGCAATAGAGTTGATGTAGAAGCCCTCCGTGATCGAATCCCCCTCCGGCAGGGTGCCGGAAAAGGTCCCTAGATGGGATCTCACGGGTACAGAAGGTTGCGGCGGTGGAAAAGTGTTTTTGTGGATACCTCTGCTGATTTGGGGATATTTGGGAATATATAGGTGAAAGAATTAGGTCAGGAGGGTCACGGGGGCCCCACAAGGGTGGGGGGCGCGCCCTACCCCCTGGGCGCGCCCTCCGTCCTTGTGGCCGCCTCGTGGCTCCTCCGACTTCATCTCCAAGTCTCCTGGTTGTCTTCTGGTCCAAGAAAAATCATCGCGAAGGTTTTATTCCGTTTGGTATTCCTTTTCTGCGAAACTCAAAAACAAGGACAAAACAGGAACTGGCACTGGGCCCTAGGTTAATAGGTTAGTCCCAAAAATAATATAAAATAGCATATTAATGCATATAAAACATCCAAAACAGATAATATAATAGCATGGAACAATAAAAAATTATAGATACGTTGGAGACGTATCATCCCCCCACCAAAAGTCTCTTATGAGCTTCTCATACTTGTCACAGAAACCAATTGGCATTTTAAAGACTCCCATTGGGTATGTTGGTAGGGCTTGTGCTACAGATTTCATATTAACCTCCTTTGCCGCAAAGGACATAAATTTTTCGTTCCAATCTGAGCATCTCTTTGTGAACCTTTCCATGATCGGCTGGAAGCTCCCATTCTTCATTCTCCCTTCCGGGGTAGGCAGGCCCAAGTATTTGTTCTCAAAAGTTGCAGATACAACTCCGAGGATGTCCTTGATTTTTCCCTGCATTTCAGGTGGACAGAGCTCACTAAAGAGCAGCGAGCATTTCGCGGGGCTGAGCAGCTATCCCGTGCAAACCTGGAACACATCCAATGCATTCTTTACCGCACTTGCTTCTTGATCTATAGCCTTGAAGAAGAGGAGGTTGTCATCAGCAAACGGTAGGTTTGAGATCCTAGGGCTTCCCCTTGCAACTTTGATAGGCGTGATATTCCCATTGTCTACTTCTCTTTTTTAACAAGTTCATCAGGCCATCAGCCACCAAAAGAAACAGGTAAGGGCTCAAAGGATCTCCCTGTCTGAGTCCTCTTGACGGGTAGAAAGTTTCCAGCAGCTCACTGTTCCAATTGACCGAATATGTCACCGATTTGACGCAGCACATAACCCACCTAACCCAGGCATGGTCAAACCCCAGTTTGTGAAGAGCCCCCTCCAAGTAACCCCAGTCGACCCTGTCGTAAGCTTTGGCCAAGTCCAGCTTGAAGGCACAATGTGGGTTGAATTTTCTCCTAGAGTGGTTGATCTTGTGGAAACACTCAAATGCAATAATAGCATTGTCCGTGATCATTCTACCTGGTACAAAGGCACTCTGGGATCCAGAGACAATCTCATCTAAGAGAGGTCGTAGCCGGTTAACAATGCATTTTGAAACAACTTTGTATAGCACATTACACAGACTGATCGGGCGGTAGTCCTTCAAACATTGGGGGGGGGGGGTCTTTGCCTTTCGGAATGAGGCAGATGACCGTGTCATTTACCCTGGGTGACATCACTTCTGATTTAAAAAAATCCTTAACCGCGTGGACAATGTCTTCCTTGACCAAATTCCAGTTTCTTTGATAAAATCTGGCAGGGAAACCATCTGCTCCTGGAGCTTTAAGGGGTCCAATTTGGAAAAGGGCATCCGCAATCTCTTCATCCGTGTAGTCCTTGATCAAGGCATCATTCATGGCTTGTGTCACTTTAGGAGAGATAAGGTTCAGAAGCGCACTAGGGTCCACTCTAGCATCTGCCGTAAATAAGAATTTGAAAAATCACTCGTCATTTTCTTGAGATCATCTTCTTTCTCCACCCAGCATCCATCATCTCTTTTCAGTTTCCGAATCGAGTTCTTCTTTTGTCTCCAAGTGGCTTTGCGCTGCAAATACCTTGTGCTTCTGTCGCCTTCTCTCAGCCACTGAACTCTCGATCTCTGCCTCCACATAATATCTTCCCGAAGCAACAACTCATCTAGTTCGCTAGACAGTTTTTTGAGTCTCTCTTCCCTGTGGTCTGATGGATCCTCCTCCAAGAGCTTGTTGATGCTGTCTCTAATCTGTTTGGTTTTGCGAAGTACTGAGCCAAAGTTGTTTTTGCTCCAGCGAGAGAGAGACCCTTTCATTGCCAACAACTTCTCAGAAACTTCAGATAGGTTCTTCGCCTTCCCATTTTCTGCCCAAGATTTCTCAATGGTGGTGTGAAGAGAACGGAGGCGTTCCCACATTTGTTCATAGTGGAATACACGCTTTTGCTTTTTTTACCAAGCGCTGACACCCAACTCCACCAGAACTGGGAAGTGGTCAGATCGCGTGGAGCAAATGTGGGTTATTGTGTATCCATTAAACTGATCACACCATGTATGTGACTCCACAGCCCTATCCAGCCTGGCTCTTATGTTTTTACTCCCCCGCCGTTTGTTATCAAAGGTCCAGCTTGGGCCTTTGTATCCTAGGTCATGCAGCTCACAGAATGAGAGGACATCTCTGAAGTTTGCCATTTTCCTCTCTGACCTCTTCGCATACGAGAGGTGCCACATGGTCTCGTTAAAGTCACCCACCATTAGCCATGGTTCATTAGATTTTGGAGCAATGTTTTTAAGCAGACTCCACATAAGGTGACGATCTTGCCCCTTTGGTTCACCATATACAAATGTTCCCCGCCATTTAGGCCTATGGGGTTCAGAGACAATCACATCAATGTACCTCGGTCCATACGACATAACTTTTATTTTTATTGAATCATCCTAGTAAAGTGCAATACCAGCTCCTTTACCCTTACCATCATGGGTAAGGCAATGTCTCAAACCTAATCTCCATTTCATGCTTTTAACTTTATTCTCGCACTGTCTAGTTTCGGCTAGGAAGACGATCTTGGGCTTGTGGGTATGCACTAGGCATACTAGCTCCTGAACTGTCCGGGGTTGCCCGAGACCCCGGCAGTTCCAGCTTAGCACCGTCATGGTCCCTGGCAGGCGCCATCATCGACACCTACCAGTGGACTGGCAGCCCCTGGGCCAGTAGCTTCCTCTTCATCCTTCTTTCCACCCTTGCTTATTCCACCAAGCCCTTGGCCTTCTTGCTCTGGTCAGAACCACCATCCATAATCCCTGTCTCCCTTTCCTTTGTCCCTTCCACGCTCCTGTCATTTCTCTTGCCTAGCACTGAAATCTGGATGACATCCATATTGTGAGCAGCCTCCTTCCCTTCAGTTTTCCTCTTTTTCACGTGCACCATTTCTGCACAAGTGTCAGTACCGCCTTCAGTTGCACTCGCCCGTACCCCAGCCTGAAACCTAGCCGGTGTTCCCTCAGGAGTTCCTGCCAGCTTTGCTACTGGTGACACGGAGGAGTTACCAGCACCATGCATTGCAAACGGTCCAAATCCAGGAGGGAACTCTAGGGTAGCACTGCCTCTTTTCTGCTCGTGAACAACCTTCACAGGGGGCATAGTTTCAGCTTGCGCTTTTGCCATCAACTCCTCTCCATGAGCTTGCTTCATCTGATTGTTCTTTAGAGACGCTGCAGCTGGTCCCTCGCCCAACTTTATCGCACTCACTGTTGCAATTGCTTCTTGCACCAAAGGGTCAGCCAACACTATTTCAGGTATCCCGTTGCACCCGCTCATTGCAAGCCTCGCTGGAGCCGTCCTGACTCCACAGTTCAGCTCTGACCCAAAGTGTATGAAACGTCGTGCACTGCATGCGTCCGGCGCAACATACCCTCCTCTACCATTTTTCTTTTTCAAAGAGGAGCCGCGCAGCGCTGCCGTAAACCTCATCTTTTGGAGGTCCTCCAGCAGCTTACAATCGCGCTATCCATGGCCAACTCTACCACAGTACATGCAAAACCTTGGCAATCTCTCATACTTCACCTCTAGGGTGTACAACTGTTTTTTCTCATCCTCACTCATAGCTAGCTCTCGGGTTTTGATATCTCTAGTCAGAGGCCTATCAACATCATGCTTAATTCTAACCCGCAAGTAGTCCCCCCAAATGTTACCCTCTCTGTCCGTGTCTACCTCAAGTACTTCTCCCAGCAGAGCACCAAGCTGCCAAGCCACCGGTTCCGAGAGCATGACGGGGGGAACATCGAAGAACTTCACCCAAATGGGCATATGGGCTATCTCAACGTCCCCTGGGGGGGGGGGGGTGTGCTCCCTCCACTGCGACCACAGGAAGGCGTCGCCCTTGTGAGACCATGGGCCGTTGTTGATGATGAAGCGCCTGTCTCCCTCCCGCTCAAACTCGAGCAGGTACCTGTTGTTTTTCAGCTGAGTATATTTCATCCAAATGGGCATATGGGCTATCTCAACGTCCCCTGGGGGGGGGGGGTGTGCTCCCGTCCACTGCGACCATCAGGAAGGCGTCGCCCTTGTGAGACCATGGGCCGTTGTTGATGATGAAGCGCCTGTCTCCCTCCCGCTCAAACTCGAGCAGGTACCTGTTGTTTTTCAGCTGAGTATATTTCATCTTACCACACAATCCCCACTTGTCTATGAGCTCTCCCAGCAAGCCTTCAGAGCTAAAGGCCTGGAGGGAGAAGAACAGACCGACAGCAAGCCAACGCATCTTCATCGCCGCTCTTTCCTTCGAGAGGTCCAGGACCACCACATCAGGGGTCTGGAACTCCATGGCCCCCTGTCCAGTGCTGCGAGACGAGTCGCCTTGAAGCAGCACCTGGTCACCGCCGCCAACACCACCGCTGGAGTCGACCTCCTCCGAAGCGTGCATCGGCCCCTTGTTCTTCAGTAGTTCTTGGTTCGCCATCTCAAGGGGAGAAATTGGTGTGGGAGCGTAGCGTGAGAATTGTGATCCATGCCCCAGGTTGTCTCCCCTTTTTATAACTCTTTCAGCGCCATCTGTCTCTCCGATCTGATCTGGAATCAGAACTTCCCTTCTCTTTTGATCTGTTTGATCTATCGGATCCCCCGTGTGGATCAAATCCCTGTCAATTTGCCAAGTATCACTCTTACTTTCCCCAAACCTCTGATGCAGATCAATCCTCATAGATAGCAATCGGTCCCGAATCTGTGTCAAATCATTTGTTACCCCTCTCTGCCGATTTCCTGTTTTTTACCCTGATATGCATCCTTCTTGGCGGTGTTCCTTGAGAGGTCTAGGATCTTCACCCAGGTTCTCAGCCAAGACTCGCGCAATCCTAGCGGATCCGCGGGGGCGACCAGATCCCCATCGGGGCTCTTCCTACCCGAATCGCTGCGGGTCTCATCAATCACTTGCGGAATAGAAGATCGGATGTCCTCACCTTGGATCTTCTTGTCCGCGGTCGCAGGTCGCGCGATCGCTTCCTCGATCGCCTCCTCCACGCGGGAGTCCCGCCCGCTCGGGTTGCAGCCGCTGCTCGGGCCGCCGCTCACTGTCGCCATTTCCTCGTCAGATCTTGGTCTAAAGGGCAATCCACTTAGCTCAACTGGTTCCATATATTTGAGTTCTCTAGTAAAATCAGTCAGGAACACTTAAGTTGGCTAGCCTCCGTGCGCCCCCCCCCCCCCAACACACACACGCACGCACAACCTAGGTTTGAGTCACAAGAGAAAGAGGACCACTGATCACCATGTTGATGCTGCTGATAATCTTTGCACTAGCATCACAAAAGGGCGTATCTTCAATGGGAATGGGTGGTGTTGGGAAAGGGTGTCAAAACACATCACTGAATCTGACGATTCAGGGCTAGCCGGCGAGGCGGCAGGTTGCGGGGGGGCTCTCCGTAAGCTGACCACGTGGTGACTATTATGAATATGATGTTCAAGCCTTCATCAGTTTACACAAGCACGCGTCTCCTCCTGCTTGCCGTATTCCGCTACGCGGTTGTTGCCACGCCTTGTAGCTTTCATCAAATTCTTGATGTGCTTAGATAGATCCTTTGAAAACTCTATGTTGGTTTTGCATTGTAAGTGCATCCCTCTAGTGTTGTAATTCAGCCAATATGTGGATATAACTAACTTCAAGAAATACTAGCATGACTTACCATCGTTCTTTTTTTTAGAAAATCAGAAGAGGACTTACCGACCACGATTGATCAACCACCACTTGGGGCCAATCTTTTCTACTAGTGTTTAGTATGAATTTGGAGGGGAAATACCCTTTCGATCCTGGGTGTATATACACCTCATATGGGGATTTTTTAAGATAATTAAAATAAAAGTCAAAAAAGTTTAGAAGTTTTTTTTAGAATAAACTTGACTTTCTTTTTTTAGATCCTGGGTGTACTAACCACAGATTTTGTGGTCTCTACTCAGTTACCTACATTCCCATGTTTGTGGTGAACACATTTCTGTTACTCATTTTAATACTAAATCTGTGGTTAGTACATTGTACCAACTAAATATTAAATTTTGTATACGAGTACCAAAAAAAAACCTCGACCAAATACGCTAAAACAAGGATGGCAAATATTACTAAATAGAAAGACGCGCTCCGCCGCGCCCGGCTATAGCCACATTTTCCACGTACAATTTTAGGCACGCCTGGGTTATGTACTGTTGGGGCTTGATGCCTGGGCAAATTCTCTATATGGACAAACTCATCTAGGCAAGCTCACTTTTCGGTTTCTGCCTCTGCACGGTGGGGCTTGATGGCGGCGATATCGTGCCCGTTTGTCGGCTGGTGTCGCTCGGATGCAGAGGGGCTTTGCGTGCTCGGCCTCTCGCTGTTCCTGGCCCCACCCAGCTGGCATGCCCGCGAATGCCTGGTCTGCTTTTTGATGTCGCTGAGGCTGGCCCGGTGGCATGGTTTGGAGCACCTACCCCTGTTTTTGACGCTCCGGGGTCTGGACGGCTCGGTTGCGGTCGTCCCGCACCTCCTTGAGTACTTTGCGTGTGCTTTGTGGAACTCGTTTCGGTTTCGAATATATCAACAACAAATGGTTAGCTAATATACATGCCAGAAATTCTACGAGGAAAAATAAAAGAGCAAACCAAAAGATCCAACGCGGTCCAAGAACCATTGGAACCGAACGAGGAGAAGAAGGCCGCAACACCTCCAGGAGCCTCTGCTCACAAAGGCCAGGTCCTCCTCCGACCAAGGAACAACGGAAAGAAACTCACAAAACCATGGCGACCGCAGCCTCCTCCCGTACCTTTCCCCAAAGGAAACGGAAACAGCCGCCGGCCACCCCGACTTTCCGCCGCCCTCGCCTACTTTAAGCACGCAACAATGGCCGCCTCGACAATGGATGTCACGTTCACACCGACACGCACGAAGACCGGCGAAGAAGCTCACGGAGGGAGCGACACGAGGAGAAACTCGCATGCTTTAGTGAGAAGAGGAGGATATGGAAGGCTGTGCCAAATGGGGGAGCACGGAAGGCGCTTTTACGCATGCACCCGGGAGGGAAACCGACCTTACACATCCCATACCACGACAGCCGGTCACAACCAACCACGGCTAGGGTCCGGGTGGCCAAGCCCCTCCGCGTCTGGGCAGGACAACCCCTACGCGTCCAGGCAGACCAAGCCCACCCCCACCCCCCACGAGCAAGCCGCGCGCGGGGGCTCGCCTGGCACGACCGGCCTAGTCCCTCGCTGGGCGAAGACACCGACAGACGGGTCCGGCCTCCCTCACGCGCGGGGGCAACGCACGAGACACCCCACATGGGCGCGGACAAAACTGCCTCATGACGGTGGCTCCGCACGCGCCCACGGTTCACCCGTCATGGACCCCCCGAGGTGGGTTGCTCAAGTGCACGTCGTCCGGGCAGATCGGACGGCGGAGAGCCCCCAAGAGGCCCCCGCGGCACGCCAACAGACGACGCGGAGGGCACTCTGACCCGCGAAGCCCCCCTGGAGGCGGGTACTCCAACATACTTTGTAGGAGTAATTACTCCTGTAGCATATCTTCAGGTTCCACTAAGTAAAATTAGTATTTAGGAAACTAACTTTAGGTTAAGCATCAGGAGTTGTGGTTCACAAAACACTTAGCTATTTCAAATGAGCATTTCAGAACCATGATTAACCTAATAATCAGGTTTTAGCCTGAAGTTCTTGGACGGAGACCACTAAGATCAACTTAATTTGTTATAGCATCTGTTGCTTTAGGATCTCAATCTGAAACTAAACATATTCTTCTTCCATTTGATTAATAAGCCAGGACTGGTAAAACTATTTTAACTATGACATAGAAATGGTAGGATAGCCATTTAGCACCTGAATCACAACTACACAGCTATGAGCCTGCCACTACTACACCATTACAATAATTAGAGAATGTGCACATAGATACTCAAAAAACCAGTAGAAGAACTATAAGCTTAATTAATTGTTCTCTTCTTCTACCAACTGTACCTAAGTGCTTGTTACGATATGGTGTCCGACTGTCAATAAACCTTCAAGAATACTTAGGAGATGCTAAAGTTGACCCTATGCCTACAGCTGTTACACTGATTGGTGATTGCACAACATGGTGCCATCATTGTAAATGTCTAGAAGTTTTGTAAGAGAGGAGCTATGCAAACCAAATGAATCGATTAGAATCAGTAAGCAATGTTGCTTAGTGCATGTAAATCGTAAAGAAAAAAGGTCCACGTTAGATTTTGATTGTGTGTGCTCCTATTTATTGACAAGGTTTCTGATAAAAAAGAACAGTTATGCAGTCAGATTTGTATTTGCATTATATTGATACATAGGGTTTTTTTTTGCGGGGGATATTGATACATATAGGTAATAAAGAGCCTTTGTCTTAACGAAATTGCTAGCGCTGCTAGAGGTATATGTGCACGGACGGAGCCAGGAATTTGATAAAGGGGGCCCAATAGAAGAGGTAAAAGCTTGAAGGGGTGCAAACATAAAAAAATAGAGCATTTGAGCTAACAATATAGGGCCGTTTTCAGATAATAAATTACCATGGGGGGGAGCCATGGCCCCAGCTCGCCCACCCCTGCCTCTATCCCTGCATGTGTGGCTGCATCATGTTGGAGTATGTCCTTTTCTGACGACTTTGATTTATACATCCGAACCATCCAAAGTACAGAGATGGTAATGCATACATTGAAGCAAATATATATTCGAGTGCTCTAGTAAAACCTGATAGGAACTAATGCCAAGTTGGCCAGATTATATATATGTAGTAGGATACTCTCCTGGTCACCACTCTAGCCTTATTAGGCGTTAGCAGGCATGAGCCACCCAAATTCTAGAGCAGCATGACAACCTAGGTTTAAGTCATAAGAGGAAGAGGGTTCGATTCAAGGATCACCAAACTCTTGGCACAAGCATCACAAACGGGAGTCTCTGGGATAGAAATGGGTGGTGTTGGGAATAGGTATCAAACCACGTTCACGCATTTGTCGATCCAAGGCGGGCGGACAAGGCGGCAGGTAGCCAGGGCCCTCTCCAGAACATGTCTTGAATGTTGAAGTCGAGCCTTCACCGGTTGATGCTCTTCATTTTAGGTCAACCACGCTTTGTAGTCGAGCTGTCGCTTGAACCTACACTGTAGCCAATTGTTAATTCGTGCAGCCATGCCTTCTAGTTTTTTTAGATGAGCCACGCCTTGTAGGTTTTAGCCTTGTTTTTTACTATTTTGGTTTTGCATTGTGAACTGAATCACCAATAACTTGTAATCCAACCGATCATGACTTAATTAACTTTAATAGAATGCCTTGATATTGTTCTTCATTTCAGAAAATCTGAAGAGAACTTACCACCAGTGGTCAATCACCCTTCAGGACTTTCTATTCTAATATTGTGAACTAGGAACGTATAGTTGGTACAATGTCACCTTGGAATTTGTGGCCTCAATTCATTTGTCTACGTTGCAATGTTTGTGGTTACACATTTCCATTACTCGGTTTAAAAGAAAGAAGCGCGTGAAACAAAGAAGGATAAAAATGAACAACCCTCCCATATCATGAAATATGATCAAATTTCACATACTACTAAGAAACAGGTACGAGTAGTTCAGCGTTCACACAATACATGGTTCAAAACAACCAGATCATGAGGACATAGCACAAGAATGAAGTTGGTCGTTAGATCACCACATCACAACACTAGTGCCATGCGGACGAAACCACCAGGGGCCTATTCTTCCATCTGAGGTATAACACCCCGTACCTCTCGGTGAGCTTGTAGTTCGATGAGTAGTACTGCAGCAGCGTCCTGAGGTTTTCTTTCACCCGGGAGCCCAGTGACGACGGTCTGAAGCGGCCATCATGAGGCGCGCCTTCCACTTGCCCAAGACCTCGTGGCGCCTCACCCACCCTCGCAGGCAACGATGTTCACGATCTCCCTCGCGAGGCAGTGCTGCTCCATTCTGGTCCTCTCCTTGGGTTCCCTTGGGCGCTCCACGTCGATGGACTCGAAAATGGCGGTGTAGTATTCGAGTGTCTCCGCGAACCTCTGCGTCCAGGGGTCTGTGTTCGTGTTGAGTTCCTGCTCCACAATGGTGACCACCTTGGACGACATCGGCTTCACCAGCCTAAGGGCCCGGTCTCGATGGTTGGCTGCGCTCAAGCTTTTATTAGGGATCTAGTGCAGCGTCAGGTTGAAGTTCACTAAATTCCGAACTACCTGTTTATTAGTAATATGTTTTTTTTTGAAACGGAGGCAAAAGTTTTGCCTCATCGATTAATTAAGAAGAAGAGAATTGTACGGTTAATTAAAGGAAAACCTGGCGAAAACCAATACAAACAGAGCACAAACTAACTACTCACATGCCAAGAAAACCCCACAATTGCACAGGCGGCCCCGCCAGACTCTCCGATTACACAACATCCACAAACCTCGACATTGCTACTACGCCATGTGACCCCCGACAAGAACACCTCGACATAAGACATCAAACACCTTCCAACCCACAACGACGACCCAATCCAAGAGGATGGGCCGAGAGAATGAAGATCATCAATCAAGTAGCCAGAGACGCCTTGCCTATGGCGCCATCTTGCCTTTTCCCACCTTCTTTTGTTTGCCTCTTATTGGTGTCTGTGACGACCCCGGCTTAATCGTGCACTAACCATACACGCAAATGCGCACGATCAAGCCTAAGGACTCACTTGAAGATATCACAACACAACTCTAAAACATAAATAAAGTCATACAAGCTTAATATTACAAGCCAGGGCCTCGAGGGCTCGAATACATAGCTCGATGGCATACAAGCGTCAGCGGAAGCATCAGATATCTGAGTACAGATATATTACAGAGAGAGAAATAGGCCTTCACAGAGGCGGGGTAAAATAAAAGCTACGATCAAAAGGCGTAGGCCTCCTGCCCTGGACCCTCCGATCCTACTCCTGGTCGTCAGTCGGCTCCTCGTAGTAGTAGTACTCGCCAGGCAGGTAGTAGTACTGGTCGTCGGCTGGGGCGTCTGGCTCAGGGGCTCCGTCGTCTGGTGGCATCAATGGGATATGGGGGAAAAAGAAAATAAAGCAAACGTGAGTACTCATCCGAAGTACTCAGCAAGCAAGGATCTACACTACATATGCATCATTTTCAAAGGGGGCTGTATATGTGGACTGGGCTGCAGAAATGCCAGAATAGAGGGGGAAAGTCTAGTCCTATCGAAGACTAGCATCTTCAACAATCTTCGACAGTCTTGCAGCATCAGGAAAGAGCAGATGAACATAATGTAAAGTAGTAGTAGTAGTATCATCAACCTCGACCTGAGATCCTTTCTCGACTCCCTGCGAGAAAGCAATCCCAGAGCCGTACTAAGCAACACGCCGCAACCCGACCTAGGCTTATAAGAGAGGTCAGCACGCCGGACTAAACCTATGCCCCCAGGGGTCTTGGGCCATCGCCCCAGGAACTCCTGCACGTTACGGGGCCACCGAGAGCAGACCTAGCAACCCCTTATACAAGCGCGGTTGCGTTACCAGTCCAACTCGGCGTGCGCCACTCCTTACTGACGTCAAACAAGCTTCGGCTGATGTATACGACGCAGAACGCCCATACTATGCCCACGTGATGGTTAGTGCTATCGGGCCAGAGGCCCCTCGGATCAAATATCCAAACCGTAGTGGATTAGGAGCGCGCGGAAACGAGCAGAGACTCACGATCGATGTGACCCCGTCGCCCCGTCTCGAGGACTTGCGGCAAGGGCTAAGAATGCCCGGCCACGCCTCGTAGTTATCTCGCGGGCACCATCCAGGTCAACCCGACTCCACATCACTTCGCAATAAGCTCGCGCGGGTACCCCTCAGGGCCGACCCGTCTTTAGTAACATGGTTTACTGCAGGTCATAATATCCAAGGTAACTGTGTGTCTGACACCGAAGGGAACCCTGAGGAATCACCCTCGACGGAATTCCCGCTCGATGTTATCATCAAGGTGAACGAAGGAGGAATCACCCTCGAGGTCCACACTTGAGAGGTTGCACGACGATGTCGTTATCGGGGGTGGTGTAGGAGGAATCACCCTCGCTTACCACGACCGAGTAACTAACCTACAAGGTTAACATCAGAAGTGCTGACGAGGTATCACCCTCGGCACTCGACGGTAACCCAGCAGTGTCGGCAACTAAGGGGGAAGTGATGTGCTGTGCCAGGGTCTAGTCTTCAATCCCGAAGATCGGGTCTTCTGATATCCAGCAGGGCAGTTGGGATCAAGTGGGGGTCTCTGTCGTGTCTCTACCCAGCCTATACTAATCAGTCTAGGATAACCAGAAATGTAACAAGGCAGGGTACAATAATCAGGCTATGCATCAGATATAGGAAAACAGTAGCAGTAGCAGTTCTAATGCAAGCATAAGAGAGAAGAGAATAGGCGATATAGGCATGCTCAAAATGGGGGTGCTTGCCTGTTTGCTCTGGGGCAAGGGCAAGGTCGTCGGTGGTGTCGTCGGGGACGTAGTCGTACTCCTGAGCTGCGTCTGCCTCGGGAGCTACGTCAACGTCGGGGTCTACCGAGAGAGAAGAGGGGGAAGAAACAGGTAAACATAATGCAAACAAATGCAATACGGTGCGTGTGATGCTATGATGCAGTGCAGGGTTGCCTAAATATGCATCTAAGTCATTTTAGTTATTTTTAGAATTATTCTGGGATTTATTAACCGAGGTGTGTGCACTATTCATCTGCCGGATTCGGTCCCGGAGTTACGAGTTCTTCTACGTAGGGGGTTCCGATAAAGAAACAGACGACACGATCAGACTTGTCTCGTCGTTCTGAGCAACTTTCATGTATAAAGTTTTTCGATCTGAGCTACGGATATTTTACTAGGAATTTCTGAAGTTTAAATCATTTTCTAGAATTTACAGATTATTTATATTTCGAAAATATTAATTATTAAATTGCTATGGGTACACAGCGGGTGTACCCAGAGTGTTGCTTATGTGGCTGACAGTGGCGAAGTCAACTGCCCAGTCAGCAGTTGACTGGACCGTTGACTGGTCAACTGGGTCCAGTCAGCAGAGGCTGACGGGTGGGGCCCAGTGCTGAGTCAGCAGTCACAGTCAGCATATTCTATCCATTTGAACAGTAAATGGTGGGCCCCACTTGTCAGTTAGTCATTTAATTAAACCGGTTTTTTTAACTATTTAACCTGCGTGGGGCCCGGCTGTCAGTGGGGATTAGCAGCGTCATTAGTGGGCTAATGGCGACACGTCAGCGGGGTTAGCGCCGTCGGGGAGCTACAGGCGCCGGCGGCGAGGCCGAGCTCCGGCGTTGGCCGTCCGGCCGTTTCCGACGACCAAAAGGGCAACCGCGGACACGAATCGAACGGGCACAGCGTTCCGCACCCGATGGAGGTTGTGGGAGGCCGTGGGGTGGCCGGAATCGGCGGCAACAGTGACGGCGCACGGCGGCCGGAGTTCGGAGCCTGGCGTTCCACGATGCTAGCGCGCGTACTAAAGGTTCAGGGAGCTTCGCAAGGCTACCCTGAGCGCGAGGGCATGCTCGTCCAGCTTCGACAGGGTCTAGGGCGCCGGCGACGAGCACGACAGCGGAGCCGTAGCTCCGGTCATGGCGGGGAAGCTTGCTAGAGCTCGAAATCAACAGCGTGAAGAGAGGGGAAAGGAGGCGGCGCTCACAGCGGATGCAGGGGAGTACTCGGGGAGGCCGGAGGTGGTCGGAGATGACCGAATCGACGGCGGCAGTGGTGGTCGGCGCCGAGGAAGAAGAGGTCGAGGGCGTCGTCTTGGTGCTTCCCCGGGCGAATGAGCAGGCGAAGGCGATGAGGTCGAGCGCGGGGAGGTTGCCGGACCGGTCGGAACGGCGAGGGGAGGACGGTGGCGACGGCTACACCGGCGGCGTGTCCATGGCGGCGTCGAGCGAGGTGGGGAAAAGAGGGAGAGATCGGGCGAGGGGGTTCTGGGGCGCCTAGGGTTTCCAGGGCGTCGGCGTCGACTTTATCTACGCCCGGACGCCGGCGGATGCCCGACAGGTGGCCATCCACGGCGAGCGCGCGCGCGGGCGACACGGCGACGGAGGAGGGCGAAGGAGCGGTGGGCTGGGCCAGCTGGGCCGTGTCCGGGGCACTGTGCACTAAGGCCCAGTGCACAGTGTCCCGTTTTTATTCTTTACTGATTTCTGTTTCCTTTTTCTTTTAACCTTTTCTGTTTTGAATTAGTTAGGTCTCTTTTGCCTTTTTGTAAAATGTGAAAGTTGGTCCAATTAATGTGATGCAATATTACCCTTCTCCAAAAACTGTTTTGGATAGAGTTGGAATCCATTTGAATTTGAAATGAATTTGAATGGATTTTAATAATCTGATTTGGGGCTGTTTCATCTTGTTAGAGTCACTTATCTAACTCCAGCCTTATTGATGATGATTTTATAAATGTTCCTGGATTATTTGCAACATCATGTACATTTTAGTTTGATTGTTAGAAGAAATATTTATTTGACTCCCAATTTGAATTTTGATTTGAAGTTAAATTATTTTCTAATACAATTTTGTTAGAATGATCATGATGACATGGCAGGTTAAGTAGCTTAACCAGGGTGGAGTAACCTGGGGATGTTACAAGTCTCCTCGACTACAAGAAATCTCGTCCCGAGATTTAAGTGGGGAAATAAGGAGTAACTTCGGGAGAACTGATCCTTATAGGATCGATTAGCTGGTGGACAATTCAGGGAATGCGGCAAAAGTCTCTCTCGAGTTGAAACTTAGAAAACATCGAGAGCAAAATATGAAGGTTCAATAAGAAGTATCAATCGAATGGACATTCAATCGATACCTGAACAAAGTGTGAACAGGGGTCCAGGGTATCGAGGGTAGATCGTCTCTCGAGGGGTGACTCGGTTTAATACACATAGTCAAGAGTAAGAGGGTACTTCGGAATCAAAGATGTGCAGGAGAGTCAGGTTCCGATCCTGTGGAACTGTGGGTTATGGGCCCACCATGTGGGCTAAAAATAGGAAGGACGGTGACGTCTTGCACGATCCGTTAAGCAAGGCATGTCAAAGGATAGCCTGTCAGTTATGTTGGCAATAACGCTGGTACCAAGGGCGAGGGACGAAGAGAACCATTTTCCTGCTCGTTGAACGAGGCGGACCAAAAGGCAAAGTTCTCGTCCATCGGTGGTTACCGGAATGTCATCAACAATAGTAACAGGGTCTTACTAACAGAGTTGTAGACCGAGGTGTTTTCATAAGCAGGGAATTATTTCTGCTTACATCATGTAGATCACAGGAAGGTTAAACAAAACAATGGAAAGGAAAATGTGTTTTCACACAAGTATTGGGAGTAAACTCTGGCCTAGGAAAAGCGGAACAGGACATACATGATGGGATAGCAAGTTCCAAATCATTTAGATAGAGGAGCGAAGGAAGAATCATGATATTACCCATAAAACGGTGTGTGGATAATGGATCAAGACACATTTGGCAATGTGCTTCCAATGTTCATGCTGGGGTTCGGAATAACACAGCCATGCTTCGAGGCAGCAATGATATGGTGTCAAGTAAAGATTGGGTTTGAAGATCTCAAGAGATACCGAGAAACATTTACAAGGGTATCTCGGGACGTAAGGAATAACCAAACACAACCAGGTTTGTGTTGGTCGAATGTCAAGGATGTCATCGATGATATCACAAATCATCGAGGGGCAGGGATGGTATTTCACATTATGAATTCAAGTGATAATCTGAAAGAAAACAAAATATTGATAATGATCACGACAATTTTTGTTGAGAGGCTTTATGAAGATGCCATCGAACAGTGACGACATCAACTGAAAGGAATGATGAAGCGAAAGGTTATTGGAACCACGGATATGACACAAGCTCGAAGTCAAGCTTGTTGCTCGAGGTGAAATGATAAGATGAGGAGGATCGACGTAAGCTTCGCTCATCGTCGGAAGTTGTTCTCCGGGAAGAAGAACCAGGTAGCACAGTTAAAATTTAGCACGATATAGATATAGCCGATTAGGCTAGAAATGATGTGATAGGGTATTAAACTTCCCAGTAGCAAGTACTAGGGGTAATACCGGAAGGTAAGTCAGAGTAGAGGTTGGACGGGGAAAATGATTTGAAAAGGATAAGTATTTTAACTTATCCGTAAAATGAAATCAAGGAGGAAATATGGCCGGAACCATGTTTGCAAAGAATCAATTCTTAGATACAAGATGAACTAGTACCAAGGAAATAACTATATATCTATATATCTATATATATATATATATATATATATATATATATATTTGAGCAGTTTTCATGATAAGTTCTACATCGGGTCCATGGGCATGAACACAAGGTTCAAGGTCGACTCCCACTTCTTCAATGCATAATCTTCATTCACTTCTCGTTTTCGAAGAAATTGTAGTGCTAAGATTTTATCTGGTGAAGCACCAGAAGAGTTTGACTCGCATAACCTTCGAGTTCACACGAATTAGAGAAAGCATAGGTTCAACCCTTTGGGACATTTTACGAATCCATACAACCAGATGCCAAAGCAAGGGATGCGAACTGAAAGCAGAGTATCGGAATCAAAGTGGGTGATACAATGTATCGAAGGTATTGGGTAACGGGGGATAACTATCAAGGTTATGGAATATGGAGGACACTATCAGATAATGTTCCACCAAAAGATCTGGCGGACCGCAAAAGACAAGATTGTGAGTATCGGCAATCAATCAGATGAAGAAGGGATGCAAAGGCATCGGATTATAGAAACACCAAAATAATTCGGCGCTTAAGCACAAAGGGGTTACGATTCTCAAGACGAAGGATCAGAAGCAGAAGCTTTAATCAAAGGATGAGTAAGTTGGATAGAACTAGATGGGCAACCATTTGCAACTTGACTGGCCGAGTTCCAGCTCATCTCCGAAATGATGTCTGAGCCAGAAGGATGAATTAGTAGGGATGAACTGATGATTGCAAGTATTTGCACACATGTTGAATCAATGGAATCGAAATGATAATGACAAGGGATATCAACAACAATTACTTGAGATATGGAGCTAACCATAATATAAGCTAGGAAGAATTTCAGTAGTAGTAGGATGCATGGGATTCTCGGAAGATAAGATGATATTTCAAAGTGTTTTAGGAATCACAGGAACAACTGGGGATGATCGGATCCCCGGTACTATGAGTAATTAACCGCAGTGCGAAAGAAGCTGCACAGCAGTAGGTTCAAAGGATTCCCGGTTTAACGAGGAGTATTACGGGGTACCTCGTACAGGCATGATTGACTGGCCATGATGATACAACGGCAAGGATGTGTAGATATCCATGGGGATTATCGGTGTTAGTAAACTGCAAAAGCAGTGGGTAAAGGGGTCTCGGAAAACTTCGGGAAGTATCTTCGGAGCCTTCTGATGATGTCACGTCATCTTCTGGAATGAGGGGGCTCTCCGGGAGAAAATGGTTACGAGATCCTAATGTCGGAGTTAGTAAAATCTTTAACCCGAATAGGAGAGAGATCAGAGTCCCAGAGTATAGACGAGGAATAAAAGATCCTAATACCACCCAGTTGGCGACGTGGGCCCGTAAGCCACACAGCCAAGTTAGTAAAACAGTTTTCGACCACTAGACTCAACTTCGGCCAAGGAATTGGGAAGGGGGATACCTAGAGGCAGTCGGCTCTGATACCAACCTGTGACGACCCCGGCTTAATCGTGCACTAACCATACACGCAAATGCGCACGATCAAGCCTAAGGACTCACTTGAAGATATCACAACACAACTCTAAAACATAAATAAAGTCATACAAGCTTAATATTACAAGCCAGGGCCTCGAGGGCTCGAATACATAGCTCGATGGCATACAAGCGTCAGCGGAAGCATCAGATATCTGAGTACAGATATATTACAGAGAGAGAAATAGGCCTTCACAGAGGCGGGGTGAAATAAAAGCTACGATCAAAAGGCGTAGGCCTCCTGCCCTGGACCCTCCGATCCTACTCCTGGTCGTCAGTCGGCTCCTCGTAGTAGTAGTACTCGCCAGGCGGGTAGTAGTACTGGTCGTCGGCTGGGGCGTCTGGCTCAGGGGCTCCGTCGTCTGGTGGCATCAATGGGATATGGGGGAAAAAGAAAATAAAGCAAACGTGAGTACTCATCCGAAGTACTCAGCAAGCAAGGATCTACACTACATATGCATCATTTTCAAAGGGGGCTGTATATGTGGACTGGGCTGCAGAAATGCCAGAATAGAGGGGGAAAGTCTAGTCCTATCGAAGACTAGCATCTTCAACAATCTTCGACAGTCTTGCAGCATCAGGAAAGAGCAGATGAACATAATGTAAAGTAGTAGTAGTAGTATCATCAACCTCGACCTGAGATCCTTTCTCGACTCCCTGCGAGAAAGCAATCCCAGAGCCGTACTATCCAGTTCTCATCACATGTTCTAGTTGTACCGATCGGGATACAACTCCGAGTGTCCGTTACCGTAGGACAGGCTATCGATAGAAGTTTCTTCCCTGCAGGGGTGCACCAACTTACCCACCACGCTCGCTTAACTCCGGCCAGACACACTTTTCTGGGTCATGCCCGGCCTCGGCTAAGCAACACGCCGCAACCCGACCTAGGCTTATAAGAGAGGTCAGCACGCCGGACTAAACCTATGCCCCCAGGGGTCTTGGGCCATCGCCCCAGGAACTCCTGCACGTTACGGGGCCACCGAGAGCAGACCTAGCAACCCCTTATACAAGCGCGGTTGCGTTACCAGTCCAACTCGGCGTGCGCCACTCCTTACTGACGTCAAACAAGCTTCGGCTGATGTATACGACGCAGAACGCCCATACTATGCCCACGTGATGGTTAGTGCTATCGGGCCAGAGGCCCCTCGGATCAAATATCCAAACCGTAGTGGATTAGGAGCGCGCGGAAACGAGCAGAGACTCACGATCGATGTGACCCTGTCGCCCCGTCTCGAGGACTTGCGGCAAGGGCTAAGAATGCCCGACCACGCCTCGTAGTTATCTCGCGGGCACCATCCAGGTCAACCCGACTCCACATCACTTCGCAATAAGCTCGCGCGGGTACCCCTCAGGGCCGACCCGTCTTTAGTAACATGGTTTAGTGCAGGTCATAATATCCAAGGTAACTGTGTTTCTGACACCGAAGGGAACCCTGAGGAATCACCCTCGACGGAATTCCCGCTCAATGTTATCATCAAGGTGAACGAAGGAGGAATCACCCTCGAGGTCCACACTTGAGAGGTTGCACGACGATGTCGTTATCGGGGGTGGTGTAGGAGGAATCACCCTCGCTTACCACGACCGAGTAACTAACCTACAAGGTTAACATCAGAAGTGCTGACGAGGTATCACCCTCGGCACTCGACGGTAACCCAGCAGTGTCGGCAACTAAGGGGGAAGTGATGTGCTGTGCCAGGGTCTAGTCTTCAATCCCGAAGATCGGGTCTTCTGATATCCAGCAGGGTAGTTGGGATCAAGTGGGGGTCTCTGTCGTGTCTCTACCCAGCCTATACTAATCAGTCTAGGATAACCAGAAATGTAACAAGGCAGGGTACAATAATCAGGCTATGCATCAGATATAGGAAAACAATAGCAGTAGCAGTTCTAATGCAAGCATAAGAGAGAAGAGAATAGGCGATATAGGCATGCTCAAAATGGGGGTGCTTGCCTGTTTGCTCTGGGGCAAGGGCAAGGTCGTCGGTGGTGTCGTCGGGGACGTAGTCGTACTCCTGAGTTGCGT
This sequence comes from Thinopyrum elongatum, assembly GCA_011799875.1. Classification (NCBI taxonomy): domain Eukaryota; kingdom Viridiplantae; phylum Streptophyta; class Magnoliopsida; order Poales; family Poaceae; genus Thinopyrum; species Thinopyrum elongatum. The sequence goes on from CM022301.1 coordinate 424,084,794, forward strand.
CTGCCTCGGTAGCTACGTCAACGTCGGGGTCTACCGAGAGAGAAGAGGGGGAAGAAACAGGTAAACATAATGCAAACAAATGCAATACGGTGCGTGTGATGCTATGATGCAGTGCAGGGTTGCCTAAATATGCATCTAAGTCATTTTAGTTATTTTTAGAATTATTCTGGGATTTATTAACCGAGGTGTGTGCACTATTCATCTGCCGGATTCGGGCCCGGAGTTACGAGTTCTTCTACGTAGGGGGTTCCGATAAAGAAACAGACGACACGATCAGACTCGTCTCGTCGTTCTGAGCAACTTTCATGTATAAAGTTTTTCGATCTGAGCTACGTATATTTTACTAGGAATTTCTGAAGTTTAAATCATTTTCTGGAATTTACAGATTATTTATATTTTGAAAATATTAATTATTAAATTGCTATGGGTACACAGCGGGTGTACCCAGAGTGTTGCTTATGTGGCTGACAGTGGCCAAGTCAACTGCCCAGTTAGCAGTTGACTGGACCGTTGACTGGTCAACTGGGTCCAGTCAGCAGAGGCTGACGGGTGGGGCCCAGTGCTGAGTCAGCAATCACAGTCAGCATATTCTATCCATTTGAACAGTAAATGGTGGGCCCCACTTGTCAGTTAGTCATTTAATTAAACCGGTTTTTTTAACTATTTAACCTGCGTGGGGCCCGGCTGTCAGTGGGGATTAGCAGCGTCATTACCGGGCTAATGGCGACACGTCAGCGGGGTTAGCGCCGGCGGGGAGCTACAGTGCGTCGGCGGCGAGGCCGAGCTCCAGCGTTGGCCGTCCGGCCGTTTCCGGCGACCAAAAGGGCAACCGCGGACATGAATCGAACGGGCATAGCGTTCCGCACCCGATGGAGGTTGTGGGAGGCCGTGGGGTGGCCGGAATCGGCGGCAGCAGTGACGGCGCACGGCGGCCGGAGTTCGGAGCCTGGCGTTCCACGGTGCTAGCGCGCGTACTAAAGGTTCAGGGAGCTTCGCAAGGCTACCCTGAGCGCGAGGGCGTGCTCGTCCAGCTTCGACAGGGTCTAGGGCGCCGGCGACGAGCACGACAGCGGAGCCGGAGCTCCGGTCATGGCGGGGAAGCTTGCTAGAGCTCGAAATTGACAGCGTGAAGAGAGGGGAAAGGAGGCGGCGCTCACAGCGGATGCAGGGGAGTACTCGGGGAGGCCGGAGGTGGTCGGAGATGACCGAATCGACGGCGGCAGTGGTGGTCGGCGCCGAGGAAGAAGAGGTCGAGGGCGTCGTCTTGGTGCTTCCCGGGGCGAATGAGCAGGCGAAGGCGATGAGGTCGAGCGCCGGGAGGTTGCCGGACCGGTCGGATTGGCGAGGGGAGGGCGGTGGCGACGGCTACACCAGCGGCGTGTCCATGGCGGCGTCGAGCGAGGTGGGGAAAAGAGGGAGAGATCGGGCGAGGGGGTTCTGGGGCGCCTAGGGTTTCCAGGGCGTCGGCGTCGACTTTATCTACGCCCGGACGCCGGCGGATGCCCGACAGGTGGCCATCCACGGCGAGCGCGCGCGCGCGGGCGACACGGCGACGGAGGAGGGCGAAGGAGCGGTGGGCTGGGCCAGCTGGGCCGTGTCCAGGGCACTGTGCACTAAGGCCCAGTGCATAGTGTCCCGTTTTTATTCTTTACTGATTTCTGTTTCCTTTTTCTTTTAACCTTTTCTGTTTTGAATTAGTTAGGTCTCTTTTGCCTTTTTGTAAAATGTGAAAGTTGGTCCAATTAATGTGATGCAATATTACCCTTCTCCAAAAACTGTTTTGGACAGAGTTGGAATCCATTTGAATTTGAAATGAATTTGAATGGATTTTAATAATCTGATTTGGGGCTGTTTCATCTTGTTAGAGTCACTTATCTAACTCCAGCCTTATTGATGATGATTTTATAAATGTTCCTGGATTATTTGCAACATCATGTACATTTTAGTTGGATTGTTAGAAGAAATATTTATTTGACTCCCAATTTGAATTTTGAGTTGAAGTTAAATTATTTTCTAATACAATTTTGTTAGAATGATCATGATTGAAAGTGCGTTATATCGACTAGAGGGGGGGGGGGTGAATAGGCAATTTTTACAAATTCATCACTGAGGAATTTCAAGGTGAGGAAATTCCTAAGAGACGAACTACTTAGCAGCGGAATAAGTACTCAGATGCAAGCATAACAGAGCAGTAGCACAGTCATCATGATGAAATGAAAACAAGCACAGAGTACGAGTAGCGTAAACACAGGATAAGCAGGCTAAAGACAAACTGACTGAAGAAATTGAACTGGGGAAATTGAGAAAGTCTTCAGTCAAAGTCTTCAAACAGTAATGATCAAATACATAGCAAGTATGCAAGGAAATGAAAGGGTTGAGGAAATAGAACCAGTAGCTCGGTGAAGACAATGATTTGGTAGACCAGTTCCAACTGCTGTGACAGTTGTACGTCTGGTTAGAGCGGCTAGGTATTTAAACCTGAGGACACACAGTCCTCACCTTATTCTCCTTGAGCTAAGGTCACACAGACCTCACCCAATCACTCGTGGTAAGTCTTCAGGTGACTTCCAAACCTTCACATACTCGGTCACTCGGCAATCCACAATTTCCTCTTGGATGCTCTAGACCATGACGCCTAACCGTCTGGAGGATGCACAATCCTCAAAGGTAACAAGCGTCGGTTCCACACAGGAACAATCTCTTCAGTGATGCTCAATCACTTTGGGTTTGTAGGTGTTTGGGGTTTTGGGTTTTTCCTCACTTGATGATTTTCGCTCAAAGTCCTCGGAGGATGGGATGCTCTAAATGACAAGTGTCAATCTATCTCTCGGAGCAGCCAACCAGCTAGTGGTTGTAGGGGGCGGCTATTTATAGCCTAGGGAGCAGCCCGACATGATAAGACATAAATGCCCTTCAATGATGTGACCGTTAGGTGGGTAGGATATTTGGACAGCTGGCGCGTAGCACAGCAACGGTCGGATATTTGAGTATCAAATTCCTCAGGGCTATCATGTTCCTCACTTGTAGGCAATCCGCACTGGCGAATTCCTAACTCCTCAGTCAGAACAAATTCCTCAGAGAACAGAAGAACTTCGTCTCTGTCACTGAAGAATTTGACTAAACTGAATGAGATTTCCAATGGCTTCACTCGAAAGGATTGGGTAGGTGTAGGATTTTGAGTTGAGCATCACTTGGAAACTTTTCCTTAGTTTTACCTCAACCCCCTTTAACAGTACGATGTTTCCTATGACTCAAGAAGAAGAAAATGAAACTACGAAAACAAAAGTCTTCACGCTTCATAATCCTTGCATGAATATCAAGTCTTCAGGGTCACACCAATTTCGTCACTTTCAAAGTCTTCAAGAAAACCAAAGTCTTCAGTTGAAGACATTCATTTTTAGGGGTCGACATTCATCGTAAATAACAAACTCCTCATAGACTTATAGACCTGTGTACACTCACAAACTCATTAGTCCCTTAACATATAAGTCTTCAATACACCAAAATCACTAAGGGGCACTAGATGCACTTACAATCTCCCCCTTTTTGGTGATTGATGACAATATAGGTTATGTTTTCAACGGGGATAAACATATGAAGTGTAAATACTGATATTGAGGAATTTGATTGCAAGATATAGAAGAACTCCCCCTGAAGATGTGCATAATTGAGGAATTTGCTTTGAAATATCAAATGCACATTGTTGAGTAATATCATGGAGATCTCCTCCTATATCTTGAAATTCATACACGCATTTAACATATGATATGAAGAATTTGAAATGCATGATGAAATATGGTGTCTGACGAAATTTAGCATGCGTGCATCAAGGTATTTGAGGAAATAAGCATGCAGAAAGCAGTTCAAAAGTATCAGACCACCATAGGACTTAAGTTTACAACTCATTAGAGCAAACACCTCAGAAAAGCAAGAGTTGAAACTTAACAAAAATATAGCCCATATATAAGACCCGCTTGAAGACTAACTCAAATTTCTCCCCCTTTGTCATCGAATGACCAAAAGGGACGAAAAATGAGGACTAACGCCCCTGAAGAATATCATCATGATGTCGATGGAGGAGCGCCAGCATTGTTGGGGTCGTCCGTTGAGGTAGGGCCTGCCGCAGTGTCGTTTAAGTCTTCAGCTTCATCCGTCTCGCGCGATGAAGAATATGAACTGGCAACAAGCTGAGGAACTTTGACTTTCTTGAATTTCTTCGAAGGTGGCCGAGACCAATCAAAGTCCTATTGGAATTCCATATCCTTGAGTTTTTCAGCACTATGAAGATTAGACAGAATCGCCCAAGTGCGGTCAAAGACTTCATGCAAGTAGTAGTGATTCTTCTTCACAGTATTTTGAGTGACTGTCATGTTCTGAAGAATTGCACCAAACTGACGCTTGACCCACTTGTGATTTTGATCAACTTTCTGATGAAGACTAAGGAGAAGTTCACGATCAGTCATCACACGCGGAGCTGTGGCTTGAGGAGGATGTTCTGAAGCTTTGGCGGCAGAATCTTGAGTTGCAGAGTCATCATTGGTGGAATAGGAAGTAGCTTTGCGAAACTGTCCATCCAATGGGCGAGTACCTTCATCAATAACAGCAGCCTTGCCCTTCTCGTCAGCTAAGGAAATAGTCCGTTTGAGGACTTCGATAGGGGGCAAATAGCTGAGATGATTTTGAAAGTCAGCCATGTAATGAATTGAAGACCTTGATCTGATGAATCTCATGATCCAGAGAGCATAAGGCTTCAACTCAAAAGGTGACAGAGCAGCATTGGCCAAAGTCCTCATGAAGAAATCGTGGTAGTTGATAGGAATACCGTGAATGATATTGAACAGCAAATTCTTCATAATGCCAACAACTTCTTCATCATCAGAGTTGTGGCCCTTGATTGGACTGAGGGTTTTGGTCAAGATGCGATAAACTGTCCTTGGCACATAGAGCAATTCCTTGACGAGGAATTTGGTCCTTGGAGCTTGGCCTGGCTTCAATGGCTTCATCAGCACTTGCATCAGATGATCAGACAATTCAGGTTCAACATAGAGAAGCCTTGCACCTTCAGTGGGAGGACAGACTGGAACGGCATGAAGCAATTCAGAGGCCGGTGCTTTGAAATGAGTATTATCGGTCATCCAGTCCAATACCCATGAATTGACATCATCAACATTTCCAGTAATGTGCAGCGTGGCGAAGAATTGAAGAATGAGTTCTTCATTCCAATCGCAGATGTCGGTGCAGAAATTGAGTAACCCAGCGTCATGAAGAACACTGAGGACTGGTGTGAAGCAGGGCAGCGATTCCATATCTACATGAGGAATTTGCTCATGTTCAAAGATCTTATCCTTATCAACCAACAATGAGGAGTAGAAGTTCATCTGGCTTGCAGTCCAGAAGCGCTTGCGACGAAGACGAGCAGAGTCATAGGGATTGTAGTCAGTGAAGAATATGTGCTCATTGAAGAAATCCTCAGCATTAAACTTCTGCTTCTTGGAGTGAGGGTTCTGTGGCTTGGGCTGAAGATTAACAGTTGAAGAATGTACAGCCTCTTGAGGTATAGCCACTGGAGCCACAGGCTGAGGAATTTCAGCAGCAGCCTTGGCCTCCATTTCTTCAGACATATGTACATCAGCGCTAGTGACTGGAACTTCTTCAGGAATAGAATGAAGTGAAGCTTGATGTTCATCAGAGCCCGTATGAATTTCATCAGTTTGCACAGGGGACTGAGGAACATGATGTAGAGGGGTTGTCAGAGGTGAATTGGGGTGATGACTTTCCCAAAAGTCATCATTCAAAATAGGTGTTGTAGACCCAATATCCACATCCTCATCTTCTTCAGTTCCTTCGACGCCTGCCTCTTCAGCTGTGAACTGAGGCATGGGCGATGATACCAGTGGGGTTGAAGAGAAAGTATCCACTTCAATTTCTTCATCCATCTGCTCTGTCGAAGCAGCAGAAGGATCTTCTTCATCAGATTTACTAGGAATTTCATATTCCTCACCAAAGGGAATGATCTCCTTTGATGGCATGCTTGATATTGGAATAGCATCAATTGGGTCTTCAGTTGAACTCGTCAAAGTCTTCAATTTCTTGGGAGCTGAAGACTCTGAAGATGTAGATGCTTTCCTTTTCTTCACAGCTGCTCGCTCCGCAGCCTTGGTTTTCTTCGCTTCTGTTGCAGAAGGAAGGTTGATGCTTGTCATCGGTGCAGGAGGAGCAGAGGAAATTGGTTGAATTTCTTCAGGCACAACTGATGCAGTTGCCCTGGCTTGTTCAGATTCCTCAGGCACAGTAGCAGATGCTTCAACTGGCCTAGATTGCTCTTCAGGCGCAATATTGGAGGTTGCCCTGGCAATTTCTTCAGAGACTGGAATTTCTTCAGCAGTTCTGGCGCTTTCATTTTCTTCAGCAGACTGAACAGATGTTCCAGTCTGAGGAAATTTGGGTTGCGATGAAGCTGCAACACTTGGAGTAAATCCTTTTGCCATTCTGACGAATCTGACTTTGGCACCTAGCCAATCTGCATGGAATGCATGAAATTCATCACTGAGTGCTTTGATCTCAGCCTGCATAGTCACAAGTTCTTCAGGAGACATTTTCACAACATTGTTCTTCAGAAAACGCTCCTTCTTGTACTGAGCCTTCTTCACCTGCCTGGCCTTTTCAAATTTCCATTTCTCTTCATTTATGAAGGCCGTCAACATGTGACTTTGACCAGGAGTGAGGTTTAATTCAGGCAAAGGTGTATTTGGATCCTTGTGCCATAGATCAATAAAATCAAGGATCTTCCTTGGATCCAGCATGAGGGGCATAGCACTGCCTTTGGCTCTAGCGGCCCTTCATTGTCGATCTCTGATGATCTCAGCTAATTCTTCATCATCAGCTTCGTCTTCGCTTGACGGAACCTGAAAGGCGACCTGCGTCTTGTGAGGACTTGGTCTTGTGCCTCGTCCAGAAGTGGCCTTTTTCTTCAGCAAGATAGGAGTTGTTGAAGACTGAGGAGGAGCTGAAGAACTTGCAGAGACTCCTGAAGCAATTGAGATTCCAGTAGTCCTTTGGCATGTGGCAAGATGCACAGGTTCTGAGGACTTTGCAGGAGCAGCTGAGGATTTTGCAACTGAGGGAGTTGGAGCTGCTTTAGAGGAATTTGCTTGAGGGACAGGCCGTGAGGGCTTTGAAGAGCTTGGCCGTGAGGGCATTGCAGCTGAGGAACTTGTCTTGACAACTGATTTCTTCAGCATAGCCTTCTTAGGCTTGATAGCAGAGGCCTCAGCGACGGCAGCAACAGAATCTTCATTGAATTTCTTCACTGCCTCTTTAGCCACTTTGGCCAGCTTGGCTTGACACTTAGCCCACTCCTGAGGAAATTCCTCACCTCTTCTGATGCTAGTGGGATCAGCTTCTTGGCCAGGAGCCAATGGAGGTCTTGGACATGGAGGGTTAACAGCGAATTTCTTCATGTACTTGGGAGTGACATAGCGATATTCCCTCCATTCTCTTGCCCATCTCCTCTCAATCTTCTGAATGCGCACTTTGCGCTAATTTTTGTTCTCCTTGCCATGAGTTGCTTCATCAGGAGTACAATATTCATCATAGATGTCATCAGGGATCTCAAAAGCAGTATTTGTTTCTGGCCTCTTTCCTTCCTTCTGAGGTCTTTTACCATCAGCCATATTCTTCACTTGAGGATTTTGAACAATCGAATTTTCTGATGAGGTATGCAATTTTTCTTCAAGGTACGCTGCAAATGAGTTAAGTTGATGAGAACCTAGAGATTCAGCAGCGGACATGTGTACCTGTGAACAGAATATAGGTGCGAAGAGTTTTGGAGAGGTCATATGCGTTCTCAGAAGATTTTCAAAAGTATCAAGTTTGAGGAAGATGACCAGGGGTGTCTTGAGGAATTTCACTAAGCATTTTTGACTTAGGTTCCAGAGTTGTGTAGATTGAAAATCCACACAATTGAGGAATCTTGAAGAAAAACGTTGCTTAGAGAAACTGATCAAGGACAGAAGCAAGTTGGTGTTTAAGAACATAAAAGTTGAAGAATAAACACCTTTTGAAGATTTTGTGGAAATCATCAGAATCAACAAGGGCAGTAAAAATAAATTTTATTTACCCTTGACGAAGAACACGACGAACTGAGAGTAGCAGTGGAGAAGTTCGTCCGTTCAGATCTTCCACGCCCTAACTTGGCGATGGAAAACAGCTACGGCGGCGGCGGAGTGAAGATTTCCGCGGCCGGCGTGAGTACGACGGCGACGAGGTCGAGGCAGTGAAGCTCTTCCTCACCGGCGACGATGGAATGTAGCGGCGGCGCTAGGTCTGAGAGCTCGAGCGCGGGAGTAAGATCGAGCGGGGTAAATGAGCTCTGAGGAGGGCGAGGGGAATTTATAGCCAAGGTGAAAAACCGCTCATCCGAGGAAAATGGACGAACCTGCCCCTGACCCTTCCCATCCTAGCGACATGTGTCACCCACGTACTGTGAAGTGGAGATCTTGTTAGATCGTGGGTGAATAGATAAATCTTATCGAGGGATATGGAATGGTTTGAGCGGCAAAAGCCGAAAATTCAGATAAAAATATTTTAAGGTTTCGTTCGCAAATTCTTCAGCTGTCAAGGACACAGTGAAGACTTTGAACGGGTTTCAAATAGAACGCACATGAAGAATTTGTGAACGGACTGGATTGAGTTTAGCACAGAGGGGGAACGGGTCCGATCACATTCACTTAGAAGAAAAACAACTTGAAGAATTAGCAATAAGTGAATGCTGTAGAGGACAGAAAACTCAAAAATATATATATAGTCAATGAAGAACACAGACGGAAAGAGTGGATATTTTGCAAAGTTGAAGAATTTGAAATTTTGAAGAATTTGCACAATGATGAAAAACTCAAATTTTGAAGATTTTCAACTTTTTGTGGTGGCGTGACCCACCGTGTAAGAATGATGATTTCAGACACCGCGTACTATTGTCGTAGGGCTCTAAGAATCAAATTCTTCATTAATTTCTTCACACTTAGAGGGTTAGTCTTCATTGATTGAAGAAAAAGGTTTCTTCGTGTGTTGCACATCTAAGTCATCAGTTTGCATAAGTGTTAGGATGTGTGTCCTTTTCAAAGGACATTCGAAGATTCTAAGATATTTAGCTCACACCGCAATTTGCTAAATCTCTTCTCATCCAAGGGCTTTGTGAAGATATCCGCTAGTTGTTCTTTAGACTTCACGGGATCAATAGAGATGTCACCCTTCAACACATGATCTCGATGAAAATGATGACGAATCTCGATGTGCTTTGTCTTCGAGTGCTGAACTGGGTTATGAGCAATTTTGATGGCACTCTTGTTGTCGCAGTAGAGTGGCACATTCTTCACATTGATGCCGTAGTTCTTGAGGGTTTGCTTCATCCATAGCAATTGAGCACAGCAAGAACCAGCAGCAATATACTCAGCTTCAGCAGTAGAGAGTGATATGCAGTTCTGCTTCTTCGAGGACCAACATACTAAGGATCGTCCGAGGAAATGGCACGTGCCTGATGTTGACTTGCGATCCACACGATCACCAGCATAGTCAGAGTCAGAATATCCAATGAGATCAAAAACCGAGCCCTTGGGATACCATAATCCAAGTGTTGGAGTGTGAGCTAGATATCGAAGAATATGTTTCACAGCCTTATGGTGTGATTCCTTCAGTGTAGCTTGAAAACAGGCACACATGCAAACACTAAGCATAATATCCGGCCTAGATGCACATAGGTACAATAAAGAGCCAATCATGGAGCGGTATACCTTTTGATCGAAGTCTGTTCCATTTTCATCAGTGCATAGATGGCCATTTGTGGGCATAGGGATTTTGACGCCTCTGCATTCTTGCATACCGAATTTCCTCAGAACGTCCTTGAGGTATTTCTGTTGAGAAATGAAGATGCCATTGCGTTGTTGACGAATTTGAAGGCCTAAGAAGAATTTCAATTCCCCCATCATGGACATTTGATATTCCTCACTCATCATGTAAGCAAATTCGTCACTGTAATGTTGGTTAGTACAACCAAAGATAATATCATCAACATATATTTGGCACACGAATAGTTCATCATCATAGGTTTTGGTGAAAAGAGTTGGGTCGAGTGAACCGGGTTTGAAGCCTTTCTTCATGAGGAATTCCTTCAAAGTATCATACCACGCCCGAGGGGCCTGCTTGAGGCCATAGAGGGCCTTATTGAGTCTGAAGACTTTGTCAGGATGCTTAGGATCTTCAAAACCTGGGGGTTGAGCAACATATACTTCTTCCTCAAGCTTACCATTGAGGAATGCACTTTTCACATCCATTTGATATAAGATGATATTATGATGGTTAGCATAAGCAAGCAATATGCGAATAGCCTCAAGTCTAGCAACAGGTGCAAAAGTTTCATCGAAATCAATTCCTTCAACCTGTGTGTAGCCTTGAGCCACAAGACGAGCCTTGTTCCTCACCACTAGGCCATTTTAATCTTGCTTGTTGCGGTAGATCAATTTGGTACCGATGATATTGTGCTTGCATGGGTCCGGTCGCTTGACAAGCTCCCATACATTGTTCAGCTTGAATTGATGTAATTCCTCTTGCATTGCTTGAATCCATTCAGGCTCCAGAAATGCCTCATCAACTTTGGTGGGCTCTGTGATGGACACGAAAGCAAAATGCCCACAAAAGTTAGATAAATGTGAAGCTTTTGAGCGAGTCAGAGGACCTGGTGCGTTGATGTCGTTGATGATTCTCTCAATCTGTACTTCATTTGCAACGCGAGGATGAGCAGGTTGACGACTTTGATTTGGCTCAGCATTTTCTTCAGAGCCATTTTCTTCAGGTGCGCCAGCATGATGTTCTTCATGTTCTGGAATGATTTCTTCAGCAGATTCTTCAGAAGGAATGACATCCTCAGTAGCTTTGAACTTGATGGTTTCCTCAGGCGTCTTTTCATCTAGCACAGGAGGTAGGTGCTCTCTTTGCGAGCCGTTAGTTTCATCGAACCGCACATCTACAGTTTCAACAACCTTGTTGTGATAGGTGTTGAAGACCCTGTAGGTGTGCGAGTCCTTTCCGTAACCAAGCATAAAACCTTCATGTGCTTTCGGTGCAAATTTAGAATTGTGATGAGGATCTCTAATCCAACATTTAGCACCGAAGACTTTGAAATAACTCACATTGGGTTTCTTGTCAGTGAGGAGTTCATATGAGGTCTTCTTGAAGAATTTGTGAAGATATACCCTGTTGATGATGTGGCATGCAGTATCAATTGCCTCAGGCCAGAAGTGATGAGGTGTCTTGTATTCATCAAGCATGGTGCGAGCCATCTCAACAAGAGTCCTGTTCTTGCGCTCCACAACGCCATTCTGCTGAGGAGTGTATGGGGCAGATAGCTCATGAGTAATACCAAGTTCATCGAGATAGTCATCAAGACCAGTATTCTTGAACTCAGTCCCATTGTCACTACGTATATGCTCGATCTTCACGCCGAAATTCGTCGAAGCCCTTGAGGAGAATCGTCTGAAGACTTCCTGCACTTCAGTTTTGTAAGTAATGACATGCACCCATGTGTAACGAGAATAGTCATCAACAATGACAAAGCCATATAGAGATGCTGCATTTGTTAGTGTGGCATAATGAGTAGGGCCAAAAAGATCCATATGAAGCAATTCAAAAGGACGAGAAGTAGTCATGATAGTCTTCGAGGGGTGCTTGGCTCTGGTCATCTTCCCAGCCCCACAAGCCCCACAAAGATGATCTTTGAGGAATTTGACACCCTCGATGCCAATGACGTGCTTTTTCTTCACGAGCGTGTGTAAGTTCCTCATGCCAGCATGACACAGTCGTCGATGCCATAGCCAGCCTTCTGAAGCTTTAGCAAGTAGACAAGTGGCAGGCTGTGGTCCTGCAGAGAAATCAACAATATACAAGTCTCCTCTCCTAAATCCTTCGAAGACTTTGGAATTGTCAGATTCCATGAGCACTAAGCAACGATATTTGCCAAAGACAACAACCATATCAAGATCACAAAGCATTGAGACAGACATGAGGTTGAATCCGAGGGACTCGACAAGCATGACTTTATCCATGTGTCGATCCTTTGAGATTGCAACCCTACCTAGACCCAATACCTTGCTCTTGCCTTTGTCAGCGTAGGTGATATGCTTCAAGTGTGATGGAGATAAAGGAGTGTTCATCAGTAAGCTCTTGTCACCGGTCATGTGATTTGTACATCCACTATCGAGGACCCACTCAGTAGCTTTGGGTAAATCATCCTGCAGATGAATTAGTGCATCTTACGAACTCATATACTTCAGAGTGAAGAATATGACATCAAATTCATCAGACATATTTCATCAATTAAAGCAACATATGTATATATAGCAATGTGAGGACATGAGAAATGAATAAATCATTTCTTCATGATTAGCTTGCGTCCTTTCAAGCATTTCAAGTCTCCAGCAAATTCTTCAGACGATTTAGTTTGTCTGGAGACCTGACCCTGCATAAGAGATTAGTTCTTTTTCTTCACCACCCACATCTGGAGGGGTGGCAAAGAGTTCATCATTCTGCGAGCTCCATAAGAGAAAGGTGGCATAGACGCCAGACCACTTCGTTTCACATAAGAGGGGTTAGGGTAAGCATATGAATAAGCAGAGAAATTCTTCGAGGACTTATGAACATAATGATTTGAAGAATAATGCACATATTCATAGCCCTTAGGTTTTCCCTGCGAAACAGAAGTGTTAGCACGATGATGTTCATGTGAGGACTTGGATCCATGTGAGGAATTTGATCCATAAGAGGACTTGGATCCATATGAGGAATTTAATCCATAAGAGGACTTGGATCCATATGAAGACTTTGGTTCATATGAGGAATTTGATCTGGGGTTCTTATTCTTCACAGGTGGTGTCATGAGGACATTCACCTGAAGACTCTCAAGGCACCTTTTGGGAACCCAGATTTTCTTCATAGGGGGACCATTCCTGCAGTTAGATCCAACATATCTAGCAAACACCTCACCATTCTGATTCTTGAACAGTTTATAGTTGGAGTCAAATGACTCATCAGATGAATATGAGGATTCACAAGTAAAGCCAGATAAAGTGGATGGATCTACGGGAGATCCCTTCGCAGCAACCCATGAGGTTTTGGGATACTGCTCAGGTTTCCAGTAGGTTCCATCAGCATTGAGTTTCCTCTCAAAGGCAATACCCTCTTTCCTAGGGTTCCTGTTCAAGATCTGCTTTTTGAGCACATCACAAAGAGTCTGATGCCCTTTGAGGCTTTTGTACATGCCTGTCACATACAATTCCTTCAACCCTGCATTTTCATCAATGATACTAGTGGTATCCTCAGATGAGGAAGTTGTGACCACAGAGATAGTTGAAGAATTTGCAGCAATAGAAGCATTTGAACATTCAGGTGAAGAATTAGCAGTTTCACGTTCAATGCATTTCAAGCATGGTGGAATAAATTCTTCCTGAGCGGAACTGATCTGTTGAGCAAGCAAAGAATCATTTTCCTTCTGAAGATCTTCATGACTCACCCTTAGCTTCTCAAGATCTTGCTTTCTTTGAAGAAATTCATAAGAAAGCTTCTCATGATCGGCTAAGAGAGTTTCATGACGACCTTGAAGGTTGTCAAACTTAGACTGTAGTTGCTGAAGATTATCAGTCAGTGTTTGAGTTCGATCCATTTCCTCACCTAACAGATCATCGCTTTTGTCTAGCATATTTTGAACCTTTTCCAAAGCCTTTTGTTGTTTAACAGCAATATTAGCAAGTTTGGAATAGCTGGGTTTGAGGTTTTCATCAGATTCATCCTCACTTGATTCAGAGGAGGGATATTTGAATACCTTGGCACCTTTTGCCATGAAGCAATAGGTGGGAGCATAGTCATCGTTGCCGTCATCAGCAGTGTTGGGGAAGCCATTTTCCTCAGTGTTGAAGATGGACTTGCTAACATAAGCAGTAGCGAGGGCTAGGCTCGCCACACCAGAGTCTGACTCCTCAGATGCCTCCTCTTCCTCATGTTCCTCAGATTCAGCTTCAGAGTCCATTTCCTTGCCAATGAATGCCCGAGCTCTCTTGGAGCTGCTCTTCTTGTGAGATGAAGATTTTGAAGATTTTGACGATGAGGACTTTGAAGATTTCTTCTTCTTCTTAGAGTCATCTGAACTATCATCCTTGTATTTCTTCTTCTTTGATTCCTTCTCCCACTGAGGACAATCAGTAATGTAGTGACCAGGTTTCTTGCATTTATGGCAAGTTCTCTTCTTGTAATCACGGGATGAGGAATCTGATTTCATGTCATCACCTCTTGAGGATTTTCCAAATCGGCCACGTCTAGAGAACTTCTGGAATTTCCTCATGAGCATTGCTAGCTCCTGACTCAGTTCTTCAGGATCACCAAGGCTGCTACCAGAATCTTCATCTTCAGATTCAGAGACTGCCTTGGCTTTCAGTGCACGAGATCTACCATAGCTCGGTCCGTAGAGATCTCTCTTCTCAGCTAGTTGGAATTCATGAGTATTTAGCCTCTCGAGGATATCAGCAGGATCAAGTGACTTGTAGTCTCCACGTTCTTGAATCATCAGTGCCAGTGTATCGAATGAAGAATCGAGTGACCTCAGCAATTTCTTCACCACCTCATGATCGGTGATGTCAGTGGCACCCAGTGCTTGAAGCTCGTTTGAGATGTCAGTGAGGCGATCAAAGATTTGCTGAACATTTTCGTTGTCGAGTCTTTTGAAGCGGTTGAAGAGATTGCGAAGAACGTCAACTCGAGAGTCACGTTGAGTTGAGACTCCTTCGTTGACCTTGGACAGCCTATCCCAGATAAGCTTAGCTGTCTCCAAAGCACTCACTCTGCCATACTGCCCTTTGCTCAGATGGCCACATATGATATTCTTCGCTTGAGAGTCGAGTTGCTTGAATCTCTTCACATCAGCAGCGTTTACGGAAGGAGTGACAGAGGGAACACCCTTTTCCACAACATACCAGAGATCGTTGTCAATTGCCTCAAGATGCATGCGCATCTTGTTCTTCCAGTAGGGGTAGTCTGTCCCATCAAAGGTAGGACACCCAGCTGAGACCTTGATCATGCCTGCAGTCGACATAACTAAAACTCCAGGTGGTTAAACCAAAATCACACAAAACAAGGGAGTACCTTGCTCTGATACCAATTGAAAGTGCGTTATATCGACTAGAGGGGGGGTGAATAGGCGATTTTTACAAATTCATCACTGAGGAATTTCAAGGTGAGGAAATTCCTAAGAGACGAACTACTTAGCAGCGGAATAAGTACTCAGATGCAAGCATAACAGAGCAGTAGCACAGTCATCGTGATGAAATGAAAACAAGCACAGAGTACGAGTAGCGTAAACACAGGATAAGCAGGCTGAAGACAAACTGACTGAAGAAATTGAACTGAGGAAATTGAGAAAGTCTTCAGTCAAAGTCTTCAAACAGTAATGATCAAATACATAGCAAGTATGCGAGGAAATGAAAGGGTTGAGGAAATAGAACCAGTAGCTCGGTGAAGACAATGATTTGGTAGACCAGTTCCAACTGCTGTGACAGTTGTACGTCTGGTTAGAGCGGCTAGGTATTTAAACCTGAGGACACACAGTCCTCACCGTATTCTCCTTGAGCTAAGGTCACACAGACCTCACCCAATCACTCGTGGTAAGTCTTCAGGTGACTTCCAAACCTTCACATACTCGGTCACTTGGCAATCCACAATTTCCTCTTGGATGCTCTAGACCATGACGCCTAACCGTCTGGAGGATGCACAGTCCTCAAAGGTAACAAGCGTCGGTTCCACACAGGAACAATCTCTTCAGTGATGCTCAATCACTTTGGGTTTGTAGGTGTTTGGGTTTTTGGGTTTTTCCTCACTTGATGATTTTCGCTCAAAGTCCTCGGAGGATGGGATGCTCTAAATGACAAGTGTCAATCTATCTCTCGGAGCAGCCAACTAGCTAGTGGTTGTAGGGGGCGGCTATTTATAGCCTAGGGAGCAGCCCGACATGATAAGACATAAATGCCCTTCAATGATATGACCGTTAGGTGGGTAGGATATTTGGACAGCTGGCGCGTAGCACAGCAACGGTCGGATATTTGAGTATCAAATTCCTCAGGGCTATCATGTTCCTCACTTGTAGGCAATCCGCACTAGCGAATTCCTAACTCCTCAGTCAGAACAAATTCCTCAGAGAACAGAAGAACTTCGTCTCTGTCACTGAAGAATTTGACTAAACTGAATGAGATTTCCAATGGCTTCACTCGAAAGGATTGGGTAGGTGTAGGATTTTGAGTTGAGCATCACTTGGAAACTTTTCCTTAGTTTTACCTCGACCCCCTTTAACAGTACGGTGTTTCCTATGACTCAAGAAGAAGAAAATGAAACTACGAAAACAAAAGTCTTCACGCTTCATAATCCTCGCATGAATATCAAGTCTTCAGGGTCACACCAATTTCTTCACTTTCAAAGTCTTCAAGAAAACCAAAGTCTTCAGTTGAAGACATTCATTTTTAGGGGTCGACATTCATCGTAAATAACAAACTCCTCATAGACTTATAGACCTGTGTACACTCACAAACTCATTAGTCCCTTAACCTATAAGTCTTCAATACACCAAAATCACTAAGGGGCACTAGATGCACTTACAATGATGACATGGCAGGTTAAGTAGCTTAACCAGGGTGGAGTAACCTGGGGATGTTACAGTGTCCCCGTCAGAAGGCAAGCAATCGACCTGCCCAAACCAGGTCTAGCAACCTCCACACTGGCGAGCAAGTCACAAAGTTCTTTCGTGAAGAGAGCATCTGGATTTGGAGTAGGTGCAACCACACTTGGCTCAGTGGTCATGTCACTCACATCCATCACATGCTCGATGGTCGCAGATGAGGGAATGGCAGAGACTGCAACGTCCAAATCACCACACCCCTTGGCATCAAGTATCTGGCTAGACTCCAGGGGTGATGATGGCGGTAAAGCCACAATCGAGATCTCGGGGAGGGGGGGGGGGGGGTCTACCTTCAGTTGTTCGACGGACAGAGGCAGAACCGGGCCCTCACACAACCCCCGCAACTCAGGCATGATCTACAGCACCGGAGTCACAACCACATCATTGTCCAGTCCCTCAAAGGCTGACGACGACGAACGGGCTCTAGCACGAGGGGAGAAATGACCATGAAGCTCGGCACTCATCCCGACCTCGAAGTTGTCAACAAGCACAACCAAAGGATGCAATACATGAGCAGTCTGCAACACAGGCGGCGCCATGGAGAGCTTGCCAAGTGCAGCCTCAACACGCTCCATGAAGCTCTCCATCCGCAACATCCAACCTTGCATGGAGTCAATGACATCACGCAGAGGCTGGACCGTCTCCTGAAGCTGGAGGGAAGTCATACCAAGGAGCTCAGAGCGCAGCAGCTTGGCCTGCCGCTCCAAGGCAGGCTGCACTGGGAAATCCGCCGAGGCCATAGAGCCAGCAGGAGCAGAAACAATCGATGCCCGAGAATCACAGCAAAACATCTTCGAGAGGGGCGAGGCTTCTTTCCGGACCTTGCGAGGAGCTAGAGCTTGTTGGTGCCCGGGGAGGCGTGGTAACAGTGACATGGTAGGGCTTCCCAAAAAGCTGAGGGGACGCCAGGCATTGCGGCACTCACGTGCTCGATGTCCATTCTCAAGGCATCGAGAACACCTAAAAGGATCTCGACAAACCGTTGCACGGTGACCAGGAAGGAGGCATCTGCAACATCTACCACAAAGCCAAGCAGGGACAGGACGGGGAGCCAATGCAGGGACCAGAGAGTCCAGGCGTTGCATGTTGCGCCGCGGCAGCACCTCCTGCCAATCTCCGCACACATCCGCATCACACGTCACACCCGACCGAGTAGCCGGAACTGAAGATTTGGCAGCCGGCGGTGGCGTCTGCGGGGCTATTCCATCATCATCATCGTCTTCTTCGTCGTCGGTAAGGGAGCTCCACGAAATAGATCGCTCCGGGTCCAGACCCGGTGCAATGCCGGCAGGTGTTGAGGACGGCATCACTTCCACAGTAGTCGAGGACGATGTCGCGCAGCCAGCAGCAGTTGTGGACGGCGCTTCAGCAGTAGCAGCCGGAGGTGACGGCGGGGCTTCCGCAGGGCCCAAGAATGGCGTAGCAGCGCCGGCAGTAGTCGGGGACGGTGCACCCACAGGAGCAGTCGGGGTTCACTACGCGGCCCAGGCAGGAGTAGCGTCACCAGAGCCCGGGGAAGGGAGACACACAAGCCGCGGCGGCGGCTGGGACCCAAGCCCGCCATCCATCAGGCTAGGGGCACGGGGATCTGGAGCAGCACACGCTATGCCTAGGGTGGACATTGCGGCGACGCCGGGCAGGGGAGGATGCGCCGCCGGAGATGCTGCCACAACCGGCCTCGGCAGGAGTCCAGCGCCGGCGCGGGACAAGCGGCCACCAGCTGCAGGGGCGGCCTTGTGGGAGGCAAGAGCAGCCGCGGCCATCGAGGCGGCAGCAGTCGACGCGGCCGATGGAGTCGGAGAAGACGACGCGGACGCGAGTGCCATGGGCAGCTCCTTGAGAGCCTGGAGGGGAGAAGGAATGCAGCCGAGAGAGGACACGGAGAGCAGCCTGGATCTGGTCTCGGCGGTTGAAATGGCGGCCGGAGGGAGGAGATCAAGGCGGCGCCGCCAGCCACGGGCGCTGGGTCGCGGGAGCCATAGGAGCGTCCAATTGATTTGGTGTTGCCCTATGTGAGTTCAGAATCACTGCCTTTTTAGTGATATGTTATTTGTCCAAATCTGCCAAATTGCAACATCGTGGGGATTCAGTTTACAATGCAAACCTTAACTAGGAATTTTTCAAGGTGGTGTACCAAATGACGTGAAAATAAGATCGGAAACTACAAGGCGTGGCAACGGCCATGGAGCAGCCTTAAGCATGCTCGCGTCAAGCGGTGAAGGCTGCTCAAACTTCGTATGCACAGCAGTCACAGCCCTACAGGGCTCCTACAACTTGTCGCCTTGCCGGCCCACCCTGCATGGACATAGAGTGTGTTTGGTTAAAGGCCTGGGCACTCTGCCTGAGAAAAAGTGATGCCTGGGTAACGCCTGGGATGATGAAAAAATGTGCCTGGTCAGGCTAGCCTCGAGGGTGAGCGTTTGGTTCCTGTCCTTTCTTGTTGAGTGCTTATAGAATTTTTAAATAGTAGGCTGTTGCTGCTACCGGCTTTAATTAGTAGGGGTGGAAAGTGGTAGCGGATAATTCGAAATATCCGATATTCGTATTCGAGAAAATGCCTATTCGTATCCGAAACATCCGCATCCGAACCAAAATGGAAATGGAAATGTCCGTATCCGAATTTATTTAACAAATAAAAAATAAAATATGGTATGAGATTTTGACACAAATATGGATATGGAAGTGGATATATCCGTATCCGAATAAAATTATGAAAGGTAATTTTCAAAATTCTAGCCCCAATATTCCAATTATACAACATAAAAGCCAAATAAGTGGTCAAATTTTACTCTTTTTATGATTAAACTTAGAAATTATTGTGCATTACAATAGTATTTATTCATAAACCTATTTATCATTGACTTATTGTATGTCACAAATTGATTATTTCATGTCACATAGCTATTGACTAATATACTTAGGCAATATGTCGCTATTATTCGTATCCGTTCCGAATCAAGAAAACATCCAATACGTATCCGTATTCGGATAACATCCAAACTGCATCCGTATCCGATAATATCCGTATTTGCATTCGTATTCGTTTTGAAGATATGAAAATGGAAGTGGTAAGAACACTATCCGATCCGCATCCAATCCGTTTCCACCCCTA
The DNA here is from genome assembly GCA_011799875.1 of Thinopyrum elongatum. Classification (NCBI taxonomy): domain Eukaryota; kingdom Viridiplantae; phylum Streptophyta; class Magnoliopsida; order Poales; family Poaceae; genus Thinopyrum; species Thinopyrum elongatum. The sequence continues at coordinate 424,104,668 of CM022301.1, forward strand.
TTAATTAGTACCAGGCTGGCGCGGAAGCATGCCCAGGTATATGGGGCGGACGCCTGGGTCAGGCAAATCAAGCTGCCTAGGCTAAGTACTTTCTTTTTCAATTTTTTATTCTGCTGGCCAGGCTAATCACAGTACCGGCACGGCCAGGCCAGGCAGGTATTTTTCTTTCTCTGGATGCGAACCAAACAATCATCAGGCAGGTTTCAGCCTTTCAGGCACAGCTCAGGCAAGGTATGCAATGACGAGGACATGAACCAAACACACTTATACTCTTTGGTGTGGTTTGACACCTATCCCAACATCACCCATTCCCGTTCAACATTAGAGTGAATTGCAAAAAACATCGATATTGAAGGATAGGGTTGCAGGAACCACACTTCAATAGATTTGTGCCAAAAATCATTAATTTTGAGACTAATTTTTTGCAAAAAACACTAGTCACCCGGTTTGCTCATTTTAAGCTCGATTATGACAGATGGGACCCGCTGGACAGGGTGATGTGGCACGAAATAATGGGTTGCAAATAAACAAAACAACACAGACTAAATTGTAAACAAACTAAAAGAGGAGAAGGACTTCTTTCACGTCGCCGCGGCCAGCGGCACAACCTCCGCCGTGGCCTCCCTCTGGCAAACCATCGGCGGCGCAACCACCGCCGCGGCTTCCCTCCGGCAAACCATCGGCGGCGCAACCACCTCCGCGGCCTCCCTCTGGCGGCGCAACCACTGGGATGTGCCGCCCCTGGTATTCCCGCCATGGCCGCCGCCTACAACAGCCAATGGCACCGCCGCCGGCAGGCCTCCTCTTCTCCCCTGACCTTCTCTCTGCTTGTCGCTGGAGGACGCAGCAGCACGAGCCGCCCCCCAAATCCTTGCCGACTCGCCGGTCTTCGCTGCCTCAGCCCGCTGCCGGATCGAGCTCCGCCGCCCGCCGCCGGATCGAGTTCCACCGCCGCCAGAAACCATTAGATCCGGCGTGCATCATTGACGTCGGGCCGCCCCTGCATCCGCCTCGTCTGCCCTAGGAACACCGCTTCAGCCCACCTGCGCCGAGCTCCGCCACGGCCATGCCACTGGTGAGCAAGGTTTGTCGCGGTTTTGTCCGGCGACGCCCCCCGGTGCTCCACCTCCACCTCGTCGGCTCCCAGGGGCCTTGCCCATCCCAAACCACGCCGCATCTCCTCTGTGCCCTGCCGCCGGAGCAAGGCTGGCCGCGCACGGGAAGGGAGTGGCCGCCGGCCTCCACCATGGGAGATAGAGGACCCGATTGCGTTTTTGCAGGGATCATTTTGCAAAACAAAATTTTATCAGGATGTAATTGGATTTTTTTTTGCCACGTCACCCTGTCCAGCGGGTCCCACCTGTCACAATCGAGCTTAAAACGAGCAAACTGGGTGACTAGTGTTTTTTGCAAAAAATTAGTCTCAGAATTAGTGGTTTTTGACACAAACCTGTAGAAGTGTGGTTCCTGCAACCCTAGTCTTCAATGTCGATGTTTTTTGTAATTCACTCCCTTTTGATGCCACTACAAGATTACCGTTAACTACAATGATGACCGTTTCAATCGAATGCGCTTCCTCTTATGACTCAAACCTAGGATGTCCTCCTGCTCCGGAATTTGTGTGGCTCGTGCTGGGAGAAGTGACCAGGGGAGTATATATCCTAAATACATATAGATAGGCAAACTTAGAGTTCATGTCTAGTTTTACTGGAGAACTTATATAGTTCTCACTGCCTCACTGGCCAACCATTGTTTCATTGCACACATAGCTGTCTCTGTACTTTGGATGGTTAGACATATAAAGTAAAGTTGTCAAAAAAGGACATACTCCAACCTCCAACGCAATGCAGCCACACATGCCTCTAGCAGCACTAGTAATAATTTCTTCAAGACAAATGGCTATTTATTACAAATGTATATACTACCAAGTACCAATACAATGCAAATATAGAGCCACTAGCATACGGGAAGACAAGGACCAATACATGTTAGCTATTGCCCCGTAAGTCAATCAAATGGCCGATACATGTGATTGCAGATCTTCCTGGCCGGAGCAACACCTGTGGTAGCCAGAGCTCCACCATTGCAAGGTCGCACAAGTTAGCAGAATTCTTACAGTACATGGAGATAACTTCTGAGGTTGGATCCGTGTGAACGTAGGTGCTACATATAGATCAAATTGTATAATTTGCCGGCTAATATTTAAGTAATCTCAGTTAGAAATAATAATGGATGGGAAATACCTTTTTAATCTTTTTGAGGGGGAGGGGGGTTGTACTGGAGCACACTCCATAATGCAAATACAAATATGATTGCATAGAAAAAAATTGTCAGACACCTTGTTGACACATAGGAAAATATAGAGAAATAGCAAGAAATTCTTGATGTATGTTCGGACCCTTCACAATATAACAATGATCCTTGAGACTCGACTCATCGATGTTTTCTTCTCGGGCCAGTGGAGGCCAGAAATGGTATTTGCTTGGACTTGAAACTACGCCATGTGTACCGGCTACCGGGTCATCTAATCAGTTAACCCAACAACCATGGAGTATGACTCATCTGATTCTGAATCATGTTGTTTAATTCAGAATCAGATGAGTCATATGCCATGTGTATCGGCTACCGGGTCATCTAATACATACTGCACTTCTTCCTCTTCTTTTTTTTTTCTATTGACAGTGATAGTACAGTTCTTTCTAGTACATTCGCATACTGCATAGTGCATACATAAGAACTGACGCCAACTATCAGTTTGCTCAAACACGGGAATTTGAAGTTCTAGGTCACAACAATTAGTTAATTAGCAAGAAAAAATGATGCAATTGGTGGTTGTTGCTCAAGCTTCCTACATCTGATTTCTGTTATTTTTTAAGATATCTGATTTCTATCCACTATTGTTTTGATAGGAAGCTTTGACCATGATGAGATGAAAATAAGATCTTTCTACAGCACCATCTTTCAAGGGGTTATTATTTCAAGATTCTGGAGGTTGAACGGCGGCTCTCGCCATCTCGCCCAACCCAGCGTAAAGTTCTTAATTTGGCTTGCTTGTAAAAATTGGTGGTAGACTGACGAGAGGCTTGCGAGTTGAGGCGTGAAACACCATCCCTGGCGTGTACTTTGCGAGCCATCAGAGGAGACCATGACTCACCTTTTCACCTGTTGCCTCTTCTCGTGGACCCTGCTGGCCGGCTGTAAGTGGGGACTTTGGTTGAGTGGTGGCAGCGGACCTCCCAATCCATACTGAACTTGATGCGCAAGGGCACCTCCTCTATCAGCATGCTCACGATCAAGTGGATCAACCCAGCATCGTTGAAAGCTTTCAAGCGATCAACCATAGCACTAAGGCAAGAAAAATTGATGCCTCGATCTTAAAATGCCTCTTTCAGCATAAGAGCATTAGTTTCCAAAAGAAGTCTCCGCATTTCCAAGTCTGAAGCCATTTCAAGGGCGGCTTCAGCCGCCAACATCTCTGAAGATTAGGTAAATAGACTGCTGCACATGCCAACACGTCTCCCATTTGGTCCCTCAAAACTGCACACCCCCATCCATATGGTGCTCGACTATCAATAGACATTAAGTTGACCATGTGCTTACGGTTTCACTTATTGGTGATTGCACAAGAGAGTGCCAATCATTCTAAATGCCCTGAAGTTTTGTAAGCGAGGAGCTATCCAAAAGAAATGAATCGATAAATAAGGTTGCTTAGTACTTCAATCCATATATACAAGAAAAAGGTTTTAATGTTCAGACGACAAGGTTTTTCACAATTTTTCATGCAAGGTTGGATTTGTATTTGTATTATATTGATACACATCGGGAGTAATAAATAGCCCTTGGTCCTTGTTTTAAAGAAAGTAGTAGCACTGCTAGATGCATGTGTGTTTGTATTGTGTTCGAGGTCGGTGTATGTCCTTTTCTGACGATGATTTATAAAACTGAACCAGCCGAAGTACAGAGACATTGATGTGTGTAATGAAGCAATTAGCAATATATTTAAGTTCTGTAGTGAAACCAAATAGGAGCACTAGGTTGTGACCCTATATATATGTAGGATACTCTCTTGGGGTCACTTTTCTAGCACTGTTAGCAGCCATGAGCCATCCAAATTCCAGAGTAGTGCGACAGCCTAGGTTTGAGTCACAAAAGAAAGAGGGTTCGACTGAAGTGGTCATCGTGGTGGTTCACAGTAATGCTGATACATCACAAAGGGGAATGGCTGGAATGGGAATGGGAACGGGTGGTGTTGGGAATGGGTATGTAGCGGCAAGACAGAAAGCATGTGTCGCTAGCCCTCTGTGGCCGCCAACTCCTCAACTCCATCGCCAGGATTCGATGGCCAGCTTCTCCCGAGCGAGCCGGCATCTATCGATCCGTTCGTCACCGGCTCACGGCAGCTTTCCTTCTCGCTGGCACAAGGGAGCCAGCCTGAAGCCCACCAAATCACCCTAATGTGTCACATTCGGCTAGAAATTGTAGCAGGCTGACAGTTCAAATCTGTGAGAAAGATGGCTGGCCTATAGGCCTGGTCGGATGTAGATGTTTTAGCATTTTTCATCCCAGAGGCTGCTGGTTCGCTGTTCAACTTTTTCTCGGTGTAGAGGTTTTGCTGGTTATAGGCTATACAGAGAGCATGTAAAGAGAGCATTATTAAAGATTTGGGGAAGTTGACATCACACACTGTTTTTGAGAAGCAAATTCTGTTGCTGATAGTTTAGCTAAGTATGGCTATAGTACTAGATCCTCTAGTTTTTGGGATGATGCTATCCCTGATTTTATTTCTCAGTGCCTTGTAAACGATATATCTACCATTTGAGTGATAAAGTATTTTTACTGTTAAAGAAAGAGCATTATCAAGGAAAATTTTCATATTTTGCACACAAAATAATCTACTATATATTATAAGTAGTTGACATGGTCACCAGGAAAAAAAATGTAATAAACAAGAAATTACCACAAAAATCAGAAACATCCAACCCTACATTACAAAAATAGGCAAAAATCCTACAAATCCAGAAACATCTAAAGTAAGAAATTGCCAGAAAAATTAGAGACATACAACCCTACATTAAAAAAAATTGCTAGAAAATCCTACAAATTCAGAAGTACCCTAGTGTTAATTTTAATTCATGTGTAATCTATAATGGAACGATGGTAATTACATTTAATTAGACCTCAACGTACATTGACATGGATCCCACGTTCCTATCTCTCTTCAATCTAGATCCCATTTCTATCTCTCCCCAAACTCTTTTCTCCCTCTCCAGTTCCGCTTGTAGACTCGCCGCCGTCGGAATTCATGATCGGCCCTTAGGTGTCGGGCCTCCATCTCCCTCATATGGCTGCCAACTATGCGACTCTATTCTGTAAGATCTCCAGGTCTCCTCCTTCCGTAGCAGTGTGGGTGTGCCAAAATTTCGTTTGATGGTATTAACCTCTTGCCAAGTAGTGGTGTAACTTGGAGAATGGTGTTTTGGCTCTCGGCCTCCATGAAAGCCGATTTTTTGGAAAAAAACATCAGAATTCAAAATTTTCAGTTTCAAAATAATTTGAAAAAAATTTGTACAAGTAAATAAGGATGTTATGTGTATGTGTGTAAAATTTCAGGATGAAATGCCTTGAAAGGTGATCTGTACAAAAAAGACAAATTCATGGCCTGAGACGATGAATAGTATCATGTGTTCAAAAGCCATTCACCCTGAAAATTTACACTTGTGCATTATGCATCCATGTATATCTATATTTTTTTCAGAATTTTTGAAACGTAAAAATATGAATTTTGAATTTTTCAAAAATCGGCCTCCAAAAGGGGTTTTCGTGTAACTTGGGCTGTCCTCCCCAAAGTGCTAGCGCTATAGATTGATTGCCTTACTGTGCTGCAGCTAAAGCGGCAAAAGTCTGCGGCTCCACAAGGATGAGTTGCATGCTGCGTGCAGTACAGCTGTGCGGTTGTAGGCATGAAGCGGAGATGATCAAACACATGTCCAAGTAAGCTATCTTTGAGATTTGTAGAGATATCATGTCATGTGTTGTTATATGTTTATTATCTAGCATGGAATTAAAATTGATGCATTACAGTTTTGCTTTGTTTGCATCACTTTCTCGAAGATGATGTGTCATGTGTTTGTTCTTTAGTACTCCTGAGTATATTTTTTTCTCATAAGACGAAGGGAGTATAATCATAGCAGAATTTAATGTACACACTAGCTAGCTTCTTCTTTGAGGAGATCAAGAAGCTTCATTGAAGTGCTCGTATTTTGAGTTGCGAGTTCCAGCACTACAGGAATAACATAAGAAGTCGAGTATGAAAACTTTGTGAAGGCCTGATGCAACTCAGCAAAGGTGTTACCGAGCACTATACTCGGCGAAGAAGGCTAGGCCTACCCCATGTCGGGAAGACTATAATAGAACCTAGGCATAGGGTACAAAAATTGAAAAATAAATTTGGAGCCATTGGATCTTTAATGGGTGCTTCAGATTTGAAATGGGAGGCTGGTGGATTTTTTGTACATTTTGCGTAAAGCTCCCTGGGTAACTGCTGCAACAGTTAATGTAAAAACGGTAACTTTTCTGAAGAGCCGCGCCTTCTCCCACGCCGTTTCCCTTAAGAGGGGAAAACGCGGAAAGGCACTGCTCATCCATCGTCTGCCTCGCCTCCTCATCATCTTCTTCCGCAAGCCAAGCAACCGCCCGCTCTTTTCGCCCACATTCGCCGCTGATCTCTTTACGATCTCTTTCCCGCTCTCCCGCCGTATCTCGAAGGATATGGGGAAGAAAACTGCTGCTAGGGGGCAGCGGACGTCCGCCGCGAAGGGGGAGGCCGTCGAGGGGAGCAAGAGGGTGACCGAGCTGGATAAGAAGCGAAGGGGAGACGTCGTCTTCTCCCCGTCGAACCTCGACGGCGGCACGCTGCAGGCGAGGTATGGATACCTGTGGGGGAGGGAGGTCCCGAAGGGGCATGGCGCTCTCAATGTCCTGGCTGAGGGAGAGGAAGATCTGCCAAATTCATACAACTTTTTCTGTGCATACTTCATCTGTGGTCTCTGTCCTCCCTTCTCGGATTTCTTTGAAGCAATGATGGCAATCTATGGATTCCATCTCTTGGATTTTACGCCAAATGCAATGGCGTGCATGGCGATTTTTGCCCACCTGTGCCAGAATTTTGTTGGGGTTGCCCCCAACGTTGATCTGTTCAGGCACTACTTTGTTCCGAGGGTGGAGAACAAGAGCCACCGCTCAGGGAACATAAGCTGGATGCCACGGGTAGTGCCAAGGGAGGAGTGGAGGGGAGATTGGTGCTGGATTCATGATAAGAAGGCTCCGGGGTTCTGCCAGGCACGAGAGGAGTGCCTTGAGCGCGGCAACGAATGGAGAGCGTTCGGCCTCACCGAGGATAGGCTCCGCCCGGCAATCAATAGGATCACCCGTCTGAAGGCTGCCGGGCTGACTATTGAGCATGTGGGGGCCGACTTCCTCCTCCGTCGAATTGCGCCACTGCAGAAGCGGGATAGATTTGCCTGGGAGTACGGAGATGGCGGAGATAGGATGAGACTGCTCCCAGGCCTGGCCAATAACCTGTCGGTATATGGCCATGCCTGGTTGTGCGATCAGTTATTCGGCCGCCCTGGGTTGTTCAAGCTGCCGGCGAACATCATCCCAATGAACATCAACTCCGCCAGGGATCAGATTCTGAAGTGGATGCCAGATTGCAATGCTCACGGAATTGCGAGCTACTGGCAATTACCCACGTTCGACGAAGAGTTGGGATGGGTTTCCACCCTGGTGGAGCGGGCCACAAAAGTGGAGACCAGGGTGTATAAGCGCACCTTGATACGTCCATTTTGCATCATGTTTACCTACTGTTTTTATAATGTTTTTATGCATAATAAAGCTTTTTGGGGTAATTCTAATGCCCTTTCTCTCATAATATGCAAGGTACACACAAAGAGGGAGAATTCCGGCAGCTGGAAATCTGGACCTGGAAAAGCTACGTCAGGCCACCTATTCTGCACAACTCCAAATGAGCTGAAACTTTACGGGGATTTTTTATGGAATATATGAGAAATATTGGAGCCAATAAGTATCAGAGGGGGCCCACCAGGTGGGCACAACCCACCAGGTGGGCACAACCCACCTGGGCGCGCCAGGGAGCCCAGGCGCGCCCTGGTGGGTTGTTCTCCCCTCGGCCCACCTCCGGTGCCCATCTTCTGGTATATAAGTCATTTTGACCTAGAAAAAATAAGGAGAAGACTTTCGGGACGGAGCGCCGCCGTCTCGAGGCGGAACTTGGGCAGGAGCACTTTTTGCCCTCCGGCGGAGCGATTCCGCCGGGGGAACTTCCCTCCCGGAGGGGGAAATCATCGTCAACATCATCACCAACAACTCTCCCATCTTGGGGAGGGCAATCTCCATCAACATCTTCAACAGCACCATCTCCTCTCAAACCCTAGTTCATCTCTTGTGTTCAATCTATGTACCGGAACTATAGATTTGTTCTTGAGGGTGACTAGTAGTGTTGATTACATCTTGTAGTTGATTACTATATGGTTTATTTGGTGGAAGATTATATGTTCAGATCCAATATGCTATTTAATACCCCTCTGATCTTGAGCATGCTTATCACTTGTGAGTAGTTACTTTTGTTCTTGAGGTCACGGGAGAAATCATGTTGCAAGTAATCATGTGAACTTGATATGTGTTCGATATTTTGATAGTATGTATGTTGCGATTCCCTTAGTGGTGTCATGTGAACGTCGACTACATGACACTTCACCATATTTGGGCCTAAGGAAATGCATTGTGGAGTAGTTATTAGATGATGGGTTACAAGAGTGACAGAAGCTTAAACCCTAGTTTATGCGCTATTCCGTAAGGGACCGATTGGATTCAAAAGTTTAATGCTATGGTTAGAATTTATTCTTAATACTTTTCTCGTAGTTGCGGATGCTTGCGAGGGGGTTAACCATAAGTAGGAGGTTTGTTCAAGTAAGAACAGCAACTAAGCACCGGTCCACCCACATATCAAATTATCAAAGTAGCGAACACGAATCGAACCAACATGATGAAAGTGACTAGATGAAATTCCCGTGTACCCTCAAGAACGCTTTGCTTATTATAAGAGACCGTTTTGGCCTGTCCTTTGCCTCAAAAGGATTGGGCTACCTTGTTGCACTTTGTTACAATTATCATTACTTGCTCATTACAAATTATCTTGCTATCAAACTACTCTGTTACTTACAATTTCAGCGCTTGCAGACATTACCTTGCTGAAAACCACTTGTCATTTCCTTCTGCTCCTCGTTGGGTTCGACACTCTTACTTATCGAAAAGGCTACAATTGATTCCATATACTTGTGGGTCATCAAGGCTCTTTTCTGGCGCCGTTGCCGGGGAGTGAAGCGCTCTTGGTAAGTGGAAATTGGTAAGGAAAAATTATTACTACGTGCTGAAATTTATTGTCACTTGTTACTATGGAAAACAATCCTTTGAGAGGTTTGTTCGGGGTATCTTCACCTCAACCGGAACCACAATTAGTTGCCCCTCAACCTACTGCAGCTACTGAAAATATTGAATATGAAATTCCTTCAGGTATGATAGAACAACTGCTAGTTAATTTTTATGCAGGAGATGGAACCGAACATCCTGATATGCACTTGATATATGTGGAAGAAATTTGTGGATTGTTTAAGCTTGCAGGTTTACCCGGAGATGAAGTTAAGAAGAAGGTTTTCCCTTTATCTTTGAAGGGAAAAGCGTTGGCATGGTATAGGCTATGCGATGATATTGGATCTTGGAATTGGAATCGATTGAAATTGGAGTTTCACCAAAAAAATTATCCTATGCATCTAGTTCATCGTGATCGGAATTATATGTATAATTTTTGGCCTCATGAAGGAGAAAGTATTGCTCTAGCTTGGGGGAGGCTTAAGTCAATGTTATATTCATGCCCCAATCATGAGCTCTCAAGAGAAATTATTATCCAGAATTTTTATGCTCGGCTTTCTCATAATGATCGATCCATGCTCGATACTTCTTGTGATGGTTCTTTTATGAAGAAGACTATTGAATTCCGGTGGGATCTTTTGGAAAGAATTAAACGCAACTCTAAAGATTGGGAACTCGACGAAGGTAAAGAGTCAGGTATTAAGCTCAAGTTTGATTGTGTTAAATCTTTTATGAATACCGATGCTTTTCAAAAGTTTAGCACTAAATATGGACTTGACTCTGAGATAGTAGTCTCCTTTTGTGAATCATTTGCTACTCATGTTGATCTCCCTAAGGAGAAATGGTTTAAATATCACCCACCTATTAAATAAGAAATTAAAGAACCGGTACTAGATAAAGAGGAAACTATTATTTATAATGTTGATCCAGTTGTTCCTACCGCTTATCTTGAGAAACCACATTTCCCTGTTAGGATAAAGGAACATGCTAAAGTTTCAACTGTGGTCAATAAAAGCTATATTAGAACACCTAAACCTGATGAACAAATCAAAGTAGAACCTAGTGTTGCTATGGTTAAGGATCTTCTGGAAGAGAATATAGATGGGCATGTTATTTACTTCTGTAATGAAGCTACTAGAATTGCCAAACCTGATAAAGAGGATAAACATAGACCCGTAGTTGGCATGCCTGTTGTCTCAGTTAAAATAGGAGATCACTGTTATCATGGTTTATGTGACATAGGTGCTAGCGTGAGTGCTATCCCCTTTACCTTATATCAAGAAATTATGAATGACATAGCACCCGCTGAAATAGAAGAAATAGATGCTACTATTAAACTTGCTAATAGAGACACCATCACACCACTTGGGATTGTTAGAGATGTTGAAGTCTTGTGTGGGAAAATAAAATACCCTACTGATTTTCTTGTTCTTGGTTCCCCACAAGATGATTTTTGTTCCATTATCTTTGGTAGACCTTTCTTGAACACCGTTAATGCTAAAATAGATTGTGAGAAATAAACTGTCGGTGTTAGCTTTGGTGATGAGTCTCATGAGTTTATTTTTTCCAAGTTTAGTAGAAAACCTCATAAAAAAGAATTGCCTAGTAAGGATGAAATAATTGGTCTTGCTTCTATTGCTGTGCCTCCTACTGATCCTCTAGAACAATATCTGCTAGACCATGAAAATGATTTACATATGCATGAAAGAAATGAAATAGATAAGATTTTCTTTGAACAACGTCCTCTGCTTAAACACAATTTGCCTATTGAAATTCTAGGAGGTCCTCCTCCACCTAAAGGTGATCCTGTGTTTGAATTAAAACAATTGCCGGATACTTTGAAATATGCTTATCTTGATGAGAAGAAGATATATACTGTTATTATTAGTGCTAACCTTTCAGAATATGAAGAAGAAAGATTATTGAAAGTTCTAAGGAAGCACCGAGCTGCTATTAGATATACTCTTGATGATTTCAAGGGCATTAGTCCCACTCTATGTCAGCACAAGATTAATATGGAACCTGATGCTAAACCCGTTGTTGATCACCAACGCCGGTTAAATCCGAAGATGAAGGAAGTGGTAAGAACGGAAATATTAAAACTTCTGGAAGCAGGTATAATCTATCCTATAGTTGATAGTAGATGGGTAAGTCCTGTTCATTGCGTCCCTAAGAAAGGAGGTATTACTGTTGTTCCTAATGATAAGAATGAACTTATTCCACAAAGAATTGTTACAGGCTATAGAATGGTAATCGATTTTAGAAAATTAAACAAAACAACTAGAAAAGATCAGTACCCTCTGCCTTTCATTGATCAAATGCTAGAAAGATTATCTAAGAACACACATTTTTGCTTCCTTGATGGATATTCTGGTTTTTCACAAATACCTGTTTCTCAACCTTATCAAGAAAAGACCACTTTCACTTGTCCCTTTGGAACTTATGCTTATAGACATATGCCTTTTGGTTTATGCAATGCACCTGCTACCTTTCAAAGATGTATGATGCTATATTCTCTGATTTTTGTGAAAAGATTGTTGAGGTTTTCATGGATGACTTTTCCGTTTATGGGAAGTCTTTTGATGATTGTTTAAGCAATCTTGATCGAGTTTTGCAGAGATGCGAGCAAACAAATCTTGTCTTGAATTGGGAGAAGTGCCACTTTATGGTTAATGAAGGTATTGTTTTGGGCCATAAAATTTCTGAAAGAGGTATTGAAGTGGACAAAGCTAAGGTTGATGCAATTGAGAAAATGCCATGTCCTAAAGATATCAAAGGTATTCGTAGTTTCCTAGGTCATGCTGGTTTCTATAGGAGATTTATCAAAGACTTTCCTAAAATTTCTAGGCCCCTTACAAATCTTTTGCAAAAGGATGTTCCTTTTGTTTTTGATGATGATTGTTTAGAAGCCTTTGTAACACTCAAGAAAGCCTTAATTTCTGCACCTATTGTTCAACCACCTGATTGGAACTTGCCTTTTGAAATTATGTGTGATACTAGTGATTATGTTGTTGGTGATGTTCTAGGACAAAGAGTTGATAAGAAACTAAATGTTATTCATTATGCTAGTAAAACTCTAGACAGTGCTCAAAGAAATTATGCTACTACTGAAAAAGAATTTTTAGCAGTAGTGTTTGCTTGTGATAAATTTAGATCTTACATTGTTGATTCAAAGGTAATTGTTCACACCGACCACGCTACTATTAAATATCTTATGGAAAAGAAAGATGCTAAACCTAGGCTTATTCGATGGGTTCTCTTGCTACAAGAATTTGATTTACATATCACTGGTAGAAAAGGAGCAGAGAACCCCGTAGCTGATAACTTGTCTAGGCTTGAAAATGTCCTTGATGACCCACTACCTATTGATGATAGTTTTCCTGATGAGCAGTTAGCTGCAATAAATGTTTCTCATAACACTCCTTGGTATGCTGAGTATGCTAATTACATTGTTGCTAAATATTTGCCACCTAGCTTTACATACCAACAAAAGAAAAAATTCTTCTATGATTTAAGACATTACTTTTGGGATGACCCACATCTTTATAAAGAAGGAGTAGATGGTATTATTAGACGTTGTGTACCTGAGCATGAACAGGGACAAATCCTACGAAAATGTCACTCCAAAGCTTACGGAGAACATCATGAGGGAGACAGAACTGCTCACAACATATTGCAGTCTGGGTTTTATTGGCCTACTCTTTTCAAGGATGCTCGTAAGTTCATCTTATCTTGTGATGAATGCCAAAAAATAGGTAATATTGGTAAGCGTCAAGAAATGCCTATGAATTATTCACTTGCTGTTGAACCATTTGATGTTTGGGGATTTGATTACATGGGACCTTTTCCTTCCTCTAATGGGTATACACATATTTTGGTTGTTGTTTATTATGTCACTAAGTGGGTAGAAGCTATTCCAACTAGCAGTGCTGATCACAACACCTCTATTAAAATGCTTAAGAAAGTTATTTTCCCAAGGTTTGGAGTCCCTAGATATTTAATGACTGGTGGTGGTTCACACTTTATTCATGGTGCTTTCCGTAAAATGCTTGCCAAGTATGATGTTAACCATAGAATTGCATCATCTTATCATCCTCAGTCCAGTGGTCAAGTTGAACTTAGCAATAGAGAAATAAAGTTAATTTTGCAAAAGACTGTCAATAGGTCCCGGAAGAATTGGTCTAAGAAATTAGATGATGCACTTTGGGCTTATAGAACAGCATATAAAAATCCTATGGGTATGTCTCCTTATAAAATGGTTTATGGAAAAGCTTGCCATTTGCCTCTTGAGTTAGAACATAAAGCATATTGAGCAATCAAAGAACTCAATTATGATTTCAAACTTGCCGGTGAAAAGAGGTTATTTGATATTAGCTCATTAGATGAATGGAGAACCCAAGCTTATGAAAATGCCAAGTTATTTAAAGAAAAAGTTAAAAGGTGGTATGATAAAAGAATCCAAAAGCGTGAGTTCAAAGTTGGAGAATATGTTCTTTTGTACAACTCTCGTTTCAGATTCTTTGCAGGAAAACTCCTCTCCAAATGGGAAGGACCCTATGTTATCGAGGAGGTTTATCGATCGGGAGCTATCAAAAAAAATAATGCCGATGGTACTAACCCGAAGGTTGTTAATGGGCAACGAATAAAACATTATATCTCAGGTACGCCCATTAATGTTGAAAGCAATATTATCCAAACTATGACACCGGAAGAACACATAAAAGAGACCTTCCGGAACACTCCAGAATCATGAAAAAAGAGGAGGTAAGTGATACGGTAAGTAAACGGACTCCAAAAAATCTGCAAAAATATTTTCTGTCCGTTTTGGAATATAACAAAAATTAGGAAAATAAGAAACTACCGGGAAACACATCCTGGTGGCCAGGTGCGCCCAGGTGGGTTGTGTCCACCTCGGGTACCTTCTGGACTCCGTTTTTGTACAGTTTGCTTGTTTCCCAAGATAAAAAATCTTTATATACCCCCCGAACCTATTGATCACCGTATCGCGGAGAAATCTTCTGTTTTCTTTTCTTGCTGTTTTCGATCAGATCTGTTAAGCCAGGCATCATGTCTTCCTCCTCCTCCAACAACATGGAAGAGGATGCTTGGTTGATGAAGATTGAGCTGAAGAAAGAGGAGCCCGTAGAAGCCGTCAAGGGAGACAAGAGCAAGGAGGCTACCGGAGATCAAGCCCCAGTGGTCGAGCAAGCACTGCCGGCCGAGGAAGAAGAAGAAGATATCCTTAAACCTTACTATGCTCATCTTACCCCTATTGAGATTGAAGCCTTTCGGATCATTGAAACGATTCGTGTGCAAAATAAATATCTCACTCGTGAAAATATTCTGCATCAAGAGCACATCATCTTCCTCCAGAGCGTCATCCGTAGATTGGATAATCTCTTGATCTTGAAGGACAGGATCACTACCACACCACCACCACCACCTTCTTCATCACCAAAAGAAAATTGAGTATCGGGTATGGGCACTCCCCTTGGCTTCCGCCAAGCTTGGGGGAGGTGCCCCGGTATCGTATCACCCCCACTATATTTTGTCTTTACTTATCTTAGTTCGATCCATAATTATCTTTTGCTTTAGATGAATAAAAGTTTAGTTCGATCCTTTCCTTTTGAGAGTTTGCTTAGTGATCTATCCTTGTAATCGTGTGCGAGATATATAATAAAGTTTAGTTTGAGTTTTTGCTTTCTTTACTTTTATGTTCCAATAAAAAGAAAGGAAATAAATGAAAAAGATCATATGCTAATTTTATGGTAGGTAATGACACCACATAAGGAAAAGTATAAGTAGAAAATTTTATTAGAGATTGACAAACATAGCATTGGTCAATGATGCAACTCATGAAAGAATTAAAAAGGGAAGAGAAGATTCACATATAAATACACTATCCTGGAAATCTTTTGTGATTGTGAGCCCCCATCAAAATATTATATGCCAAAATTATTGACATTGGACAAGGAAGACAACATAATGATTTATGTTTGTTCATATTCACATAGAAGTTATATTGTCATCGATCCTTCAACATGTGGTGCTTGCCCCCCATCTTTGCTAGCCAAAAACTCCGCACTAAGTAGAGATACTACTTGTGCATCCAAAAACCCTTAAACCCAAATCTTATTTTCAAGAGTCCACCATACCTACCTAAGGATTGAGTAAGATCCTTCAAGTAAGTTGTCATCGGTGCAATAAGGCAATAAAAATTTCTTCTAAAAGTGTGAGATCATTTAGTGTAAGAGAAAATTGAGCGTTGTACAAACTTGTGATGGTGAAGAATAAAAGTGATAGACTGCATAATAAAGGTTTCCATCACAAGGGGCAATGCAACGTGACGTTCTTTTGCACTAAGGCGTTGAGCACACAAACAAATAAGCGCATGGCAACCTCTGCTTCCCTCTGCGAAGGGCCTATCTTTTACTTTTATGTATTTACTTTTATGCAAGATTCAAAGTTTTTCTCTCTATTCCTTTTTATTTTTCTCCTTTGGCAAGCATCATGTGGTGAGGAAAGATCTAGGCACATATGTCCAGTTGAATATGGGTAGCATGAATTATTATTGTTGGCATCACCTTTGAGGTGAATACATTGGGAGGCGAAACTATAAGCCCCTATCTTTCTATGTGTCCAGTTGAAACGTTTTGCTCATGTGTATGCGATGATTGTTAGCAATCATAGAAGACTATATGATGGTTGAGTATGTGGACTTGCCTAAAGGCTCCGATACGTGACCCTTCCTGAAAAGATGATGAATTGTAGTTGCAAAGTTGACTGAGAACATAGTTTGTTGGTTTCCAATAGAGTTTATGCTTTATACTTCAATAGTGTGATGAATTGTTACTTATTCATGGGAAGTCTATGATAAAAGCTCTATGATAAAAGTTTTATGTTAAAGTTTGTTGCTGTTATAATAATTCACATGATGCTTCTATGTCCGTATTTTTTTTATCGACACCTCTCTCTCTAAGCATGTGGACATGTTTTTCGATTTCGGTTTTTGCTTGAGGACAAGCGAGGTCTAAGCTTGGGGGAGTTGATACGTCCATTTTGCATCATGTTTACCTACTAGTTTTTATAATGTTTTAATGCATAATAATGCTTTTTGGTAATTCTAATGCCTTTTCTCTCATAATATGCAAGGTACACACAAAGAGGGAGAATTCCGGCAGCTGGAAATCTGGACCTGGAAAAGCTACGTCAGGCCACCTATTCTGCACAACTCCAAATGAGCTAAAACTTTACGGGGATTTTTTATGGAATATATGAGAAATATTGGAGCCAATAAGTACCAGAGGGGGCCCACCAGGTGGGCACAACCCACCTGGGCACGCCAGGGAGCCCAGGCGCGCCCTGGTGGGTTGTGCTCCCCTCGGCCCACCTCCGGTGCCCATCTTCTGGTATATAAGTCATTTTGACCTAGAAAAAATAAGGAGAAGACTTTCGGGACGGAGCGCCACCGTCTCGAGGTGGAACTTGGGCAGGAGCACTTTTTGCCCTTCGGCGGAGCGATTCTGCCGGGGGAACTTCCCTCCCAGAGGGGGAAATCATCGTCAACATCATCACCAACCACTCTCCCATCTTGGGGAGGGCAATCTCCATCAACATCTTCAACAACACCATCTCCTCTCAAACCCTAGTTCATCTCTTGTGTTCAATCTGTGTACCGGAACTATAGATTTGTTCTTGAGGGTGACTAGTAGTGTTGATTACATCTTGTAGTTGATTACTATATGGTTTATTTGGTGGAAGATTATATGTTCAGATCCAATATGCTATTTAATACCCCTTTGATCTTGAGCATGTTTATCACTTGTGAGTAGTTACTTTTGTTCTTGAGGTCACGGGAGAAATCATGTTGCAAGTAATCGTGTGAACTTGATATGTGTTCGATATTTTGATAGTATGTATGTTGTGATTCCCTTAGTGGTGTCATGTGAACGTCGACTACATGACACTTCAACATATTTGAGCCTAAGGGAATGCATTGTGGAGTAGTTATTAGATGATGGGTTACAAGAGTGACAGAAGCTTAAACCCTAGTTTATGCGCTATTCCGTAAGGGACCGATTGGATCCAAAAGTTTAATGCTATGGTTAGAATTTATTCTTAATACTTTTCTCGTAGTTGCGGATGCTTGCAAGGGGGTTAATCATAAGTAGGAGGTTTGTTCAAGTAAGAATAGCACCTAAGCACCGGTCCACCCAGATATCAAATTATCAAAGTAGCGAACACGAATCGAACCAACATGATGAAAGTGACTAGATGAAATTCCCGTGTACCCTCAAGAACGCTTTGCTTATTATAAGAGACCGTTTTGGCCTGTCCTTTGCCTCAAAAGGATTAGGATACCTTGCTGCACTTTTGTTACAATTATCATTACTTGCTCATTACAAATTATCTTGCTATCAAACTACTCTGTTACTTACAATTTCAGCGCTTGCAGACATTACCTTGCTGAAAACCACTTGTCATTTCCTTCTGCTCCTCGTTGGATTCGACACTCTTACTTATCGAAAAGGCTACAATTGATCCCATGTACTTGTGGGTCATCACACCTCCATGGTGGAGGCAGCGTATAACAGGAAGCGGCTGGAAGAAGACAGGACACTGAGGTCCGCGGCGATGGCGAAGGCCAAGAAAATGGCAGCGGGAAAGGGGAAAACTGAGGAAGGAGACTCATCCCACGGCAAGGGCGAGGTGCAGGACCCGGAAGGGGTTTCCGGGGATGACCCTACCAGGGGTAAGGGTGCCGAGGATGAACCTGCCGGGGACGATCCTTCCGGGAAGGAGGCTCTGTACACCACAGTGACGGAGGCCCAGGACAGAGAGCAGGTTGCGGAGGCAGAGGAGCCCGTAGAGGACTGGCTTGTGGCAGGCCCTCAGGCTCCCGAGCCGGTCTTGGAGCTGCGCCCTCGTAAGCGGGCTGCTAATCGAGGAGCGGCAGTCTTTGATCCTGCGCCCGCTGCTAAGAAGGCGAACTAGGCTGTCTCCAAGAGCGGCGTCCCCAAAGCCGTGCGTCGGCATTCCCCTCGGTTTGCCGGGGCCAAAGTCCCTCCTGCCGTGCGGCCGGCGGCCACAAAGGATTAACCCAGCGCCCGATCGATTCGAGTTCTTCGCAAAGCTCGTCTTCCTCAGATCATCTCGCGGCCCGGCAGGAATCAAAGCTGCCGGAGAGCTCCATTCCCCCACCCCAGAAGAGGAACAGGGCACCCTCACCACCCATGGACTTCGAGCTGAATTCCATGCTTATTGACGAAGAGTAAGGGAGATCGTTCCCTTTTTCTCTCCTTTCCTTGCATTATCTTCAGTATGCTTCCCTGTATCTGCCAACTAACCTTGCTTGTTATTGCCATCAGGGAGGAGGAGGAGGAGACGGAGACCCTCTTCCACCGGTCCAGGCGGCTCAAACGCATAGAGCCCCCGACGGTGGTGGAAGGAACGTGCCCGGCAGGGAGTAGCACGAGCGCTCCGGCACCAAGCCTCCAGTCCAACCCCCGGCCCGAAGGCATAGAGGAGATTTCCCCTGCCGGGGATGATGGCGAAGAGCTCCCCTCCATTGAGGACAAAGGAGGGGAGGGGACCGCTCAAGGTGAGTCCTTTCAGGAGGGACCCACCCCGCCCTCCGACAGAAACGACGGACCCCCGCCAAAGGTTCCCCAGGAAAAATCCCTCCAGAGTGGCGTCGTGGCTCCTGAGGGAGGAGACGGCAATCCTGGCCCGGCAGCTGATGTTGCCGGGGAAGCTGAACTTCCTGCCCGGCAAGCCTCTCCGGGTAACTTTCTTGATTTTCTTCTTGTGCATTCTCTTATCTTTTTGCTTCTTATTCCTGACTCTGTACCTGTTGGGGATATAACTACTGGGTATGACCCGCCCAGGAGGGGCCGGGTCATGCCACTAGCGGCTTAAAGGAGAAGAGGCCCGATAAGGTCCAAGAAGATGGGAAGATGGCGGTTCATAAGAGCAAGCCAATTGAAGGCCCAAGACCCGGAGACGACTTGAGGCCCACGGGTGTGAGCCGCCATTGTAGGAGATATGCCCTAGAGGCAATAATAAATGTTATTATTTATCTCCCTGTTCATAATTAGGTTTATGTTCCATGCTATAACTGCTATGGTTCTCGAGTCTACAAATAAACGAGGCTTGGAGGAAGACTCATATGCACGTGTGGAATAATAAATGGTAAAATGTATTCCTGGTCTGGTCTCTAAGACTAGCTCAGGTGTTGCATGATGGTTCTGTTTTCCTGATCATGGGCATGTCTATGCCAGCAACTTTGAGGGCACAATGTTAGCAGAACATTTGTGTTGAATCGACCCGAATTAATGTTATGCTATGAGATACATTCGTCATGAGTTAATGGTTAATAACACAGAGATGGTTAACGTTTGCATGATTCCTTAAACCATGAGAGTATCGAGTTTCTTCATGCTTGATTCATGAACTTTGGGGTTTGTTAAACGCCATCCGTAACTGGATGGCTATTACGGCGGCTTACGGGTTCATGGGAAAGTATGTCAAGTAACTTGATAGCTCAAGATTGGGATTTGCTCCTTCGATGATGGAGAGATATCTCTGGGCCCTCTCGGTGTTACAGTATCCATCATCGTCTGGCCAGACACTTTGTGATTTGATCACGGGGATGCCGGAACACGGTAACGAGAAAAGAGAACAATACCGGTAACGAGGTAACTGGCTTAGTGGACAAGTTGTTGATCCACGGGAGTGCCAACATGTCTCACCTCGGGTATTTGTAACATATCGCAAAGCAACAGGAATAGCACATAACAACTGGAGGTTCACTCGAATATTCATTCGTGTGGGTATAGGGGTCAATATGGGTGTCCACGGCTCCGATGTTGATCATTGATCGGAAGGGGTTCCGGTCATGTCTATACTTCACCGAACCTATAGGGTCACACGCTTAAGGGTCATCTATCTGCTGAATACTAGACAGGGAGTCTGAGAGAAAGTTTTCGAAAAAAGTTTTCGGAGACAGCGGAAAAGTTCCGAAAAGAGAGGTCACCGGATGAGTTCCGGTAAAACTGAAAAGTTGTTTCAGGGGATACCATTAAGTCAAATTGGTTTTGGCACATGCCTGATAATTCTTGGAGGGTGCCAGAATCATTCTGGAAACTTCTGGGAATTTTCTGGAAGAAAAACCGGAAATGTTCCGTAGCTGCCGGAACCACTTCAGATTCTTTTCGCAGATGAAAATCACTAAACCGGAATTGTTCTGGAACATGTTGAAAATTATTTTAGTGGGTACTGGAAATGTTCTAAGCCCACATAAATATTTTCAGTTCCTTTTTGGGTTACTTTTTGGAAAGCCACCTTTTTGGGCTTTCGCTCCAAAATATCTTGGAGATGACATGGATGGATGTGGCTGAAATTTCAGCCCCTCCACCCCTCCTTCTCCTATAAATACAGGTGGAGGGGGCTGCCCAAAACCCACTCCTTCTCACATACAAGTGCCATTGCAATGATCTGGCTTCTCTCTCCCTCCCCGTGAAATAGTTTCCTAGAGCCGAAAGGCTGTCTGGGTTCCGGTGGGAACTAGTTCTGGATGGCGAAGCCCTGCCGGATAGATGACACCGTATGTGTGCAACTCTGTAGAGAGGTCGTAGTTTCGATCTTTGTGCCCGAGGGGCTGTTTTGAGAGTGCCTCTTGAAGGGCTGTCCAAGTGACGGTCTGAGTTCTGTGAGTCCTCCCGAAGGGCTGTCCGAGTGACCGTCCGAGTTTCGAAGGTCCTCCCGAAGGGCTGTCCGCGACACCGTCCGGGGGACTGTCCGACTGCCTCCCGGAGGGCTGTCCAAGGGGCAGATGAGGGAGTACATCCTCGCGGTTGGGAGGTTGTAAATCCTAGCTGCGGGGATCTGCACCGATGATCGTCATCGACTCTACTTCCTCTGCGCTACGAGTCGGTAACGAAATGATCAAACCTTGTATGCAGTCTCCATAGTGGTCCTGGGCTGGTGCGTAGGTCAATTTTTTTTTGTTTTCTGCTGTGTTACCCTACAGTGGCATCATGAGCCGTGCTATGCGTAGATGCGGGTTGCGATCTAGAATACATAGAGATGTATGGGTGTTGCACAATATAATTAGGTAGTAGATGAGTTCTTTTACTGAAAATTATTTGTGCGGGTAGCAGATGAAATATGTTACCCGATGTTCCTGTTGCTTCCCTTGAATTTGCATAATCCTGATCTTGACGGCATGGTGGAATCTCACAAAGTTCTGGCAATCCGCGATCCTTTCATGCTGCTCCTGAGGATGCTGATTGACAGATCAATGAAGTGCTAACAGTTCTTTGGGTTCCACCATAGTTAAAGAAAGATGGATGTTTCGCATACGAAAGGGCAATGCAGATATGATCTGCACGGGGGTCATGCGTATGACGAAGTTCGGTATGGGGCTCGAGATTTTATTATCTCGTGTTTCATACACCCCGCATTGTTAATCTAGCGACTTGAATTATCATACTTGATGATGGACGTTGGTAGCTTCGGTTTGTTTCGAAACCTTAGAAGCCACGAAAAACAAGTTTTTGCATGAACCGATTAGAGACGTCCAACTTGGTTTTGCAGGAGGGTTTGCATGTGCATGTGATGTGGTATAGCAGTGCTCATAATAATTTGATTATGTATGAGATGACTATATAATGTAAATTTATTAACATGACCTGCGTGTCATGATTCGGCATGATGGCTGGAGCCATATGATTGCACTTTAATGACCTGCGTGTCAACCTTGTTGTAATGCATTATTTTATTAGCTATAGAGATAGCAATATTATCTGGTGCATCGACAAGGTGGTGGCAATCTTCGCAAAGGTGAACACCGACGTGAATGCCGGAGACAAAGAAAGGATAGACTTCTCCGTCAGAAAGGGCTATACCATATCATGCTATTATGAATTGCCTGAGATGTTTATCCCTTATAATGCACCCTTCTTGATTGCATGGTAGTCGCTTTTTATTAGGGTGATCTCTCACAAAAATATCAAGTAGTTAGTGTTCTCCCAAGTGTAGCACCGTCACGGCACCTAACTTTTTGGGGTATCACATGGATGCATGGGTACGAACAATTAGGGATGTGTGAGGTGGGTGAGTTGAGACCTCGCAGGGAGATCACTTGGTTGTCTTGATGTTCAGGCATGAGAGTCATGAGCTCGGAACACAAGCATCGAAAGATGGACAAGAGTCACATAGAGATGTGATTGGCAAGTTGGCCTACCGATTGCAATTCTCGTCACTTGAGATGGATGCATCCTTGGCGTTGAATTGTAATATGGATCTTGAATCATTCACAATCAATTATGAGAGATATTGATTTGAGTGGGAGCGCACTTTAGAATTAACTTGTTTAATTCTCGGTGCAATTAATTTTGAACACTGTCTAAGTGTGTTTTGCATAATAGGTGTAGAATAATGGCTCGCGTTTCCACCTTCCCTATTAAAATTGAATAGCTGTTAAATATCTGGTTAAAACTTTATGGTTGGTAATGTACTATGAGGATTGTCCTCAAGAGTGTCGAGAAGGACTTGTCCTATCGCATGCTTTCGGTATTCTCCCGCTAATGCTATGGATCATATGACTCTCGTCCTTCGATTCAAAAGCTAGAATTCCGTTTTAGTCAAGTGCAATATGTTTGCTTCCATGAGACCCGAACTTCAAAAGTTTGGATAGTTATGTGATATTCATGGAATCTGAAAATCATTTTCAGAGACAGACAAAGGCTAAAAGATATGAGATATCCAAAGCAATGTTTGTTTGCAAACTATTATTAAAGGAGTTTACTATGCATTAGACTGATAAGAGAGGGATCCAGAAGAACGCCTGTCATATGATGAAAGGTGAATAAAACAACAACTTAAAAAGAAAGGAAGTGTCCGAAGGGTGTTAGTGAAACTTTCATGCATAGGAAGTCCGGGGCTAATGCCACTCTTAAGTTGAATGCTTCTTCTGAGAGTAGGAGAAATACTGAAAGTTAAACTGTTAGAAGTATAAAGGCAATAAGATAGAAGACTGGAATATCCAGCTCATGTATGAATGTCATACAAGTTTTTGATGTATAGAAGGCTGGTCAAAGATATAGTTCTTGGGAATTATGGTTAAACATGTTAATCACTAATTCTTGGGTATTGTGAGTCAATCACAAAGATACCCGCTCGATTGCATTCTGTTGCAACTCGATGTAAGAACTACTATGGCCTGAAAGACTAGCCAGGAATGAGGTTTAGGTATACACAGGGAACATAGTAAATGTTACTATACCTTCCATCGGTGTATTACCGTCTGTATTTATTTTCATAATTCATTGAGAGTTTTACACACTCTAGCCCATTGCATAAGGTATCTTGCAAGAAGGTTGTTCATAAGAGAACTTTTGATGTTCGGTGTTATGAATAACATAAGGGCCATACTTTCATTATGAATGAGATGTACGTCCGCTGCTAAGAAGGCGAACTAGGCTGTCTCCAAGAGCGGCGTCCCCAAAGCCGTGCGTCGGCATTCCCCTCGGTTTGCCGGGGCCAAAGTCCCTCCTGCCGTGCGGCCGGCGGCCACAAAGGATTAACCCAGCGCCCGATCGATTCGAGTTCTTCGCAAAGCTCGTCTTCCTCAGATCATCTCGCGGCCCGGCAGGAATCAAAGCTGCCGGAGAGCTCCATTCCCCCACCCCAGAAGAGGAACAGGGCACCCTCACCACCCATGGACTTCGAGCTGAATTCCATGCTTATTGACGAAGAGTAAGGGAGATCGTTCCCTTTTTCTCTCCTTTCCTTGCATTATCTTCAGTATGCTTCCCTGTATCTGCCAACTAACCTTGCTTGTTAATGCCATCAGGGAGGAGGAGGAGGAGACGGAGACCCTCTTCCACCGGTCCAGGCGGCTCAAACGCATAGAGCCCCCGACGGTGGTGGAAGGAACGTGCCCGGCAGGGAGTAGCACGAGCGCTCCGGCACCAAGCCTCCAGTCCAACCCCCGGCCCGAAGGCATAGAGGAGATTTCCCCTGCCGGGGATGATGGCGAAGAGCTCCCCTCCATTGAGGACAAAGGAGGGGAGGGGACCGCTCAAGGTGAGTCCTTTCAGGAGGGACCCACCCCGCCCTCCGACAGAAACGACGGACCCCCGCCAAAGGTTCCCCAGGAAAAATCCCTCCAGAGTGGCGTCGTGGCTCCTGAGGGAGGAGACGGCAATCCTGGCCCGGCAGCTGATGTTGCCGGGGAAGCTGAACTTGATTCCCTTCATGCTGCTCCTGAGGATGCTGATTGACAGATCAATGAAGTGCTAACAGTTCTTTGGGTTCCACCATGTTAAAAAGATGGATGTTTGCATACGAAAGGCAATGCAGATATGATCTGCACGGGGGTCATCGTATGACGAAGTTCGTATGGGGCTCGAATTTTATTATCTCGTGTTTCATACACCCGCCTTGTTAATCTAGCGACTTGAATTATCATACTTGATGATGACGTTGGTAGCTTCGGTTTGTTTCGAAACCTTAGAAGCCACGAAAAACAAGTTTTTGCATGACCGATTAGAGACGTCCAACTTGGTTTTGCAGGAGGTTTGCATGTCATGTGATGTGGTATAGCAGTGCTCATAATAATTTGATTATGTATGAGATGACTATATAATGTAAATTTATTAACATGACCTGCGTGTCATGATCGGCATGATGGCTGGAGCCATATGATTGCACTTTAATGACCTGACTCTTGATTTTCTTCTTGTGCATTCTCTTATCTTTTTGCTTCTTATTCCTGACTCTGTACCTGTTGGGGATATAACTACTGGGTATGACCCGCCCAGGAGGGGCCGGGTCATGCCACTAGCGGCTTAAAGGAGAAGAGGCCCGATAAGGTCCAAGAAGATGGGAAGATGGCGGTTCATAAGAGCAAGCCAATTGAAGGCCCAAGACCCGGAGACGACTTGAGGCCCACGGGTGTGAGCCGCCATTGTAGGAGATATGCCCTAGAGGCAATAATAAATGTTATTATTTATCTCCCTGTTCATAATTAGGTTTATGTTCCATGCTATAACTGCTATGGTTCTCGAGTCTACAAATAAACGAGGCTTGGAGGAAGACTCATATGCACGTGTGGAATAATAAATGGTAAAATGTATTCCTGGTCTGGTCTCTAAGACTAGCTCAGGTGTTGCATGATGGTTCTGTTTTCCTGATCATGGGCATGTCTATGCCAGCAACTTTGAGGGCACAATGTTAGCAGAACATTTGTGTTGAATCGACCCGAATTAATGTTATGCTATGAGATACATTCGTCATGAGTTAATGGTTAATAACACAGAGATGGTTAACGTTTGCATGATTCCTTAAACCATGAGAGTATCGAGTTTCTTCATGCTTGATTCATGAACTTTGGGGTTTGTTAAACGCCATCCGTAACTGGATGGCTATTACGGCGGCTTACGGGTTCATGGGAAAGTATGTCAAGTAACTTGATAGCTCAAGATTGGGATTTGCTCCTTCGATGATGGAGAGATATCTCTGGGCCCTCTCGGTGTTACAGTATCCATCATCGTCTGGCCAGACACTTTGTGATTTGATCACGGGGATGCCGGAACACGGTAACGAGAAAAGAGAACAATACCGGTAACGAGGTAACTGGCTTAGTGGACAAGTTGTTGATCCACGGGAGTGCCAACATGTCTCACCTCGGGTATTTGTAACATATCGCAAAGCAACAGGAATAGCACATAACAACTGGAGGTTCACTCGAATATTCATTCGTGTGGGTATAGGGGTCAATATGGGTGTCCACGGCTCCGATGTTGATCATTGATCGGAAGGGGTTCCGGTCATGTCTATACTTCACCGAACCTATAGGGTCACACGCTTAAGGGTCATCTATCTGCTGAATACTAGACAGGGAGTCTGAGAGAAAGTTTTCGAAAAAAGTTTTCGGAGACAGCGGAAAAGTTCCGAAAAGAGAGGTCACCGGATGAGTTCCGGTAAAACTGAAAAGTTGTTTCAGGGGATACCATTAAGTCAAATTGGTTTTGGCACATGCCTGATAATTCTTGGAGGGTGCCAGAATCATTCTGGAAACTTCTGGGAATTTTCTGGAAGAAAAACCGGAAATGTTCCGTAGCTGCCGGAACCACTTCAGATTCTTTTCGCAGATGAAAATCACTAAACCGGAATTGTTCTGGAACATGTTGAAAATTATTTTAGTGGGTACTGGAAATGTTCTAAGCCCACATAAATATTTTCAGTTCCTTTTTGGGTTACTTTTTGGAAAGCCACCTTTTTGGGCTTTCGCTCCAAAATATCTTGGAGATGACATGGATGGATGTGGCTGAAATTTCAGCCCCTCCACCCCTCCTTCTCCTATAAATACAGGTGGAGGGGGCTGCCCAAAACCCACTCCTTCTCACATACAAGTGCCATTGCAATGATCTGGCTTCTCTCTCCCTCCCCGTGAAATAGTTTCCTAGAGCCGAAAGGCTGTCTGGGTTCCGGTGGGAACTAGTTCTGGATGGCGAAGCCCTGCCGGATAGATGACACCGTATGTGTGCAACTCTGTAGAGAGGTCGTAGTTTCGATCTTTGTGCCCGAGGGGCTGTTTTGAGAGTGCCTCTTGAAGGGCTGTCCAAGTGACGGTCTGAGTTCTGTGAGTCCTCCCGAAGGGCTGTCCGAGTGACCGTCCGAGTTTCGAAGGTCCTCCCGAAGGGCTGTCCGCGACACCGTCCGGGGGACTGTCCGACTGCCTCCCGGAGGGCTGTCCAAGGGGCAGATGAGGGAGTACATCCTCGCGGTTGGGAGGTTGTAAATCCTAGCTGCGGGGATCTGCACCGATGATCGTCATCGACTCTACTTCCTCTGCGCTACGAGTCGGTAACGAAATGATCAAACCTTGTATGCAGTCTCCATAGTGGTCCTGGGCTGGTGCGTAGGTCAATTTTTTTTTGTTTTCTGCTGTGTTACCCTACAGTGGCATCATGAGCCGTGCTATGCGTAGATGCGGGTTGCGATCTAGAATACATAGAGATGTATGGGTGTTGCACAATATAATTAGGTAGTAGATGAGTTCTTTTACTGAAAATTATTTGTGCGGGTAGCAGATGAAATATGTTACCCGATGTTCCTGTTGCTTCCCTTGAATTTGCATAATCCTGATCTTGACGGCATGGTGGAATCTCACAAAGTTCTGGCAATCCGCGATCCTTTCATGCTGCTCCTGAGGATGCTGATTGACAGATCAATGAAGTGCTAACAGTTCTTTGGGTTCCACCATAGTTAAAGAAAGATGGATGTTTCGCATACGAAAGGGCAATGCAGATATGATCTGCACGGGGGTCATGCGTATGACGAAGTTCGGTATGGGGCTCGAGATTTTATTATCTCGTGTTTCATACACCCCGCATTGTTAATCTAGCGACTTGAATTATCATACTTGATGATGGACGTTGGTAGCTTCGGTTTGTTTCGAAACCTTAGAAGCCACGAAAAACAAGTTTTTGCATGAACCGATTAGAGACGTCCAACTTGGTTTTGCAGGAGGGTTTGCATGTGCATGTGATGTGGTATAGCAGTGCTCATAATAATTTGATTATGTATGAGATGACTATATAATGTAAATTTATTAACATGACCTGCGTGTCATGATTCGGCATGATGGCTGGAGCCATATGATTGCACTTTAATGACCTGCGTGTCAACCTTGTTGTAATGCATTATTTTATTAGCTATAGAGATAGCAATATTATCTGGTGCATCGACAAGGTGGTGGCAATCTTCGCAAAGGTGAACACCGACGTGAATGCCGGAGACAAAGAAAGGATAGACTTCTCCGTCAGAAAGGGCTATACCATATCATGCTATTATGAATTGCCTGAGATGTTTATCCCTTATAATGCACCCTTCTTGATTGCATGGTAGTCGCTTTTTATTAGGGTGATCTCTCACAAAAATATCAAGTAGTTAGTGTTCTCCCAAGTGTAGCACCGTCACGGCACCTAACTTTTTGGGGTATCACATGGATGCATGGGTACGAACAATTAGGGATGTGTGAGGTGGGTGAGTTGAGACCTCGCAGGGAGATCACTTGGTTGTCTTGATGTTCAGGCATGAGAGTCATGAGCTCGGAACACAAGCATCGAAAGATGGACAAGAGTCACATAGAGATGTGATTGGCAAGTTGGCCTACCGATTGCAATTCTCGTCACTTGAGATGGATGCATCCTTGGCGTTGAATTGTAATATGGATCTTGAATCATTCACAATCAATTATGAGAGATATTGATTTGAGTGGGAGCGCACTTTAGAATTAACTTGTTTAATTCTCGGTGCAATTAATTTTGAACACTGTCTAAGTGTGTTTTGCATAATAGGTGTAGAATAATGGCTCGCGTTTCCACCTTCCCTATTAAAATTGAATAGCTGTTAAATATCTGGTTAAAACTTTATGGTTGGTAATGTACTATGAGGATTGTCCTCAAGAGTGTCGAGAAGGACTTGTCCTATCGCATGCTTTCGGTATTCTCCCGCTAATGCTATGGATCATATGACTCTCGTCCTTCGATTCAAAAGCTAGAATTCCGTTTTAGTCAAGTGCAATATGTTTGCTTCCATGAGACCCGAACTTCAAAAGTTTGGATAGTTATGTGATATTCATGGAATCTGAAAATCATTTTCAGAGACAGACAAAGGCTAAAAGATATGAGATATCCAAAGCAATGTTTGTTTGCAAACTATTATTAAAGGAGTTTACTATGCATTAGACTGATAAGAGAGGGATCCAGAAGAACGCCTGTCATATGATGAAAGGTGAATAAAACAACAACTTAAAAAGAAAGGAAGTGTCCGAAGGGTGTTAGTGAAACTTTCATGCATAGGAAGTCCGGGGCTAATGCCACTCTTAAGTTGAATGCTTCTTCTGAGAGTAGGAGAAATACTGAAAGTTAAACTGTTAGAAGTATAAAGGCAATAAGATAGAAGACTGGAATATCCAGCTCATGTATGAATGTCATACAAGTTTTTGATGTATAGAAGGCTGGTCAAAGATATAGTTCTTGGGAATTATGGTTAAACATGTTAATCACTAATTCTTGGGTATTGTGAGTCAATCACAAAGATACCCGCTCGATTGCATTCTGTTGCAACTCGATGTAAGAACTACTATGGCCTGAAAGACTAGCCAGGAATGAGGTTTAGGTATACACAGGGAACATAGTAAATGTTACTATACCTTCCATCGGTGTATTACCGTCTGTATTTATTTTCATAATTCATTTAGAGTTTTACACACTCTAGCCCATTGCATAAGGTATCTTGCAAGAAGGTTGTTCATAAGAGAACTTTTGATGTTCGGTGTTATGAATAACATAAGGGCCATACTTTCATTATGAATGAGATGTACGTTCTGAATGTTGATAATAATAGATTACCTCTGGGTTTACTTTCATAATTCATTTTAGAGTTTCATACACTCTAGCCCATTGCACAATGTTTGTTGCAAAAGAGTTGTTCATAAAAACAACAATTGTTGTTCAGTATTATGAATGACATGAAGGGCCATGCTTCCAAACAAGATGGGATGTATGTTATGAATATTGATGGAAATATGATACATCCATAACACTGACACTAAATGTCGCAAGACTAAAAGAATCCCACATATGTGTGGCACTGCATTTAATCACATTGGAGAAACCCGCACGGAAAATTCCATTATGATGGATTTTGAAGTCATTTGATTTTGAATCATCTGACACTTGCAAATTTCCTCCGAAAAGTGAAGTGACTGAAATACCGTTCACAGGCCATAAGGAACGAACAACAAACTTATTGGTGATCATACATTTGATGTGTGTAGTCCGATAAATATTCTTAGTAGTGGATTTATCTATCTTCAGAAATGACTCAAGTAGATATATGGATATTTATTTGATGAGACGTAAGTCTGGATCTTTTGAAATCATTTGAAAGGTTTTCAAAAAGGAAGTAGAAGTTATTGTAACAAGAAAATTATGTTTCTACAATTCGATTGCAGAAAGAAATATTTGAGTTACAAGTTTTGCGAATGTCTGATGAGTTGTGAAAGGGGTTTCATAACTTGCACCTCCCGGAACACCACTACATGTGGAAAGTTCGTGAAGATGTAATCGAATCATTTATGACATGGTAAGATCAAAGATGACATAAATAAATTTGCCATTATCCCTTTTAAAGTGTTGCTTTAGAGACTGCGGCTTTTACACTGAAAAGAGCTCCATCGAGTCTGTTGAAATGACACCATGGTATGGTACGCCCAACCATGTTATATCTTTTCTTAAAAATTTGGAATATGGGGCTTGTGTAAAAGGTTACAAACCTATTCCAAATCAGACAAGTGCTACTTTGTAGGTTATCCCAAGTAATTGGGTATTCCTCCCTCACTATACCGAGGCAAATAGGTTTGCCACAAAGAACGGTATGCTTTTTGAAGGAAATGGTTTTTTCAAAAAGGTGAGTAGGAGAATAGTGCAACTCGATGAGATAAACAGTATCTTCGTCATCAGATCAAAGGAAAGAAACCTTGGAAGTGATTCCGGAGTTTCCTACTGCGACTGATACGGAAGTCTCTGCAATAAAATGTATGGACTTCGGTCGAACTTGCAGCTGAACCACGTAGGCAAGGCTCGTGCAAACCTCTCAGGTGCGCAAATGAGATATTGTTGTTAGACAACAGTATACCTACGATACACAAGGAAGCGTTGATGGGCCCTGACTCCGGAATTGGCTAAATGCCAACACAATCCGAGATAGTTTCCATATAAATGTTTCAAGATTAAAATCTTGATACACCTTTCGCAAGACTTAGAGTCTAACAAATTTTTATGGAACTAAAAACTGATACGGATAAAAATGTTTTATCCATAAAGCTCGACTTGTTGAAATAACAAGTTCAAAGAGTTGACTACGATGAGGATGTTTCACCGTAGCGATGCTTGAAGTCGGTTCGGGTTGAACTAGCAATTAATACATATTTCAATCATGAGATATGAAACAAGGATGACGAAAGGATTTCCATCTGATGGAAATAAAACCAAGGACTTGCATGTGTTACAGTCCAAGGTATTTTGTCAGTCCAGAGGATGCTAGTGAGTGTGCATACTTCAGAGTTCCAGCGATGGACAGAAGAGAGCAAAATGGAGTTGGAATCTTTGTGTTTTGATGAAATGATAAAAAGGGTTTTGACTTCATCAATGGGTAACGAAGATGCTTGTGATTCAAGAAAGTAAGTGGGAGCATAATAATATTTCTAAAAACCTTGTGTGCTTGACACATTGTTAATTGGAAATAAATTTCTTGACACGAATTAGGACGTCATTTGAAAATAGTTTTTTGATGAAGTGCTTAGGCTAAATAGCCTCAATATTAGGCATGATGATCTATGGAGATAGATTTACCTAATGGGGCTAAGCAATGAATACATATTGACAAGATGCTAAAACTATTTAGCATTTAAAATGCCAAGAAGTGATTCTTGTCGGAGTCACATGGAAGGAGTTTTTGCAAGACTCGGTGTCCCAAAAAAACACTGATGAGCAAAATACATGATGGAGATTCCACACACCTTCGTGTTTGGATTAATCATGTATTCCATGGTATGTAAAACAACCAGATATGTCCAATACTCCAAAGATGTTGCGAGTATAGATACCAAAGTGATCAAAAGTACTGATCATAGGACAACACTGAAAAGTGTCATTGAGTGCTAGAGTAGCATTGATGACATGTTTTCTCGCAAGTGGATATCATGAAGAGTTCATTGTAAAATGTTACATCATACAGTCTTCATCATTTCTCCATGCGATTTTTGATTTAAATAAAGGGTTTTGTGTAATACATAATATGGTGGCACGGTAGCTGGAAATTGTTCCAAACAAGATACTGTGGCAAATTCTATAACAAAGGCTAAGTATGTTGCCGCTTTTGAAGCGACAAAGAAGATGCTGAATCATATAGTTCATTCATGAACTTAGTACGGTTCCAAGATGGCTTTTGTCAATGGGACACTACTATAGGTAGTTGCTCCATAACTCAGTCTGAGGAATCCAGGTTTGACCTGTGATTCACATACATACAAAGCCAAGTCCACGAAAAATATGAATTTTGTGAAAGCGTGACAACGCGAGGATATGCAAAGATACACACGGAGCTGAAGTCGTCAGACCCGTTGGACATCAGGCTATACCACATGCGAAGCATAATTTACACCAATGTGCCAT
Source organism: Thinopyrum elongatum (assembly GCA_011799875.1). Classification (NCBI taxonomy): domain Eukaryota; kingdom Viridiplantae; phylum Streptophyta; class Magnoliopsida; order Poales; family Poaceae; genus Thinopyrum; species Thinopyrum elongatum. The sequence continues at coordinate 424,137,367 of CM022301.1, forward strand.
AGGTGTAAAGTGCATTAGCATTAACTAGATTATTGACTCTAGTGCAAGTGGGAGTCTGTAGGAGATATGCCCTAGAGGCAATAACAAATGTTATTATTTATCTCCCTGTTCATAATTAGGTTTATGTTCCATGCTATAACTGCTATGGTTCTCAAGTCTACAAATAAAACGAGGCTTGGAGGAAGACTCCTATGCACATGTGGAATAATAAACGGTAAAATGTATTCCTGGTCTGGCCTCTAAGACTAGATCAAGTGTTGCATGATGGTTCTGTTTTCCTGATCATGGGCATGTCTATGCCAGCAACTTTGAGGGCACAATGTTAGCAGAACATTTGTGTTGAATCGACCCGAATTAATGTTATGCTATGAGATACATTCGTCATGAGTTAATGGTTAATAACACAGAGATGGTTAACGTTTGCATGATTCCTTAGACCATGAGAGTATCGAGTTTCTTCATGCTTGATTCATGAACTTTGGGGTTTGTTAAACGTCATCCGTAACTGGATGGCTATTACGGCGGCTTACGGGTTCATGGGAAAGTATGTCAAGTAACTTGATAGCTCAAGATTGGGATTTGCTCCTTCGACGATGGAGAGATATCTCTGGGCCCTCTCGGTGTTACGGTATCCATCATCGTCTGGCCAGACACTTTGTGATTTGATCACGGGGATGCCGGAACACGGTAACGAGAAAAGAGAACAATATCGGTAACGAGGTAACTGGCTTAGTGGACAAGTTGTTGATCCACGGGAGTGCCAACATGTCTCACCTCGGGTATTTGTAACATATCGCGAAGCAACAGGAATAGCACACAACAACTGAAGGTTCACTCGAATATTCATTCGTGTGGGTATAGGGGTTAATATGGGTGTCCACGGCTCCGATGTTGATCATTGATCGGAAGGGGTTCCGGTCATGTCTATACTTCCCCGAACCTATAGGGTCACACGCTTAAGGGTCATCTATCTGCTGAATACTAGACAGGGAGTCTGAGAGAAAGTTTCCGAAAAAAGTTTTCGGAGACAGCGGAAAAGTTCCGAAAAGAGAGGTCACCGGATGAGTTCCGGTAAAACTGAAAAGTTGTTTCAGGGGATACCATTAAGTCAAATTGGTTTTGGCACATGCCTGATAATTCTTGGAGGGTGCCAGAATCATTCTGGAAACTTCTGGGAATTTTCTAGAAGAAAAACCGGAAATGTTCCGGAGCAGCCGGAACCACTTCAGATGCTTTTCGCAGATGAAAATCACTAAACCGGAATTGTTCTGGAACGCGTTGAAAATTATTTTAGTGGGTACTGGAAATTTTCTAAGCCCACATAAATATTTTCAGTTCGAACGGACGCTGAAAAATGTCGTCGTGAATAGTGAAAGTGCTTTTTCGGTTACTTTTTTGAAAGCCACCTTTTTGGGCTTTTGCTCCAAAATATCTTGGAGATGACATGGATGGATGTGGCTGAAATTTCAGCCCCTCCACCCCTCCTTCACCTATAAATAGAGGTGGAGGGGGCTACCCAAAACCCACTCCTTCGCACATACAAGTGCCATTGCAATGATCTGGCTTCTCTCTCCCTCCCCGCGAAATAGTTTCGTAGAGCCGAAAGGCTATCTGGGTTCCGGTGGGAACTAGTTCTGGACAGCGAAGCCCTGCCGAATAGATGACACCGTATGTGTGCAACTCTGTAGAGAGGTCGTAGTTTCGATCTTTGTGCCCGAGGGGCTGTTTTGAGAGTGCCTCCCGAAGGGCTATCCAAGTGACGGTCCGAGTTCTGTGAGTCCTCCCGAAGGGCTGTCCGAGTGACTGTCCGAGTTTCAAAGGTCCTCCCGAAGGGCTGTCCGCGACACCGTCAGGGGGACTGTCCGACTGCCTCCCGGAGGGCTGTCCGAGGGGCAGATGAGGGAGTACATCCTCGCGGTTGGGAGGTTGTACATCCTAGCTGCGGGGATCTGCACTGACGATCGTCATCGACTCTACTTCCGCTGCGCTACGAGTCGGTAACGAAATGATCAAACCTTGTATGCAGTCTCCATAGTGGTCCTAGGTTGGTGCGTAGGTCGGAAATTTTTTGTTTTCTGCTGCGTTCCCCTACAGCCATATGATTATCTTGTTCTGTAAGGCAAGCTTAGTTAGAAACCGAGCTGGTCACGCTTGTGTGAGCCGGCCGGGACTCTGTAAGCCACCGGGCATTAACATATATATAAAGGGGTGACCAGGCGGCGAGTTAACTCAAGAGACAACGAATCGAGAACTAGGTCAAGCATATTTGCTCCCTGGTGATCGAAACCCAAGCAATACAACTGAAAGCAGGAGTAGGCTTTTACCTCATTGAGAGGGGCCGAACCTGGGTAAACTTTGTGTCCTTTGTCCCGTTCTACCCCTTTAAGCTAACCTAGTCGCGATGGCTCCACACCTAAGTCCTTTTACTAGGGCATCTGCTGTGTTAAGTCCACGACAGTTGGCACCCACCGTGGGGCCAGAGACGGTGGTTTCGAGTTCTTGAAGGGCAGCTTCTTAGGGATCAAGGGATATGCCGTGGGCCGGATGACCAAGAGTCGTCGCGGCAAGATCTACATCGATGACGCAGGCTGGGGTCCGCTTTGGCGGAATCCATGTCTTCATCGGCAAGATCGGCGAGTCGGAGCCTGAGCCAGACACCTGCACCGACATCATCGAGATGGCTCGGCGCGCGTGACCCGCCAAGATTCAAGCCGCTGTGAAGCACACCTTTGTTGGGTTTATTCATGGAGCGGATCTTGAGGAAGGATCTGTATCCGGTGGAGAGACGACCATCTACTCTGATGATGAATCCTCAACCGGTGAGACCAGTTCAATGTATCAACTACAGGACGGCGGGCTTGGGGGCTATTCCGATGGCAACAGTATTCCAGACCCCTATGAGCCGCCGAACAGAGTCGCGATCTTCATGGCCGGCACACAACCGGTGCTGAATTCATCAACTACAGCGGCTATGACTTCCGGTTCAACGGCTGAGGCGACGGCCGGCGCAAGTGGTTCTGTGCGCCCGCCGGCTCAAGTTTTGTCCGAGCTCTTAGATGCTTTGGCGACTTTGTTAGAGGCTGAGGTGACTCCGACGACTCAAGCCCAGCATAAGGTGGATGTGGCAAAACTGCGAGACGAGATAGCTCAAGCCAAAATTGAGCTTACCGCTGAGAATGCAAGGATGGCGACAGAACAAGCCGCCCTGGACGCTGAGTCGCAACGGATTCAAGAAAAAAAATCCAGTTGACCTTAGACCAGAATGCATCCAATGTCGTTCTACGAAGGAGGCATCAGAGCTGTTTACGTTTGGGGTACGATGCGAGGAATCTTTTTAATACCCCTGGGGTAGGACCAAGTAACCCACCCGAGGTGACCCGGGCTGTTGAAGCGCCCGCGGCCGGGGCAATGGCTCAACCACATGTTGCGGATCTGCCCCGCTTGAATCTAACCCCACCTCAGCAAGTGCCTACACCACCGGGTCATTTTTCTAATCTTCTGGATAATATGCTTGCTGCGGCGTCATGACTGGCGGCTCTTCCAATGCAAGGTGAGTCTCCCGCGGCGGTTGAAGCCCGGAAGGCTGTGGAGCTTCTTCAGACGGCGGTGGCTCAGCAGGCGGCTTATTCCTACAGCCGCGATCGGATTCATTCGACTCCACGCCACAGTCGTAGTTACAGCCGGCGTATTGAGTCACCGGCAGTTTCGAGCAGTGAACGGCACCGTAATCAACCCCGTGGACATGACCCGCCATGTGCTGATAATGAGGCTCAAGCTTTGGTGGATTAGGCCAGGGCATGTCGGGAGGCGGAGCTGGCGGCTCAGCTGGCGGCTCATCAGCAGCCTCAGCGTAACCCGTCGGTGTCTGTAGAAGCTGGGATGACTTCTAGGACCGTGGGTGTGCCGTGTTTGGTGCCGGCTTTGCGTAATGAGCGCCTGCCCAAGGATTTTAAGGGTCCCCGTAAGGTGCCCAATTACACAGCGGATCAACCCCCGGTGGCTTGGATTGAGAGTTATGAGCTAGCCATGGAGATGTTGGATGTCAATGACATTGTGTGCGCTAAGTATTTCACCATGATGTTGGATGGGCCGGCTCGCACCTGGCTAAAAGGACTGCCCCCTAACTCCATCCGATCCTGGGCTGAGCTGAAGACGCGTTTTATTCAGAATTTCAAGGACACATGCAAGCAGCCTCTGTCGATTCTTGATTTAGACACTTGCATACAGGGTGAGGGCGAGTCAACCGCCCATTGGGTATGCCGGATCGCAGCTATTATCCACTCCTCGGACAGTATTAACGCCAGCTCAGTTGTCCTGATTTTGGAGAAGAATTGCCAGTTCCTTCCCCTCAAGCAGAAGCTAGGGCGGCTTAAGCGCCACTGCAATGATATGGGAGAGCTCATGGTGGCTCTCGTCAAATATGCCGACTCTGATAGCACTAAAGACCCTGAGTCTGATGAGGAGAAGGCTGGCAAGGGGAAGAAGAATGGCAATACAAAGGGGCAGCAGCATAATATGGTAGGTCGGGATAATAATGGTAAGCGCAAGCAAACCGACAGCGGTTCGGACTTTGTGGCCAATACCAACACCCAGAATAATAATCAGCGTCGTAAGGGGAAATTGTCAATGCCCCGGTTTGGCGGGCCCAAGTTTAACCTTGAGGCGATAATGAATCAGCCTTGCCCAAAGCACGGTTCTCAGGATAAACCGGCCACTCATCTATGGAAAGATTGATTCATCATGAGGGAATACAGAAATTCCGGATTTTATCAGGACAATCATGGCCCGCAGGGCGGGTCAGGATCCGGCTCTCATGGGCCCGTCTTTGGAGGTGGCGGTTCAAACTCTGGATTTCAGGGCCAAGGCAATCAAGGCGGGTTCAATCAGCAACCTAATCAAGGTAATCAACAGCAGTAGTCCGGTTATCAAAGTAATCCAAAGCAGCTGAATAGTGGTCAATATCATGTGTTTACCACGAGTTTGTGCAAACGAGATCAGAAGCTTCATAAGCGGGCAGTGAACGCAGTTGAGCCGGCGATCCCTCGATACTTGCGATGGTCTGAACAGCCTATCGTATGGAGCCATGAGGATCACCCGCCCCGGGTTGATAATCCGGGTCAATTGGCTTTGGTGGTTGCTCCTTAGGTTGGAGGATACAAGTTTACAAAGGTGCTTATGGATGGAGGCAGCAGTATTAATATCCTGTACTATGATACTTTTCGCCGTATGAATTTAACTGACAAAGATCTTAAGCCGTCTTCTACTATTTCTCATGGGGTGGTGCCTGGTAAGTTGGCATATCCGGTGGGTAAGATAGCTTTGGAAGTGGCTTTTGGCGATGAGCATGATTATAGAGCTGAAACATTGACTTTTGAGGTGGTCAAGATCAAGAGCCCTTATCACGCCCTGTTTGGACGGCCGGCTTATGCCAAGTTTATGGCACGGCCTTGTTATGTTTATCTGCAGCTTAAAATGCCGGGTTGTAAGGGTACTATTACGATGCATGGTGACAGGAAGATAGCTTTGGAGTGTGAAGAGGGCGATGTTGCCTATGCTGAGTCTGCTTGTGCAACAGAGGAGTTGAAGTTTTACAAAGATAATGTTGACCCAGCGGATATGACCCTCTTGAATAAGCCAACCACAGAGCATGATCCTTTATTGAAGTTTAAGTCGGCAGATGACACCAAGCAGGTTGATTTTGTTCCTGGCGACTCATCCCAACAATTCAGTATCAGTGCCAATATGGATCCGAAATAGGAAAGCGCGCTCATCGAGTTCGTCCGTGAGAACCGGGACATCTTTGCATGGAAGCCTTCAGACATGCCAGGTGTACCGAGGGAACTCGCTGAGCACACTCTCAATGTTGATCCAAAGTATAAACCGGTCAAGCAATTCCTTCGTCGTTTTAATGAAGAGAGGCGCAAGGCCATTGGTGAAGAAGTGGCCCGGCTCTTGGTGGCCGGGTTTATTATTGAAGTTTTTCATCCTAAATGGTTGGCTAACCCGGTGCTGGTACTTAAGAAAAACGGCACTTGGCGTATGTGTGTGGATTACACAGACCTTAACAAGGCATGTCCGGCTGATACTTTTGCTCTCCCCCGCATTGATCAGATTATTGATGCCACGGCGGGTTTTGAGCGTTTGAGTTTTTTGGATGCTTATTCTGGTTATCATCAGATTAAGATGGCAGTTAAGGACCAGGAGAAGACATCTTTCATCACTCCCTTTGGATCCTTCTGCTATGTGTCTATGCCTTTTGGGCTCAAGAGTGCCTAGGCGACTTATCAGCGGTGTGTTCAGAATTGCCTCCATGACCAGATTGGACGCAATGTTCATGCTTATGTGGATGATATCGTTGTGAAATCCAGGAAGAAGGAGACCTTGTTAGATGATTTGAAAGAGACCTTTGACAACCTCTGGGTCTACAAGATGATGCTTAACACGGCCAAGTGTGTATTTGGTGTGCCAGCGGGCAAGCTATTAGGTTTTTTGGTTTCAGAAAGAGGCATTGAAGCTAACCCGGAGAAAATCAAGGCTATCACTTCTTTGGCTAAGCCGGCATGTATCAATGACGTCTAGCGTCTGGCGGGTCGTATTGCGGCTTTGAGCCAGTTTATAAGCTGTTTGGGCGAAAAGGCTATCCCTCTGTACCAGATGATGAAGAAAACAGATCACTTTGTCTGGAGTGATGCTGCCAATCAGGCGTTCGAGGCACTGAAAAAGCAGTTGGCTGAGCCGCCGGTCCTTGCAGCTCCCATTGATAAGGAGCCCTTGCTTTTATATGTGGCTGCTAATAGCCGAGCCGTCAGCGTAGCGTTTGTTGTGGAAAGAAAGGAATCAGGCAAGGAATATCCGGTTCAGAGGCCGGTTTACTATGTCAGTGAGGTACTCATTGAATCTAAGCAGAGATACCCGCATTGGCAGAAGTTGGTTTATGGAGTGTTCATGGCTAGTCGTAAGTTGAAGCAGTATTTCCTTGGTCATCCCATCACTGTGGTCAGTTCTGCTCCCCTAGGGGATATTATTCAAAATAGAGAAGCCACAGGCCGGGTGGCCAAGTGGGCCATTGAGCTTGGACCCCATGGTTTGAAATATATGCCTCGGACAGCTATCAAGTCTCAAGCACTCATGGATTTCATCAATGACTGGACAGAGCTGCAGATGCTTGAGGAGAAGCCTGACAACACGTATTGGACGATTCATTTTGATGGATCCAGGCAATTGGAAGGCTCGGGGGCTGGAGTTGTTTTGACTTCCCCACGAGGTGATAAGTTTTGCTATGTCTTGAGATTGATGTTCCCTTGTACTAACAATGCAGCTGAATATGAGGCTTTGCTCCATGGTCTTCGGATGGCCAAAGAGATGAATCTAAGCCGGGTCAGGTGTTTTGGTGACTCGGATCTAGTGGCTCAGCAAGTTTCAGGAACTTGGGATTCTAAAGACCCGCTCATGGTGGCTTACTGCCAGGCGGTTGATGCTATTGCTGGGCATTTTAAAGGTTATCAAGTGGAACATGTAGATCACAGGAAAAATGAGGCGGCTGATGCTTTAAGCCGGCTGGGGTCTCAATGTAAGCCGGTACCACCTAATGTTTTTCTGGATATTCTAAACAATCCTTCAGTTAAACTGCCTATGGAAAAGGATCTTGCTATCCCTGACCCCGGAAGCACAGCTGGTGGCGGCTCTTCATGCTATTCCTGATTGGACAGTTCCGTATTTGGCTTATATGACCCGGGGTGAATTACCTGAGGATGAAACTTTGGCCAGGCAAATAACCCGGCGGTGTAAGTCAATGACCATTGTCAACGGCGAGTTGCACCGATGCAGTGTCACAGGGGTGTTTCAGCGATGTATCTCTCCTGAAGAGGGCCGTGAAATTCTAAAGGAGATTCATGAAGGAGATTGTGGCCATCATGCCGGTTCTAAGTCTCTGGTAGCTAAGGCTTTTCGTCATGGGTTTTATTGGCTGACAGCTCATGCTGATGCAGAGGATCTGGTTAGCAAGTGTGACGGTTGTCAGAAATTTTCCAGACGAGCTCATGTGCCGGCTCAAGAATTCAGGATGATTCCAATCACTTGGCCGTTTGCGGTCTCGGGGCTGGATATGGTTGGGCCTTTTAAGAGGTCCAAGGACAAAAAGACCCACCTGTTGGTGGCGGTTGACAAATTCGCAAAATGGGTTGAGGCAGAGCCGGTCAGCAAGTGTGATGCGGCAACGGCGGTTCAATTCCTTAAAAAGGTGATTTTCCATTTTGGCTACCCTCATAGCATCATAACTGATAATGGTACTAATCTGTCCAAAGGTGCTATGAAAGAATTCTGTCAACAAGAACATATTCGTCTGGACGTATCATCAGTGGCTCATCCCCAGTCCAATGGTCAAGCCGAAAGGGCCAATCAAGAAATCTTGAGAGGCCTAAAACCCCGGCTTATGGTCCCTTTGAAGAGGACGCCGGGTTGTTGGGTTGAGGAGTTACCTTCAGTGCTTTGGAGTATCAATACTACCCCCAACAGATCTACGGGTTATATGCCTTTCTTCATGGTTTACGGAGCAGAGGCGGTTCTTCCCAGTGACATCCGTCAAGACTCGCCCCGTGTGGCGGCTGATGTTGAAGCTGAGAATGAAAAAGCACGTCAGGATAATCTTGACCTCTTAGATGAAGAGCGTGACCTTGCGGTGGCTCGTTCAGCAATCTACCAGCAAGATTTGCGTCATTGTCATAGTCGCCGGGTTAAAACTCGGACCTTTCAAGAAGGTGACTTGGTGCTCCGGCTCATCCAGGACCAAGCAGATATGCACAAATTATCCCCGCCTTGGGAAGGGCCTTTTGTGGTCAGCAAAAACCTGAACAACGGGTCATACTACCTCATTGATATTAGAGGCCACAAGGACTCACGTACATCGGAGGAGGAGACCAGCCGGCCTTGGAACATTGCTCATCTCCGGCCCTATTACACTTGAGCCACTGGTTCTTGTGTTGTACATATTTTCGTCCATGTATATATTATGACCAAGTATAATAAAGCCGGCATCCCTGATAATTCAGGGCCTCTGTCGTTTCATTTCTGAGTATCTGAGTCTTTATTGTCAGTTCATAAGATCACTTGGGGGCTTCCTGCTCATTGAGTATAGCTGTGACTACCCTCTTGATCCGGCTTGCACGCCTTGTTAAAAATTACTTGGGGGCTTCCTGCTCATTGAGCATAGCTATGACTACCCTATTGATTCGGCTTATACGCCTTGTTGCAAATCACTTGTGGGCTTATTACCCAAGTAAAAGGTTACCAAAGAGAACTTGATGCGGTGCACAGTTCAAACATAGGTATCCTGCCTTGAGGGCTCATTATATATCACTTGGGGCTCCCTGTTCAATGAACATAGCTTTGTTTACCCTTTTGATCGGCTTGTACGCTAGGTGTAAAACACCAAATTCCGGGTTATCCTACCTTGTATGTCTGCCACTCCACCCAGGTAATCCTGGAATGACCCGCCGTACTCTTGACAGTCAATCTTATAAAGACCCTGAACTTGTCAAAGTTAAAACGGTGGTTGGTCATGTGAGGCCTGGCTTACAGGTTTGAATGAAGGATTAACTCAGTGGCTGTGCGGCCCATGAACAACACTTGATATTGAGGCTTGGCAGCCTATGAAAGCCTTGTTTTTCTAGTTTGTTATTTTCTTTGAACATTGTTTGAGTTCATATCCTTGTACCATCTTGACATATGGTTTAAAATGATTTAGGCCATGTAGCCTTCATCCTTATGGTTCATATTTGAGTGAATCTAGGGTTTTTGATAACCCGTTCTGGCTTTGGACGTTAAGTCGCCAGTATACTTGAACTATGCAATTGGCAGTAATGCATTATAAGTCTTTGGGCTATCACCCTCATTAGATTCGGCGATGTAAGCCGGCGGTGTGAAATAATTTCGCAGGTATGTTTTTACTTGTTATATGAATATGCGAGTTTGATAAACCCGCCCTGGTTATGGACTATAGTCACCAGAATATTTTTTTGTATGGGACATCATGACCCGCCCGGGCGTAAACTGCCAGGGCACATGTTATCTGCTTATGTGCAGGGAATATGTTAATATGACCGACATAATTGGTAATATTATGAGCATAAACAGCAGATCTTCCAACATCAAATTGGCGGTTTAAAGTGTTATGCAGAAAAACATGCATGATGGCATGGCAGATCATTGTTTTCAGCTAGCCTATTACAAGGCGTCGTGCGGCCCAAAAGAATAAGTATTTTTTCTGCGCACAAATTATATGTGGCAGTCTGAGAGCCGCCTTGTGGTTTAGTGGCCCTGGTCTTGATGAGTTGAAGCTTCTGGGTTATCCAGCGCCGGTTCTTCTTCCTCCTCCACTGGCTGGAAATCAGGTGATGTCCAGTTGATGCCAGTTACGGCTTTAAATACAGCTTCATCATCTACGAGGGTGGATGGGTCAATATCAGGAGCGAAAGTGTGCTTACGTGTTGGTGGGATGAGATCCATCACTTCGTAAATCGGCGCCTTTACTTTTGCGCTTTCAACGGTATAAGCTGCCTGATACTTGGATAGATCGGTCTCCTCAGCCAGCTTGCTTGCCAAAGGACGCATTTCCCTTACAATTTTGGTGAAGTCATCTACACTAAAGGGGGACCCATCTTCTTTTAAGCTGGGACAGCCAGTGGCCAATTCCTCCGGGTCAAGCTCTGCCTGCCATGCCTTGGCCCGGCTCAGGGCGGTGATGGCACCAGCTCTGGTAGCTGACCGCTTTATCTCCTCCAGCCTTTGGGGTATGACTGACAGTTTGTCCAGTGTTTCTCTGATAAGGGAGGGTGGCTGTTTGGTATGAGAGATGGCAGCTATAGCTCGTTGAGCGCCAGTGTATAATTGCTCCACAAGGGTGTATGCAGCTTTAAGTTTCACGTGCATGTCTGAGCCAAGGTTGGAAATTCTAGAGCCTGCATTAGCAAAGATATTGATAAATCGGTTAATGATTGTTATATACTAGTGGTGAAAAAGATTGAAGTACAATATCACTTACCAAAGATGGCGGCTGTCATGCCATTGATTTGATGCTTCAAGCCGGATAACTCGTCAGTCACCGGCTTAAGCGCAACCTCGGCGTCTTCAGCTCTTTTTAATAGAGCCGCCTTCTCAGTTTCCCAGCTGGTTCTCTCAGCACTGAAATCCTTTTTCAACTTCTCAATGTCTTCCAAAGCGGTTTTCAGTTCTGATTTGGCCTTGGAAGTTTCAGATTGCTGTGTTTGGATGTTCTGCCGCAGATCCACTACTTGGGATTCTTTCTTATTTAATTCAGCCTGCAAGATAAGGAGATAAAGCAGCAGTATGTGGTTATGATAATCATCTTATTTAAAGTCCCAAGCATAATATAAGTATTTTACTTGGCACTTGGGGGCTAATGTACATTGCTCTTTTTGAAGAATAATTTTTAATGACCCAGCTAAGTTTCTTCAACTACAGCCGGCTCATGGGGGCTACATGTTTGGATTTGTTCATAAATATGGTGGTAAATCCCGACATAGCTAGGCAGCTTAAGCCGGCCCTTGGGGGCTACGTATGCGGATTTTAGCGCTACAATTTGAAGTCCCGGCTTAGCCTTCCAGTTTAAGCCGGCCCTTGGGGACTACTTGTTTTGATTCAGCAGTTACATAATGCTATGGCATAGTTACAAGATCAAAGAGGTTATCTAAGTCTACAGCATATTCAATTCTTTCATATCCAGTAGACTTGACGGCTGACAGATATATACTTATATAAGGTGGTTTTGATAGTGTTTACCTCAAAGCGCTCCTTCATGAGGTTAACTAGGCCGGCTTCAAAGTCATGGCTGGTATGAAGGCGGTTTAAATAACCCGCGTGAATCTCTTGAGCATTGAACTGAGCATAATTCTCCAAATCCAGCTTCAATTTGCCTTTTTCAGTAGCTGAAAATTCCTCCTTGGCGCTATGTTTTGCTAAGATTGTGGGATTGCCCGGTTCTGCATAACCAGTCCCCATAACGATAACATCTTCAGCCTCTTTTTCAGCAGGCTTGACGGGACTTGGCGGCTTAGCTATGGCCGGGTTAACATCCATGAAGTCTAGTGTGACATGGTGCTCTTCTGGCGGCGGATCATCCATAGCTGCTTCAAAGGTTTGATGCAAAGATTCAGACAGTGTCTGTTTCTCCGGGTCAGCAGTTTTGGGATCTTCAGTGGTATTGGTGTTTTCGCCCGGCTTACTTGTTTTCGCCTTCTTGCTTGGCTTGGCTTGACCGCTGACAATGAGATATAAAGATGTGAGCATGATAATTTACAAAGGGTTTAAAAGCAAAGAAATTCAATATTCTCACCCAGGGGCGACTTTGAAGAGCGGGATCTGAGTCCCAGTGGAGTCACCAGACGAGGAGTTAGAAGTTCCCTGATAGTTTGAATCAGAAGAGTTAAGAGGTTGTCGAATAAGACCCGCCTTTGGAAAAGCTAAGTCGGAAATCTGTGAAACCTCTGCTCGGCGCTTGCGAGGAGCCGGTGTGTTGGGTAAACCGGAAGAGAGAATCCCGCCGCCACTGTTCTGGGTTGTGCGGCAAACTTCATGTTGCTGTTTCTTCAAAATAAAGTTGGGATCCAAGTAAGCTAAAGGGTGAGAAAACTGTACTTTCTGGCTCGCTTGACGAATTTTCTGTCTTGGCATAGGTTCTGAGTCGGAGGAAATGATAGTTACCTCTTCAACATCCGCCTGACTTCCTTCCGCGTCATCCTGAGAATTTTCAGCGTTAATAAAGTGTATAAAGAAAGAGCCAAGGGAGTCAAGTTCTACCTCCGACTCGTCGTCATTCAAAGCAAATAGCTCTAAGGTACTCGTTTTCTTCTTGGCAGGCTTTTTGGGAGCCTTATTCTTTGCCCTGGTCTTCTTGGCCGGTTTATCCTGAAGCTTCTTACTCCAGAAGGGGGAATCAGCCTGCAAAAGTTAAGTAATGATGAGAAAACAAAGTAAAAGATAATGAGTTTGTAAAATAACTCCAAAATACTTACAGCTGGAGGCTTGTTAAGGGCACAGAAGGGATTCAACCCCACTTTGCTGCAATCCGCTAAACTCTCGTTAAGCAGGGTCTTGGTCATATCGTTGATCTGTTTATCATCTAGACGAATTCGAGAGTAACGCAGCGGATCTTTAACATCGCCGGTGTACTCACACATTAAGCCGGGTCGGCGGCTTAAGGATAAGATTCTCCATGCGACCCAGCATCGAACCAGGTCAACTCTAGTCAAGCCATTGGCCATTGAGGCTCTCATCTTTGAAAAAATGGGCATATATTTGGCCCGTTCTTCTGTGCTGATCCACTCTGGGAGGGGATGTCTGTTGCTAAGCCGGTTTTTGCGATAACCCGGTAGAGGATTTTCACCTTCTAGAGATGTGTCCTTGCAGTAAAACCAAGTCTGGTTCCAGTGCTTAGGATGACTGGGAGGTGCGGCACCAGGAAAAGTGGCTTCTTTCCGTCTCTGGATTGAAATGCCACCTACTTCTAAACTGGGCCCATCGGTGAACTCGGTCTGGCGGTTTAAATAGTAGAATTGTCTGAACAGTTCTACAGTGGGCTCTTGTTGAAGGTACACTTCGCAAAAATTTTGGAAATTGTAGATGTTTGAAACAGAGTTGGGCCCAATATCTTGCGGATGGAGTTGAAAGAAATGCAGCACATCACGAAAGAATTTTGAGCCGGGTGGAGAGAACCCCCAGAGCATGTGGTCAGTAAAAACCACGACTTCACCTTCTTTTGGTTCAGGGGAGGTTTCCGTGCCTGGGACTCTCCAGTGGATGACGTTTTTTGTGACTAAGATGCCTACCTGAACATGTTCGTTCAGCATCTGCTCGGTAATCCGGGAGGCAACCCAGTTGCATGAAGTAACATTTTTGGTCATTTTGTAGATGAAAGCCTAGAAAGGAAAATATTACCGGATTAAGGTTATGTTGTTAAGCCGACCAGTGATCAACAAGAAGTATTATGCAAGGCCAAATCGTATACATAGAATACGTGCTATAAACATCGGCGTGATTGAACCGGAAGACAATGCCGGGTTATACAGATTATGAGCATATACTGGCGGCTTAAAAAGGGAACTAATGTTATATGGCGGGTTACGGCCTATGGTATAAACCGCCCGCACGGCTGCAGTGTTACAGATTTATAAGTGAAGTTTTGCTAAGTGATGGACAAACAGGTTCCACAGATCAGTCCTATGATTTTGGATCTACAACAGTTCAGAAAATAAAATAAATTTTAAACCTAAGGTCGCGATAGTGGAAGAACTCATGTGCTCGAATGGGATCTTATACAGAAAAAGTAACTTCTGCGATTGGAAAGGGATGCCAAGCTACTATCGCGCGACTTCAGTACCATTTTCAGATCAAACTAAGCAATCTAGGGAGGAGAATGAGGAACGGTGAAGAACACCGATGAACAGTGGAAACCCTAATGCAGATCTGCTATGGGGAAAAGTGAATACTTACTGACGTGATGAACGGCGGAGGTGCGCCGCAGTTCTCTGGTCCGTTCAGGTTGATGTAGCGGCCGGAGTTGAAGACGCTGGAGAAAGACGGCGGCGGCGGAGCTCGGGTTTGCGGAGGTGATGCAAGGAAGAAGACGAAGACGAGGGGGTAGGGTAAAAGTGAAAAGAAGGACCCCCTATCCCTATTTATAAGGAAGTGGATAAATGGCATGCGCGGGAATCAAGGAGGCTGAAAATGATTATGTGGCTACATGGACGCCTCGATTTTTGGAGGTCCATTAAAATAAGGATCTGTTGAGATATTCTGGGCTTTGTGTGAAGTTAATGCACAATGATGTTATGGTGGGTTGACACGATTCTGAGATGTGACGTCATGGCGGGTTACAGTGAATTGGAAAGGAATTGATAAAGGAAGATTCTGCTAAGTGGTGAAGATTGATGTGAACAAGTTCAAATCAACCTGGGGCCTAATGTTGGGGATATAACTACTAGGTATGACCCGCCCAGGAGGGGCCGGGTCAGGCCACCGGCGGCTTAAAGGAGAAGAGGCCCGATAAGGTCCAAGAAGATGGGAAGATGGAGGTTCATAAGAGCAAGCCAATTGAAGGCCCAAGACCCGGAGACGACTTGAGGCCCACGGGTGTGAGCTGCCATATGATTATCTTGTTCTGTAAGGCAAGCTTAGTTAGAAACCGAGCTGGTCACGCTTGTGTGAGCCGGCCGGGACTCTGTAAGCCGCCAGGCATTAACCTATATATAAAGGGGTGACCCAGCGGCGGGTTAACTCAAGAGACAACGAATCAAGAACTAGGTCAAGCATATTCGCTCCCTGGTGATCGAAACCCAAGCAATACAACTGAAAGCAGGAGTAGGCTTTTACCTCATTGAGAGGGGCCAAACCTGGGTAAACTTTGTGTCCTTTGTCCCGTTCAACCCCTTTAAGCTAACCTAGTTGCGATGGCTCCACACCTAAGTCCTTTTGCTAGGGCATCTGCCATGTTAAGTCCACGACAGTACCCTTGTCATTGATTGCTTGGATCTGCTCGCAGCCCCTTTGAGCGATGAGCCAGATTTGCTGGAGGAGGTGGCCATCATAGGGAAGGATGCTGCTGAAGAGGCCGCCAAGATTGCCACTACGGAGGGGCAGGACCGTGCTGCCGGGGGTGCTCTAGGATTCCCGAGGGAGTCCGAGAAAACCCTGGGCAGTACGTCAGGGACGGGGGCTGTGATCGAAGAGAAGATACCCCTCCAGACCATGGGCCCCCTTCCCTCATTTGGTGCCTCGACGGACGTCCCGCCATCTTCATCGAGCAACCTGGCGCTGGTGCTTGCGCAGCCCAAACTTGGAGCCCCCGGCTTGTCAATGGCGACAAGCACGAAACTCGATGAGGAGCTCCAGCTCATTCTGTCGTCGTTGTACCAGGGAGTTGAAGAGGTGGATGACTCCGTCGCCGTCGCCATGGACCTATCCTTCATGGAGTCTGTGGCGGCGGGCCTCAAAGAGATGCGGGAGCAGCACAGCCAGAAGTGGCAGGAGCTCAAGGAGCAACGCCAGTCTGCCAACAAGGTGGACCAGAAGCTAAAGGACAAGGGTATTGAGCTACGTGACTGGTACGGCAAGCTGCTCCAGGTCCTCCTGAGGCAACAAGAAACACTCTCAGTGACAAGAGAGGATGTCATCACCCGAGAGGCACGCCTGGCGGAGCGCAAAGCACTCCTGGATGCCAGGGAACAGAGCATTGTCCTCCGGGAGGAGAAACTCGAAGCCACTCTCCGTGCCAAGGATGACGACCTGGAGGCCCTTGTCCAGCAGCACACTAAAGAACTGGAGGACGGGCACAAAGCAGCCCTGGACGCCCTTGCCGTTGACTCTGCTGCCCGATTGAAGAAGCTTGCCGATGACCTTGCTGCTGCCTCTGCCGCCAAGGGGGACCTTGACCAGCAAGTGGCTAATCTGACAGAGAAGCTTGCCGGGAGCACCAAGGAGGTCTCGGTTCTCAAGGAGGAGGTGAAGAACGCAGAGTCCCTTTTGAAGGACTCACAATCACAGCTCTCCTCCAAGAGCCAAGGCCTCGAGGCTGCCAATGGCACAATTGAAGATCTGAAGGCCAGGATTGGCTCCTTGGAGGGGTCAATGGAATCCGTCGAGGCCCGCGAGCAGCAGCTGTCGAAGGATCTGGACACCGCAAGGCTCCTCTGGAAGGATGCAAAGGACAAGTTAAAGAACCACTCTGATCAAGTTGACCTCTGGATCAAAAGCTTGGTTGACATCGCTGATCGTCTTACTGATCAGACCGCGACGATGGGCGTGGAGGGGCCGGTCTATTCGGCCAGCAAGCAAGAGGCCCCCAGTGCTAAGCTGGGGATTTTCTTCAATGAGTTGATTGCCAAGCTGAAGACTCACGAGGAGGGAAGAGCCGGTCGCTTCGAGACTGAATATCGGAGGCTTGCCCGCAATTCTCTTCTCATGGTCCTGAGCAACATTGCTTGCCGCCATCCGGACCTTGACCTCGCTGATGGTTTCAGGAAGCCACCGCGGGGTGCTGATGTTTCTGCCGCCGAGGAGAAGGCCGCCCCCTTCGCCGACAGGGTTCTCGTTGTACGAGCCCGGCAAGGCCGCTCCTGAATTATTCCTGCCATTGTCTTGTCCTGTAATCAAAACAATAACGCATGTCATGTGTTTAGACTTCGTTCTCTTTATGCTCTAAGCGGAGTTTGGTACTTTTGCTTAATCTGAATTGCGTGTTTTATCCCTTTTTAGCTTTATCCATACAGTGTCTGCATGATTAGTCTCTATGCACATTTAGGTTGCCTGCCGGTATCATATTGCCGCAATGGTCGTGAGGGTCTGGCCCTCAACAGTTATTTTGGCGTGAATGCGTCCCGGCAGGTTTTTCCTCAGTAGTTTCCGACATAGCCACTCGTTCCGTGAGTTGGCTCTGGACGGGAACGAGGGTGCAGACAAGAATCTAACAGAGGTACCTTTATGTGAAAGATTTCACCATACAAACACTTTGGTATTCAAGGGATAAACATGCATGCAAATCCAAAGAATCCGTAATAACGCAAAGATAGCATGAACTTAGCTCTTATCCGTGCTCCCATCTATCCCATTCAGTTGCGGCCGCTCGATGGGCTCGTAAACTCCGGGAAGGATGGCATCGAATGCATATTGATTTCCGACCACCGACAGGGGTCGGTATGAATCATGTATGTCTTGCGGACGGCAAGATGCGGTGCCGGGCACGGCGGGTTTTTCTCTCTCCTTCCCTTCACTTTTTTTGAGCAATCGAACAGCTATCGGCACAAAATTCACGCTAACGCGGACGACCTTGCCGGAGCGTAATTGCCGGGGCATCGATCAATGGATTCGCACCAGCGCTCCACTCAGGATTTCCCTATGCAGGGTAAATACTGAACCGAATGTCGCGCGGGCTCATCGACGCTGGTGATGCTAAAACCCAAAGCAGCTCGGTCGCCAAAAAGTGAAGGTGGCGGGGAGAGAAAGAACCCTGCGCTTTTGTGCATCGCCTTCTTCCCGCTTGATTCGCTCGAGGCGACCTTGTCGCCCTCGATTATCGGCTCCCGCCGTTGTTGCGGCCGCGACGGAAGGAGGTGGCGGAGATCAGACAGGGCTGGAGGGGGAGCGAGGTCGCTCCCCCGCTCCGGCTTTGTCTTTTTCTTGAGCGCCATCAAGCAATGGCGCTGTTGAGGGAGCTGGTGACGATGATGACGCGCTGCTCACGCTTTCGGGTTCGCGCAAGAGGTCCCCCTACCTGGTGCACCAAAGATGTCGTAGGAATCCACGACCACCTATGTGACCAAGAATCCCTTTCAGGTTCGGCGGGGGATAGCTGATATGTCTCCAACGTATCTACTTTTCCTAACGCTTTCCCTCTTGTTTTGGACTCTAATTTGCATGATTTGAATGAAACTAACCCGGACTGACGCTGTTTTCAGTAGAACTACCATGGTGTTGTTTTTGTGCAGAAATAAAAGTTCTCGAAATGGAACAAAACTTTGCGAGGATTTTTTATACAATAAAAGAGAATTTCTAGAGCCAAGAACCACCGGAGGGGGGCACTTGGGTGGGCACAACCCACCAGGGCGCGCCTCCCCCTCAAGGCGCGCCCAAGTGGGTTGTCCCCACCTGGTGGCCCCGCAGACCCTAAAACTGACTCTATAAAATCCTATTTTTCCAGAAAAAATTAGGGAGAAAGAATTATCGCGTTCCACAAGACGGAGCCACCGCCGTCTCCTGTTCTTCATAGGGAGGCCAGATCTGGAGCCCGTTTGGGGCTCCGAAGAGGGGGATCTTCATCATCACCAACCCTTCTCCATCGCCAATTCCATGATGCTCCCCACCGGGAGTGAGTAATTCCTTCATAGGCTCGCTGGTCGGTGAGGAGTTGGATGAGATTCATCATGTAATCTAGTTAGTTTTGTTAGGGCTTGATCCCTAGTATCCACTATGTTCTGAGATTGATATTGCTATGACTTTGCCATGCTTAATGCTTGTCACTTTGGGCCCGGGTGCCATGATTTCAGATATGAACCGTTTATGTTATCACCATTATATCTATGTTCTAGATCCGATCTTGCAAGTTATAGTCACCTACTATGTGTTATGATCCGGCAACCCCGGAGTGACAATAGTCGGGACACTTCCCGGTGATGACCGTAGTTTGAGGAGTTCATGTATTCACCGTGTGTTAATGCTTTGTTCCGGTTCTCTACTAAAAGGAGGCCTTAATATCCCTTAGTTTCCAATAGGACCTCGCTGCCACGGGAGGGTAGGACAAAAGATGTCATGCAAGTTCTTTCCATAAGCACGTATGACTATTTACGGAATACATGCCTACATTATATTTATGAACTGGAGCTAGTGCCGTATCGCCCTAGGTTATAGCTGTCACATGATGAATATCATCCAACAAATCATCGGTCCAATGCCTACGATTTTCCTACATATTGTTCTTGCTAAGTTACTACTGCTATTGTTACTGTTGCACTTGCTATAAAACTACTGCTATCACTGTTACCGTTACTATTGCTGCTGCTACTACTATCAAAACTATCATACTACTTTGCTACTGATCACTTTGCTGCAGATAATTAATCTCCAGGTGTGGTTGAATTGACAACTTAGCTGCTAATACTTGCAAATATTCTTTGGCTCCCCTTGTGTCGAATCTATAAATTTGGGTTGAATACTCTACCCTCGAAAACTGTTGCGATCCCCTATACTTGTGGGTTATCAAGACCTTTTTCTGGCGCCGTTGCCGGGGAGCATAGCTATATTTGTTGAGTCACTTGGGATTATTATCAATTTATCACTATGAAGAATCTGAAGGATGCTAAGGCTAAGATTTTTCCCTCTAAGACTAGGGGAGGTAAGGAACTGCCATCCAGCTCCGCTTTAGATTCACCTTCTGTTATAAGTAAACTTGCAACACCACCACATGCTATTAATCCTGATATGTCACAAGTTATTGATGATGCTACTTCTGCTATGAATGATACTTATGATGATGCTAGTACCTTGCTTGATGATAATGTGCCACTAGGTGAATTTCTTGATGAACAAATTGCTAGAGTAAGACAGCATGATATTGTTGAAACTGATGATGAGCTTGAAACTGAAAATCTTGAAACACCTATTAGAACTAGCCCTCCTAGATATGAATTGCCAAAGGTACCGGAAGGTTATGTTATGGGTGAGGAGGCAACTAGAGATATTCTTGCTTGTAAGGATAGAGATGATCTAGAGAAATTATTATGCAAGTATAAAGAAAAATCTTTGAATGCTAGAATGAAATGTGATCCTAAGTTTGCTACTTCACATATCTTTATTGATAATAAGGATTATGAATTCTTTGTCGACCCAGAGTTAATTACTTTGGTTGAATCTGATCCTTTCCATGGTTATGAAACTGAAACTGTTGTGGCACATCTTACTAAGTTGAATGACATAGCCACCCTTTTTGCTCATGATGAGAAAACTCGCTATTACTATATTCTCAAATTATTTCCGTTCTCGTTAAAGGGTGATGCTAAAGCTTGGTACAATACTCTTGCTCCTGGTTGTGTGTGTAGTCCCCAGGACATGATTTATTACTTCTCTGAAAAATATTTTCCTGCTCATAAGAAACAAGCTGCCTTACAGGAAATATTTTACTTTGCGCAAATTGAAGAAGAGAGTCTCCCACAAGCTTGGGCGAGGCTTCTCCAATTGCTTAATGCTTTGCCTGATCATCCTCTTGAGAAAAATGAAATACTTGATATCTTCTATAATGGACTAACGGATACTTCTAGGGATTTCCTAGATAGTTGTGCTGGTTGTGTTTTCAGGGAACGAACTATTGGGCAAGCTGAAGAATTATTGAATAATATATTGAAAAATTATGATGATTGGACTCCTCCTGAACCACCGCTTAAACCCACTCTGAAGAAGAGGGGTATCTTATATCTCAGACCTGAAGATATGCAAGAGGCAAAGAAATCTATGAAGGAAAAAGGTATTAAAGCCGAGGATGTCAAAAATTTACCTCCTATTGAAGAAATACACGGGCTTGATACACCACCACCGCCTAAGGTGGTAGAGGTAAAATCTCTAATGAAATTCAATGATAATGATAATCCTCACAATATGCACCCTAGCCAATGCCTTTATGAGTTTGAAAACTACATTAGAAAGCAAGATCACTTCAATGCAAATGTTATGAAACAATTGAAATACAATTCTGATATGATTACTCGCTTGAGTGACTTGTTATTTAGAATCTCAAATGATGTTAGAGGTGTGGGGAAGCATGCTTCTATGGTTCAAACTCAGTTAGAACAAGTTGCTAAATCTCAAAGAAAGTTGCTTGATGAAATGAACAATAATATCAATGATCATGCTGTTAGAGTAATGACTAGTGGAGGTAGAATGACTCAGGAACCACTTTATCCTGAGGGACACCCAAAAAGAATTGAACAAGACTCTCAAAGGGTTAAGACTGATACACATAGTCCTTCTAAAAAGAAAAAGAAAAAGAAGAAGAAAAATGATAGGACTTTGCATGTCTCTAGTGAACCTGAAGTAGAAAAACCTCCTGATAATGATAATGAAGTTTCTATCTCTGATGCTGAAACTCAATCTGGTAGTGAACACTCACCTTCTGATAATGAAAAAGATAATGATGAGGTTCATGAAAATACTCAAATAAATAATAAAGAACCAGACAATGACGTTGAGATAGAACCTGCAGTTGATCTTGATAACCCACAACACAAGAATAAAAGATATGATAAAAGAGACTTTGTTGCTAGAAAACACGGTAAGGAAAGAGAACCATGGGTTCAAAAACCTATGCCTTTTCCACCTAAGTCAACTAAAAAGAAAGATGATGAAGAATTTGAACGCTTTGCTGAAATGCTGAGGCCAGTCTTTTTGCGTACCCGCTTGACTGATATCTTAAAAATGCCTCCTTATGCAAAGTACATGAAAGACATCATCACCAATAAGAGAAAAATACCGAAAGCTGAAATATCCACCATGCTCGCTAATTATACTTTTAAAGATGGAGTACCTAAAAAACTTGGAGATCCGGGAATACCAACTATACCTTGCTCCATCAAAAGAAATTATGTGAAAACTGCTTTATGTGATTTGGGAGCTGGTGTTAGTGTTATGCCTTTCTCTTTATATAAAAGACTTGATTTGAATAAGCTCACACCTACTGAAATATCTTTGCAAATGGCTGACAAATCAACTGTCATACCTATCGGTATTTGTGAGGATGTGCCTGTTGTTGTTGGTAATGTTACTATTTTGACTGACTTTGTTATACTTGAGATGCCCGAGGATGACAACATGTCGATTATCCTTGGTAGACCCTTCTTGAATACTGCATGGGCTGTTATTGACTGCAATAAAAGCAAGGTCACTTTTCATATCAATGGTAATGAGCATACGGTGCACTTTCTGAAGAAACAATTCGAAGTGAATGGTATTAATGTTATTGAAAAATCTCCGACAATCACTATTGGAAGTTTTCAACTACCCCTACCTACTGTTAAAAAGAAATATGAAATGCTTATTGTTGGGGACATTCATATCCCCGTTGAGGTAACTTAGTGATTTACGAAAGTTCTTTGGTTTCATGCTAATCGAAAGTGGTTGTTAATAAGACTTGATCAACCTTATTAATGGATCATTTTTTAGAGGTATGAAGTTGATGAATTTAGTGAGCACTACCTTTTGTCCCTACCTTTTGTTTTCTGTTTTTATTAGTTAAATAAAATAGAATGCCATGTTTTGTCTGTTTTCTGAATTTTTCGTGCAATAAAAAATGACCCAAAAATAAAAGTTCTCAGAATGCTCTGAAAATTTAATACGATTTTTTCTGAATATTTAAGAATTTTTGTTGCAAATAACATCAGAGGGAGGTGCACCAGGTGGGCACAACCCACTTGGGCACGCCAGGACCCCCAGGCGCGCCCTGGTGGGTTGTGGTCCCCACGTGGGCCCCCTCACTTATCTCTTCATCCCACATCACCACCTACCTCCAGAAAAAAAACACCATTGCTCTCTCTCTCTCGTGTTCTTGCTCTCAAACCCGCGGATTTCGATCTCTTTGCTCGAACCTCCGTTTCCGAAACTATTTCGGGGGATTGTTGCTTGGTATGTGACTCCTCCGTTTGTCCAATTAGTTTTTGCTTTAGTGGTTTATATTTTGAATAATTAGCTACTCTTGGTGCTACTGTAGATGAGCTTGCATGTTTAATTCTTAGAGTTCTAAGTAGTTTGAATGCTTGCTATGGCCTCTATGCATACCTATGAGTAGTTGCTACCAATATTGTGAAGTTTTGTTGACAAATTTTTGTCACCCAAATTTTTTTCAGAAAATTGTACGCGAATATGATGAACCTCTTTGGAAGGAGTTCTTCGAGGAGGAGATCCTCGGAGGCATCTTCTAGTGACAGTTCCGTTCGTCGGTCTTATGTTGAACCAAGTGAAAGTTCCATACGAGATGCCACCACCAAAACATGCTTATGGCCATGCGACAATTATATGGTGAGTGTGGGCATCAAGGAGGAATTTGAGCAATATGTTCACAATGCCGATCTCGGTCCCTACATTTCAGATAAGTGCAACCAACACCTCACTCTCACTGAATCATTTGTCAAGGGATTTAAATTCCATCCCCATGAGTCTAGGGTGTCCTTTAAACTGTATGAAAATCCTTTTACCATATCTTTAGAGTGATTTGCTCACCATTGCAAAATCCCATTCAGGGGTTCGTTAGACGAACCACCAAGATCTGAGTTTCAAGTGTTCTTGACTAGTCTTTGCTACGGTGAGACTAGGGAAGTGACGCAAGGTAGAATAAAGAGCATTCATTTTCCTGCAATCCAGTACTTTGCACTATTTAATGGAAAATGTATTGTAGGCAAACAAGATTGTAGTACACTTTGTGCTCTAGACTTGAGCCTCATATGCACCGCTCTCACCGGTGATAGAAGTTATAATCTTGGAGCGATTGTTGCACGCAGGTTGCAACACAACACTAATAGTGGTTATTTCTATGGTGGAATTTATGCCACATGCTTAGCAAGAGAGCTGGGTGTTTCACCTTTGCCCTATGACCCTATTTTACCCACGCAGTATTTAGACTTTGATGCTATGAAATGTCATAAGATCCTTAGAGGTGATCCCCATAATTTCACCTATAAATTATTGTTTAATCAAAGTTCCGTTGTGTACACATATTTGCCTGCGCCTGCTCTCTTTGATGCTCACAGTAGGGTAAGATATTTTGTTCTTGAGAGCGAGGCCCGAGCTCATAACACGGCGGTTGTGGCCACACGGCAGGCTGAGGCATCCGCACCGAGAGCCTCCGCGAGCTATCACCCCGACCACTATGCAGGCTATTAACTGATTACCAAGTTAGGCCAAAAGCCTAAGCTTGGGGGAGTACGTATTTCCACCGACATTACATTCATGTTCACACATTTCATTCCAGTTGTCGGTGTCCACACTTTTTCATTGTATTATCCATGCTTAATTTATTTTCTCGCTTTCTTCTTGTGTGTTTGAAAAACTTTTAGAAAATCCAGAAATATTTCCTGCTTCTTTTTTATTTTTCTTTCTAGTGTAGTTAGTTGTAGCTCTAAAAAGAAAACCCAAAAAGATTTCCTTATTCTTCTTTTTGCTTGTTGGGAGCTTTCCCGTGTAAATAGTTTTTCTTGTTTTTGTTTTTCCCTTTTATTTGGTTTTTTTCAAGAAAATCAAAAACTCCAAAAATATTTCAGTGTGTTTCTCTGAATTTCTTTTTCTTTCTATTGAGACATACCAAGGAGAAGACCGCGATGAAAATGTTGAGTGGCTCTCATATGCATTATTGTTTATCTAACAAAGAGCCCATATTACCTTGTCTTCTCCTCTTGAATAAAATGTTTGCAGATTCCAGCTTAGTCCTCGGCACTCTTGCACTATTATTATTTTCACATCGTTCGGTCGTGCAAGTGAAAGGCAATAATGACGATATATGATGAACTGGCCATGGCAGAGAGAAACGGGTATGAACTCGACTTGTTCTGTTTTTGTAAATATGTTTAACCAAGTATCCATAAATCAGCTCATTATGATTAAACATGTTTGCAATGACAATTAGAGATTATAGTTTCTCATGCCATGCATAAGTAGCTAGGAGTGGATAATGATTTATCTTGGATGTCAACATTACGTTAAAATGATTGTGATGTAGTATGATGATATGGTTTCCTCCTCTGAATGTTCGAGTGGCTTGGCTTGGCACATGTTCATGCATGTAGTTGAATCAAAACCAACATAGCCTCTATGATATTTATGTTCATGGTGTTCATATCCTACTCATGCTAGTGCCCAATGTTACTTATGCATAATGCATGTTCATGACCGTTGTTGCTCTCTAGCTGGCCGCTTCTCAACCTATTTGCTAGCCTTCGCCTGTACTAAGCGGGAATTCTGCTTGTGCGTCAAAAACCTTGAACCCAAGTTATTCCAGATGAGTCCACCATACCTACCTATATGCGGTATTACCCTGCCGTCCTAAGTAAATTTGCATGTGCCATCTCTAAAAACTTCAAATAAATATCCTTTTTGTGTGCCTGGATTGTTCATAGAACGACAGGAGGTAGTCGGTATCTTCCATGCTAAGCGGGTTATTCTCAGGTCGAGTGTTTATTCACTCACCACTGCACGAGAAAGGGGCGGTAATAGGGATTCCCAGTCCCAAACTGCAAACAGAAAAGAGCTTACAAATAATCAAAAAAAAACTCCTACAGAGTCATAACCTTTACTTTATCGCTTGGGAACCGCCACTAATGTGCTTAGCATGGAACATATTGATAACTGATGGTCGCGAAGTAAACAAGAAGGGTACATTTCTCAAAATTTCATTTACCTCTGTTTTAAAAAACTTGAGCTCTGGTACCGCTGCAAATTACTACTTCCCTCTGCGAGGGGACTGTCTATTTACTTTTATGTTGTGTCATCACCTTCTAAAATAAGCGCCAGAACCTGAGAGCACTGATGTCATGCTTATGCATTGTGTGTAGCTAATGTTGGGTGCATCATGACTGGATCTTTTCTACCATGAATTACAATGTTTAGTCGCTGCTTGAACTTTGGAGGTGCTCTGCATTTATGTTTTGCGGTCTCAGAAAGGGCTAGCGAGATACCACTATTGTCATATTATATCATGATTGTTTTGAGAACGTGTTGTTGTTTGAGATATCTTATTATTGCTCGCTAGCTGATTATGTCATTGATATGAGTTAATATAATTTTTAAGAGTTATTGTTGACATGGTTAGTTATAATATTGGCTGAAAACCTGGATGTTGTTTAAGCTTATTTATGCAAACAAGAGCAAAAGAGTTTGTAAAAGTTTTTCTTTTTCACTTTCAGTTTATCAACTGAATTGCTTGAGGACAAGCAAATGTTTAAGCTTGGGGGAGTTGATACGTCTCCAATGTATCTACTTTTCCTAACGCTTTTCCTCTTGTTTTGGACTCTAATTTGCATGATTTGAATGAAACTAACCCGGACTGATGCTGTTTTCAGCAGAACTACCATGATGTTGTTTTTGTGCAGAAATAAAAGTTCTCGGAATGGAACGAAACTTTGCGAGGATTTTTTATACAATAAAAGAGAATTTCTGGAGCCAAGAACCACCGGAGGGGGGCACCTGGGTGGGCACAACCCACCAGGGCGTGCCTCCCCCTCCAGGCGCGCCCAGGTGGGTTGTCCCCACCCGATGGCCCCGCAGACCCTGAAACCGACTCTATAAAATCCTATTTTTCTAGAAAAAAATCAGGGAGAAAGAATTATCGCGTTCCATGAGATGGAGCCGCCGCCGTCTCCTATTATTCATCGGGAGGCCAGATCTGGAGCCCGTTTGGGGCTTCGAAGAGGGGGATCTTCGATCTTCATCATCACCAACCCTTCTCCATCGCCAATTCTATGATGCTCCCCACCGGGAGTGAGTAATTCCTTCATAGGCTCGCTGGTCGGTGAGGAGTTGGATGAGATTCCTCATGTAATCTAGTTAGTTTTGTTAGGGCTTGATCCCTAGTATCCACTATGTTCTGAGATTGATGTTGTTATGAATTTGCCATGCTTAATACTTGTCACTTTGGGCCCGGGTGCCATGATTTCATATCTGAACCGTTTATGTTATCACCATTATATCTATGTTCTAGATCCGATCTTGCAAGTTATAGTCACCTACTATGTGTTATGATCCAGCAACCCCGGAGTGACAATAGTCGGGACACTTCCCGGTGATGACCATAGTTTGAGGAGTTCATGTATTCACCATGTGTTAATGCTTTGTTCCGGTTCTCTACTAAAAGGAGGCCTTAATATCCCTTAGTTTCCAATAGGAGCCCGCTGCCACGGGAGGGTAGGACAAAAGATGTCATGCAAGTTCTTTCCATAAGCACGTATGACTATTTACGGAATACATGCCTACATTATATTTATGAACTGGAGCTAGTGCCGTATCGCCCTAGGTTATAGCTGTCACATGATGAATATCATCCAACAAATCATCGATCCAATGCCTACGGTTTTCCTACATATTGTTCTTGCTAAGTTACTACTGCTATTGTTACTGTTGCACTTGCTATAAAACTACTGCTATCACTGCTACCGTTACTATTGCTGCTGCTACTACTATCAAAACTATCATACTACTTTGCTACTGATCACTTTGCTGCAGATAATTAATCTCCAAGTGTGGTTGAATTGACAACTCAGCTGCTAATACTTACAAATATTCTTTGGCTCCCCTTGTGTTGAATCTATAAATTTGGGTTGAATACTCTACCCTCGAAAACTGGTGCGATCCCCTATACTTGTGGGTTATCAATAGCACGTTGCACAAAGAGCGGAGGAGTGTGGAACAGCACGGCAGAGATCACACGGGCAGTTTTTACCCAGGTTCGGGCCGCCGTGAGGCGTAAAACCCTACTCCTGCTTTGGTGGATTGATGGTGGAAAAAATGGTGGTGAGCGCAGCACGCTTGCCCGGCAGGGTTGCCTCGAGGCGAGAGGGGCTACGCGCGTACAAGTGTGCGAGGGTCCGAATCAGCCAACCCTTTCTCCGGTTGCCTTGGGCCTCCTTTTATAGATCAAGGGGTCACCACAGTGGCAAATCAGTCATTACACACTGATTAGATAGCAAACAGTGCTATCATACCTAATTCTGTAGGCTGATAGAGCGCATTAAATGCGCTGCTCAACGTCACATCATAGCTCGGCCGGCAGGCCCTGCCGGGCTGTTTTGCTAGCTTCGCGCCTGCTTGCTTGACACGTCTCATGACAGGTGTTGCTTGGAGGTATTTTCTGTAGGAAGTGGCTGCCATGTGGCAAATAGAAGCCACTTAGTCACTTTGGAGCTTGACACCGCACTGATCGACGACGTGCGCCGTGATGAAGTGGTGCGGTGGAGTGGTTTTGCCTCCGTAAGCCCCTGCAGGCCTGCCGGGACGACCCGAAGGCTTGCTTCCGGGGGTAACCCCATCCTTGCCAGGCTCGCCTACCCGGCAAGGGAGGTTTTTCACTTAGCGATATCTTGCTTCTTTGGCTAGTCTTGGTCCTTCGAAGAACTGATCCCTTGTGCTTCAATCTGATCTTGGTGCTGTGATCTTGTTCTTGTGCCTATTGGCTTACCGCCCGTGCATGAGTCTGGGGAAAACATACACCCTAGTTTGTGTTCCCCGACATAAACCACATAGCTTTGGTCTATATATAGAACTTATTCTGGTGAACCCGTGTAAAATATTAGTTGTATTTTACTGCAAAGTACATAATAAAACCAGGTTCCAAATATATGACCATGTACCATGGCTAATGTATTGTCTATTTCTTCACATTGTATTGACAGCTAAGGATAAAGAGACAAAGTTTATAATACTGTAAGCATATTATGACATCATTCATATCACAAAACAACTGAGAACAGACAAACAGGCAATTGTAACATTGTGTGGGCAAGTCCAGCACAGAACTAGATTACAGATCAAGATAAAAGGAACATCACTCCTCTCTTTTAAACCTTGTAAGGTGCAATGATACACTAAGACAATTGTGTATAAAATTGAAAAGATTAATAGACATTGGCTGCAAACCATGCAGTTCAATGCACGAGTCAGAGTAAGTAGTAGTTAAAAGGCATGAGGATTAAGGACTTACAACAGCGGCTTTGACTGGTGTAGTCATGCCCTTCGTCTTGCTGGTGTGACAGTCCTTGAAGATTTCCACAGCATTTGGTTCAGGTACTTTTTGGTCCTTGCGGGCTTTCCTCTACATTTGGAACAAGTCAATATTGATCTGATAATATGGCAAAGCGAAAAGAGTGAAACAGCAGCTAATTACAAGAGCCTCGCAGTGTGCAATATAGCTACGAGATCCTGTCGTCTGTTGGACTTTCACTTTCGTACGATTGGCCTTGTTCTTTGAATAGTTCACCTACAAGAAGATAGATTTGTGAGGCACATGCGTAAATAGGAGTTCAACATGTGATCTGATCACATACATATAACGTACTTGATACTTTGGATCAGACCAGTGTTTAACGAGGCCTCTCCAGTCTTCATCCGATATATTTTCCACTGGAGATGTTTGGGCAAGTACACTGCTAGCCTTGCCTTCAAAGTGAGTTTTCGTCAAGTTATACCGATACTGTCGCAGAGCAGACTTGAAAACATGGGTGCAAGCTTGTCTGGTTGCATCATCTTGGCTATCCAACTTGAACCTCATCTGTTGAAAATTATGGGAGTCTCATTATCAGCAACCTAGAAAGTATGGGACAGAGCAAGACAATATTACTAGTTTCCATACATAACCATACTTACAGATAAATGGTCGAGGAAGGTGTTGAACTGGGTTTCATCTTTGTCATTCTTGTACTGAATCCATGTTGGGAGGATAAGTGCATGACACCTAACGGCAGCCGCTGCCTCTGATACTAACTTGGCTGACTCTGTAGCATCACGTGGCCTTTTTAATCCTGCCTCAAAATGGATCTCCATTCTTCCTCCTCTAGATTTAGTTAACCTATCGAGCATTATCCCTGATGTTTGTTTCCTCTTGCGCCTAGGTGCCAGTCCAACAACGAACATAGAAAGTGTTAGTGTACATCAAACTGTGAGACTACATATAAAGAAGCATGCAACTATAACTTGACTCCAGCAACTACCTTCTTGCTGTTGAAGCTCACAAGGTTCATCTGATCTTGCCAACTCGTCTTGTGTCAAGAGTGCTTCGAAAGTAGTGTCAGGTGGCAAGGGAGCTTGGGAACGTGCTCCTAGCTGAGTTGACAAATGAGTAACTCGTGTAGCTGGTGGTACTGTGGAAGGTGTTGCAACAACTAGGGCTGTCGCTGCTTGTTTGGTGGCAGCTATTAGTTTCTGTTTGGCTTGTTTTGCAGCTCATGTAGCACGGGATACCGCATTTGCACAATTTTCCGGTGGACTTTGACCTTCTATTGCACCATCAGTACCAACAGAATCTGCATAACTCTTCCACTTCCGTTTCTGTGTGTCCTTAGTACTAACACCATCCCCTGTCATTCTGTGTTCCTTCCTCTTTCTCTGTGCCATGTTAAGTCAAGCCAACAAGAAAAAGGAATAAAATTTTAGTTCTTCAGAACAAATTGATGTGTGATACAGACGAACTGAACTTTGATGTTAGACAACCACATGATAGGAGGATGTAATATGTACGAAAAACAGGACGGCATGAGATTATCAGAACTATGATGTGTAAACTAAGCAGAAGACATTTTAATAAATTAGAAGCAATGCAATGGAAGGTAGACACCATATGAAAGATGCTACAAATATCGCTCTGCCAAGTTAACAGTGTCTCATCATAACTGGCATTTAAACAAATGTGAAGCAGTACAACAAATAAATCATATGCAAGATGCAAACAACATCACACTACCAAGTTAAAGGTCTCTCGTCATTAGTGCCATTGCATATTCACAGCATTGCATATTCACAGCTTATGATGTGTAAACTAAGCAGAAGGCATTTCAACAAATTAGAAGCAATGAAAGCTAGACACCATATGTAAGACGCAATGAATATCACTCTACCAAGTTAAAACTGTCTCTTCGTTAGTGCCATTTCAACAAATTAGTAGTGCAAGCTAGAAAATAATGCAAGATGTAAACTATATCAGACTCCCAAGTTAAACGTGTCTTGTGAAAAGTGATTATTGCAGGTTACACAACAGTAGTACTTTGATGTAAGAACATGGTGTGATAGACAGATATTGTATGTTCTAGAAATAGGAACACGTGTCTTAGTCACAAGTATAATGTGTAAAGTAAGAAGATGGAATTCAACAAAATTAGAAGCAATATAAGCTAGACATCATACATAACATGCAACCACATATAACAGTGCCATGTTAGAGGGCGCACCTGTGATGGTGGACAAGGGGGGACGTGCTCATCATCAACACAACTACTTTGAGTGTCTATGCATGTGTTGTCTTCCAAATCTTGTTTGGGGGATGGCCGAGTAGAATGTGGAGAGGCCCTTCGTTTGGAAGAAGCACCTTTATCCACTGCCTTGCTAATTTCCTTCTGCTTTATTGATTTTGCATTGTCAAGTAAAACTGACAAGAAAAAGCAATAAAATTCACTCTTCAGAACTCATTCATGCATGATACTGACAATCACTACCTTGATGTAAGGCAAACACATGATACGAGGATGGAATATGTACGAAAAACAGGACGACATGGCATATTCACAACTATTTGTGTAAACTAAGCCGAAGTAATTTAATCAAATTACAAGCAATACAAGTGAGACACCGTATGCAACATGCAAGACAATGTCACACTGCCAAGCTAGAGAAAGCAACTGGGATGCCGGTTTCGCCGGAAGACCGCCATCAGTCCCTGCCTTATTTTTTTTTCCTTCCTATTTCTTAATTGTATTGCCTTGTCAAGTCAAACCCACAAGAAAAATGAATAAAAATTTGCTTTTCAGAACTCATTGATGCAGGATGCTGACGAGCACTACTTTAATGTAAGGCGACCGCATGATAGGAGGATTGAATGTGTAAGAAAAAAGGACATCATTGCATATTCACAGCTATGATGTGTAAACTAAGCAGAAGGCATTTCAACAAATTAGAAGCAATGAAAGCTAGACACCATATGAAAGATGCAACGAATATCACTCTACCAAGTTAAAGTTGTCTCGTCATAAGTGCCATTTCAACAAATTAGAAGTAGTACAAGCTAGAAAATAATGCGAGATGTAACCTATATCACACTCCCAAGTCAAACGTGTCTTATGATAAGTGATTGTTGCAGGTTATAGAACAGTAGTACTTTGATGTAAGAACATGGTGTGATAGAAAGATATTGTATGTTCTAGAAACAGGAACACGTGTCTTATTCACAAGTATAATGTGTAAAGTAAGCAGATGGAATTCAACAAAATTAGAAGCAATACAAGCTAGACATCATACATAACATGCAACCACATATAACAGTGCCAAGTTAGAGGGAGCACCTGTGATGGTGCACTAGGGGAGACGTGCCCATCATCAACACAGCTATGTTGAGTGTTTATGCATGTGTTGTCTTGCAAATCTTCTTGGGGGGTGGTGGAGTAGAATCTGTAGAGGCCCTCCGTTTGGAAGGAGCACCTTTATCCACTGCCTTGCTAATTTCCTTCCACTTTATTGATTTTGAATTGTCAAGTAAAACCGACAAGAAAAAATAATAAAATTCACTCTTCAGAACTCATTCGTGCATGATACTGACAATCACTACTTTGATGTAAGGTAAACACATGATACCAGGATGGAATATGTACGAAAAACAGGACGGCATGGCATATTCAAAACTATTTGTGTAAACTAAGCAGAAGCCATTTTAACAAATAATAAGCAATGCAAGCTAGACACCACATGAAAGATGCAACCAATATGACTCTGCCAAGTTAAAAGCGTCTCATCATAAATGGCGTTTCAACAAATTAGAAGCACCGCATGCTATAAATCATATGAAAGATGCAACTAATATCACACTGCATATACTAAAGGTGTCTCGTCATATTGATTGATGCGGGGTACAAAAAACAATAGTTTTATGTAAGGACATGCTTAATAGACAGATATGTACTATGTACTAAAAACAGGAAGGCATGTCACATTAATAGGTACAATGTATAAACTAAGCAGAATATCACATGCAATTTAACCAGATTGGAAGAATTACAATCTAGACACCATATGCAACATGCAACCACTTATCATGCTGCCAAGTTAGAGCAAGCACCTGCGATGCTGGTGTAGGGGAAATGCAGTCATCAACTAGAGAGCTACGTTCACTATCTTCATCTAGCCTTGCTGTTTCTTGAGAATCATGTGGGGACGCTGACACTGCATTCTTTAAAAGAGCGTATTTTCTCACAGTAACCCCCTGGCGTGACTGTCTCATCATAAGTATTGATGAGGGATACACAAGAACATTAGTTTGATGTAAGAACATGGTTAATAGACAGATGTACTAGTATGTACCAAAAACAGGAAGGCATGTCATATTCAAAGGTATAATGTGTAAGCTAAGCAGATGCTATTTAACCAAATTGGAAGCAATACAAGCTAGACATCCAGCTGGAGTGGTGAGCATGATCATCGAGGACCTGAGAGCCTGGTGGGAGGTGGGCTGCTTCGCCACCATCGTGGCTTTTTAGTTGGCTTCCAGGTGATGCCTGTCTGTGCTGGGCTTGTCACTGGCTCGGCCACTGCCCTGACTAGCTATTTGTCTTCTGGTGCTCCTAGGATGGTGGTTCATGTAAAAAATATCTTTCCTTATCTTAATAAAGACCAACTTCGGCCTTTCGAATACAAGCTAGACACCATATGCAACATGTAACCACATATGACACTGCGAAGTTAAAGCAAGCACCTGGGATGGTGGTTCATTGCGAGCAAGGTCATCAACTCCAGAACTATGTTTACCGTCTCCATCTGCTGACAATGCACCGTTTATAAGGCTAAAACGTGTCTTGCCTAAGCTCGAAGAAAGCTGGAGCTGCTTCTCTCTTTTATTTTGTTCTTCTATCAACCGGTTGGTAGAGTCTGAAATACCGATGCATAAAAAAACAATAGTGAGAGTACGGGTGAAGTGTGTGTAGAACTAGTGCACTGTAAAAGTAGCAGTTAGCAGGTGGCTGAAAAATAAATGACAGGAGACATATGATAGCTCTACAACATTGCATGGCAAACAAAATTACATTCTACTACGTATGATTTTGTAATATATGAGCACAGGGATGGCTGGGAAATGCAGGTACTCCTCCAGCACACCACCACATCTGGTCCTATCAAAATTACAGTCGACTGAAAATAAATAGGTCAGTTGATTTTTTTATGAACCGTCCGATCTATAAGGAACGGGCAGATGGCCTTCATCTACCTCCTGCCAGTCACTGTTGGTGATCTTTCTCGAACCGCCAGCGACCACCGGCCCAGACCCCTGCCTCCGTCGCCCCGCCCTCCCCTCGACCTCACACCACCGCCGTGCTTGGCAGCGCCCCCGGGCCATCCCTTTAATCCCGGCCGACCTCCAGATCGGGCGCCAGCAGCTCCTAGGCCCCACACACCCCTAAGATAAACACCGAGGCGCTGCTTCCCCGGCGTAATAGGCGGACTAGCGCCTGTTACGCCGGGGAATGCTTCCTTTAATTGGGAATCAACTGACCAGGAATTGAAATCCAGGGAGGCGACGGACCTCTAGCTAAGGTGAAATAGTATATGAGGAGAAACCTTGTGCATCGCGAGTTACTAGGAACATCTAGTATCAGGAAGAAGCAGTCAACTAGTGTCTTCTGTGGGATGAATACCGTGCAAGCAGACACGTAAGATTTGCATGAATAAGGGAAGAGGAGTACCATTTCCGGTTGCCAGTGCTGTGTCCTCCTGATGTCGCGGCGATTTTCTTCTTTTTACTAGGGGAACCGATGTTTTGGAGGAGGGTGGAGCCTTGGACGAACCCATGGCCAAATTGTTTATTGTGTTGCGGTGGCCGTCTGTCGGCGGAGGGGAAGCAGATCCGAGGCGGCGAAGGACAA
The DNA here is from genome assembly GCA_011799875.1 of Thinopyrum elongatum. Classification (NCBI taxonomy): domain Eukaryota; kingdom Viridiplantae; phylum Streptophyta; class Magnoliopsida; order Poales; family Poaceae; genus Thinopyrum; species Thinopyrum elongatum. Next base: position 424,172,511 of record CM022301.1, read on the forward strand.
CGTAGCGGGAATAGCTCCGGTGCGATGGACGGTGGCAAAGTTGGAGCGGCAGCGGTGAGGCGTAGGACGGCGTGGTTGAACTGGCTCGGGTATGGCGCACGTCGGCGTCCTGGAGGCAGCTCGGCCTCGGCTTCAACAACTAGCCGTGAAGGGCGTTGCAGTTGTGGTTGCGGTGGACAACGACGTCGGGGTATCGGCTCCGGCGTGATGGAGGAGGGCAGCGGTTGATGGGTGGGATGGGGTGGCGGACAGAGGACGCCGGGGTTTCGCGGCTGGTGGAGAGGTAGTTTTGGCGCCCACGGAGTACGAATGGGGAATCGGACGGGGGGGGCGGGGGGAGCTAAGGGAGAACCATGCTTCGGTCTGGGACGCGCTTGTTTTTTGGTTTTTTTGAACAGATGGGACGCGCTTGTTTGAAATTTGGGGAAAGTACAAACTTTGCCCCCCTCTTAAATTTTGGACCTACTGCGGGTCGAGGGTAGGATGGTAATCCCAGGAGTCCCAAATAGTGGGCGGGAGCGATTTCGGCCGAGCGCATGTGTGCTTAGGCGGCCATGGTGTATGAATGTTTTTCGGAGGCGGTTGCGTGGCGCCTAGATGAAGCTACAAACCTACCCCGGTTTAGACCTTTGGACGTCGGGCTGGTAGGTTTCACGGGTCGGAGTTAGAAAAGTAATTTCCTTCTACCAAACATTGGTCACACGCGGTTTCGGGTGAGTAGAGGCTCTTTTGGCGCTTCGTTCGAAATTTTGAAACAGAAGCATTCACATTTAGAGTACTCTTGAACTTTGAGGATTGACCTAAATAGACAACATTAAATTTGACCTTGTATGTTTGAAAACCTCATTAAATTATGCGCTTCGTTTTGAAATTTTGACACTTGAAAATTCTATAACTACGATTATTTTGGAATGGAGGAGGTAAATTTGAATCTATTTTGTACACGACTATATATGCTATTATGTACAAAAGCAGAGCAAAGATTGGTGCCCCCATAATTTAGGTATGATTTACAAATGTCATGATATCGAATTCAAATAATTGAATGGACTTCATGTTGAATTCGAAATTTTTAAACCACCTTAAGTTGAATTCAAATGTATGCTAGTTCATAGCTAGCTATTTATAATGTTCATTGTGTAACTTTTGTATGTACAATGTGCTTTACACACACAACATGAACTACACTCACGTTTATATTCGATTGCTAAAGCGATGCATTGTCTGGAGTTCAAAATACTAACTCTGTGGATCAATTATGTCGAATAATAACATAGACATGCTCAAATTTGATAGAATATAGATGTCTGATGGATCAATGACCGTTCCTTACACGAATTGCACATATCATGATCCCATCCTAATATTTGGATACAATTTATATTTTTAATCAATGTGTACATCAGTCTTTTACGTGTAGTTTCACTCTCCATAGGCCCCTCCTAAAACACACGCTGACTTTCTCTCTCACACATATGCGCACACGGTGTATATCCATCGGTGGTCTCTCACACATGCTCACACACTCTCTTCCGAGGTGTCTTTCTCGCAGACATGCTCTCGATATAACCCTCCCTCCCTCTCATAACCATTTACGACTGTTTTCACTAACCTTTATCACAAACACTCTTCCTCTCACAAGCATACACACGCACAATCCCCATCGACCCTTTCTATATACATAGGCCTGCCTGTCTCTCACGCATTGTCTCCACCTCTCTTCCTAATTGACGAGTATGATTCTAGCAGAGCATTCTGTAGGATGCGCCTTAAAGTTAGGTTGGATGAATAGCAATATCAGAGATAAGGGGTTACCTTAGTCCGAGGACCTAGGGTTACAAATCCTAGATGGCTTTGTCAGTGGACACAGAGTCCTTCATGACTCTGCTATCTTTGTCTTGTATGACTAGTCCTCCATGGGTCTCCCTAAATGCGTCACGGGCCGACCAATGTGGCGCAGGACGGAACCAAACCAAGGGCCTCACCTCGGCCCACCGGACCTCACGCGGTGACACACCCTCTGCCCCCAGGTCACGTTATTTTCTCACACCCACACATACCAACACAGACACCACCCAAAATATTTTCTCCTCGTGCCTCTATCCCCTCCCCCCTTGCATATACACACTCAAGAGCATCTCTCGCCATGACATCCTATTCATCTCTCTCTCTCTCACTAGACCTCTCTCATTTCTCATGCTATCTCTCCCACGTCCCCCCCCCCTCCGGCCCCTCTATCCATGCCTCTCTCGAATACGTAATACATACACATACCTCTCTAGGCCCTGCCAAATACATCAACTACACATTCACACATGTTACATCACGTACCGCATTGATCTAAAAAGCCCTCTCTTCACGTTTATTTCGCATACAACATTCCTTGTGAATAAAACCACACAAAGTGTGGCCAAAAAATTATTTTAGAATTTCTACATATATACAACATCACAAAGTTATATGGAGGAGTATGAACGTTAATTTGCATTGCATGGTGCCCCCAATGATATTTATTCCGCACTGTAAATTTTTATATTTTTATACTATATATAAAGTTAGTCATAATAAAGAGAAACGAAGAGCATCTCTCTCTCCATCGCATACACCCCCAGTACGCCCCTTTCACGTATGCACACAAACTATCTCCAGGTCCTCTAAAAGTACGCCCCCAGCACATTCACGCATGTTTCATCATTCTCTCGCGATATATACAGTGACGATCATTGTATTTGAAGCGAAAGCACGATACGTACATTGGACTTCACAATCCACTCATTACGGTCACCATTTACGTTTTATGGTTATTATACAGTCACGGGCTCACCGTACAACTCTGTATTTGCTCAAGACACGACTAGTTGACCAATTAAACGCTCCACGTGGCACCTCTAGTGTTGCATCACATTATCTCACTACCATTGGGCCCACCTGTCAGCGTGTATAAGAATGAAAACAAATGATAAAAAAATATTGGACGGTGGTTCGAAGTCATGACCGCGGGAACAGCGGACAATGTGGCCTTGTATTGGTATGTTGAGCGGTCTGTTTTAACACACAGGAGCTGGTGTGGTGATTATACACACACGCACGCATGCACACAAACTGCATGCACGCAACACTCACACGAACACACGCAGCCACGCACGCACGCAACACTCACACGTACACACACAGCCACGCACGCACGCAACACTCACACGCACACACGCACGCATGCATGCACACACCACACGACCAACACACACTCTCACGCTCACGTGCTCAACCTACACATGCATGCGCACACATCAGGCCCTGACAGACACATACACAACCAGGTGGTTCCCAAGCACGGGTTGGAGTCTTGTCGCGCCTGCGTAAATTTGTGTTTATCTGACATTTTTCCTATGCGAACTGACAGGTGGGACCCACAAAGAACGTGGTTAATTTAACTAGCCAACATAGTGCCACACAGACTATTTGGCCGGTCAATAGAGTGCAATCCGATGCTGAACGGTGAGCAAGTGACCGTATAATCACCGCAAAATGTATATAGTGACCGTAATGAGTGTATTCTGAAGTCCGGTGACCGTATTACGTTTTTCGCTTGAAATACACTGACCGCCCGTGTATTTATCTCTTCTCTCGCTCTCTCTGTGGAGCCGAGTAGGCCAACGTGCCAGTGCCTAAATTGGCGCACGCCACCCCATTATTGATGTACTGGTTTCGTAAGAGCAAACAAGCATTCACGTCTACTGTACAAACTGTAGATATGAGTTACAAATGCTATGAAGACGAATACAAATATTTGAATCCACTTTATGCCCAATTTCTCTCTGTAGACCCTCCAAAAGTACATCTCTACACATTCTCGCATGTTACATCTAACAACTATGCAATACAGCACTACTACTACACTCTAACACAATAAATCATATGTGTTTTTAGTTTTACTAGATCTCATATTGTTACTTAATTATTCAGTTTGCATACATTAAAATTGCCTTTGAAATGTATGGCTAGTATCATCTACCACGCGGGAAAAATCCCGCCCTTGCCTGTTTAATCAGGTTTGTATCGATGGATCGTGCGAAACAGCAAAACTATAGTAGTACTACAGTACAAGTAACAGTTCACTGGGCCGCCGTGTCGTGTTCTTCTCCGTCGTAAGAGTGGAGCGCTCGCTTTCATAAATGTTCTAGTCCCTTTCGACGACATGTGGGACATCAAGCAACCGGGTCCACGTGCCATACCGAAATAACAGTGCAGAGCAGCAAGGGTGAAGCACCCCAGTCATGGCACCGGCGTAGTAATGAGCAATGAGGCGTCAAATCACAAAGCTGCACCTTTCCCGCAGTTAAGTTGGAGGGACGAAGTAATAATGCTAAAAAAGGAAGTTGGAGGGATGAAGCAACCATCATTTCACTCGTTGCTGAATCCGCTTCTCCCTCATCTTCTTCAAGTTAACCATGTGTTGCTTCTTCCGTTGTTCTGCCTCATGTGGGACGTGGATCGGCTTGGTAAAGCACTGACACGTGGGACCGCATGTTAGCAAACCGCCAGACAAACGTCCTCTAATAATAAGAAACCTCCCCCGCCATCCGCGCGGCAAAATCACCTCCTTTTTACTAATCTTGATACTATAATTTTTTAGATCAATATAATCGAGATTTGTATAGATAGCACACAGGAGCAAAACCAAGTGGTACGGTTAAGGGCATCCACAATGTGTAGCCAAATGTGAAAATAGCTTTTGGCATCGATGGGAACCATTGTGGACAGTGCTTCCAAAGCCAAAAAGATGGAACCGAAGCTCCCTAATTGATTGATTGAAGGAATAAAAAAATGCAACCTCTCTCCTCTTTCTCCCGTGCTTGGACGCATGTACAGTATAGAGCACAAAGTCTACTCCCCTGTCCCTTCTATCACAAATCACAAAGCAGTGAGGCATCAAATCACAAAGCACGGACGAAGCAACCATCATTTCACTCTTCACTAACTCCGCTTCTCCATCGTCTTCTTCGAGAAACCACCTTACCGCATTAAGCTGGACGGATGACGCTATTGTGTAGTACTAGTACATTTATGCGTCCTTTGGTTCAACGGACTTCCTGGATGCAAATAAGGCGGTTGTCTCATCTTGCAGGCGGCACTTGCGAATGACTTACCGTGGTCTCCCTCAATGGTGTTCGATCTCCCTCAATGGTGTTCTCCGTCGAACGCACTTCGCCAAACCACAACGTTCGAGATATCGTCGACGTCACCGCAATGGGGAAGGAAGTCAAATAGTTACTACCTCCATTTTTTTGTACACAAGGCCAGTATATCAAAATTACAATTTGCAGAAGGCCACTAACACTAATCGAAGCAAAATTGATGGGGTTTGCCTCGTACTAGCAACCAAGGACATTAATATACCCTTGCATGCATGCGGAAGTGAGAAGGTTGGTTTGCATGGCGCTGCATTAATCAAGCGATGAGGAGTTAGATGGTTAGCTCTTTGGGCGTTGGAGAAAAAAATATGCATTAATTGACACGTCAAACGAGGATTTGTATCGATCAATCCCGCGAAGGAAAACCCCGCCTTTCTTTTTTAACACAAGTAGTACTCCTACGTACGTACTTGTATCCTGTTTGGGTCTAGGCCTTGCATTGCCATACTTCGCCACACATTTTTGCCAAGCTTGCCTAAAGTTTTCAAAATGAAAAGGAGGTACACTTGCGCACGGCTGTCGCGGTCGCACCGCACCCTCACACAGTCGCTCCCGCACGCCGCAAACCCAACCAAGGGAACGCACCCTCACTGACATGTGCTACCGCAAGTGATCAAACCAAACTCAGCCATCCTACCGCTGACACATAATTTTCGTTCATACAGTATGTTTATCCAACCGCATGTTGGGGAAGATCCGTACGGCCCGTGCGGTGGTCTGTTGGGGAAGAAGAAGAGGTGAGGAAGAAGGGTTAGGAGATGTAGGATATTCATCCAACCGCCTGAAATGTTCGACTGACCCAAATGATGAAAGTCAGGCGACTTGCATAAATATATGTTTTTACACAGCAAAAGATCCCTAAAAACAACAACATAAAGAAAAACTACCACTGCTCGCTGAATGAGACGGCTTCATCGTCTTTGGCTGCCGGCGTGAACCAGCCATAGCTGCCGATGTGTGTCTCCGCACAGTGGTTGTCCTCGGCCTCCAGCTACTCGTTCACGCGGAGCGTGCGGGCGCTCTGCACGGACGCGAGCATTGCCCGGTTCAAGTCCAGGACGTCCGGTTCCGCCTGCAGGAGGGCCTCGATGGCAGCAGCATCTGCGCGCTCTGCATCGAGTTGAGCCTCCGCCGCCCAGTTCAAGTCCAGGACGTCCCTTTCCACCTGCAGGAGGGCCTCGATGGCAGCGGCATCCGCGCGCTCCGCGTCAAGTTGAGCCTCCGCCGCCCGGTTCACATCCACAACATCCGATTCCGCCTGCAGGAGGGCCTCGATGGCAGTGGCATCCGCGCGCTCCACGTCGAGTTGAGCCTCCGCCTCCCGGTCCTCCTTTAGTATCGCCAGGTTGAACCGCTGGTCCGCCTGCACCATGGGGGACCCAGACCCCGGCACGAAGTCGACGTCCATCGTCTCATACGCATCGGGGGCCTTCTGCGCCGTGACCTCTGCCATGAACATTGGATCGCCTTCCTCCTCCTCGGAGCTTGGCTCCAGAGAACTTGGGGATTGGCCCGCCGCAAAGCGAGCTTGGGAACAGAGGTCTGTGGCGCCGACCGCCACCGCGATTTCTGCGCGGCGCTCCAGCGTCAGCATCTTGTAGTACGTGATCTTGCGGCGCACCATGGCTTTCCAGCGAACTAGGGGACACTTGATGCGGGCTAGGGGATCGAAAGGTGGGGGAATGGGCTGGAGAGGAGGTGTGGTTTTGGGGCAGTGGCTGGCTGATACGTCTCCAACGTATCTATAATTTTTGATTATTCCATGCTATTATATTATCTGTTTTGGATGTTTTATATGCATTAATATGCTATTTTATATTATTTTTGGGACTAACCAATTAACCTAGAGCCCAGTGCTAGTTTTTGTTTTTTCCTTGTTTTAGAGTTCCGCAGAAAAGGAATACCAAACGGAATGAAACTTTCGCGATGATTTTTTCTTGGACCGGAAGACATCCAGAGGACTTGGAGTACACATCAGGAAAGCCACGAGGTGGCCACAAGGACGGAGGGCGCGCCCAGGGGGTAGGGCGCACCCCCCACCCTTGTGGGCCCCTCGTGACTCCACCGACCTATTTATTTCGCCTATATATTCTCAAATATTCCAAAACCAACCAGGAGAGCCACGAAAACACTTTTCCACCGCCGCGACCTTCTGTACCCATGAGATCCCATCTAGGGGCCTTTTTCGGCGTCCTGCCGGAGGGGGATTCGATCACGGAGGGCTTCTACATCAACACCATTGCCTCTCCGATGAAGCGTGAGTAGTTTACCTCGGACCTACGGGTCCATAGCTAGTAGCTAGATGGCTTCTTCTCTCTCTTTGATTCTCACTACCGTGTTCTCCTCGATGTTCTTGGAGATCTATTCGATGTAATACCTTTTTGCGGTGTGTTTGCCGAGATCCGATGAATTGTGGATTTATGATCAGCTTATCTATGAATATTATTTGAATCTTCTCTGAATTCTTATATGCATGATTTGATATCTTTGCAAGTCTCTTCGAACTATCGATTTGGTTTGGCCAACTAGATTGGTTTTTCTTGCAATAGGAGAAGTGCTTAGCTTTGGGTTCAATCTTGCGGTGCTTGATCCCAGTGACAGAAGGGGAACCGACATGTATTGTATTGTTGCCATCGAGGATAACAAGATGGGGTTTTCATCATATTGCTTGAGTTTATCCCGCTACATCATGTCATCTTACTTAATGCGTTACTCTGTTCTATGAACTTAATACTCTAGATGCAGGCAGGAGTCGGTCAATGTGTGGAGTAATAGTAGTAGATGCAGGCAGGAGTCGGTCTACTTGACACGGACGTGATGCCTATATTCATGATCATTGCCTTAGATATCATCATAACTTGGCGCTTTTCTATCAATTGCTGGGCAGTAATTTGTTCACCCACCATAATATTTTCTATCTTGAGAGAGGCCACTAGTGAAACCTATGGCCCCCGGGTCTATTTTCCATCATATAACTTTCGGATCTACAATTTTAGTTTCCGATTTACTTCCTTTGCAATCTTTTACTTTCCGATCTATAAACCAAAAATACCAAAAATATTTACTTTACCGTTTATCTATCTCTATCAGATCTCACTTTTGCAAATAACCGTGAAGGGATTGACAACCCCTTTATCGCGTTGGGTGCAAGTTGTTGATTGTTTGTGCAGGTATTTGGTGACCTGTTCGTTGTCTCCTACTGGATTGATACCTTGGTTCTCAAACTGAGGGAAATACTTACTCTACTTTGCTGCATCACCCTTTCCTCTTCAAGGGAAAAACCAACGCAAGTTCAAGAGGTAGCAGGAAGAATTTCTGGCGCCGTTGCCGGGGAGATCTACGCCAAGTCAAGACATACCAAGTACCCATCATAAACTCTCATCTCTCGCATTACATTATTTGCCATTCGCCTCTCGTTTTCCTCTCCCCCACTTCTAAAACGATTTTCGAAAAGATTTGTCTTTTCTTCGCTTCTCTTCCATTCATCTCTACCTCCATGGCCGACTCTAGAAGAGCTATGGGTTTTCTCCCAGGTTTTAGTGCTTTGGATGACCCCTCTGTCCTTTATAAGCTCATAAATAATGATGATATGGAAAAACTTACCGGGGTGGTTAAGGAAGATTTCAATTTTGATGAAGATGATCCCGGAATTTTTTGTTATTTGCTTGATGAATCTTTGAAAGATGCTTGGGATAGGCTGTTGAGGATTCGAGCTATGTAACACCCCAGAAATATTTCTTTTTGGACTTCCAAAACCTTCCCCTTAAAATAAAATGTTTTGAATAATTCTTGCTATTTTCTCTTCATAGCCATTTTATTTTAAAAACTATTCTCAACTTTAATGGGTTTTCAAATTCTCTTTAGAGGTTCTGTTTTCAAAGGTTTAAATTTTATTTGGAGGTTTTTAAATAATTTCATTAAAAAATAAGTATCATGAAACTGAAGAAGAGGGAGTTTGAGGATCTCAAGCAGCGAGGCACCACAGTGACACAGTACCTGGATCAGTTTACTCAGCTAGCCCGGTACGCCAACGATGAATATATGACAGAAGATAAAAAGATGGAAAAGTTTCTCAATGGACTTATTCCGTCTTTAAAGTGCCAACTGGTTGTCCACACCTTTCCTGATTTCAAGACACTGGTGGACAAGGCAATTATACTGGAGAACGAGCACCGCAACATGAACGAAATACGCAAGCGCCATATGAACCAGACATCCCAGGTTCGCAACAACAAGCCCAAGAATGAATTTCAGAAGCCTACAACACCCCGACCAGCAATGGTAGCACCACAACAGAATCGCAGTGCTTTCAACAACAGGGCCAAAAATACGACATTCTATCCGGGCATCACCTGTTATGCCTGCGGAGGAGAAGGGCATTACTCCAGGCAATGCCCAAAGCAGGGAAATAATACTACCAAGCCCAACAACAATGGCCGTGGTACAAACACAGCCCCCAAACGCAACAACATCAACCACAATAACAACCAAAGTAAGGGACAAGTCAACCACGTGACCTTTGAGGAAGCACAAAATGCACCGGATATTGTGTTCGGTACGTTTCCTGTCAACTCAACTAATGCTACAGTTTTATTTGATTCCGGAGCTTCGCATTCATGCATCTCTGAAAGGTTTGCCTCGGAGAATCGATTTTCTTTTTTGCCTTTGCAAAATTCCATGGTTATTCAGTCCCCGGGATCGAAGCAAAGCACACAATGGTACTGCAAGGATGTAAATATTGAGATCAAAGGAATGGTATTTTTAGCCAACCTTATTGCTCTGGAAGCAGTCGAACTGGATGTTATTCTGGGAATGGATTGGTTAACCAAAAATAAAGGTTTCATAGACTGCTACAACCACACGGTGACTCTTACAAACTGCCAGGGAGAAACAATAAAATTTGGCACAAGGAGGATTTCCGCATCACAAGGAAAATTAAATCAAGTGGATGCGGCAGAAATAAGTAAGGTCCCTGTAGTCTGTGAATACCCCGATGTATTTCCAGAGGAGCTACCAGGCATGCCACCTGATCGGGAAATTGAGTTCGTTATTGAATTAGCACCTGGAACGGCTCCCATTTATAAGAAGCCGTATCGTATGGCTCCGACCAAATTGGCTGAACTAAAGAAACAAATTAAGGAATTAATGGAAAAAGGATACGTCAGACCCAGCTCATCACCATGGGGATCGCCAGTTTTATTTGCTAAGAAAAAGGATGGTACCCTCATGCTATGTATTGATTACAGGGCTCTCAATATGGTCACCATAAAAAATAAATACCCGCTGCCCAGGATAAATGACTTGTTCGAACAGCTAGCAGAAGCCAAGGTATTCTCAAAAATAGATTTGAGGTCAGGCTACCATCAACTAAAAATCCGATCATCAGATATACCCAAGACTGCCTTTACTACCAGATATGGATTGTACGAATTTACAGTGATGCCTTTTGGCTTAACCAACGCTCCTGCTTATTTTGTTCATCTCATGAACAAGGTTTTCTTGAAATATTTGGACAAGTTCATGGTCGTATTTATTGATGACATACTTATTTATTCCAAGACACCCGAAGAACACGAACAACACCTACGAATAGTCCTGGAAGAATTAAGGAAAAACCAACTTTATGCCAAATTCAGTAAATGTGAATTTTGGTTACGAGAAGTTGGCTTCCTAGGACACGTTCTGACATAGGATGGGATAGCAGTGGACCCAAGCAAGGTAAAAGCTGTCCAAGAATGGAAACAACCCACCAACGTGACTGAGGTCAGGAGTTTTCTTGGTCTGGCAGGTTATTACCGGAGATTTATCGAAGGATTCTCCACCATAGCTAAACCCATGACCCAATTGCTTAAGAAGGATAAGAAGTTTGAATGGACTGAAGCCTGTGAGAAAAGTTTCCAAGAATTGAAGAAAAGATTAACAATGGCACCCGTTCTGGTCATATCCGATGTGCACAAAAAGTTTGAGATATACTGTGACGCGTCCAGGAAAGGCCTTGGATGTGTATTGATGCAAGAAGGAAAAGTCGTGGCTTATGCCTCAAGACAGCTACGACGACACGAGGAGAATTATCCTACTCATGATTTGGAGCTAGCTGCGGTAATACACGCACTCAAAGAATGGCGACACTTTCTTCTCGGTGAACGATGTGAAATATACACGGACCACAAAAGTCTTAAGTATATTTTCACCCAGCCAGAATTAAACTTGAGACAGCGTCGCTGGCTTGAGTTAATAAAGGACTACGATATCGGAATTCATTATCATCCGGGTAAAGCAAATGTTGTGGCAGATGCTCTCAGCCGAAATCCCTGCACCAATAATAATAGTGTGCAATTTTCACAACATGAGTTCAACAAGGAATTTGCCAGACTCAATATGGTCCTAGTCACAGAAGGAACCATTAATCAACTGGAGATAAAACCAACATTAGAAGATCAGATCAAAGAAGCCCAAAAAGGACACCCAAGTATTGAGGGGATTAAGAGGAAAATGAAACTGGGCAAGGCACCCGAGTTTACCGTTGATAGTCAGGGAATTTTATGGTTAGGGAAAAGAATATGTGTGCCTAATAAGGAAGAATTAAAGCAACAATTTTTGGCAGAAGCCCATACCACTCCATATTCTATCCATCCAGGAGGAACAAAAATGTACAAGGATTTACAAGAAAATTATTGGTGGCACGGGATGAAAAGAGATATAACCGTATATGTCGCACGTTGTGATTCATGCCAGCGTGTAAAAGCAGAACACCAGAGGCCAGCAGGAATATTGCAGCCACTCAGAGTGTTGGGGAACGTAGTAATTTCAAAAAAAATCCTACGCACACACAGGATCATGGTGATGCATAGCAACGAGAGGGGAGAGTGTGTCCACGTACCCTCGTAGACCGAAAGCGGAAGCGTTAGCACAACGTGGTTGATGTAGTCGTACGTCTTCACGATCCGACCGATCCAAGTACCGAACGCACGGCACCTCCAAGTTCAGCACACGTTCAACTCGATGACGTCCCGCGAGCTCCGATCCAGCAAAGCTTCACAGGAGAGTTTCGTCAGCACGACGGCGTGGTGACGGTGATGATGATGCTACCGACGCAGGGCTTCGCCTAAGCACCGCTACGATATGATCGAGGTGGATTATGGTGGAGGGGGGCACCGCACACGGCTAAGAGATCAATGATCAATTGTTGTCTCTATGGGGTGCCCCCTGGCCACGTATATAAAGGAGTGGAGGAGGGGGGAGGGCCGGCCTAGCTATGGCGCGCCCTGGAGGAGTCCTACTCCCACCGGGAGTAGGATTCCCCCCTTCCAAGTAGTAGGAGTAAGAGAGAAGGAAGGGGAAGAGAGAAGAGAAGGAAGGAGGGGGTGCAGCCCCTCCCCCTAGTCCAATTCGTACTAGGCCTTGGGGGGCACGCGGCCTGCCTCTCTCTCTCCCCTAAAGCCCAATAAGGCCCATATACTTCTTCCCCATATTCCCGTAACTCCCCGGTACTCCGAAAAATACCCGAACCACTCGGAACCTTTCCGATGTCCGAATATAGTCATCCAATATATCGATCTTTACGTCTCGACCATTTCGAGACTCCTCGTCATGTCCCCGATCTCATCCGGGACTCCGAACTACCTTCGGTACATCAAAACACATAAACTCATAATACAAATCGTCACAGAACTTTAAGCGTGCGGACCCTACGGGTTCGAGAACTATGTAGACATGACCGAGACACATCTCTGGTCAATAACCAATAGTGGAACCTGGATGCTCATATTGGTTCCTACATATTCTACGAAGATCTTTATCGGTCAAACCGCATAACAACATACGTTGTTCCCTTTGTCATCGGTATGTTACTTGCCCGAGATTCGATCGTCGGTATCTCAATACCTAGCTCAATCTCGTTACCGGCAAGTCTCTTTACTCGTTCCGTAATACATCATCCTACAACTAACTCATTAGTTACAATGCTTGCAAGGCTTATAGTGATGTGCATTACCGAGTGGGCCCAGAGATACCTCTCTGACAATCGGAGTGACAAATCCTAATCTCGAAATACGCCAACTCAACAAGTACCTTCGGAGACACCTGTAGAGCACCTTTATAATCACCCAGTTACGTTGTGACGTTTGGTAGCACACAAAGTGTTCCTCCGGTAAACGGGAGTTGCATAATCTCATAGTCATAGGAACATGTATAAGTCATGAAGAAAGCAATAGCAACGTACTAAACGATCAAGTGCTAAGCTAACGGAATGGGTCAAGTCAATCACATCATTCTCCTAATGATGTGATCCCGTTTATCAAATGACAACTCATGTCTATGGTTAGGAAACATAACCATCTTTGATCAACGAGCTAGTCAAGTAGAGGCATACTAGTGACACTCTGTTTGTCTATGTATTCACACATGTATTATGTTTCCGGTTAATACAATTCTAGCATGAATAATAAACATTTATCATGAAATAAGGAAATAAATAATAACTTTATTATTGCCTCTAGGGCATATTTCCTTCAGTCTCCCACTTGCACTAGAGTCAATAATCTAGTTCACATCGCCATGTGATTTAACACCAACAGTTCACATCACCATGTGATTAATATCCATAGTTCACATTGTCATGTGACCAACACCCAAAGGGTTTACTAGAGTCAATAATCTAGTTCACATTGCCATGTGATTAACACCCAAAGAGTACTAAGGTGTGATCATGTTTTGCTTGTGAGAGAAGTTTAGTCAATGGGTCTGCCAAATTCAGATCCGTATGTATTTTGCAAATTTCTATGTCAACAATGCTCCGCACGGAGCTACTCTAGCTAATTGCTCCCACTTTCAATATGTATCCAGATTGAGACTTAGAGTCATCTGGATCAGTGTCAAAACTTGTATCGACGTGACCCTTTACGACGAACCTTTTGGCACCTCCATAATCGAGAAACATATCCTTATTCCACTAAGGATAATTTTGACCACTGTCCAGTGATCTACTCCTAGATCACTATTGTACTCCCTTGCCAAACTCAATGTAGGGTATACAATAGATCTGTTACACAGCATAGCATACTTTATAGAACCTATGACTGAGGCATAGGGAATGACTTTTCATTCTCTTTCTATTTTCTGCCGTGGTCGGGTTTTGAGTCTTCACTCAACTTCACACTTTAAAACACGGGCAAGAACTCCTTCTTTGACTTTTCCATTTTGAACTACTTAAAAAACTTTGTCAAGGTATGTAATCATTGAAAAATCTTATCAAGCGTCTTGATCTATCTCTATAGATCTTGATGCTAAATATGTAAGCAGCTTCACCGAGGTCTTTCTTTGAAAAAACTCCTTTCAAATACTCCTTTATGCTTTCCAGAAAATTCTACATTATTTCCGATCAACAATATGTCATTCACATATACTTATCAGAAATGCTGTAGTGCTCCCACTCACTTTCTTGTAAATACAGGCTTCACCGCAAGTCTGTATAAAACTATATGCTTTGATCAACTCATCAAAGCGTATATTCCAACTCCGAGATGCTTGCACCAGTCCATAGATGGATCGCTGGAGCTTGCACACTTTGTTAGCATCCTTTGGATCGATAAAACCTTCAGGTTGCATCATATACAACTCTTCTTCCAGAAATCCGTTCAGGAATGCAGTCTTTACATCCATTTGCCAAATTTCATAATCATAAAATGCGGCAATTGCTAACATGATTCAGACGGACTTAAGCATCGCTACGCGTGAGAAAGTTTCATCATAGTCAACTCCTTGAACTTTGTCAACAACCTTTTTCGACAAGTCTAGCTTTGTAGATAGTAACACTACTATCAGCGTCTGTCTTCCTCTTGAAGATCCATTTATTTTCTATGGCTTGCCGATCATCGGGCAAGTCAACCAAAGTCCATACTTTGTTCTCATACATGGATCCCATCTCAGATTTCATGGCCTCAAGCCATTTCGCGGAATCTGGGCTCATCATCGCTTCCTCATAGTTCGTAGGTTCGTCATGGTCTAGTAACATGACTTCCAGAACAGGATTACCGTACCACTCTGGAGCGGAACGTACTCTGGTTGACCTACGAGGTTCTGTAGTAACTTGATCTGAAGTTTCATGATCATCATCATTAGCTTCCTCACTAATTGGTGTAGGCATCACTGGAACTGATTTCTGTGATGAACTACTTTCCAATTCAAGAGAAGGTACCACTACGTCATCAAGTTCTACTTTCCTCCCACTCACTTCTTTCGAGAGAAACTCCTTCTCTAGAAAGGATCCATTCTTAGCAACAAATATCTTGCCTTCGGATCTGTGATAGAAGGTGTACCCAACAGTTTCTTTTGGGTATCCTATGAAGACGCACTTCTCCGATTTGGGTTCGAGCTTATCAGGCTGAAGCTTTTTCACATAAGCATCGCAGCCCCAAACTTTAAGAAACGACAGCTTAGGTTTCTTGCCAAACCACAGTTCATACGGTGTCGTCTCAACGGATTTAGATGGTGCCCTATTAAATGTGAATGCAGCTGTCTCTAATGCATAACCCCAAAATGATAGTGGTAAATCGGTAAGAGACATCATAGATCGCACCATATCTAATAAAGTACGGTTACGGCGTTCGGACACACCATTACGCTGTGGTGTTCCAGGTGGCATGAGTTGCGAAACTATTCCACATTTTAAATGAAGACCAAACTCGTAACTCAAATATTTGCCTCCGCGATCAGATCGTAGAAACTTTATTTTCTTGTTACGATGATTTTCTACTTCACTCTGAAATTCTTTGAACTTTTCAAATGTTTCAGACTTGTGTTTCATTAAGTAGATATACCCATATCTGCTCAAATCATCTGTGAAGGTCAAAAAATAACGATAGCCGCCGCGAGCCTCAATACTCATCGGACCGCATACATCGGTATGTATTATTTCCAATAAGTCCGTAGCTTGCTCCATTGTTCCGGAGAACGGAGTTTTAGTCATCTTGCCCATGAGGCATGGTTTGCAAGCATCAAATGATTCATAATCAAGTGATTCCAAAAGTCCATCAGTATGGAGTTTCTTCATGCGCTTTACACCAATATGACCTAAACGGCAGTGCCACAAATAAGTTGCACTATCATTACTAACTTTGCATCTTTTGGCTTCAATATTATGAATATGTGTATCACTACGATCGAGATTCAATAAACCATTTACATTGGGTGTATGACCATAGAAGGTTTTTATTCATGTAAACAGAACAACAATTATTCTCTGACTTAAATGAATAACCGTATTGCAATAAACATGATCCAATCATATTCATGCTCAACGCAAACACCAAATAACATTTTTTTTGCAATAAACATGATCCAATCATATTCATGCTCAACGCAAACACCAAATAACATTTATTTAGGTTCAACACTAATCCCGAAAATAGAGGGAGTGTGCGATGGTGATCTTATCAACCTTGGAATCACTTCCAACACACATCGTCACCTCGTCATTAACTAGTCTCTGTTCATTTTGCAACTCCTGTTTCGAGTTACTAATGTTAGCAACTGAACCAGTATCAAATACCCAGGGGCTACTATGAACACTAGTAAAATACACATCAATAACATGTATATCAAATATACTTTTGTTCACTTTGCCATCCTTCTTATCCGTCAAATACTTGGGGCAGTTCCACTTCCAGTGACCAGTCCCTTTGCAGTAGAAGCACTCAGTTTCAAGCTTAGGTCCAGACTTGGGCTTCTTCCCGGGAGTAGCAACTTGCTTGCTATTCTTCTTGAAGTTCCCCTTCTTTCCTTTGCCCTTTTCTTGAAACTAGTGGTCTTGTTAACCATCAACACTTGATGCTCTTTCTTGATTTCTACCTTCGTTGATTTCAGCATCACGAAGAGCTCGGGAATCGTTTTTGTCATCCCTTGCATATTATAGTTCATCACGAAGTTCCAGTAACTTGGTGATAGTGACTAGAGAATTCTGTCAATTACTATCTTATCCGGAAGATCAACTCCCACTTGATTCAAGCAACTGTAGTACTCAGACATTCTGAGCACATGCTCACTGATTGAGCTATTCTCCTCCATCTTGTAGGCAAAGTACTTGTCAGAGGTCTCATACCTCTCGACATGGGCATGAGTCTGAAATACCAATTTCATCTCTTTGGAACATCTCATATGCTCCGTGGCGTTCAAAACGTTTTTGAAGTCCCGATTCTAAGCCGTAAATCATGGCGCACTAAACTATCAAGTAGTCATCACATCGAGCTTGCTAAACGTTCATAACGTTTGCATCTGCTCCTGCAATAGGTCTGTCACCTAGCGGTGCATCAAGGACATAATTCTTCTGTGCAGCAATGAGGATAATCCTCAGATCACGGAACCAGTCCGCATCATTGCTACTATCATCTTTCAACTTAGTTTTCTCTAGGAACATATCAAAAATAAAACAGGGGAGCTATACGCGAGCTATTGATCTACAACATAATTTGCAAATACTACCAGGACTAAGTTCATGATAAATTTAAGTTCAATTAATCATATTACTCAAGAACTCCCACTTAGATAGACATCTCTCTAATCATCTAAGTGATCACGTGATCCAAATCAACTAAACCATAACCGATCATCACGTGAAATGGAGTAGTTTTCAATGGTGAACATCACTATGTTGATCATATCTACTATATGATTCACGCTCAACCTTTCGGTCTCAGTGTTCCGAGGCCATATCTGCATATGCTAGGCTCGTCAAGTTTAACCCGAGTATTCTGCATGTGCAAAACCGGCTTGCACCCGTTGTAGATGAACGTTGAGCTTATCACACCCGATCATCATGTGGTGTCTCGGCACGACGAACTTTGGCAACGGTGCATACTCAGGGAGAACACTTTTACCTTGAAATTTAGTGAGAGATCATCTTATAATGCTACCGTCAAACAAAGCAAAATAAGATGCATAAAGGATAAACATCACATGCAATCAATATAAGTGATATGATATGGCCATCATCATCTTGTGCTTGTGATCTCCATCTCCGAAGCACCGTCATGATCACCATCATCACTGGCGCGACACCTTGATCTCCATCGTAGCATCGTTGTCGTCTCGCCAACTATTGCTTCTACGACTATCACTACCGCTTAGTGATAAAGTAAAGCAATTACAGGGCGATTGCATTGCATACAATAAAGCGACAACCATATGGCTCCTGCCAGTTGCCGATAACTCAGTTACAAAACATGATCATCTCATACAATAAAATATAGCATCATGTCTTGACCATATCACATCACAACATGCCCTGCAAAAACAAGTTAGACGTCCTCTACTTTGTTGTTGCAAGTTTTACGTGGCTGCTACGGGCTGAGCAAGAACCGTTCTTACCTACGCATCAAAACCACAACGATAGTTCGTCAAGTTAGTGCTGTTTTAACCTTCACAAGGACCGGGCGTAGCCACACTCGGTTCAACTAAAGTTGGAGAAACTGACACCCGCTAGTCACCTGTGTGCAAAGCACGGCGGTAAAACCAGTCTCGCGTAAGCGTACGCGTAATGTCGGTCCGGGCCGCTTCATCCAACAATACCGCCGAACCAAAGTGTGACATGCTGGTAAGCAGTATGACTTGTATCGCCCACAACTCACTTGTGTTCTACTCGTGCATATAACATCTACGCATAAAACCAGGCTCGGATGCCACTGTTGGGGAACGTAGTAATTTCAAAAAAATTCCTACGCACACACAGGATCATGGTGATGCATAGCAACGAGAGGGGAGAGTGTGTCCACGTACCCTCGTAGACCGAAAGCGGAAGCGTTAGCACAACACGGTTGATGTAGTCGTACGTCTTCACGATCCGACCGATCCAAGTACCGAACGCACGGCACCTCCGAGTTCAGCACACGTTCAACTCGATGATGTCCCGCGAGCTCCGATCCAGCAAAGCTTCACAGGAGAGTTTCGTCAGCACGACGGCGTGGTGACGGTGATGATGATGCTACCGACGCAGGGCTTCGCCTAAGCACCGCTACGATATGATCGAGGTGGATTATGGTGGAGGGGGGCACCGCACACGGCTAAGAGATCAATGATCAATTGTTGTCTCTATGGGGTGCCCCTGGCCACGTATATAAAGGAGTGGAGGATGGGGGGAGGGCCGGCCTAGCTATGGCGTGCCCTGGAGGAGTCCTACTCCCACCGGGAGTAGGATTCCCCCCCTTCCAAGTAGTAGGAGTAGGAGAGAAGGAAGGGGAAGAGAGAAGAGAAGGAAGGAGGGGGCGCAGCCCCTCCCCCTAGTCCAATTAGGACTAGGCCTTGGGGGGGTGCGCGGCCTGCCTCTCTCTCTCTCTCCCCTAAAGCCCAATAAGGCTCATATACTTCTTCCCCGTATTCCCGTAACTCCCCGGTACTCCGAAAAATACCCGAACCACTCGGAACCTTTCCGATGTCCGAATATAGTCGTCCAATATATCGATCTTTACATCTCGACCATTTCGAGACTCCTCGTCATGTCCCCGATCTCATCCGGGACTCTGAACTACCTTCGGTACATCAAAACACATAAACTCATAATACAAATCGTCACAGAACTTTAAGCGTGCGGACCCTACGGGTTCGAGAACTATGTAGACATGACCGAGACACGTCTCTGGTCAATAACCAATAGCGGAACCTGGATGCTCATATTGGTTCCTACATATTCTACGAAGATCTTTATCGGTCAAACTGCATAACAACATACGTTGTTCCCTTTGTCATCGGTATGTTACTTGCCCGAGATTCGATCATCG
Organism: Thinopyrum elongatum; assembly: GCA_011799875.1. NCBI lineage: Eukaryota > Viridiplantae > Streptophyta > Magnoliopsida > Poales > Poaceae > Thinopyrum > Thinopyrum elongatum. The sequence continues at coordinate 424,192,471 of CM022301.1, forward strand.
GTATCTTAATACCTAGCTCAATCTCGTTACCGGCAAGTCTCTTTACTCATTCCGTAATACATCATCCCGCAACTAACTCATTAGTTACAATGCTTGCAAGGCTTATAGTGATGTGCATTACCGAGTGGGCCCAGAGATACCTCTCCGACAATCGGAGTGACAAATCCTAATCTCGAAATACGCCAACTCAACAAGTACCTTCGGAGACACCTGTAGAGCACCTTTATAATCACCCAGTTACGTTGTGACGTTTGGTAGCACACAAAGTGTTCCTCTGGTAAACGGGAGTTGCATAATCTCATAGTCATAGGAACATGTATAAGTCATGAAGAAAGCAATAGCAACGTACTAAACGATCAAGTGCTAAGCTAACGGAATGGGTCAAGTCAATCACATCATTCTCCTAATGATGTGATCCCGTTTATCAAATGACAACTCATGTCTATGGTTAGGAAACATAACCATCTTTGATCAACGAGCTAGTCAAGTAGAGGCATACTAGTGACACTATGTTTGTCTATGTATTCACACATGTATTATGTTTCCGGTTAATACAATTCTAGCATGAATAATAAACATTTATCATGAAATAAGGAAATAAATAATAACTTTATTATTGCCTCTAGGGCATATTTCCTTCACAGAGTACCTGAATGGAAATGGGACGTAATAGGAATGGATTTTATCGTCGGACTGCCAAGGTCACGACACGGAAATGATGCTATTTGGGTTATAATAGATTATTTAACCAAGGTGGCACATTTCATTCCGGTAAAAACCACATACTCCACACAGAGACTCGCCAGATTATATCTCTCCCAGATTGTTTGCCTACATGGAGTACCCAAGACCATAGTCTCTGATAGAGGCACCCAATTTGCCTCTAGATTCTGGGAGCACCTACAGCAAGCCCTAGGAACTCAACTGACGTTCAGCACAGCATACCACCCGCAAACTGGAGGACAAACTAAACGGGTAAATCAAATATTGGAGGACATGCTAAGAGCATGTGTGCTCACTTACGGAGTTAGCTGGGAAGACAGTTTACCATACGCGGAGTTCTCATATAACAATAGTTATCAAGCCAGTTTAAAAATGTCACCTTTTGAAGCCCTGTACGGACGAAGGTGCCGTACCCCACTCAATTGGTCAGAGACCGGAGACAATCGAATTTTTGGTCCCAAAGTTCTTAAAGAAGCAGAAACAAAAGTGAAGCTTATTCAAGACAGACTGAAAGCGGCTCAGAGCCGTTAAAAGAGCTACTACGATCAAAAGCACCGCCAAATCAGTTTTGAGCCCGATGAATACGTGTATCTCAGAGTATCTCCAACTAGAGGACTACAGAGATTTAAAGTCAAAGGAAAATTGGCACCAAGATTTATTGGACCATTCCATGTAATCGCAAGAAGAGGCAAGGTTGCTTATCAACTAGAGCTACCGCCAGAATTATCAGATGTTCACGATGTGTTTCACGTGTCACAACTGAGAAGATGTGTTAGTAACCCAGACAAGCAAGTGCAACACCAAGACTTGGACCTTCAACCAGACCTCACATATAGGGAGCATCCTATAAAGATTTTAGAGGAGTCTGAACGGAGGACCCGGCAGAATGTGATAAAATTTTATAAGGTTCATTGGAGCAATCACACCGAGGAAGAAGCAACATGGGAAAGAGAGGATCACCTGAGGGCTGAATATCCCGTACCTGTTTGAGGGACAGCTGAAATCTCTGGGGCGAGATTTTTCTTAAGGGGGGTAGGTGTTGTAACACCCCAAAAATATTTCTTTTTGGACTTCCAAAACCTTCCCCTTAAAATAAAATGTTTTGAATAATTCTTGCTATTTTCTATTCATAGCCCTTTTATTTTAAAAACTATTCTCAACTTTAATGGGTTTTCAAATTCTCTTTAGAGGTTCTGTTTTCAAAGGTTTAAATTTTATTTGGAGGTTTTTAAATAATTTCATTCAAAAAAAATTGGGAGTGATTTAATTTTTTTCAAAAGAATGGCTCTTTTCACTTCTCTCTAACCATTGTGAAATCCATCCAACAATTTTCTTCCACTCCAAAATTATCCCACAAGCCAAGCACATTATCTAGGGCAGCATCCAAACCTCTCCCACCCCACAAAAATATTTTTCACCGTCCAAATAAATTCCAAGGTTGGAATTCATACTACCCATCATTCTCATGGTTTACAAAGGAACCACCATTTCTACAAAGATTCCACCTCCACGAAAATTTTCCCAACAAATATATGGTACCTACAACCCATTTTTCAAAAGACATGGGGTACCCTAGTTCAAAATTTTCAAATCCCACTCAATTCAAATTTGGACCAGATTCAATATTTCTGATCCAAACATATTTTTAAATGCTCCAAAAATTCCCAAACTTTGCCAAGCCCTCTCATATGTATCAACACATCACCACAAAAATTGCCACAAAATCTAAAAATCCCCAGCACTCTCTGCCTTACACCATATGAGTAATCAGGGCACTGTTCATAACTGAAATAAAGTTCAGTTAACTGAACTTCGACAGGCAGCAGAAGGGAAACGGTGCCATGTGCTCCTCATCTTCCTTCTCCCGCACGGCGTCGCCATAGCTCATCAATACCCCAACCCTGGTCCACTCCCCAGCCTCTCCTCGCCAGTGAGCTGTCGGCAGGCCGGTGTAACTACCACCGAGCTCATCCCCGGCGGGCCGAACAGAACTACCCCGACCACCGGCCACCATCACTGTCGTCAACGCTCTCTCCACCTACCAGCTCCACGCGTCGACCCTCTCTGCGCCATCGCCGCACCGCCCAAACCTCTGGACCCCTCCTGGCAGTCGCCAGTGTTTGTCCTCGCCGCCGCACCCGTACGGGACTCATCCCGTGGATGAGGACGAAGCGCTCGACCTCGATCGCGCTGGCATCTCCAGAAGACTCCGCCGTCCTCATTAACCCTCACCGTCCCTGACCACCGCCCCAAACCTACCTCACCGACCACCGTAACTCCGGCGTGATCTGAACCTCACCGGACCGCCTCGGACCGCCTATAAAAGGCCCTCCCGAGCTCCACTCGCTCCATCCATCGCCTCCACCACCTCCCAATCGCCCTCCCATGCACTCACCCGACCTCGGGGAGGTCTTCTTCTTCCCCTCCGGCCACCGCTCTGCCGCCTCTGTCTCCGATCGATTCAACGCCATTACGCCACCACCACCACTCAGATCTTGCCAGTAGCCATATTATCCACCAAACCATCAATCCCGTGCTCCAATTTCACTACCCGAGCCCTCTTCGGCGAGTTCCAAAGTTACCCGAGCCACCGTCCGCCACCGTCGACCTCGCCGGCGTTCAGGTGCTCTCCGGCGACCACCACCACCTCCCTCCGACGCGGCACTCCGCCCTGGTCACGTTCCGACCATCGCCAGCCGCAGGAACCCCGGCGATCGCCGCCGGCGACCGCCGTCACTTCTCTGCCTAGCGCGCGATCAGGTTCAAATCTGAACCTGACGGGTGGGCCCCCACCCCGCGCGGTCCTTTTATTTTTTTTCTCTGTTTAAGGCGAAGGCGTATTCTGCTTTTTCCGCCTTCTCCATTGGAAAACGTATTTCAGCCGAAGCATTTTCTATTTTAACTGCACAGGGACTGCTGTTTTACAGAAAAACCCCTGGATTTGAAAGTTTAATAACTTTTAAACCACAACTCTGTTTGAGTTGAACTTTTTTTTGAAATTCTTATTTTTCTCTCTAGTTTTTTTAGTATTTATTTAAAAATGTTTTGAGATAACTTTTTGTGCTGTTGTCAAAATTTTTAATTTAAGTTGAATTTGAATTTTCAGAAAAAGAAGAGGGAAACTTTGCCGAGAATTTTGAACGGTTTTCACCTGACTACTTTGGACAAGGCAAGCATTATTGAACTTGGGATATGGTGATTGCATTTTGCATGTTTGCATCCGTTGGTATTGCACCACATATATCACAAGTGCATGCATGTTCGGTCATATCACTTTCTTGCTCATGTCTTGCACTTCACTCAAGTAACGAATCCTTCTAACATGGTAAAGTTGTGGAAATACGGGAGAGTGTCTCCTGCCTTGGACGTGCTGGTGGGCACGGGCCATTATTTGACACGGTTGTGTCACGTGACTTATGTGGAACATACCGGTGGTAAAATTTAACACCTCCTGAGTCAGCCTAGATCGAGTCTTGTTCCGTTACACCTAGATGGATACCGTGCTGCCACGGGTCCTTCCGCAAGGAAGGTGCGGCTGAGTAAGTTGTTAACCCCTGTCCAGGTACACACCGTACAGAGGGCCACGATGAGGGTTTCCAAAGGCCTTGGACTAAATCCTGTCATCGGGTCAGGGGGCATGGGTGTTTCCGGTTGTGACTGAGAGGGGGGCACCCCTTGGAATCCGCACGTATTAATAGTGATCCCATGCTACTCGAGATTGTTGTCTCCCCGACTTAGAGTTTTTCTGTAACGATGCTTTGGGTGATTCCTGGCATCCGGACGGTTAATCTGGTGTGTACGGGTCAGGTGTGTTTTCAACCCAAAGACCGTAGTGGGAATTAGCCAGTGCCACGGTGCTGACTAAAGGAATCCCATGCACGTGGGTAAAGAGTACACCCTCTGCAGAGTTTAAACCTATTCGAATAGCCGTGTCCTCGGTCAAAGGGCGTAGCTGGGTGGGTCAAGTGTCGGTCCCGGTGTCGGTCTCCGGAGGAAATAATTAAAATGTGTCTGACTTATTTTTGCAGGATAATTATTGATACCCTGTTGCTACCATGGATATTTTATGCTTGTTAAATATTATTATGGCTATGAATAATATTGAGGACTAACCCGTTTCTCTCATTTTGTATTCTTCCTGAGTGTCTCAGGGGCTGGCTAGACTACCCCGGGCACTCAATTTTTATTTTCAAGACCTTTCATGGCGTCTCTCGAGTTAACAGGCGGTTTATCTCGCCACTACTCTTGTAGACACCCGATTGGCATTTCTCTTCAAGTCCGACCGTGCCGTCACTTGACGCCCGACAGGCATTTCTTTTCAAGACCTTTCGTGGCATCTCTCGAGTTAACAGGCGGTTTATCTCGCCACTACTCTTGTAGACACCCGATTGGCATTTCTCTTCAAGTCCGACCGTGGCGTCACTTGACGCCCGACAGGCATTTCTTTTCAAGACCTCTCGTGGCGTCTCTCGAGTTAACAGACGGTTTATCTCGCCACTACTCTTGTAGACACCCGACTGGCATTTCTCTTATTTTTCTGAATGTCACTTGGGCTGGCTAGACTACCCGTGGCATTCACTTGCTTTTATTTTGAAAAGACTGGTTATGGCTAACATGTTTTATTTACTTCCACATCATTTTATAATTATGTCATGACCAAGATTATAGTCAGCATGAGCATGTTATCATGATCCTACTTGAGCATATGCTCTCATTTTATCTTTTGTTCATAATGTTTGCGAGTACATTCCAACGTACTCACTGGCTTGTCCCTGGCTATTTACTTGGCCAGACTTGGAGGAGGACGAGCTTGTGCAGGAGGATTGCGCTAGCGAGCCCGACGCTTAGAGGAGTCCCAGTCAGTCAACCTGTGAGATAGGAGTCTACCACATGTATCATCCGCCGAGCTTCCGCTACACCAATAAATAGTCAAGCCTCACTCTGACGCTTGGCTCTATGTTATTGTACTAGTATTGTATCACCACCACACCACTGTCATATTCCGCCACTGCCATATATTGGCGAGTTTGTAATTATATTGTTGAGCTCTCAGACTCAACCCTGTGTAATATTATATTGTACTGGTTATCTGTATCAAGGAAGTCCACCAGTTGTGTTGATCTTGGGGCTGGTGTGACTTAGGGCTTTTTCTATGATTTATCCCAGAAAGGGGCCCGACAAGCTAGCTATGTGCCCCAATATCAGATTGAGATATATTTAAAAAGCTTTTATATTGGCCTACCTCCTTCTTTAAAGCAAGTTTTGGATTCTATATTTGAAAATGGTTTTCTTGGAGGGGATGCCATCGACACTTATGAGAAGATGAAAACCATATTTGGGCACCCCAAGGAAAAGGGTGTTGAAACAACCGCTATTATGTGTTTCTATCAAAATGAAATAATCAAAGAGATGAAGGCTAGTTTAGATGCAAATTTTCATAATGTTCTTAATATTTCTTCTACTATTAATGGCCATGTGCTTTCACAAAATAGAAAGATAAATGCCATGGATAATAAATTTTCTCTTTGTTTCCCAAAAGGGGGAGATGAGAATACCTAGACCTATTCGTGTTTCATGCCTAGCTAAGGGCGTTAAACAATAGCGCTTGTTGGGAGGCAACCCAATTTATTTTTTGTTTTTGCTTTTTAGGTTCTGTTTTGGATTGAATAATTCATATAGCCTCTGGTTAGATGTGGTTTTGTGTTTTAATTAGTGTTTGTGCCAAGTAAGACCTTTGGGATGGCTTACGGTGATAGTTGATTTGATCCTGCTGAAAAACAGAAACTTTTGCGCTCAGGAAAACAATTCTTTTTTTTTACTGGAGCGTGAAAAAACTCTTAAGTTTTTACAAAAGATTTATATACGAATTGCCTCAGTTTTCCTAATTTTTCAGAATTTTTGGAGTTATATAAGTGTTAGAACAATTCAGATCTTTGCAGACTGTTCTGTTTTTGACGGATTCTGTTTTCTATGTGTTGTTTGCTTATTTTGATGAATCTATGGGTAGTATCGGGGGGTATGAACCATGGAAAAGTTGGAATAGAGTAGATATTACACCAATATAAATAAAGAATGAGTTCACAACAGTACCAAAAGTGGTGATTTATTTTCTTATACTAACGGAGCTTATGAGATTTTATGTTGAGTTTTGTGTTGTGAAGTTTTCAAGTTTTGGGTAAGGATTTGATGGATTATGGAATAAGGAGTGGCAAGAGCCTAAGATTGGGGATGCCCAAGGCACCCCAAGGTAATATTCAAGGATAACTAAGAGCCTAAGCTTGGGGATGCCCTGGAAGGCATCCCCTCTTTCGTCTTCGTCTATCGGTAACTTTACTTGAGGCTATATTTTTATTCACCACATGATATGTGTTTTGCTTGGAGCGTCTTGTATGATTTGAGTCTTTGCTTTTTAGTTTGCCACAATCATCCTTGCTGTACACACCTTTTGAGAGAGACATGCATGAATCATGATTTATTAGAATACTCTATGTGCTTCACTTATATCTTTTGAGCTAGGCAATATCGCTCTAGTGCTTCACTTATATCTTTTAGAGCACGGTGGTGGTTTTATTTTATAGAAATTGATGAACTCTCATGCTTTACTTATATTATTTTGAGAGTCTCTAAACAGCATGGTAATTTGCTTTGGTTATAAATTTAGTCCTAATATGATAGGCATCCAAGAGGGATATAATAAAAACTTTCATATAAAGTGCATTGAATAATATGAGAAGTTTGATTCCTTATGATTGTTTTCAGATATGAAGATGGTGATATTAGAGTCATGCTAGTGAGTAGTTGTGAATTTGAGAAATACTTGTGTTAAAGTTTGTGATTCCCGTAGCATGCACGTATGGTGAACCGTTATGTGATGAAGTCGGAGCATGATTTATTTATTGATTGTCTTCCTTATGAGTGACGGTCGGGGACGAGCGATGGTCTTTTCCTACTAATCTATCCCCCTAGGAGCATGTGCGTAGTACTTTGTTTCAATAACTAATAGATTTTTGCAATAAGTATATGAGTTCTTTATGACTAATGTTGAGTCCATGGATTATACGCACTCTCACCCTTCCACCATTGCTAGCCTCTCTTGTGCCGCGCAACTTTCGCCGGTACCATAAACCCACCATATACCTTCCTCAAAACAGCCACCATACCTACCTATTATGGCATTTCCATAGCCATTCCGAGATATATTGCCATGCAACTTTCCACCGTTCCATTTATTATGACACATTCCATCATTGTCATATTGCTATGCATGATCATGTAGTTGACATCGTATTTGTGGCAAAGCCACCGTTCATAATTCTTTCATACATGTCACTCTCGATTCATTGCACATCCCGGTACACCGCTGGAGGCATTCACATAGAGTCATATTTTGTTCTAAGTATCGAGTTGTAATTCTTGAGATGTAAGTAAATAAAAGTGTGATGATCTTCATTATTAGAGCATTGTCCCATGTGAGGAAAGGATGATGGAGACTATGATTCCCCCACAAGTCGGGATGAGACTCCGGACGAAAAAAAAGAGGCCAAAAAAATGAGAGAAGGCCCAAATAAAAAAAATGAGAGAAAAGAGAGAAGGGGCAATGCTACTATCCTTTTACCACACTTGTGCTTCAAAGTAGCACCATGATCTTCATGATAAGAGAGCCTCCTATATTGTCACTTTCATATACTAGTGGGAATTTTTCATTATAGAACTTGGCTTGTATATTCCAATGATGGGCTTCCTCAAATTGCCCTAGGTCTTCGTGAGCAAGCAAGTTGGATGCACACCCACTTAGTTTCTTTTTGAGCTTTCATAAACTTATAGCTCTAGTGCATCCGTTGCATGGCAATCCCTACTCACTCACATTGATATCTATTAATGGGCATCTCCATAGACCATTGATACGCCTAGTTGATGTGAGACTATCTCCTTTTTGTCTTCTCCACAACCACCGTCTATTCCACCTATAGTGCTATGTCCATGGCTCACGCTCATGTATTGCGTGAAAGTTGAAAAAGTTTGAGAACATCAAAAGTATGAAACAATTGCTTGGCTTGTCATTGGGGTTGTGCATGATTTGAATATTTTGTGTGATGAAGATGGAGTATAGCCAGACTATATGATTTTGTAGGGATAAGCTTTCTTTGGCCATGTTATTTTGAGAAGACATAATTGCCTTGTTAGTATGCTTGAAGTATTATTGTTTTTATGTCAATATTAAACTTTTGTTTTGAATCATACGGATCTGAACATTCATGCCACAATAAATAAATTACATGGATAAGTATGTTAGGTAGCATTCCACATCAAAAATTCTGTTTTTATCATTTACCTACTCGAGGACGAGCAGGAATTAAGCTTGGGGATGCTTGATACGTCTCCAACGTATCTATAATTTTTTATTGTTTCATGATATTATATTATCTATTTTGGATATTTTATATGCATTAATATGCTATTTTATATTATTTTTGGGACCAACCTATTAACCTAGAGCCCAGTGCCAGTTTCTGGTTTTTCCTTGTTTTAGAGTTTCGCAGAAAAGGAATACCAAACGGAGTCCAAACGGAATGAAACTTTCGCGATGATTTTTATTGGACCAGAAGACATCCAGAGGACTTGGAGTACACGTCAGGAAAGCCACGAGGTGGCCACAAGGACGGAGGGCGCGCCCAGGGGGGTAGGACGCCCCCCCCCCCCACCCTTGTGGGCCCCTCGTGACTCCATCGACCTATTTCTTCCGCCTATATATTCTCAAATATTCCAAAACCAACCAAGAGAGCCACGAAAACACTTTTCCACCACCGCAACCTTCTGTACCCGTGAGATCCCATCTAGGGGCATTTTCCGGCGTCCTGCCAAAGGGGGATTCGATCACGGAGGGCTTCTACATCAACACCATTGCCTCCCCAATGAAGCGTGAGTAGTTTACCTCAGACCTACGGGTCCATAGCTAGTAGCTAGATGGCTTCTTCTCTCTCTTTGATTCTCAATACCATGTTATCCTCGATGTTCTTGGAGATCTATTCGATGTAATACCTTTTTGCGGTGTGTTTTGCCGAGATCCGATGAATTGTGGATTTATGATCAGCTTATCTACGAATATTATTTGAATCTTCTCTGAATTCTTATATGCATGATTTGATATCTTTGCAAGTCTCTTCGAACTATCGATTTGGTTTGGCTAACTAGATTGGTTTTTCTTGCAATAGGAGAAGTGCTTAGCTTTGGGTTCAATCTTGCGGTGCTTGATCCCAGTGACAGAAGGGGAACCGACACGTATTGTATTGTTGCCATCGAGGATAACAAGATGGGGTTTTCATCATATTGCTTGAGTTTATCCCGCTACATCATGTCATCTTACTTAATGCGTTACTCTGTTCTATGAACTTAATACTCTAGATGCAGGCAGAAGTCGGTCGATGTGTGGAGTAATAGTAGTAGATGCAGGCAGGAGTCGGTCTACTTGACACAGACGTGATGCCTATATTCATGATCATTGCCTTAGATATCGTCATAACTTTGCGCTTTTCTATCAATTGCTCGGCAGTAATTTGTTCACCCACCGTAATATTTTCTATCTTGAGAGAAGCCTGTAGTGAAACCTATGGCCCCCGGGTCTATTTTCCATCATATAGCTTTCCGATCTACAATTTTAGTTTCTGATGTACTTCCTTTACAATCTTTTACTTTCCAATCTATAAACCAAAAATATTTACTTTACCATTTATCTATCTCTATCAGATCTCACTTTTGCAAATAACCGTGAAGGGATTGACAACCCCTTTATCGCGTTGGGTGCAAGTTGTTGATTGTTTGTGCAGGTATTTGGTGACTTGTTCGTTGTCTCCTACTGGATTGATACCTTGATTCTCAAACTGAGGGAAATACTTACTCTACTTTGCTGCATCACCCTTTCCTCTTCAAGGGAAAAACCAACGCAAGCTCAAGAGGTAGCACTGGCGTAGGCCGAGCAGCGAAGGTTCTGGTGTGAATAGTGGTTTCGATGACGACCGGTCAATCGGTTTTGACTGTACATCGCTCTTGTCGCATTCGCGTTGCACTCGGCACGCTGGACCCTCCATGTCACTCACCGAATGGAATGCGCTTCGTCTTGCGTTTTCGCTCGCTTGTGGGACCGCAGTTGAGAGCAAACCGACGTCCCTTCCCCTGCCCCGCCCGCATCATTTATACTACTACTAGAAGAGAGAGAGGTCGGCCGAGTGTTACTAGTACTCCCTCCATTTTATGCGGAGTAAATAAAAACAGAGGGAGTATACTACTAGTACTATGAGCACTACATACTCTACTGCAGATGTTGTCAGTACTCCACTAGTACTATTGAACAGGGAGCTTAAAAAGTTACTATTGGACTGGCTATACGTGGCGAAATCCTAGTAGGAAGAGCATGCGCGGGAACAAGCACATTCACATGTTTGAAAACAAATTGGAAACCATCTCTGTTTGAATACAAATCTAGGAGTACGTACGAATCTAACAATATTGATTGGGCGTTGTTGAATGTTGATACTTTTTTCTATAAGTTTGATCAAAGTAGAGATACTTTGACTACACATAAAACTTATATGTAAACTAGAAAGGATCAGAGGGAGTATATTGTATGTTCAGAAGCGAAACGAACATTGAATACCCTTTATATATGATTTGCTGATGCTATGATCACCGGTTTAAAATTTTGAATCCGCCTTAGGTATCACACATGCACCCACTCGTTCTCTCTCGGTTTCATCTCGAGGTCCAGAGATCGATTGAAAGAGGACTAGGGTGGGTACAGTACGTTCGTTTCGCTTTTGAACGTACAATATACTCCCTCCGATCCCCACAGACCCCCCCCCCCGGGCCATTTCTAACATAGAAACTCACCAAACCTTTATCTCCTTGCATGACATGCACTTGATCTCTCAACATCAATCGATCTCGTCAAGATGTGTCGGGGCATGAACCGAATGGGATGTCAAAACTAAGATGGGAAGTGACACATAGTGGAGGCAAAGTGAAACTTTAAATGAACCGTTTGTCTGTATGCATGTCGGACAAATTACAACATTGGAAATATAAGCATGGTCTAGGCCCACATGCGAATGATACTCGGCGGAATGTTCAAATGAGGCATGCGGGAGGATGGACTCGACCGGAGGGTGGCATGATCGATGGAGAATAGGGTTGGAGAGGAATGAGAAATAAGCAACGCCACATGATTACACTTGAATGGCTCAAATAAACAATAAGTTGTCTCGTTTTCCCTTCTGTCCTGGTCACAGAGTAAGATACTCCCTTCGTTTTTATTTACTCTGCATATTAGGTTTGACTGAAGTCAAACTTCATAAAATTTGACCAAATTTATAGAAAAAATATGAACATTTACAATAGCAAATCTATATGATGTGAAAGTATATTCAATAATGAATCCAATGGTATTGATTTGTTATTGTATATGTTATTATTTCTGTCTATAAACTTTGTCAAAGTTTACAAAGTTTGACTTTGAGCAAAGCTAAAATGCGGAGTAAATAAAAACAGAGGGAGTACGCAGGGACTAGTATAGTTACTACTGCCGGAACATGGTAAGTTAGACCCCTAAATGCGGGCACGGACCGAGCACACCTCAATTATTCCTTCAAACAGTCGGACACCTACATTAGCACACCATCCGGCTACTTAATCAAGTGTTACGCTTCACTAGTTGAAAAGGAAAAGGGTGGTACCGTACCCAAAACCACCACACTTGGGGCTAGGGTAACAACTTGGTACTGTACCACATTTGAACCAGGGTAGAAAAACCACCTGTTCTGTGCCTAATGCGCAACACGGAGCACTGACGCTCGAATTTTGCCAGGAAAACAGGGAAACCGACATGTGGGGCACACCTGTCGGGACGACGTGGCGCAGACTAGTCCAATGGAGGAGCTGGCCCACAACCTCCTCGCCACCGGCAACCGTTCATGTGGGTCGTGGGGGCCAGCAACGTGGCGCAGCTCCCGCACCGCCTCTGGACACGGCGACCGCGGTGAGCGACACGCTCATCGTCGCTGGACATGGCCGGCTTCAGGGTGCCAAGGGTGGCATTAGCGTTGTGGCACGACCAGCAGATCAAACACCCGGTTCATCGAGGATGCATGGGGCACCGAAGTGCGCGCGCACCACGACGCGTCTACGGAGTGTTGTGGCACGGCCAACTGCATCCCCAGGACCTAAGACCATGCCGGGTCATCTTGCTTTTTCAATGACATGTGGGGATCGCATGTGAGCAAAGGGCATCTCCAACGTTGCCACAACCGCAGCTGACTACCCTGGCACACCAAAAACTCTCGTCCCTCGCGCCGTCGCACGGTGCGTTCCCAGCCGGCGCCAGCTGCCCGCATTCATGCCGTTCGTCCGTATGCCGTCATTAAGAGGCTCGGTTCCCGAGAACCAACTCCGGTGACTTAATGACGCACTTGGATGCTTGGCCTCACCGGAATGCGCTACTTAAAGCGGCAACGCCCAGCTAAACTCCACACCATAGCGCATCGTCCTGCTACCTGGCACCACATCCGCCATGACCGCGAGCGCGAACGCTCTACGGGAGAGCTTGTCTTCGGGGATGAAGCTCGAGGTCTCCGCCCTCGCTCAAATCGCCGCTCGCAACGCAATAGCGGCGTAGCCGAACGCGGACGCGATAGCACAAGCGGTGGCCACGCTGGCGGCCGACAACGGGAGCACCGTCAGCCACGCGTCCTACTTGCCGCCGTCCAACGTTCAGTGGCGCATGTGGCAGGTGAAGCGATGGACCGTCCACATCCATCATCATCGACCTCACGTCCACCGGCACCGCCGAGGTCGAGGAATCCTCCGAGGATGAGTAGGGCATGGGAGGCGGCAGGGCATGGTGTGCCAACTGGCCGGTCCGTCTCCCGTGTTCTACTCTTCCTCGCCGAATACCGCACCTTCACTTCACGGGTCTTGAACCCCGCCCCCGTACATGGAGATCGCAGATGGAGGACATCGGTCGCCGCCGTAGAATAGGTTTAGGGTTGGGTTTCTTTTATTTTTCTGTCCTATAAAAGTTCGAAATGTAACGAAAATCTGTCGTGTTTGCATGAATCTCGTCCGGTGTATATGAACTTTCACAATAATAGTAAGATATATTGTAGGAGTATGAAAATATATGGAATGATGATTCATTTTTGTGTGTATAAACTTAGAAGGTTTGACCCGAGACAAAGCTAACATGCGAAGTAAATAAACACATAGGGTCTACATACACAATTTATCTTAGGCACTCCAATAGTACGTCCACTACACATTCACGCATTTCACTTCTTTCTACATCTACGGGAACCTACAAAAGGGTTAACGTAAATTGCCGCTCTCTCTCTCCTCCCCTGATTTTCATGGTGGTGGGCCCCTCCCTCCCCCCAATCTCCAATCAACAGCTCACACATTTCAGATTACGTTAATTACGTAACTGGGATTACGTAGGTGTACCATTACTCGTCCTAAAAAACCAACTAAGCTAACCTCCCAGCATATCGTGCGGGAAAAGACCCGGCCGCGCCGTTTTAGTCGGGATTACTGGATAACTAGTAGTAGTATCGATGGATCTCGCGAAGCACCAAGTTTTTTTTTTGAGGGGGCGAAGCACCAAGTTTAAAAGGAAAAAAGGCGGTACACTCACAGCACGCCTGTCGCGGTCGCATTGCACCCCTCACACGGTCGGTCCTGCACACGGCTCACGCAAACGGAATGCGCTTCGGCTTGCCTCTTCACTGACACGTGGGACTGCACTTGGAGAAACCGACCATGCGCCAAACTCCCCCGCCCACCGCGCGAAAATCCCCCCCAAAAATTCCCCCCAAATCCCAAATTCAACCGCCCTTCGGCCAACTAGCCAATAATATTCCCCAAACCCCCTCCCCCCCGGCCCCCTCCACTTCATTCGCTCCGCTAAAGCCGCCCTCCCTGCCGCGCCGATACGTCAGCGCCGCAGTTCATCGAGGGGATGCACGGCGATCCTCTCGCTCCCACAGTACGCTCTCGTAGCCGTCCTCTAGCTGTGCCACCACCGCTGGCGACGTTCTTGTGGAGACGCACGGCGGTCAGCTTCTCCCACGGTACGCGCATTCTAGACTGAGGCCCCATGCATGTCGGAGTAGCGCTGAATCTTAGCTGATAGATGCTGTTAATCTCACTGTTTGCCGAAGTAGTTTATAGTCAATATGCTCTGCTTAAGAAGCTTCCTTGCCCTGTTCTGCACTCAATCTGCTTAGCTGAGATGGCATGCCACTCCCGATTAGTTGCTAAAATATCCTGCCATATATTTATTGTGACGTAGATTGCCATGGTCTAGTAGCCAATCTGTTAGGTGAAATAGCTCTACACCATTTTATACTCGATCTTTGTTGCTGAGATGGCCTTAGATGGATGTGTGCTCGGCCTCATTGACTGCTGAAACAGCCTGCCATAATTTAGCACTCAAATCTGCTTGCTGAATTAGCTTTACATATATTTCGTTACTTAGATCTGCTTGTCCAAATATCTTGCCATAGCTTTAGACATCGACCTATGTATTTTTTTTTTCTAGACTTCATAAAAAAGCATATATGGTTTTCCTATAATTTCTAGTAGAAGAACTAATTTGTATGTCTAATAGATGGACAGGACTTGGATAACTTCTGCTCGAAGATTCTCCGCTGGATATGTCGAGGGGGTTGAAAACTTCATGAACTTTATCAGAGCTGAGTACGATGGTCCGAAATCAGATGTGCTCTGCCCGTGTAGCAGTTGTATGAATTCAGTTACAAGACCCCAGTCAACTGTGCAAAATCATCTACACTTGTATGGGATGTCGGTCACATATACTAGGTGGGTTCATCATGGTGAATCTGCGAACGTCAATGTTACTGACTATGTGGAAGCAGCAGATCACCATCTTGATCTGCCTGATGCTCAGGTGGAAGAGGAGGAGGAGGTGGTGGTGGCGGAGCCAGTGAGTTTGACCAACATTGAAACAATGCTACGAAATGCTCGTGCATTTCGTGAATTTTCACCTGCAGAAGAAAAACGGTGGGCCCGAATGTTGGAACAATGCAACGTGGCAGTCACCCCAGGAAATAAGCTGTCAGTATTCTCAGCTATGGTCACCTTTCTTCAGGTGAAGACATCTGAGCGGATGACCAACAAATCATTCGATGCGATGTTGGCTGCTTTCCATAAATCTTTCCCAGATGCGTCTGAGCTGCCACACACCTACAGTAAAATGAAGAATTTCCTTCGTGCAGTTGGAATTGGATATGATATGATCCATGTTTGTAAGAATAATTGTGTTCTATTCTGAAAGGATTATGCCAACTTAAGTGAATGCCCAAAATGCAAATCATCAAGATGGAAAGATGGCGATGCTGTGAAGAGGATTCCTCATAATGTTCTGAGACATTTTCCAATTATACCAAGATTGCAGAGGTTGTTTCATGATGCTGAAACAAGAGAGGATGTACTATGGCATTCTAGGAACCAGGAGTATAGAGATCAGAATGTAATGAGCCATCCATCTCATGGTAGTGACTGGAAAAGCTTCAATCAAAAACACAAAAAGTTTGCTGCTGACCCGAGAAACATTAGACTTGGCTTAGCTTCAGATGGATTTAACCCATTTGGCCACCAGAGCGCCACATATAGCATGTGGCCAGTGCTTGTTATCCCTTACAACATGCCTCCAAATGTCTGCACCAAAGAATCAAACTACATGATGGCCTTGCTCATCCCAGGTCCAAAAAGTCCTGGAAAGTATTTTGATTTATTCATGGAGCCTCTTGTGGAGGAACTTCAACAGCTATGGAGGGGTGTTCTCACTCGAGACCTATATAGCAGCCCACCAGCTGATTTCTTTCTGCGTGCTGTTATAATTTGGTGCATCCATGATTATCCGGCTTTGGGCACTATGTCAGGGCGAACGACACATGGTTACAATGCATGTGTTTGCTGTGACAGGAATCCGCTGTCATATGCAATACTTAGCAAGATCTGTTACATTGGACACTCCGTTTCCTTGCCAAGGACAAGCCGTGTCCTACAAAATACCAAAGATATGTGTTCAATGCAAAGCATGAAAAGCGTGATGCGCCAAAGAGGCTCACCGCCGATGAGTTGCAAGTGGAATTAGAGAAGGTCGGGCATATTACACCAGGAAACCATACTGATAATGGTAGCGGGAAAAGGAAGCGTGGCAGGGCAAAAGAGAGATTATTGTTTATCCGCAGGTCCACTTTGTGGGACTTGGAGTATTGGAAAGATTTGGATCTGCGGCATAATCTTGATGTGATGCACATCGAGAAAAATATATGTGACAGCATTATCGGCACACTTCTTAATATTGAAGGCAAGACGAAAGATACCTTAAAATCTAGGATTGATTTGACACACCTGGGTATCAGAAAGGATTTGCAGGTGGAAGATGAAGGTAAACCACGGGATATGGCACCAGTTGTGTATGTCTTGGACAAGGTAAAAAGAAAAGAATTCTGCGAGGTCCTGTCACGTGTGAGATTCCCACATGGATTTGCTTCCAACCCTGAAAGGAGAGTCAGTGCAGATGGAAACAAGGTACAAGGATTGAAAACTCATGACTGCCACGTCCTACTTCAAAGGGTTTTACCTATTATCCTTAGAGGATTGGGCCGCCCTAACTTATACAGAGCAGTTGCAGAGTTGGGACAATTCTTCAGGGAACTCTGTAGTAGAAATATCAGGATAGATGCTTTGGAGCGTCTTAGAGACAAGATACCAACTATCCTATGCGACCTTGAGAAGATATATCCTCCAGCCTTCTTTGATGTGATGGTGCATTTGGCTGTTCATCTACCTGATGAGGCACTACTTAGAGGTCCAGTACAGTGTGGCTGGATGTACCCTATTGAAAGGCGGCTAGGCACTTTCAAGGGCTATGTTAGGAACAGAGCTAGACCCGAGGGTTCCATTGCAGAGGCCTACATTGCTATAGAAGCATTGACATTCTGCTCAAAATACATTGAAACAGCTGATCAGCTTAGCAAAGAGGTGGGTGAAGACAATCCCGGGCTCAATGTTTTCGATTGTTCTGTTTGAGTTACAGGGAAGAGTCGACAAGATGACAAACCTAAAGACTTGGACAAAATGGTTCGGTATGTGTTGAATAACTGTCCTAAGATTCTACCTTATATCGAGTTAGTGCTAAGTACTACAACTTATACATCGTAATCTACTAAACTTGCAGCACATTCTTATATATTTAGATGTTTGACGCGATCACTATGTTGTGCAGCATCTACAAAAAGGAGTTACAGCCGGAAAATCCAAGAAACATTGACAAACTGGTTATGGCAGGATTTGCGAAATGGTTCAAGAGCCATGTAAGCTTCTGAATTGCACTGTCAGTTTTTTTAATATATTGAGTACATAAGATGATCAGCTTGTCTATTTTCTAACCATAGGTTAAGAAGATGCGGGAGGATGGGCAGGCAGTTAATGATGCCCTTTGCGCACTAGCAATGGTCCTGATACTCGGGTAAGACATTATGAATCTTGCGTTGTTGGAGATGTGTGCTACAACACCCTTGCACGCGACGAAGGCAGGAAGACACAAAATAGTGCCATCATGAGCACGGATAAGTACGACGAAGAAACAACTGAAATGTATGCTAACATAACAGACATTGTTCAGTTGTAGTATATCTCCAGTTTCGAGGTTCATCGGCATGTGGTTCTGTTGTGCTATCGTTGGTATAACCTGTTTTCCAGGATCGCAAAACCCAGAGCTGATGATTATTTCAAATCCATCAATGTCAAGGCGGCATACCAGACCTACGAGCCTTTTATTTTGGCAAATCAAGCAACACAGATATTTTTCTTGGAAGACACATTTGCACGTAGCGATGACTGGAGAGTATTGCAAAGGTTTGAGCAGAAGAATTCGTTTAATGAAGTTGCACAACAAGATGATGCTTACACTGCTCCTGATGTAGAAGATTCCACAGATGTTCCTAATATCTTTGAGAACCATCACGTCAATAACGCTGGCGAAAAGATTGCCTATCAGGCTGTGGACATACGAGAGTTGATCAATAAGATGCCAACATTCGAGGACATTGAGGATGAAGAAGAAGATGACACTGGGGGGAATTATGATTCAGACTGATACACATGGCGAAGATGTTGACGCTGCTGCTGCGAATGATGATTAGATTGCTTTTGTCGTATTTGCGTGTCAGAAGACGTTTTTTATCTACTATGTGAACTTATGTTTGCTATGACAACTGAAACCTGATGAACTTGTTGTTTAGTATTTTGTTGTGAGAACATCACTTATTATGTATGTTGATTTGTGTTTGGTGATTGTATGATGACTAAAACATGATGACATTGTTGTTAGTTGTACTCATATTTGGCTGTGAAACTTGTATTTGATGACATAGTTTGTTGTTGGACTGCAATTTGCTCGACGTCTTCGAATGGGAACAAAGCTGACGGGACAGGGCCTCTGCTAATTTATTTATTTATTAGCAAGAGGGCCTCTGCTATTTATTTATTTATGAGCAAAAGGAGATACCCCCCATTTCCGTTAATAGAAATCATTAGATGTTCACAACACTACGCCCAGCCTACTAAACAGGTTTCATTCATTACTAGTTTCAGCAAAGTGCTCATGTCATAGCCACTGAATACATCACGAGTGCTACATACACTGCTAATAAAGATACAATCATCCTACAGAGCACATCGATTTTGCCCATTATCTTCACAAGCTCTTTCATCTCCTCATTGCTGTCAAGGCCATTCGGCAGCTGTTGCTTGTCCATGATCAGAGGAACTACATCTTTAACCTTCTGCTCTGCATCTTCCTCTTCTGCCGTGTAACACCCCAAAAATCTAGTCATGTTTTTACTAAATAAAAATTTGGCCAGAAATAAAATTTTGAATTATATTAGGTCTTTTATTATTTTCAAAGTATTTTCTGTTTCTGTTTTCCAAAATTCTTCCCTCCATATAGAAATTTTTGGAAATAATATTGTGGCTTTGGTAGTTTTCCCAAAACATTTCATTTATATTTTGATAACAGTAGGAATTAATTTCAAAATAAAATTTGCCTCTAAATAATTCTTTTAATAGCTTTTTCAATACTTTAAATGCCTCTGTTGCACTATAACCACTTTAATTAATTCTTTTAAAATCCCACAAAAATTATGAGAGGTCAGATGATGCCTACATATCACTTTTATGCAAAAACCCAACTTGGTCTTTTGAAAATTTTGAGTAAACCACCCTCTTTTCAGTTCTGTCCTGTTTTTGAGTTTTAACTACAACCCCGATTTTCTTTACTCCAAAAATTCTGTAATTCTTCCACCATATAGTCCTTAAAACCAAACCCTTAAGTCCAGGAGCTCACCCCCAATCTCATTACTTTAGTTCACCAAACAGTTCTCTCAATATTTGGTCCAGAACTGGATTTCTTCAAAACTTGCACTATCAAGTTTCTCCCTTGGCTGATCCAAATATATCACCTTATCTATCATTCAAGGAGACACCATCCTGCCAAGTCTCATTTCCATCAAAGTCCCCTAGCTAGCTCTAACATTTTGTCAAACAGGTGTTGTGCATGGCAGAATTTGGCAAAGTTTTAGCCATGCACTGAACACGTGGTCTTTTGGCCAAACCATCATGTCCATAGTCTCTAGGATCTCTTGGAGCATCACCCTGCCAAATACCATCTTAATTAGACCACTGTAGCCTCAATGGCATTCCGTCGAACACCTCTGGTGCATGCTCAGGGCGCGGCCGGAGCGCGCCAATTGCAGGCCAGGGCACTGCCGACGCCCGAGCTCCTGCCGCCCCAGCCTGCTGCCTTCCCCTGGCTCCCCTGCGTGCCCGACCCTTGCCTGGGCCAGGTTCAACCCTCCCTGCGCCAAGGCTTTCCCCCTGGCACCGCCCTCCACCGGCCAACACCGCCACTGCCTTCCACCCGTCGCTGTCACGGCGCCGTCCTCGACGCGTGGCTCAGTTCTGAGCCAGCCAATGTGCCTCGCCTTAATGGTGGACGGCCACAGCCTCCACCAAACACGCCGCCCACCGCCGACCACGGTCTCCGTCTGTAACCACCTCGCCGGCGCAGTAATGACCGCCGCTGATGTGTGCCTCTCTGGAAGCCACGCCCGCGCTATAAAACCCCACCCCGAGGCTGCCTATCCATCTACCACCCCTCCTCACTCCTCTGGAAGCTACCCCGAGCAGCCAATCAAGTCGAGGTGCCCGTCTTCCTCGTCTCCGGCAACCACTGCCGCCACCACCTCCTCGATGGTTCCCACCTCTCCAGTGCATCCCTTCCCCATTTTCTTCCACCAATAGGCTTTTGAAGCACCCACGAATCCATCCCCGCTTTCAATTCCACCGGAGAAGCACCGTAGGCGAAAGGCCCCTTCCACCAGACGCCGCCGTCCGTCGAGGAGCTCACCGTCGACGGTACCATCCATCCCGGCGACCAAGAGTGGTACCCACGGGACCGCCTCAATCTCCTGAACACAGCAGTAGTCCCAGCTCTCCGAACGGCGCAGCCGTTCACCAATGAGGATCGCTGGAATCCTCCTCTGCCCTGTCCAGATGCGCGCGGGAGAAAGGGGATAAACCCGACAAGTGGGGCCGCCCATCAGCCACTCAGGCTGCGGGCCCGGTCGTTTAAGTGGAGACGGTTTCCACTGAATCCGTCTTCGCGCGCGAAAGGCGTAACTCCAGCACTACGCCATCGACGTCGGCAGTTTTCCGCGCAGCCGAAGCAGCTGGGCTCGGCCCAGTGATGCCGTACAGCTAAAACGCGCACAGGGCGTTCCTCAGTCTTTTTCTTTTTCCAGCAATATTCAAATAATTCCTCAGTGACCATTTCAAATCCAAATCCACTTATTCAAATTCCTACTGACTTATAAAATTATTATCTATTTATCTAGATTAGGTGAACATTTTTCCTAAGCCTTTTCCTACTGGATTTATTAAATAGTCCTTTTAATCAATTATTTCAACTTAGAAAATCCCTTAAGTAATTCATTTGAACTCCAAATAAGTTGATTCCTTTTCTGTTATTTCTAATTTTTATCTAGTTTAATTTTAGTATTTATTTCAAAAATTTCCAAACAACTTTTTAGTACTATTTTTGAACTATGTGGTAATTGCTATAATCTTTAAAATAGGAAAAATGGAGGGAAGAAACTTTTCAAATTTTTGGAGTGCACCCAATATCTCTGCATACTAAAGGCAAGCATCTTGAACACTTGATATGGTGATTGCATGGTTAATTGTTTGCATGAATAATTAAATTATGCATAGGTTGAATTCAAATAGAATTTTGCATGCATGTAGTGTTGGCATGTTTCATCGTACCGTGCATCGTGTGTTTGCCATGACTAACTTACAGGAGCAGGCCTAAGAGAAATACTATTACCGGCAGAAGGGTGATCATGTTGGAGCATGATCATGCCTTGGTTGTTATGCATGTTGGAGCATGCAAGGGTTGTGGCCCTGTTTGGTATTACTGTTGAAAGAATACTTTGTTGAGCTAACCACTTCAGGAAAACTTGAACCTCCTATGTCGACCGTAGATCGAGTCTTGTTCCGGTAACCCCCATACTTGATTCGTGCTACCACTTGTCCCTGCCACAGGTGGGGTACGGTTCAGTAAGTTGTTAACCCCTTTCCGTGCACACACCACATAGAGGGCTACGATGAGGGTTTCCATGTTGATGGACTAAATCCTGTCATCGAGTCAGGGGGCATGGGTGTTTCCAGTTGTGACTGAGAGGGGGGCACCTCTTGTAATCTGCGTGTATGAATAGTGATCCCATGCAGGATGTTGGTCTCTCCGTCTTAAAGTTTTTCTTGAACGATGCTTTGGGTGATTCCTGGCATCCGGAAAGTTAATCTGGTGTGTGCTGGTCAGGTGTGTTTTCAACCCAAAGACCGTAATGGGAATTAGTCAGTGTCACGGTACTGACTAAAGAAATCCTTTACTTGTGGGTAAAGAGTACACCCTCTGCAGAGTTTAAACCTATTTGAATAGCCGTGTCCGTGGTTAAGGGCTACAGTCTGGGTTGGTCAAGTGTCGGTCTTAGTGTCGGTCTTCGGAGGAAAATAATTAAATTGAGCCTGAATTATTTTTGCAGGATAATTGTTGTCACCCTGATGCTACCATGAATATTTTATGCATGTTAATATTATTATGGTTATGCATATTATTGAGGACTAACCCGTTTCTCTTATTTTGTATTTCCTGAGTGTCTCAGGGGCTGGCTAGACTACCCCGGGCACTCAATTTTATTTTCAAGACCTCTCGTGGCGTTTCTCGAGTTAACAGGCGGTTTATCCCGCCACTACTCTTGTGGACACCCGATTGGCATTTCTCTTCAAGTTCGACCGTGGCGTCACTTGACACCCGACTGGCATTTCTTTTCAAGTCCGACCGTGGCGTCACTTGACACCCGACTGGCATTTCTCTTCAAGTCCGACCGTGGCGTCACTTGACACCCGACTGGCATTTCTTTTATTTTATTTTTTTGAATGTCACTTGGGCTGGCTAGACTACCCGTGGCATTCATTTGCGTTATTTCTGACAAGCTTGATCATGACTAACATGCTATATTTACTTCCGTATCATTTTTGCTATTGCCAAGTCATGATTTAGATTTGTGTCAGCATGAGCATTTTAGCATGATCCAGCATGAGCATACGCATATAGTTTGGTTCAACATGATCATATATTTTGTCTGCTGCATTCGGTATATCTCTTGTTCATGATGTTTGTGAGTACATTCAAACGTACTCACAGGCTTGTCCCTGGCTATTTACTTGGCCAGGTCAGGAGTTCTACGAGGAGTACCACAACGACGACCATGCGGAGCCTAGGATAGCAGCCACGCGGATAGGAATTATCCAGGTCAGCTGTTCCTGTGGGAATGGAGCCCCATCAACGCTGGAGTACCACGAGTCATTTCCGTCATCCACCACCGGAATCCCTGTTGTATCATTAGACCTTTATGGTCTTGTATCCAATTCTTGTAATAGCTTGGTAATTCTGTAACAAGGACGTGTCCACCAGTAACAGTAATCCTGGGCTGGTGATGACACGAGGGGTTAATTTCTGGGATATCGTGTCCCGGCCCCGACATGCCGTTCCTTCAGTTACTTGTCCAACACCCCAACCTGCTGGTATTGGGATTCCTCGGCTAACCAAATAATCAGCGTAGTTGCATTCCCCCACATCAGCAACTTCCCAGAAATACAAATCACATGAATCTTCCCTTTTTTGAACAAATCAAATTGGAAGATCATCAACCAAACTATTAAAAAAATCAGCAACTGAAAGTAGCAGAACAACACTTAAACATATTATTACCCCATGATTCGGAAATTTGTAGAAGACTCAGCCAGGGTTGAGGATTGTGGTTGAGACGCGACGGATGACTCTGCGTGATTTGCAGCAGTGGCACCACACCAACGGCAGCGGGTTGCGATGAGCAACCGGCTGCGGTGCGTGTGCCGGCGGGGGTGTGATGAGACCCACAGGCGATGGTACGGGTGGTGACTTGGCGCATATCTGATTGTTGCCTGCCAAAGAGCAGGTGGATGAGCAGCCAACGGACATGGTTGCTGCGGCCAGAGCTTCTGATGCTAGGCAGAGTAAGTAGAGAAGAGGAGAAGCAAACGTTGGATATGTCAGTTTCATTACTTGCAGAGTAGCATAGCACCATATATAGTCATAGTCTAGGTTTGGATTTGAACCAACTACAGGAGCACGTCTATCTTTTTTCTAAAACTCACCAATGTCTCTTTACTGGTACACTAGCTTGTTCTGTATGCCTTCTCAAGTCTTTGATTTTCTTTCTTTTTTTTGCGAGGAAGGAAGGAGGACAAAATTGAGAGTTCCTGGGACTCGAACCCAAGACCTCTCGGTTGAAAACCAAGGGTGCTAGTCACTTATGTGGCGAACGTTCCCTGGGAGGAGGACGGCAGACAAACGCATTTTCCTCGCAGTTTTAGTTGCGACGCAAGATCGAATGGTCGCAGTTTCGAGAATGTTATCAGGCGAACGAGCCCAGTTTTTCTTTTCTTCCTATATATAAAAAAGTATGCTACTTGGTGTCGGCTTAGTCAACAAACGATTGTGCCAACCTTGACCGTTGGATTGACATTCAACGTCTGTCGTGTTTCTTCAGTCTCTTCTTCCTCCAGCCGCCAAAGCCAAACCAGCGCTGGCGGGACCGCCTGCTCCCGCCTCCCACGGCTGGTTGTGCTGCCGCGCACGCATCGTGGCCACATCGCACCCTAAAACTCTGCGCATCTTCCCCGGCTCCTGTTCGTTCCCGTCTGAGGCCTCACCATCATCCTCCGCCTTGGTTCGCTCGCCGCGGCGCCGCCCTTCGGTGTTGTCAACATGGTCAACAACCGAGAGGAATAAGGAGATGACTGTACATGGTGAGGATGACAGTAGGGACCCACCAGGATCATGGCAGTACGCAAGCAAGTGCCTCCTTTATTACAAGAAAAAAAAAGGGTTCCTCCTGATGGTTTCCTGACATCTGGGTCGCACGCCACTGTCAACGTAGTCAATAAGCGAGATAACTGCACAAGGAGCGGCAGACACCCGGGACCCAGCAGTACGCGTAGTATTTTTTTTCAGGACGGAGAAGGGTATCAACTGGGTTGTGCGGGAGCTGTGGCCCGCCAAGCCCAGGCTTTTATTTCATATGTTTACCACATGACCAGCCCAGTTTTTTTCCTTTCTGAAAATGGCTAGCCCAGCTATTTTGTTTTTTGCAGAATAACCAACGTAGGCCTACTTGCTTTTCTACGCCCTGCTGGGCCGGAAATCTTTCAAGAGGAGGAGGGATGCATTCGGGCTTGCCCAGAAAAGAGGCTATAAGTAATAAGAAATGGGCTATAAGTAATAATAAATGGGCTGTAAAATGAAAAAAAATACAGCAAACAGGCAATTAGTTCCAAAATACTTTTTTCTTTCGGATTTTGATATTTTAAATTTCATTGTTTTTGTGCGGGTAAAATTTCATTGGATTTAAATTAAGGTATGTTTAGTTTTTAAATTAATTTGAATCTGGCTAGAAATTTTGGGCTATATGCTGTTTGGGACAGATTTGGAGGCTGACTTGTGGGTCTACTAGGTTGACGTGTGCGAAAGGCTTTGTCAACTTAGTCCACAAACGATTCTAGTAGCAGTGACCGTGGGATGTTAATCCAACGGCCGTGCTGCTTCTTCAATATCTGATCTTCTTGCTCCAGCCGCCCAAACCAGCGCCGGTGGGACTGCCTGCTCCCGCCTCCCGTGGCCGGCTGTGCTGCCGCACAGGCCTCACCGCCCCACCCTACTCCATCGCTGGCCAGGCCATTCCTCTACTCACCCACACCTCCTGTTATTTTTCGGTGACGGCAGCCGAACCAGTAAACCCTCGTACTCCCCACCGCGTGGGCAACCACTGCCGAGTCTTCCCTGGCTCCGGGTCGTTCCCTTCCTAGGCCTCCTCGTCGTCCACCGCCATGCTGCTCTCGGTGCGGCGTGGTCAATGTGGTCAATGAATGACATCCATCGGAAGAGGACTGTACGTGGAGAGGCTGACAGCTGGGTCCACGGCCGCACGCAAGGAAGTGCTTCCTTATTACGCGCAAAATAATGATTCCTCCACCTGACAGCAAGGACCCACCGAAAGGGCCTTTGTATTTCACGAAAAAAAACATTCCTCCCACTGACAGCTCGGACCCACCAGCTATATCTTCGCACGGAAGGAAGTGCCTCCTTATTACACACAAAAAATGAATACTCCCCCTGCTATCTGGGACCCACCATAGTTGGAGGCTGACTTGTCGGCCTACTGACGCGGACAGAGGGCTTTGTCAACTTAGTCACTATTTCTAGCTCCAGTGACCGTACGATGTCCATCCAACGGCCGTAGTGCTTCTTCAACCTCTGGTCTTCTTGCTCCAGCCGCCCAAACCAGCGGCGGTCGTGCCGCCTGCTCCTGCCTCCCGTGGCCGGCTCTGCTGCCGCGCAGGCCTGACCGCCCCACCCTACTCCAACCTCTGGCCAGGCCATCCCTCTACTCACCCATGATGTCTACTACACAACTTGTTCTTGTAGACTCATGTTGGGCCTCCAAGCGCAGAGTTTTGTAGGACAGTAGCAAATTTCCCTCAAGTGGATGACCTAAGGTTTATCAATCCGTGGGAGGCGTAGGATGAAGATGGTCTCTCTCAAACAACCCTGCAACCAAATAATAAAAAGTCTCTTGTGTCCCCAACACACCAAATACAATGGTAATTTGTATAGGTGCACTAGTTCGGCGAAGAGATGGTAATAAAAGCGTAGCAATGATAGTAGATATTGATTTTTGTAATAGGAACAATAAAAAACAGCAAGGTAGCAATTGATAAAACGGAGCACAAACGGTATTGCAATGCTTGAAAATGAGGCCTATGGTCCGTACTTTCGCTATTGAAATCTCCCAACAATGCTAATATAATTGGATCATATAATCATCTCTCACGTGCGATGAAGAATCACTCCAAAGTTCTTATCTAGCGGAGAACATAACAAGAAATTGTTTGTAGGGTACGAAACCACCTCAAAGCTATTCTTTCCGATCAATCTATCCTAGAGTTCGTACTAAAATAACACCAAGCTATTCTTTCCGATCAATCTAACCAAGAGTTCATACTAAAATAACACCATATGATACACATCAACCAACTCTAATGTCACCTAGATACTCCAATGTCACCGCGAGTATCCGTGAGTTGATTATACAATACGCATCAAACAATTTCAGATTCATAATACTCAATCCAACACAAAGAACCTCAAAGAGTGCCCCAAGATTTCTACCAGAGAAACAAAGACAAGAACGTGCATCAACCCCTATGCATAGATTACCCTAATGTCACCTCAGGAATCTGCGAGTTGAGTGCCAAAACATATATCAAGTGAATCAATATGATACCCCATTGTCACCACGGGTATTCATGGCAAGACATACATCAAGTGCTCTCAAATCCATAAAAGTATTCAATCCGATAAAATGAAATCTCAAAGGGAAAACTCAATTCACAACAAGATAGAGAGGGGAAAACACCATATGATCCGACTATATTAACAAAGCCCGCGATACATCAAGATCGTGACATCTCAAGAACACGAGAGAGAGAGAGAGAGAGAGAGAGAGAGAGATTAAACACATAGCTACTGGTACAAACCCTCAGCCCCGAGGGTGGACTACTCCCTCATCATCATGGTGGCCGCCGGGATGATGAAGATGGCCACCGGTGATGATCTCCCCCTCCGGCGAAGTGCCCGAACAGGGTCTAGATTGGTTTTTCGTGGCTACAGAGGCTTGCGGCAGCGGAACTTCTGATCTAGGGTTACCCCCAGGGTTTTTGGAATATTTTGGAATTTATAGGGCGAAGAGGCGGTGCGGGAGGCCATCGAGGGGGGCATAACCCACCTGGGCGCGCCTGGGCCCCCAGGCGCGCCCTGGTGGGTTGTGCCCCCCTCGGGGCTCCCGCCTGGCACTTATTTGGCCCACTGGATGTCTTCTGGTCCAAAAAAAATCTCCAAAAAGTTTCGCTGTGTTTGGACGCCGTTTGGTATTGATTTCCTGCGATGTAAAAAACAAGCAAAAAAACAGCAACTGGCATTGGGCACTATGTCAATAGGTTAGTCCCAAAAAATGATATAAAGTTGCTATAAAATGATTGTAAAACATCCAAGAATGATAATATAATGACATGAATACTTCATAAATTATAGATACGTTGGAGACGTATCAGCATCCCCAAGCTTAATTCCTACTCGTCCTCGAGTAGGTAAATGATAAAAGAAATAATTTATGAAGTGTGAATGCTAGCAAAGTGCATAAGTTTGATCAATGATAATCACTTTTTCTAGCATCATAACAGCAACTCTTTCTCATAAAACTCATCATGATAAAGTAGCAACCAATTCACATGTTAAGGTTCAAACAATGAATTCTCTTGAAACTCAACAACCTATGTTCTCAGTCACCAAACAATTGCAATTCAACTTATTCAATAGAGTCTAAGTAAGAGCTCCACATACTCAGTCATCATATAGTCTTCCATGATTGCTACTACTCAAAGCATATTCTTAGAACAAATGGCTTCCATCGAACACAGAGAAAGATAGGGGCTTAATATTTTGCCTCCCAACTCATTTATCATAGAGATAATTGTCAACAATCATAAATCATGATCAAATATATTTGAGTGGTCATATGTGCCTAGATCTTTCCCCACCACATGATGCTTGCCAACTAGAGAATAATTGAGGTTGAATGAGGATGTATACAATTGACTCTTTGCATAAAAGTAAATACTGAAAAGTAAAAGATATGCCCTTCGCAGAGGGAAGCAGAGGTTGTCATGTGCTTTTTATTTGGACGCCTAAGCTCTTAATGCAAAGGAATGTCACGTTATATTGCCCCTTATGATAGCAACCTTTATTATGCAGTCCGTCGCTTTTATTACTTTGCCATCACAAGTTCGTACAACGCTCAATTTTCACTTACAATAAAATATCAAACATATTTAGGAGCATTTTTTATTGCTTTATGCACCGATGACAACTTACTTGAGGGATCTTATTCAATCCATAGGTAGGTATGGTGGACACTCATGGCAAGAAACTGGGTTTAAGGGGTTTTTGGATGCACAAGTAGTATCTCTACTTAGTACGAATTTTTGGCTAGCAAAAGATCCTAGGCAAACACCACATGTTGGAGGATCCATAACAATATAACTTCTATGCAAATATACACGACCATAACTCATTACGTTGTCTTCCTTGTCCAACTTCAACTGATTTGCTCAAGTTTGAAAATAATTAATGGGTATTCACAATCATAGAAGATGTCCAAGATAATATATTTGCATGTGAAAGTTCTCTTCCTTATACTAATCATTCGTGAATTGCTTGTATGACCAATATTGTGATTGTCAAACTTCAAAAGATTTCACTTTCTAAACCCAATGTGAAGCCACTACTAGGCATGATATGGACATATAATTTCAACCCCATGATATTCAATTCATTCAACAATTTACTCATAGGATATAAGTGAGGCACAAGAGTAAATGACAAGCTACTCCAAAAAGATATAAGTGAAGATCAAGCGAGTAGTTAAGTAAATAGGTAGCTAATTGTGGACTCTCTATTATTTAAAAACTTTCAGATCTAAGTATTTAATTAAAACAGCAAGTAAAACAAAACAAAATTACATTCCAAGAATAGCACAACTCATGTGAAGAAGCAAAAACTTAGGCTCAACCTATACTAACCGATAATTGTTGATGAAGAAAGGTGGGATGCCTACCGGGGCATCCCCAAGCTTAGATGCTTGAGACTTCTTGAAATATTATCTTGGGATGCCTTGGGCATCCCCAAGCTTGAGCTTTTGTGTCTCCTTAATTCCTTTTGTACCACGGTTTCCCTAAATCTTAAAAAACTTCATCCACACAAAACTCAACAAGAACTCGTGAGATAAGTTAGTATAAACCAATGCAAAACCTTATCATTCTCTACTGTAGCAAATCACTAAAATTATTTTTCAACATTTCATACAAAATTCCTCTGCATATTTAACATTCCTATCCTCAAATAGAATCATTAAACAAGCAAACATTTGCAAACAATGCGAACATCACAGCAATCTGTCTAAACAGGACAGTCTGTAAAGAGTGCAATTGTACTCATACTTCCCTAACTCCAAAAATTCTGAAAATTTAACACACTGTAGAAAATTTATCATAGCTTACTGTGCAAAAAATTTCAACATTTTATCGCATTCTAAATTTTCTGGAGAATTTTTGCAACAGACACAAACTTTCTGTTTTGAAACAGCAACAAATAGACTTGCAAAATAGGCATGGTAAAGGCTATCCTTGACATTTTTATTGAAATAAAAGATAAAAAATATATTCTAAATAACAGCAAGCAAATACAAATAAAATAAAATGATGCTCCAAGAAAAACTCATATCGTGTGACGAATGAAAATATAGCTCCAAGTGAGGTTACCGATAATGTTGAAGACGAAGGAGGGGATGCCTTCCGGGGCATCCCCAAGCTTAGTTGCTTGGATATTCCTTAAATATTACCTTGGGGTGCCTTGGGCATCCCCAAGCTTAGGGTCTTTTCACTCCTTATTCTCCTCATATCGATATCTCACCCAAAACTTGAAAACTTCAATCACACAAAACTTAACGGAACTTCGTGAGATGGGTTAGTATGATAAAGACAAATCATTCACTTTGGTACTGTCAAAGACAAGATTCATAATTGTTCTCACACAATTCCTACTGTACCTTATCATTTACACAATTTATATTGAGCAATATAAGCCATAGACACTAGAAAACAAGCAAACTATGCATTGAAAACAGAATCTGTCAAAAACAGAACAGTCTGTAAAGATCTGAATTAAGGTCATACTTCTGTAACTCCAAAAATTCTGAAAAATTAAGACAACGTAGAAAATTTGTATACCCATCAACTGTTAAAAAAATGAGAATTTTTCCATGTTCCAGTAAAAGATAGGAATTTCTGCACTGGACGCAAAAGTTTCTATTTTTGCACAGAATCAAGTCAACTATCATCCACACTATCCCAATGGCTTTACTTGGCACTTTATTGAAACAAAAGCTATAAAACATGATTACTACAGTAGCCTAATCATGTGAACGCACAAAAATAGTAGGTAAAAGTGTTGGGTTATCTCCCAACAAGCGCTTTTCTTTAATGCCTTTTAGCTAGGCATGATGATTTCAATGATGCTCGCATAAAAGATAAGAATCGAAATATAACGGGAGAATCATGAAGCATATGAATAGCAAATTTAAGTCTAACCCACTTCCTATGCATAGGGATTTTGTGAGAAAACGACTTATGGGAACAAGAATCAACTAGCATAGGAAGGCAAAACAAGCAAAACTTCAGGATTTTCAGTACATAGAGCGGAAACTTGATATTATTGCAATATGTAGAAGCATATGTTCCTCTCTCATAATAATTTTCAGTAGCATCATGAATGAATTCAACAATATAACTATCACATAAAGCATTCTTTTCATGATACATAAGCATAGAAATTTTATTACTCTCCACATAAGCAAATTTATTCTCATGAATAGTAGTGGGAGCAAACTCAACAAAATAACTATCATGTGATTCCTGATTGGAATAATCATATTGAGCATTAAAATCATGATGAAAAGTTTCATGGATATCATTAATCTTTATATCATACATGTCATCACCATAATCACCATAAATAGGAGGCATGCTTTCATCATAGTAAATATTCTCATCAAAACTTGGGGGACTAAAAATATCATATTCATCAAATATAGCATCCCCAAGCTTATGGCTTTGCATATCATTAGCATCATGGATATTCAAAGAATTCATACTAACAACATTGCAATCATGCTCATCATTTATGCCAAACATTTCATTGAATTCTCCTTCTATCAATTGAGCACAATTTTCCTTTCCATCATTTTCACGAAAGACATTATAAAGATGAATAATATGAGACAACCTCAATTCCATTTTTTTTGTAGTTTTCTTTTATGAACCAAACTAGTGATAAAACAAGAAACTAAAAGATTCGATTGCAAGATCTAAAGATATACCTTCAAGCACTCACCTCCCCGGCAACGGCGCCAGAAAAGAGCTTCGTTGACGGGATGTGAGTGCCGCTTACCTAGCCTCCCCGGCAGCAGCGCCAGAAAAGAGCTTGATGTCTACTACGCAACTTGTTCTTGTAGACTCGTGTTGGGCCTCCAAGCGCAGAGTTTTGTAGGACAGTAGCAAATTTCCCTCAAGTGGATGACCTAAGGTTTATCAATCCGTGGGAGGCGTAGGATGAAGATGGTCTCTCTCAAACAACGCTGCAACCAAATAATAAGAAGTCTCTTGTGTCCCCAACACACCAAATACAATGGTAATTTGTATAGGTGCACTAGTTCGGCGAAGAGATGGTAATAAAAGCGTAGCAATGATAGTAGATATTGATTTTTGTAATAGGAACAATAAAAAACAGCAAGGTAGCAATTGATAAAACGGAGCACAAACGGTATTTCAATGCTTGAAAATGAGGCCTAGGGTCCGTACTTTCGCTAGTGCAATATCCCAACAATGCTAATATAATTGAATCATATAACCATCTCTCACGTGCGATGAAGAATCACTCCAAAGTTCTTATCTAGCGGAGAACATAAGAAGAAATTCTTTGTAGGGTACGAAACCACCTCAAAGCTATTCTTTCTGATCAATCTATCCTAGAGTTCGTACTAAAATAACACCAAGCTATTCTTTCCAATCGATCTAACCAAGAGTTTGTACTAAAATAACACCATATGATACACATCAACCAACTCTAATGTCACCTAGATACTCCAATGTCACCGCGAGTATCCGTGAGTTGATTATACGATATGCATCAAACAATTTCAGATTCATAATACTCAATCCAACACAAAGAACCTCAAAGAGTGCCCCAAGATTTCTACCAGAGGAACAAAGACAAGAACGTGCATCAACCCCTAGGCGTAGATTACCCCAATGTCACCTCGGGAATCCGCGAGTTGAGTGCCAAAACATATATCAAGTGAATCAATATGATACCCCATTGTCACCACTGGTATTCATAGCAAGACATACATCAAGTGTTCTCAAATCCATAAAAGTATTCAATCCGATAAAATGAAATCTCAAAGGGAAAATTCAATTCACAACAAGATAGAAAGGGGAAAACACCATATGATCCGACTATATTAACAAAGCCCGCGATACATCAAGATCGTGACATCTCAAGAACACGAGAGAGAGAGAGATTAAACACATAGCTACTGGTACAAACCCTTATCCCCGAGGGTGGACTACTCCCTCCTCATCATGGTGGCCGCCGGGATGATGAAGATGGCCACTGGTGATGATCTCCCCCTCCTGCGGAGTGCCGGAACGGGGTCTAGATTGGTTTTTCATGGCTACAGAGGCTTGCGGCGGCAGAACTTCTGATCTAGGGTTACCCCCAGGGTTTTTGGAATATTTGAGAATTTATAGGGTGAAGAGGCGGTGCGGGAGGCCACCAAGGTGGGCATAACCCACCTGGGTGCGCCTGGCCCTCACGCGCACCCTGGTGGGTTGTGCCCCCCTTGGGGCTCCCCTTTGGCACTTCTTTGGCCCACTGGATGTCTTCTGGTCCAAAAAAATCTCCAAAAAGTTTCGCTGCGTTTGGTATTGATTTCCTGCGATGTAAAAAACAAGCAAAAAAACAGCAACTGGCACTGGGCACTATGTCAATAGGTTAGTCCCAAAAAATGATATAAAGTTGCTGTAAAATGATTGTAAAACATACAAGAATGATAATATAATGGCATGAATACTTCATAAATTATAGATACGTTGGAGACGTATCAACCCACAACCCCTATTATTCTGCGGCGGCGGCAGCCTCACACCGCAGCCGAACCAGTCAACCCTCGTACTCCTCTCCGCATGGGCATCCACTGTCGCGTCTTCCCCGGCTCCGCGTTGTCCCCTTCCTAGGCCTCGCCGTTGTCCACCACCTTGGTACTCTCGGCGCGGCGTGGTCAATGTGGTCAAGGAACGACTTCCATCGGAAGAGTACTATACGTGGAGAGGCTGACAGCTGGGTCCACGGCTGCAGCAAGGAAGTGCCTCCTTATTACGCGCAAAATAATGATTCCTCCAGCTGACAGCAGGGACCCACCGGACGGGCCACCGTATTTCACGAAAAAAACATTTCCCCCCTGACTGCTGGGACCCACCAGCTACATCTTCGCACGTAAGAAAGTGCGTCCATATTACGGGCAAAAAATATGATTCTCCCCTGAAAGCTGGGACCCACCAGCTATATCTTTGCACGCAAGGAAGTGCCTCCTTACCTCCCTGACAGCTGGGACCCACCCAGTTGAACTGTACGTAGGGTTGTCTGTCTGGTTGCGAACGTGTACGTACATACTGGTCGATCGGTCTGTGTGCAGGCTGCAGCGATGAACCGTGGCCGAGTAAGGAAGGGCATGTGTCGTAGTAGAGGCGCAGACATAGCATGTCACGCAGTCCCGTCTATATCGTGTACACGTACATACAGCCAGGGTGCAAGAAAGTAAATACGGCCACATACGTACATACGGGCGGGGTCTTGAACGCCTACTCGCGCAAACGTATGGCCAGGGCTTGTGTACATGGAGAGGCAGTGGAGAGCAGCGACGACGTCCTGTTCATCGGCAGCCAACCAGCTGGGTCGAAATGGAGAAACTGCGTCGTGTTCATCGGGAGGCAACGGAATGCGTCCTGTTCATCGGGAGCCAACCGGCTTGGACGGAACAGCCGAAACGAGGCCTGGCGTACCGCAGAACGGAGGAAACGGCCTACTATTCGACCGCCTACGGTCGAAACGGGATCCTGTTCACCGGGAGGGGTCTGGCGTACCGCAAAACAAAGGAAATGGACTTCTCTTCGACCTCCTACGGTCGAAACGGGGTCTTGTTGATCGGGAGGGATGTGGCGTACCGCAAAACGGAGGAAACGGACTTCTCTTCGACCTCCTACGGTCGAAACGGGGGTCCTATTTATCGGAATGGGTGTGGCGTACCGCAAAACGGGACTCCATGGGCTACTGTTCATCCACCGTCTACTGCCTCACTCCAGCCTCCACGGGCTACTGTTCATCCATCGTCGACCTCCTCCAGCCTCCACCTGTGACTGTTCATCCACGGCGTCTCCCTCCTGCCTCCACCAGCTACTGTTCATCCATGGGCTCCTGTTCATCCAGCCTCCACCGGCTATTGTTCAACCAGCCCTCCATGGGCTACTGTTCATCCAGCCCTCCACCGGCTACTGTTCAACCAGTCCTCCACGGGGTCCTGTTCCTCCACCCCCAACCGGCTCGATCGGGGTCCTGTTCATCCAGCGGCAACGGCCTCTACTACCACGGGGTCCTGTTCATCCAACCCCCAACAACGCTCACTGTTCATCAAGAGGCAGCAGGTTCGATCGGCTTCAATTAGCAGCAGTAGCAAAGGAATCGCTCGATCGGGTTCAGTTAACAGCCAGGGATCGATCGATCGCTCGGGTTCAGTAACGCGTAGCCAGTGCAATCACTCGGGTTCAGTAGGCGAATGCCTCGCTCGGGTTCAGTTAGAGCCCAACGCCTCGCACCCACACGCGTACGTGTACGAGAGAAACGCGCAATCCCTCCGTGCATCGCTCGGCCCTGACCACCCACCGTAACCGGGAACTCCCCGATATTTTCCTCGCCCTCGCTTCTACTACGGTTTTTTCCATCATGGACGGCCCAAAGAATGTCATGCAACTGCGTCTCTGGCCCACCCAGGATGAAAAGCCCATTTTCTATCAAGATTTTTTGTCATAGAACTAGGAGCCCACCACATCTATGATGATACCGGGTTTTGTCCCAATTATCGTCATAGAAGTGTCATAAGCATGACAGGAAAAAAATTGTTCGGCCCAAAATGTCACGGATGTGTCTTTTTCTGTAGTGTTCACCTCAGACCTACGGGTCCGTAGGCAGTAGCTAGATGGCTTCTTCTCTCTTTGTTTCTTAATACAAAGTTCTCTTGGAGATCTATTCAATGTAATGACTTTGTGCGGTGTGTTTGTTGGGATCCGATGAATTGTGAGTTTATGATCAGATTTGCCTTGATTTAATATCCATACTTGATTATTATAGCCTCGTATTTCTTCTCCGATATTTGGGTTTTGTTTGGCCAACTTGATCTATTTATCTTGCAATGTGAAGAGGTGCTTTGTGATGGGTTCGATCTTGCGGTGTCCTTTCCTAGTGACAGAAGGGGCAGCAAGGCACGCATGTATCGTTGCTATTAAGGATAAAAAGATGGGGTCTATTCCTACATGAATAGATCTTGTCTACATAATGTCATCGTTCTTATTGGATTACTCCATTTTTCCATGAACTTAATACACTAGATGCATGCTGGATAGTGGTCGATGTGTGGAGTAATAGTAGTAGATGCAGGCAGGAGTCGGTCTACTAATCTTGGACGTGATGCCTATATACATGATCATTGTCTTGGATATCGTCATAACTATTCATTTTTCTATCAATTGCCCAACAGTAATTTGTCACCCACCGTTTGCTATTTTCTAGAGAGAAGCCACTAGTGAAATCTACGGCCCCCGGGTCTATTTTCCTATCATATACTTTCAGATCTATATTGCCATTTGCTTTTTCTTTTATTTGCAACTTTTATTTTCAGATCTATATTATCAAAAACCAAAAAATACCTCGCTGCATTTTATTTGCCGCTGTTCCATTTGCCACTACTCATCTACCTATTTATCAATCCATTACCCGGGAGGGATTGACAACCCCTCTTACACGTCGGGTTGCAAATATTTGTTATTTGTGTGCAGATACCGTTTACATAGTGTTGCTTGGTCCTCCTACTGGTTCGATAACCTTGGTCTCATCATTGAGGGAAATAACTACCGTAGATGTGCTACATCATCCCTTCCTCTTTGGGGAAATGCCGACGTAGTTCAAGCGACATCAAAAGGAATTTCTGGCGCCGTTGCTGGGGAGGCATCATCAACATCTATCAGGTTCCTAATCACAAATCTCATCTCCTTGCAATTTACATTATTTGCCATTTGCCTCTCACTTTCATCTCCCCCACTTCACAAAAACTTGCCGTTTTATTCGCCCTCTTTTTTGTTCGTCGTTTTCTCGTCAGATCTGTTTTTGTTTGCAATCTTGTTTGCGTAGTCACGATGTCTCATGAAAACACCCAGTTGTGTGACTTTTCCAATACCAATAACAATGATATTATTAGCACTCCGATTGCTCCTCCCGCCACTAGTGTGGAATCTTGTGATATTAATGCCGCTTTGTTGAATCTTGTTATGAAAGAGCAATTTTCCGGTACTTGATACGTCTCCATCGTATCTACTTTTCCTAATGCTTTTCCTCTTGTTTTGGACTTTAATTTGCATGATTTGAATGAAACTAACCCGGACTGACACTGTTTTCAGCAGAACTACCATGGTGTTGTTTTTGTGCAGAAATAAAAGTTCTCGGAATGGAACAAAACTTTGCGAGGATTTTTTATATAATAAATGAGAATTTCTGGAGTGAAGAACCACTGGAGGGGGGCACCTGGGTGGGCACAACCCACCAGGGCGCGCCCCCCCTCCAAGCGTGCCCAGGTGGGTTGTCGCCACCTGGTGGCCCCGCAGACCCTGAAACCGAACTGACTATAAGCATGTATGACTATTTATGGAATACATGCCTACATTATATTTATAAACTGGAGCTAGTGCCGTATCGCCCAAGGTTATGACTGTCACATGATGAATACCATCCAACAAATCATCGATCCAATGCCTACGATTTTCCTACATATTGTTCTTGCTAAGTTACTACTGCTATCGTTACTGTTGCACTTGCTATAAAACTACTGCTATCACCATTACTGTTACTATTGCTGCTGCTACTACTATCAAAACTATCATAATTAATCTCCAGGTGTGGTTGAATTGACAACTCAGCTGCTAATACTTGCAAATATTCTTTGGCTCCCCTTGTGTCGAATTTATAAATTTGGGTTGAATACTCTACCCTCGGAAACTGTTGCGATCCCCCCTATACTTGTGGGTTATCAAGACCTTTTTCTAGCGCCATTGCCGGGGAGCATAGCTATATTTGTTGAGTCACTTGGGATTATTATCAAATTGTCACTATGAAGAATCTGAAGGATGCTAAGACTAAGATTTTTCCCTCTA
Organism: Thinopyrum elongatum; assembly: GCA_011799875.1. NCBI lineage: Eukaryota > Viridiplantae > Streptophyta > Magnoliopsida > Poales > Poaceae > Thinopyrum > Thinopyrum elongatum. Next base: position 424,231,078 of record CM022301.1, read on the forward strand.
AGACGAGGGGAGGTAAGGAACTGCCATCTAGCTCTGCTTTGGATTCACCTTCTGTTATAAGTAAACTTGCAACACCACCACATGCTATTAATCCTGATATGTCGCAAGTTATTGATGATGCTACTTCTGCTATGAATGATACCTATGATTATGCTAGTACCTTGCTTGATGATAATGTGCCACTAGGTGAATTTCTTGATGAACAAATTGCTAGAGTAAGACAGCATGATTTTGTTGAAACTGATGATGAGCTTGAACCTGAAAATCTTGAAACACCTATTATAACTACCCTTCCTAGATATGAATTGCCAAAGGTACCGGAAGGTTATGTTATGAATGAGGAGACAACTAGAGATATTCTTGCTTGTAAGGATAGAGATGATCTAGAAAAATTATTATGCAAGTATAAAGAAAAATCTTTGAATGCTAGAATGAAATGTGATCCTAAGTTTGCTACTTCACCTATCTTTATTGATGATAAGGATTATGAATTCTCTGTCGACCCAGAGTTAATTACTTTGGTTGAATTTGATCCTTTCCATGGTTATGAAACTGAAACTGTAGTGGCACACCTTACTAAGTTAAATGATATAGCCACCCTTTTTGCTCATGATGAGAAAATTCACTATTATTATATTCTCAAATTATTTCCATTCTCATTAAAGGGTGATGCTAAAGCTTGGTACAATACTCTTGCTCCTGGTTGTGTGCGTAGTCCCTAGGACATGATTTATTACTTCTCTGAAAAATATTTTCCTGCTCATAAGAAACAAGCTGCCTTACAGGAAATATTTAACTTTGCGCAAATTGAAGAAGAGAGTCTCCCAAAAGCTTGGGGGAGGCTTCTCCAATTGCTTAATGCTTTGCCTGATCATCCTCTTAAGAAAAATGAAATACTTGATATCTTCTATAATGGACTAACCGATGCTTCTAGGCATTTCCTAGATAGTTGTGCTGGTTGTGTTTTCAGGGAACGAACTATTGGGCAAGCTAAAGAATTATTGAATAAAATATTGAGAAATTATGATGATTGGACTCCCCCTGAATCACCGTCTAAACCCACTCTGAAGAAGAGGGGTATCTTATATCTCAGTCCTGAAGATATGCAAGAGGCAAAGAAATCTATGAAGGAAAAAGGTATTAAAGCTGAGGATGTCAAAAATTTACCTCCTATTGAAGAAATACATGGGCTTGATACACCACCACTGCCTAAGGTGGTAGAGATAAATTCTCTAATGAAATTCAATGATAATGATAATCCTCGCAATATGCACCCTAGCCAATGCCTTTATGAGTTTGAAAATTACATTAGAAAACAAGATCACTTCAATGCAAATGTTATGAAACAATTGAAATACAATTCTGATATGATTGCTCGCTTGAGTGACTTGTTATTTAGAATCTCAAATGATGTTAGAGGTGTGGGGAAGCATGCTTCTATGGTTCAAACTCAGTTAGAACAAGTTGCTAAATCTCAAAGAGAGTTGCTAGATGAAATGAATAATAATATCAATGATCATGCTGTTAGGGTAATGACTAGAGGAGGTAGAATGACTCAGGAACCACTTTATCCTGAGGGACACCCAAAAAGAATTGAACAAGACTCTCAAAGAGTTAACACTGATGCACATAGTCCTTCTAAAAAGAAAAAGAAGAAAAATGATAGGACTTTGCATGCCTCTAGTGAACCTGAAGTAGAAAAACCTCCCGATAATGATAATGAAGTTTCTATCTCTGATGCTGAAACTCAATCTGGTAGTGAACACTCACCTTCTGATAATGAAAAATATAATGATGAGGTTCATGAAAATACTCAAACAAATAATAAAGAATGAGACAATGATGTTGAGATAGAACCTGCAGTTGATCTTGATAACCCACAACCCAAGAATAAAAGATATGATAAAAGAGACTTTGTTGCTAGAAAACACGGTAAAGAAAGAGAACCATGGGTTCAAAAACCTATGCCTTTTCCACCTAAGTCAACTAAAAAGAAAGATGATGAAGAATTCGAACGCTTTGCTGAAATGCTGAGGCCAGTCTTTTTACGTACCCGCTTGACTGATATCTTAAAAATGCCTCCTAATGCAAAGTACATGAAAGACATCATCACCTATAAGAGAAAATTACCGGAAGCTGAAATCTCCACCATGCTTGCTAATTATACTTTTAAAGATGGAGTACCTAAAAAACTTGGAGATCCGGGAATACCAACTATACCTTGCTCCATCAAAAGAAATTATGTGAAAACTGCTTTATGTGATTTGGGAGCTGGTGTTAGTGTTATGCCTTTCTCTTTATATAAAAGACTTGATTTAAATAAGCTCACACCTGCTGAAATATCTTTGCAAATGGCTGACAAATCAACTGCCATACCTATCGGTATTTGTGAGGATGTGCCCGTTGTTGTTGCTAATATTACTATTTTGACTGACTTTATTATACTTGAGATGCCCGAGGACGACAACATGTTGATTATCCTTGGTAGACCCTTCTTGAATACTACAGGGGCTGTTATTGATTGCAATAAAAGCAAGGTCACTTTTCATATCAATGGTAATGAGCATACGGTGCACTTTCCGAAGAAACAATTCCAAGTGAATGGTATTAATGTTATTCAAAAATCTCCGACAATCACTATTGGAAATTTTCAACTACCTCTACCTACTGTTAAAAAGAAATATGAAATGCTTATTGTTGGGGACATTCATATCCCCGTTGAGGTAACTTAGTGATTTATGAAAGTTCTTCGGTTTCATGCTAATCGAAAGTGGTTGTTAATAAGACTTGATCAACCTTATTAATGGATCATTTTTTAGAGGTATGAAGTTGATGAATTTAGTGAGCACTACCTTCTTTCCCTACCTTTTGTTTTCTGTTTTTATTAGTTAAATAAAATAAAATGACATATTTTGTTTGTTTTCTGAATCTCCCGTGCAATAAAAAAATGACCCAAAAATAAAAGTTCTCAGAATGCTCTGAAAATTTAATACGATTTTTTCTGAATATTTAAGAATTCTTTGTGCAAATAACATCAGAGGGAGGTGCACCAGGTGGGCACAACCCACCTGGGCACGCCAGGACCCCCAGGCGCGCCCTGGTGGGTTGTGGTCCCCACGTGGACCCCCTCACTTATCTCTTCATCCCACATCACCACCTACCTCCAGAAAAAAATCACCATTGCTCTCTCTCTCGTGTTCTTGCTCTCAAACCCGCGGATTTCGATCTCTTTGCTCGAAGCTCTGTTTCCGAAACTGTTTCGGGGGATTGTTGATTGGTATGTGACTCCTCCGTTTGTCCAATTAGTTTTTGCTTTAGTGGTTTATATTTTGAATAATTAGCTACTCTTGGTGCTGCTGTAGATGAGCTTGCATGTTGAATTTTTAGAGTTCTAAGTAGTTTGAATGCTTGCTATGGGCTCTATGCATCCCTATGAGTAGTTGCTATCAATTTTGTAAAGTTTCATTGAGAAAAATTTTGTGGACTAAAATTTCAGATTTTTGTTCATAGGAAAAAGATGAGTATCTTTAGGAAGTTTGCTTCCAAGAAGAATGCCAAGGGAGTTATCGGGGAGTCATTTGATAGTGATCTCCGCACCTGGAGAATGGCGGAGATACGGCTGTGCGAATGGCCGCACAACCCGTTCATGGAAGGGGCCGGAATCCTTCAAGAGTTTGCACAATATGCTGCTAATGCCGGCCTCACCGACTTCATCGCAGCTGAATGTGAACAGTATCATCTCCTCACAAACTCCTTTGTACAAAGTTTTAATTTCCTTCCTAGGAATAATCCCCCTGAAGTGCAGTTTAACTTATATGCTGAACCCCATCGGATACCACTTACTGAATTTTGTGACATATGCTTGATCCCTTCCGATGGGAGTTTAGCAGAGCCTAGGCCTGCAAACTTCGAAGTCTTTTATCGCACTCTGTCTGTAGGGGATGAGAGAGGGGTGTCGAGTGTCACCGCTACTAGCTTGCATTTTCCTGCCGTGCATTATTTTGCTCTATTCATTGCAAAGTGCTTGCTTGCTAGAGAGAAGGTGGGTGCACTCAGTGCCCCAGACCTTGCTGTTTTACGCCGTGCACTCCAAGGCAACACCACTTATAACTTGGGAGCTATTGTGGCACGCCGCCTCCATATTAATAAATCAAAGGGCAAAATACATGGTGGTATTTATGCTACCCGCTTGGCTAATCGCTTTAACATTCAAATACGTCAGCATGATTATCCTTTGCCCAAGGTGTACCTAGATCGCGCAGCCATGGAACACCACCAGTTTATTGCAGGCGATTACCCTAACATTCCTATTCCGTATAACCTGGTTTTCAGTGTGGACACTCATGATATTATTCCATTGCCTGCACCTGCTTTGTTTGATCCTATTGCCAGGGGTGGATACAGGATTATGCCTGCGGACATTGTCGCCTACCGGAACAACCTAGCTGCAGCACAGGCTGAACCTCAGCAGTTTGATCCACAGGTGCCCGATCCTCAGCATTTCAATATGGGACCCCATGGTTTCTTCGACTACTGATTACCAAGTTAGGCCAAAAGCCTAAGCTTGGGGGAGTACGTATTTTTCACCGACATTACATTCATGTTTACACATTACATTTCAGTTGTCGGTGTTTACACTTTTTCATTGTATTATCCATGCTAAATTTATTTTCTCGCTTTCTTCTTCTGTGTTTGAAAAACTTTGAGAAAATACAAAAATATTTCCTGCTTCTTTTTGATTTTTCTTTCTAGTGTAGTTAGGTGTAGCTCTAAAAAGAAAACCCAAAAAGATTTCCTTGTTCTTCTTTTTGCTTGTTGGGAGCTTTCTCGTGTAAATAGTTTTTCTCGTTTTTGCTTTTCCCTTTTATTTGCTTTCTTTCAAGAAAACCAAAAACTCCAAAAATATTTCAGTGTGTTTCTCTGAATTTCTTTTTCTTTCTATCGAGTCATACCAAGGAGAAGACCACGATGAAAATGTTGAGTGGCTCTCATATGCATTATTGTTGATCTAACAAAGAGCCCATTTTACCTTGTCTTCTCCTGTTGAATAAAATGTTCGCAGATTTCAGCTTAGTCCATGACACTCTTGCACTATTATTATTTTCATATCGTTCGGTCGTGCAAGTGAAAGGCAATAATGACGACATTAGATGAACTGGCCGTGGCAGAGAAAAACGGGTATGAACTCGACTTGTTCTGTTTTTGTAAATATGTTTGACCTAGTATCCATGATTCAGCTCATTATGATTAAACATGTTTGTAATGACAATTAGATATTATAGTTTCTCATGCCATGCATAAGTAGCTAGGAGCGGATAATGATTTATTTTGGATGTCAACATTGCGTTAAAACGATTGTGATGTAGTATGATGATATGGTATCCTCCTCTGAATGTTCGAGTGGCTTGACTTGGCACATGTTCATGCATGTAGTTGAATCAAAACCAACATAGTCTCTATGATATTTATGTTCATGGTGTTCATATCCTACTCATGCTAGTGTCTAATGTTACTTATGCATAATGCATGTTCATGACCGTTGTTGCTCTCTAGCTGGCCGCTTCTCAACCTATTTGCTGGCCTTCGCCTGTACTAAGCGGGAATTCTGCTTGTGCGTCAAAAACCTTGAACCCAAGTTATTCCAGATGAGTCCACCATACCTACCTATATGCGGTATTACCCTGCCATCCTAAGTAAATTTGCATGTTCCATCTCTAAAAAAAACTTTAAATAAATATCCTTTTTGTGTGCCTGGATTGTTCATAGAACAACAGGAGGTAGTCGGTATCTTCCATGCTAAGCGGGTTATTCTCAGGTCGAGTGTTTATTCACTCGCCACTGCACAAGAAAGGGGTGGTAATAGGGATTCCCAGTCCCAAACTGCAAACAGAAAAGAGCTTACAAATAATCAAACAAAAACTCCTACGGAGTCATAACCTTTACTTTATCGCTTGGGAACCGCCACTAATGTGCTTAGCGTGGAAGATATTGATAACTGATGGTCGCGAAGTAAACAAGAAGGGTGCATTTCTCAAAATATCATTTACCTCTGTTTTAAAAACTTGAGCTCTGGCACCGCTGCAAATCACTACTTCCCTCTGCGAAGGGACTATCTATTTACTTTTATGTTGTGTCATCACCTTCTAAAATAAGCGCCAGAACCTGAGAGCACTGCTGTCATGCTTATGCATTGTGTGTAGCTAATGTTGGGTGCATCATGACTGGATCTTTTCTACCATGAATTACAATGTTTAGTCGCTGCTTGAACTTTGGAGGTGCTCTGCATTTATGTTTTGCGGTCTCAGAAAGGGCTAGCGAGATACCACTATTGTCATGTTATATCATGGTTGTTTTGACAACGTGTTGCTATTTGAGATATCTTATTATTGCTCGCTAGTTGATTATGTCATTGATATGAGTTAATATAATTTTTAAGATTTATTGTCGACATGGTTAGTTATAATCTTGGTTGAAAACCTGGGTGCTGTTTAAGCTTATTTATGCAAACAAGAGCAAAAGAGTTTGTAAAAGTTTTTCTTTTTCACTTTCAGTTTATCAACTGAATTGCTTGAGGACAAGCAAAGGTTTAAGCTTGGGGGAGTTGATACATATCCATCGTATCTACTTTTCCTAACGCTTTTCCTCTTGTTTTGGACTCTAATTTGCATGATTTGAATGAAACTAACCCGGACTGACGCTGTCTTCAGCAGAACTACCATGGTGTTGTTTTTGTGCAGAAATAAAAGTTCTCGGAATGGAACGAAACTTTGCGAGGATTTTTCATATAATAAATGAGAATTTCTGGAGCGAAGAACCACCGGAGGGGGGCACCTGCGTGGGCACAACCCACCAGGGCACGCCCCCCTCCAGGCGCGCCCAGGTGGGTTGTCCCCACCTGGTGGCCCCGCAGACCCTGAAACCGACGCTATAAAATCCTATTTTTCTAGAAAAAAATTGGGGAGAAAGAATCATTGCGTTCCACGAGACGGAGCCGCCGCCGTCTCCTGTTCTTCATCGGGAGGCCAGATCTGGAGTCCGTTTGGGGCTCCGGAGAGGGGGATCTTCGATCTTCGTCGTCACCAACCCTTCTCCATCGCCAATTCCATGATGCTCCCCACCGGGAGTGAGTAATTCCTTCGTAGGCTCGCTGGTCTGTGAGGAGTTGGATGAGATTCATCATGTAATCTAGTTAGTTTTGTTAGGGCTTGATCCCTAGTATCCACTATGTTCTGAGATTGATGTTGCTATGACTTTGCCATGCTTAATGCTTGTCACTTTGGGCCCGGGTGCCATGATTTCAGATCTGAACAGTTTATGTTATCACCATTATATCTATATTCTAGATCCGATCTTGCAAGTTATAGTCACCTACTATGTGTTATGATCTGGCAACCCCGGAGTGACAATAGTCGGGACACTTCCCGGTGATGACCGTAGTTTGAGGAGTTCATGTATTCACTGTATGTTAATGCTTTGTTCCGATTCTCTATTAAAAGGAGGCCTTAATATCCCTAAGTTTCCAATAGGACCCCGCTGCCACGGGAGGGTAGGACAAAAGATGTCATGCAAGTTCTTTCCATAAGCACATATGACTATTTACGGAATACATGCCTACATTATATTTATGAACTGGAGCTAGTGCCGTATCGCCCTAGGTTATGACTGTAGCATGATGAATATCATCTAACAAATCATCGATCCAATGCCTACGATTTTCCTACATATTGTTCTTGCTAAGTTACTACTGCTATCGTTACTGTTGCACTTGCTATAAAACTACTGCTATCACCGTTACTGTTACTATTGCTGCTGCTACTACTATCAAAACTATCATACTACTTTGCTACTGATCACTTTGCTGCAGATAATTAATCTCCAGGTGTGGTTGAATTGACAACTCAGCTGCTGATACTTGCAAATATTCTTTGGCTTCCCTTGTGTCGAATCTATAAATTTGGGTTGAATACTCTACCCTCGAAAACTGTTGCGATCCCCTATACTTGTGGGTTATCAGTACTCCTAATGAGGATGCCGCGTCCCATCTAAACACTTTCGTAGAATTGTGTGATATGCAAAAGAAAAAAAGAAGTGGACAATGATATTGTGAAGTTGAAATTATTTCCTTTCTCTTTGCGAGATCGTGCAAAAATTTGGTTTTCTTCTTTGCCTCGCAATAGTATCGATTCTTGGGATAAATGCAAAGATGCTTTTATTACTAAGTATTTTCCGCCCGCGAAAATTATTTCCCTTAGAATGCAAATCATGAATTTCAAGCAACTTTAACATGAACATGTTGCACAATCTTGGGAAAGAACGAAATTGATACTAAGAAATTGCCCTACTCATGGTTTAAATCTTTGGATGATCATACAAAAAAATTATGCTGGATTGAATTTTGTCTCTAGAAATCTTTTAGATTCCGCCGTGGGTGGTACTTTTTTGGAAATTACTTTGGGTGATGCTACCAAATTCCTTGATAATATTATGGCAAATTATTCACAACGGCATACCGAAAGAGCGCCAACTAGTAAAAAAGTTAATTCGGTTGAAGAAATTAATTCTTTGAGTGAAAAAGTTGATGCTCTTATGAAAATGGTTGCTAGTAAAAGTGCTCATATTGATCTTAATGATGTTCTTTTGTCTACTTTGATTGAGCAAAATAGTGATACCGTAGATGTGAATTTTATATCGCGAAATAATTTCAATAACAATGCTTATAGAGGTAATTTCAATCCTAGGCCTTTTCCTGGAAATTTCTCTAATAATTATGGTAATTCCTATGGTAATTCTTCTTACAATAATAATAGGAATGCCTCTGATCTAGAGAATAATATTAAAGAATTTATCAATACTCAAAAGGTTTTCAATACTTCGATAGAAGAAAAATTGAATAAGATTGATGATATGTCTAAAAGTATTGATAGAATTTCTCATGATGTGGAAAATCTCAAGTTGAAAACTTTTGTGCCCAAGGTTGAGGAATCAATTAAGGTTTTATATGTTTCTATGGATGAAAGTAACAAACGAACCGCTATGCTTAGAGCTAAAAGAGAATTTTTAGAAAGAGCATTTTCTAGTGATTGCTTTCATAAAAATGATGAAGATCTTAAAATGATTGGTGTTTCTTATATTGATTCCTTGTTTAGTAAAGTTAAAATTGATGATAAAGGGACTGAAGGAGAGTCAACTTTAGCTAGAAGGCATCCCGATAATTCAGAGGGTGAAAATCTTGTTGAGAAAATTGATAAAAGTGGGTTTGGAGAGGTCAAAACTTTAACTAGTGGTGTGCCCACTCTTTTGGATTACAAAGAATTTAATTATGATAATTGCTCTTTGATTGATTGTATCTCCTTGTTGCAATCCATGATAAATTCACCTCATGCCTATGAAAAAAATAAAGCTTTTACTAAACAT